>CM069455.1:16473821-16699696 GCA_035610835.1 Ophiura sarsii
TAAACTCTTCCTGGCTTGTGGCTAATAGTGTGTGTCATCTGCATATCGTAAGTTGTGAAGCTGCCAGCCACCTACTGATATGCCGCCAGCCCATCCATCAAGGACATGTCTCATGATGTGCTCGGCATACAAATTGAACAGAGTAGGTGAGGGGATGCATCCTTGACGCACACCTTGGCCGAGATTGAACCAGTCGCTGTCACAAGCAAATTGACCATCATCCTGATCATAGAGGCTTTTTAGTAGTTGAACTAGATGGTTATAGGGACTCCTAGAGCTTGTAGCGCAATCCAGACTCCAGAGAGGACCATATATCTCACGCAGTCAAAGGCTTGGCATAATCTATAAAGCAGAGAATGTAAAAGGCCGGCCTTCCTTAATTCCACTTATGGTGCAAGGTGCTTGTTTCTTTGCTGCTGGTCTTGTGGCCGAGGGACTAACATCCTTTATCATGTTTATAGTTTACCCAGATAGCAAGACTTACGTTGGGCCAACGTCAACAAATGACGTTGGGCCAACGTAGTTTTGTCCGGCAAGCTTTGACGCTGGCACAACGTTGGCACAACGTTGGCACAACGTTGGCTCAATCGGTACACACCACACACACCGGTATAGACTATCGGGTGACTGCATAGAGAGAGAGTTGGTAGATAATTGACCTACTTAAGTGTTTCTAGAACTTCGATTCGAGATCTAAAACACGGGGTAGAAATTCTGGGCGATGTAGCAGAGCTAACATACATCACTGAACATATTGAACATACACCACTCCCTCTCGGTAGTGAATCTGTAACTTCTATTAACATGTTATTTAACTATATAAATATCTTACATCTCTTATCATTGATGTTTTTTAATGTGGTTGGGCCAATGTTGGCTTGCCGACCGTCGCCTACCAACCAATTGCCAACGTCATTTTGACGTTGATTTGCCAACCAATTACCGACATAAAATCCTGTTAAAACTCGACGTTGGCCCGACGTTGGCTTTCCGACCGCGACCTTGCCAACCATTGCCGACGTTGGCCGCACGTAGTCTTGCTTTCTGGGTATTCTGCATATTATTTACAAATTAGAGAATAAAGGTATTGTTTTAGACCGACACGTATTGTCTGACATACGATGCGGACGATAGTTTTATTTGAAGTAGAACAACGACGCCGCAGGCGGAGTTGACGCAAAAAATAATACTTCCGAACGTATTTATGTCAGACAATATAACACGGGTACGGTCTAAAACAATACCTTTATTCTCATTCTCATTTTTCAGCGGCTGCTATAGGCAGAATTTTGGGAATTCCCCACACAATTCAATTGACAATTGCCACAAATTAGATGGAATTTAAACGAAATTCATGAATGAATCTGCGATCAATGTTTTCGTCGATATGATTGACAGATCTGATATAACTGACAGGTCTAAATGTCCGCTGATTGGTTACACTATTCCCGCATTCAAAGTTTGGTCGATTCAACAAACTCTGCAACAAATTTAATATAACTCGTCAATTTAGTTCACAATTTCGCTATTATAGGGTAATTTGTGCAAGGCAAGTCTTTGATTTGTGTAAGAGATAAAATATATCGCGCTGTTCAATTTTCGTTGTTTCTGCACCATGAACCATTCCCTTTGAACAATCATATTTTAGACATTTATCAAAGAAATAAGTACACTAAGGGAGTGTTCATAAATACTTTGGTGGGGGGGGTTGGAAAATATGAGGGGGGGGGGGGGGCCAACCAAAAAAAAGGTTCTTAAAAGGGGGGGTCAGGGAAAAAAGTGCTTGTATAGGGGGGGGGGGGGGGGTCCAAAAAAAAAGGTTGGTATTTTTGACAAAGCAGCATTTTGACGGGGGGGGGGGGGGGGGGGGGTCACAAAAAAAAAAGGTTCTTGAAAGGGGGGGTCAAGAAAAAAAACCACCCTATTTGGGGGGGTCCAAAAAAAAAAGATGTCCATGGCTCAATTGTTTCCAACCCCCCCCCCCCCCACCAAAGTATTTATGAACACTCCCTAAGGCCTAAAAAAAATGTTTGATTGGCGTAACCCGACCGACCCTAAATACATCGCCGACCCTGAATATTTTTTTATTATTTTGAGGGGGAAAAAAACAAAAAAACCACCAAAAAACAAAAAAAACTGAAATCTGAAGTTTGTTATTGTTTAAAACTTCAGAACTTGTACTCATAGCGTCTGTTGGTTTCTATAAATAAAAATAAAAATGTTGAAAGAAAAGGGAATTTTTGCCGTCTCTTCATTTGTGTGTAGGCCTACTGCTGTCTTAAGTGTTCAAAAGTAGATGATTTAAAAAATTAAAAAATTAAAAATTAAAAAAATCCCGACCGACCTACCCTATTTGTTTTGGTCATGTTACGCCAATCAAACCTTTTTTTTTTAGGCCTAATGTCCACATTTGACAACTTTTACCCCTGCTAGGATCGAATAACCCACAAACATTTTCATCCAATCACATATGCGATGAGTACACCATGCGTAAGCGTCGCGGCGCCGGCATAAGCGCATATCGAATATTTCTCGCCAATTTGGAACTGATTGAACTAAAGTCATTTTATTTATATTGTTATCATATTATCTGATATGATAATTGATATGAAGGAAATTCGATATGAAATGTTACCGTTTGGGCGGCCATTGGTTTACTTTATTTTATTTTTGGTATATTTTTCTTCTTTCACATCGTATTGTACTACCTCTTATATTATCCTTCAAAAAGGGTTTCTCATTTGTTATTTCTTGTAGATATTCATCTACAAGATGAATATCTTGTAGATATTCATGAACCATATTGCTGACGCACGGCCGGTACATTGATATGGGGACTCCCTTTTTATCATAACACTCTGACGTCATACATAAGACCACTGGACCGAAATGGGGAAACTCCTTTGCAATGTACGCATGCGTAGCAGGGCATCCTCCATCAGTTCGTCAACATGTCAGCGACAGTGCCAAAATCGTCCTCCAAATAAGAGGGATTTGTTCCCCCACGAGAGCATAAAATTTAGATCAAATAAGATCAACCAATAGCTAAGTTGGATAAAAAAGAAACTATGGACACTGAGAGCACTCAAAACGCCGAGAAAACAGAAGAAAACGGAAATCACGAAGACACTAATTCTGCCGTCGAAGACCGATTAGCCAATATGGCCGGTAGCAGTAAGGATGCGGAGGACAATATAATGACAAATAATGATGATGATGGTGGTGAAAAGACACAAAAATCTCAGCGAAAAAAAGGATTACCTCGGCAGTCGACGGGTGATTTTAACTATTCTGATTTGCCGAGATCGCTTATTGCAACAAATGTGGACGATGAAGTGTTTACGAATGAATCAACCAAGGTGTGCTGAAACTGTGAATGTGATCATAAATTCATGAATAATGATGAATGAATGTTTCAAATGAAAACGTTGGAGCAATGGATTTGAAAATAATGAAAATTAGCAATCCTTTGTTTTATAAGGATTTAGGTCGCACGATGGAAAAATATGTAGTTGTTATGTATAGGAATATACAACAAGTCAAAGAGCATGAAGAGTGATTTGGTCATGATTGATAGGGTTTGCATGTTTCACTATCTCCTCTGTCCCATTTCTTTAGTTGGGTGAGCAAAATGAGACAATGAATGTTTCCATATGCGGATATGCCCAATATTGACTGTTGTGTCGGTTGAGATTGGGACTGTCGGTTCATTTGATTAGGAATCTCAGAATTGTGAAGAAAAAAAACATGGAAAACAGTTCGCGCACTACGCGCGCATGTGTCCCCAAAATGGAATATTTTTTGGTCGAAGCATGTTTGAAGCCGAAATGTACCTCATTCATAGCAAAAATAAGTGTAAAATCAAATATTTTCGTTTGCTACATTTGCATTTATTTAGTCGGACAAATCGTGTTGGTTAGCTTTAATTTCTTGCCTCCCAATATGAAAAACCTAGCTATGCCACTGAATTGACCTGTATACAATTGATAATGATATCTACATGTATATAAAAATGCAGTGGAAATACCATTAGTGTCAACCCGGGGTGCACTAGACGATCATGTGTCTCACTGCTCTATTCATAATATTTTGTGTACTACATGTACTAGTCATAACAGTAGTATTGATTTATTCCGTAATGTTTTAAAGGGGTTAATTTATAATCATGTCCTCTAGCAGTGGCGTAGAGAGGTTATTCATATTGGGGGGGCGATAACTGAAAATGAACCAACAATACTTTTGTGAGTCAAGTATACGCGCATAAAGCACAACATTTTTCGACTTTACACCTATTTTTGGCACGATCGAGGTACATTTTGGCTCTAAACAAGCTTGTAGCAAAGAATGTTGCATGGGGACACATAATGTGCGCATATAGCGTACGAAACTTTTTCACATGTGTACTTTTGACCATCATAATTCCATGATTCCTGTGGTCAAATGAACCGACAGTGCCAAGCTCAACCAACACGACATCAATATTGGGGGGGGGGGCCTCTGGCGACGCCACTGTCTTCTGGCGACGCCACTGTCCTCTGGCCAGTTCACCCATACTAGTCTAGTGATTGAGACTCATGCTGTCAATGTAAGTTGCAGTCAAGGTCCATATATGGTTCAATTTCCCTCCCACTAGGATCACTTTTTCAACTGATTTATTTCCTTTGTAAAAGTAAGGGTTAGAAATATATAAAGTGTGTAGTTCATACCTAGACGTTACTTAAAATAACAGACAGGAATCGTACCCAGGGCCTTCAACACCAAAGTCAAGCAAGCACGCCAGGGCCCAGGGTGCATGTATTACAAGACTTCCTCTTCAGGTATTTTACACTATAAAACAACCTAATACATGATACTCACATCTTCCTACAGGCAAGTCATGTCCCAAACCTTAAATTCAGCGCTTTGATATAAAAGCCACATGTGCCTGCCAGTTTGTAAAGAAACGCTATCCCACGGCTGCCACCAAATTTATCACAAAACATTTGGGACATGTTTCCCTTGTACTCCCCCGGATTGAGCCACAGGTAGCTTCAAAAATGTTGATTTACAGAAATGTATATGTAGTCACATGAAAAAATGATTCTCTTCACATGTTTTTCTTTCTTTTTTACTGTTTTTCTTAAAGGGCATTGAGAGATGTATCGATATATACTAAATGAGCAAATAACGTAAAGATAATCATCAACATAGCCCAAATCCAAAATGTCATACAATTACGACGTCGCCTTCATGCCAAATAAGCAAATAAAGGCAATTCCGGGTTGAGATTTGCCGCGAAAGGCTGCATGTAAAACGATAGCATAACTTCCGAATCCCTTAAATGGGGTCACTTTTTACAAATGGGTGTATTTTCGTGATATCGAAACTAAGAAAATCATGAAATTGTATATGATCAATGGCGAATGTTGGTAAACTGTTACAGATGGTAGTTAGTATACCCATATGCCTAAGTATTACCTTGATGCAAAAAACTGATTTCCAGGATAGTTGTGGGCGCACTCCCATACGTATCTCTCAATGCCCCTTTAAGCTTCTGGCAGAAGTATGGGGTTATATGCACATAGCAGGCATTACTATTTTTAGGTTTAAAGGTAGATGTTCTGATTGCTGGCCCGATTTTCAACTTGAAGTTTTCTATTCTCCATGAAGGGTCATCCATAAAATAGTCATACCAAAGTTTGAGTTGCATAACTCAATTTTGTTCTTATTTTAGAAGCACAAGGTGACATGTAAGGACCTCAATGGATTTGTATGGGAATCAGCCCATGATGAATGTTTGTATAACTTCACTAAAAATGAATTCACATGATTCTGCTTGGCGCATATCAATAAAAAATTGTAATAACTGTATTTGTATTAAAGGCATATTATGTGATCTTTTCTCTATCATTGATTTTACTATGAAAGCAGATTTTCTTGCAGATTTGTATTTTTGATCATAATCATCATAAGTTATAGATCATATGATTCTAATTACTTCAAAATCATGGTTTGAAAATCGGTGCAATCTATTTTTTCAAATTTTACTCTAAATTCACTCTAAAACTATGATTTTGAGGTTATTAGGAATTGTATCTGTAACTTGGAAAATATTTATGATTTATGATTAGAAAAGTAAATCTGCAAGAAAATCTGCTTCCAATTTTTTTCGAGGATTGAGGGCGCCCCTGGAAAAGATCACATAATATACCTTTAAGTAGTGTTTTTAGAGTTAGAGTCCAGGGTTAACATTTTTACCACATCCACACACACCACCACATCCGTTTATGCCCGGGGGTACTCGCCTAATACGGTATACGGGGATGTGGTCGCTCTAATGGGTCGCTTTTTTGCAAAAATCCCTGAACATGTGGTATGATTTGTGCTGGAAAATCCCTAATAATGGGGTCACTTTTTACAATGGATCTATTGGGTCTATTTTCCTGATAATTTGCAAAAATTGGGTCTATAAATAATCACCCTTAGAAATGTAGGGGTTTCGAATCTCCAGCAGCACCCCCCCCCCCCCCCCCCCCCCCCCCCCCCACCCTGACCAAACCAGATCCAAGTACCCCTCTCCTGTTTATGCAGACAGCGCCCCTTTTATAGTCCCCATCCTGGAACTGTGAAAGTTCGGCGGTGACAAAAAAATTGATTTTTAATTACAGTACACAATACACACTTGAGTAATGTTTATCCTGTGACTCCTGAGAACAGGCATGTATAGTTCAATTTCCTGTTTACTATAGCATCATATTTTACAATTTTATTTGTTATTCAACTTCTCAGAAATCATTTACCGATGAATGTAGCAGGTATGGTGAGACGGCAGTGTTCTACTATCTACGCTGTATCAAAAGAATCCGCATAGATTATGAGACACCGGAACAAGCCGTGCGAGCTCGGGTAGGACTTCACCAAAACGAGATATGTGGCAAACCTGTCAGCTTATTCTTTTTAGACGTAAGTATTGGGCACTAGGGCCAGTGGGGGGGGGGGGGAAGAATCCGCATAGATTACGAGACACCGGAACAAGCCGTGCGAGCTCGGGTAGGACTTCACCAAAACGAGATATGTGGCAAACCTGTCAGCTTATTCTTTTTAGACGTAAGTATTGGGCTCTAGGGCCAGTGGGGGGGGGAAGAATCCGCATAGATTACGAGACACCGGAACAAGCCGTGCGAGCTCGGGTAGGACTTCACCAAAACGAGATATGTGGCAAACCTGTCAGCTTATTCTTTTTAGACGTAAGTATTGGGCACTAGGGCCAGTGGGGGGGGGAAGAATCCGCATAGATTACGAGACACCGGAACAAGCCGTGCGAGCTCGGGTAGGACTTCACCAAAACGAGATATGTGGCAAACCTGTCAGCTTATTCTTTTTAGACGTAAGTGTTGGGCACTAGGGCCAGTGGGGGGGGGAAAGAATCCGCATAGATTACGAGACACCGGAACAAGCAGTGCGAGCTCGGGTAGGACTTCACCAAAACGAGATATGTGGCAAACCTGTCAGCTTATTCTTTTTAGACGTAAGTATTGGGCACTAGGGGGGGGGGGGGGTACTTTCGCCAAAAATCGTACATGGATGTGCCTGCCGGACTGGTTGGTAGCAATTACCACTGATTCTTGGAACTGGCACTCAAGGTCCATGGAAGCCATTCAAGCTACATTTATGTGGATACATATATTTTACCTCAAAATAACTGTAAATTATCATCAGAAATCATTTAGTTAATAAATGTATTAGATTGGAATTTCAGTACATCTACGCGTGCGCCTTAAATAATGAGCGTGAGGGCGGTAACATTCTTGATGCCATAGATGCAATCAGGCCAATCGGATGCGCAAGTTGATTAGCTCAAAGTCGTGCTATTTTACCCCACTAATGGCAACCACACTTCTGTGTTTGCGCTTAGAATTTGGTTGTAACAGAAAAAAGTGCTTAACTTCTTTGCAGTCGAATATAATAGCCAGGGCTGTACTTACGCCTAAAAAAAAAGAGGTTTGATTGGCCTAACATGACAAAAACTAATAGGGTAGGTCAGTAGGGATTCTTTTTTTCTTTTTTTCTTTTTTGAAATCACCTCGATGGGGACTTAAAAAGATAAAATAGCCGGAAATGAAAGGAAACAGTCAGAAACTTTTATACTTCGTTCAATTTTTTTTTTTTTTTTTCCTCCCTCAAAATAATAAAAATTATTTAGCGATGTATTTAGGGTTGGTCGGGTTAGTAACGCCCGAGCGGGTACTTTTTTAAATGTTGCTGTTGGTAAAAATGCGTCTGACATCTGGAATGTGTGATCTGTTTGAAAATTCTATTGTATGCAATATGTAACATACAATGATACGTTACATAATTTAAGAATAGAGACATTACCGCATTTAGAATAATGTGTCATTAAATTTATCTTGATGACATTACATACAGGCTTCAGGTTATGATTGTGTTGTTCAACAAATCAAACAACACTTATGAGTGACATTTTGGCCTTTGTGCTCGGAAAATAAAAACATAAAATAATTTTGCCCGTGGTCGGCATGACTTTGTGTTTTCTTAAAGACATAACCACGTCAACTCTCTGCTGGAAATATCAGCCAGGGAGGTTGAGCCATAAATTCATGTAATAATAAGCTAGATGACACAATAGCCGTTTCTAAGATTAGGGGAATTAGCCTGAGTGACAGCCCTGTTACTTTGAACAAATTCAACCTTGACTTTCCTTGGCCTAACAGCCTTGATTGTTTTACCATGTGTGGTTCGCTAGTGGGGAACTAAGAGAATGTGGTTACACCTTTAATGTATCAAAAAAAGAAGCCCCTTGATACAGGGCACCACCCTGTAACTAGAATTTGAGGCAATTTAGAAAAATAAAGATGATGCTGATTTAAAAGTTCAAAATCTTTATTAACCCTAACCCCGGTTTAGGGTTTTTGACCGGGATCACAATTTTCGAGGAAAAAACACCAACTAAATCTCCGGGAACCTGCCGGGATTCGATCCGGGGACCCTCCGTTCTCAAGCCCCACGCCACAGCCATTAAGCCACGGCCCTCAGCTACACATTCGCGCAGTATACCGCGCTCACTATATAGGTTCGGTTGACTACGTCATCGAAAACCCAAGGCGCATGCGTTTGGAGAGCAGGGGGGTTAGGGTTAAGCGTTTCATCTTGTCAACAAGATTAAGATTACTTGTTGGGCTGGTAACTTTACATTCGGGCTGGTAACTTTACTAAATTGTTACCTGCCCGACTGCTGGTTGGGAAAAAATGGATTTACATGTACACCCCTGATAATTGCTACAACCCTGGGTATATATGTAGATGCATTGTGATAAGCTTGTTGAACAAGAAACGAGAATTCTCATCTTGAAAAGAATAACTAAAGAATGTGAGGCCAAACAAATTATTTTCCCCACAGACAACTACACTTTTCAAAGACGGCAACAAGACGTTACAGCCGCCTCAACCTCAGAGACAGTTCTTACTATCACCACCTTGCTCTCCACCGGTGGGGTGGGAACCAGCCAAAGAAGCGGATCCCATTATTGACTATGATCTCTTAGCAGCTTTAGCAAATCTTGCCCCAGGTAAGAAAGACATTCAGTTTAGCCGAGTCCCTTGAAGCAGGGAGTGGTGGTAGTAACCTTTGGTTCAGACGACGCTGGACATAGGCGTATTCACGAGTATTCAGGTTAAAATATGCGAACGAGGTTACCTGATCAAGTGAATGGGACGACCGCTTAACAACGGTTTAAATTCAAAAAATAGCATTTACAATTGGGATGATTAGCCATCCCGAACGGTTTTGGATTGGAAAAATTTTCTTCTAACCTATGATGAATTTTATGGGGTCATATAATCAAAATCCATTGTTACATTGAAACCAACGGAAATTCAAAATTAACGGCCGTTCGTAGCCACCGTCGTCTGCTTTGGTTGGAAGTCTATGGGTCACAAAAGGGGGCTATTAGGCTATATTAAAAAAATAGTTTGTCTCAAAGCTCCCACGCATGTTAGTTAATTGATGCGCATTATTTATTTATTTTTATTTAAAAAATATAAAAAAATCCCAAAGTTTCACCGATTTTTCAGATTTTCATTGATCACATCATTACAAAATGTCACTTTTACAAGGATTTCAATATTTTATATTTATAAAAAAATAAAATAAAAAACCTTTTAAAAAAACGCATTCCACATTAGGTTTTGAAAAACCGAAGAGCTTTGAGACAAAAGATTTTTTTAATATAGCATTATGTGGGATTCTGGTTTTTTTTTGGAGGGTCCAAATTTGCATATTTCAAATTTACAGGATCATAACACCTTGAAACGCTGAAAGATGCTGCTACCTCTGTTTTAGATAAGAATTTCTGAGATATTAACGCTTTCCTTGCGGCTATTAGTTTTATTTACCATATACAAAACGGATTTTTTTTTCTTCTTCAAAAACCTTTCCCAATTTTTAAAGTCTATCTCAAGGATTACTGAACCAATACTAGGCGTGTTTGTTCCTTTTTTGATGCATTTTTAATGGGGATTCCAAATATGGTAATGAAATTCAATAATTTTGACATTCTTGAAACATTTTGTGAAATTTTGAAATGTCGTCTGCAGATGCCTGACACATGAAAGAAAATTTGATTTTTATCACTTGATTGTTATGATTGTTATTCCACAGGGGAATCACATGAGCTTCACCCCGCCGATGGACGCAAGCCTAGTATCACAGTAGTACCCTGTGATGATCCGCCATCTAAGGGTCCCAAGACAAAGATTGTACAGACCAAGAGACCAGGAACAGAAACTGATGAGGCTGCTGCCTCACAGTAATGACATTGAATGACAATTTTATTCACTGATTCGCCACTATTTTATCCAAAGAGAAAGATCGGGTAACCCAAGCAACTGAAGGCAATAGAAACAGTGGCTGTTTACTAGTAACAATTTTGAATTACAATCTTGTTTGGTGACCCGCCATTCGGAAGTCCCAAGATGAAGATTTACAGATCGAGTGACCGGGAACAGAAACTGATGAGGCTGCTGCCTCACAGTAATCACATTGAATGACAATTTTATTCACTGATTTGCCGCTATTTTATCCAAAGAGAAAGATCGGGTAGACCAAGCAACCGGGGGCAATAGAAACAGTGGCTGTTTCCGAGTAATAATTTTGAACGACAATCTTGTTTGGTGACCCGCCACTCCGAAGTCCCAAGATGAAGATTGTACAGACCAAGAGACCGGTAACGGAAACTAATGTGGCTGCCTCATAATGACATTGAATGACAATTTTATTCACTGATTTGCCACTATTTTATCCAAAGAGAAAGATCGAATAGACCAAGCAACCGGAGGCAATAGAAACAGTGGCTGTTTACTAGTAACAATTATGAATGACAATTTTGTTTGGTGACCCGCCACTCGGAAGTCCCAAGATGAAGATTGTACAGACCAAGAGACCAGTAACAGAAACTGATGTCGCTGCCTCATAGTATTGACATTGAATGACAATTTTATTCGCTGATTTGCCACTAGTTTATTCAAAGTGAAAGATCGGGTAGACCAAGCAACCGGGGGTAATAGAAACAGTGGCTGTTTCCGAGTAATAATTTTGAATGACAATCTTGTTTGGTGACCCGCCACTCGGGAGTCCCAAGACGAATGTTGTACAGAGGCCGGGAACAGAAATTGTTGCTGCTTCACAATGATGTTGGTGACAATCTTGTTCGCTTATCTGCTGCCTATATGATCCAAAGACAGAGATCCTCCAAACTAGACTCGATCCTTTATGTTTTCCCTATTTCTGGTCCGCCATTTTTAAAGATGGCAACCATATAGAGGGATGTAGGGATCCAGTCTACCTCCCAACCAAGAGACCAGGAGCATTGGAGGCACGACATAAGCCAGAGGACCATCCAGGCGTCATATGGATGCCCTATTGCGAAAATGGACGCCCTAAAAATTGCCCAAATACTGGCTCAATAAGGCCCTGATTGGAAGCGGTGGCTGCTTGTGCTTCACAATGATGTTCAACATCAATTTTGTTTGGTGACCATTTGCAGGATGAAATAAGCGTAAACCTGTCAAGTATTTTGAGGTTTATGCCATTTTATGATGTCAGGGGTTACCAAACTAGAAATTGCATGTTTTAGTGTATGGCCAAAAACTCAATGGTCTGTATGCACAAAACGAGTTAGACCTTGTTTAAACCTGATTTAAGTGTTGGATAGTCCTACCCATGAAACCATTTTTGTTTTCACACCCTATGTTTAGCATTGTTAAAGAACGAAAGTTTGTATTTAACTTGTAAATTCATAGTAGATGGATGCTGTTAATACCTTTTTAGCTTTGTGTTTAAATGATGGTAAACCAATTATTAAGTTGAATGGTTCCTTTTGTAAGACTAAGAACCATTTAGATCAGGGGTTAGCAACCTACGGCCCGCCAGTGGCTTTTTTGTGGCCCACGGGATGTCTCAAGAACAAGAAAAAAAATCAATCTATTTTACATCAACACAACAAATGAGCTAGCTGCTTAGCATATTTATCGGCGCAAATGATGTTCCTGTATTGTATTGAGATTATGTTTTTGTGAAGATGGATATTAAGCACACACACCTATTGTTTGAAAGTCTAGTTCAGAATCAAAGGTTTGAAATCAACAGCAGGTCATTGCTAGAAAATTTGGTTAGGTGCAGCCCAGTCAATTTTTCACTCCTTATATCTGGCCAATTAATTAAAAAAGGTTGCCCATCCATGATTTAGATCATGTCTGCATTTTGCCTTGGTTTAACATGTTATTATGTGCATGCATACAGTACAGACTAATTAATTTAATCCAAGGTCCAGTATGGTAAGGCCAAACAAATAAAAAGGTTTGTCTCAAAGCTTGCAAAGGCTTCAAAATCGGGCGACACGCGCGTTTTTTTGTCTTCCTTTTTTTCTTTTCTTTTTTTCTTTTTTTTTATTTGTGTGTCAATTTTTACTGTTACTTTTTGCAACCGTTGACACATTCTGATATTGCTTTTTCTATTTGAAATGAATATTGTGATGTAGTTGTGTAAAGAACAATTGTGCAGCGTTTTATGAAGAACTGAGTCATGTAAAAGTTTGAGAAAAGGAAAATCTGCCAATATTTTTAATAAAAACTCGAAATAAAAATTTGTAGGGAAAAAAAAATTGATTTGACAATTTCCTGCATTTCAGACGCGGTATTTTGGCATTTTTAAAACCAATGCGCGCGCTAGCTTTGAGACAAACCTATTTTTTTGTTTGGCCTAAAGGCAAGTATAAAAGATATAAATCATCCAGCAAAAGATAAAACATGACATTGACATTTTTTATTTTTTATTGCGTAATTATATGGAACAAAACATCATACTTATCACAAAAACGAATACACAGTGCCATCTCTCAACATGCAATTTTAAAAATTTGCGGCTATCGAAAGTCCTGTGTGTCGATACAGTCATAGTTATGCAATGCACACACGCAAATTTGAGCACCAATAATCATGACGTCATTGACACCAGGGCCGCTTTGATTGAATTTTAAATGTCGCATGTTGTGTGATGGCAGTTTTTATTCGTTTTTATGATTAGTATGATGTTTTGGTCTATATATACATGTAACGACACGATTTGGATTCGACAATTATTTTTCTAACATATATTGTACAATGTTGTGCTTGTGGGACACCTCCTTTAATAATTTTACCACGGTCATGTTCTGTCTTTTGGTGAATGTTTAACACTGTTCTGTTGTATAAATAATATAAACTAGGACAAACTGGCGTGAATTAAATAATGTCTACTAGTAACAATTATGAATGACAATCTTGTTTGGTGACCCGCCACTCCGAAGTCCCAAGATGAAGATTGTACAGACCGATAACAGAAACTGTCTCGAAATCGGTCCCTCTCGCATTCGTGGCGATCAGATTACCCACTAGACCATGGGGGACTGTTTTTACATGGGCACCAGACGAACGAGGGTTGTTTTGTAATGAAAGGAATATCATATTCACTCTAATAATAGCCCTTTTTAACTGTGTGTTCCCCCCATCCTCATACCTTTCTTTCCCAAAAGGTGTAAGTTTTAAAACTTTGCAAAAAATAGTATTAAACATATTACTATCAGTAATGTAGAATTGGCAAAAACTTTTGCATCAAATCTTCAAAATTGTACACACATTTAGGGCGTTAACCTATTTAAAATTAACCAAAAATGTGTGATTTTAACCATAAAGATACTCTCAAATAAACTACCCCTTTATGAAGATATTAGCATCCCAGGGTGTTATATGACATTAGGGACATGGTCCCTCAGCCTGTATAAAATAATACTTCCCATGTATAAAATTAATACAACCTTTGGCGTTTCAAGGGCCAAAAACATATCTGTCAAAACCTTGTAAGTGCTCCTGCCCCCCTGAACATGTAAAATCAACACTTCCTATGTATAGCCATTGGTCAGTTTTACTTATACACTGAGCCAAAAAAGAAACTTATAAAATGTTAACAGATCACCATAGGGGCAGTGCACATTTCTCTTGTGTCATTGAAGCAAACAATTGGTTATTGACTGCCATTTGAAGCGATACATTGCAGTAATATTGTATCCAAATTTGGTACATTTTCATGCACAGAATATTATTTGGTGATCTATTAAAATTGTATAAGTTTCTTTTTTTATAAGTTTCTTTTTTGGCTCAGTGTACATTCTAAAAGGTCAGAAAAACATACACGATGTTGACAGAACAGCGACAATATGGTGAAAATGTGTTAAAATGACGTCAGTTGTGTAACTTTGATGCTTTGGTGTGTACTGTAACAATAGAAATGTTCACGCTCGAACCAGCCACTGCGAAAATCATAACATACAAATACATTTCTTTGGCGTATAGTTTTATGTGATGAAGCTAGAAATCGTGAATCTCGAACCACACAAAACAGTTGAAAATCTGCAAAGTGCAAAATTTACCAATTTTACAGTAGGGTAAAGTCGCCTATTTTCGGTCAGCGCCTATTTTCGGTCACTGGTCAAAATCATGTAATTGCATCGGTCGTCGCCATTTTAAAAGCAATACCGGGCATCAACTATGCGGGGGTTTTCTAGTCTTCAGTTATAACGACGAAGTCATTTTTATTACACGATTTGGGCGAAGTGACCGAAAATAGGCGCTGACCGAAAATAGGCGACTTTACCCTATGTATTTAGGAAGAATACTGTTTACTGGCATACATGTTTAATTTCTGAATGTACAGGGTGTCCCAAAAGTGTTGATACTTTTTTAAAGCTTTAAAAGCTTTTACCGTTGATATAAATCTTTAAAATAGTGTCAACATTTTTTGACACCCTGTATCAGTGGAATACACTCTGAAATCACATTCGCAAGTTGAATACTGTATAAGTAGGCATTTTTTCGCGCATGGAATTTTTTTCGCGCTTTGCACATTTTGAACAATTTTGCTTGTTTTTATTTTCGCAATTTTGAGTTTCCTTACATAGACCTACATACAAAATGAATATATTTGTGGGCTTTTATTTTAGCGCTGGCTTATTTTAGCGTGAAAATAAATGTAGCGCGAAAATGTCCACTTTATATAATTTCATCAGTAGAAAGAGTTTTATTTGTTTTAAGTGCAATATAAATGTGTACTTTTTCATGTGATTTTTTATACTATACCAACTAATGATGTACTGTTGGGTCATAAGTGACAATTGTGAATTGATGTAATCATATTTCAATATGTGGATATTTGGGATTAAGAACAATACTTAATTCTGATATGGGATGGTTAAGGGAGTTAAGGTTTATTTACAGAAAGTTATAGTATATATATACTATGTATGTGTATTTACAAAAAAAGTATATGTGTGTGTATACCAGTGTTTCAAGTAGCCGTACAAACATGTAGTCCAATAACCAATCAAAGATGTACCGGTAGTAGCAACATAGTTGGGAACAAGAAATGAAGAAACCTTTCCTGATTTCGCAGGAGACTTCCTGAAAATGGATTGATAGTCTGTGTAAAGTACAGGGTGAGTCAAAAAGAAGTTGTACGGGAATGAATATTGAATATTTAAAAAAAAATAGACCAAACAAATTTGACAAATCAATGATGCACGTATTCAAAGAGCAACTAATTCCGCTCATATGACAAAGGAATCATTGAAATCGATCAATTATATTAGGAGATATGCCTGTTTTAATGAAAGAACCCCCTTTTTTAGCTGTCCACGGAACGCTTAATTCTCTTGAAATCTTTCCACTCTAAGTGGGCAGCAAAATGATTGCTGATGTTTGTCCTCCAAGGTGTCTTAATTGTTTTAAGTGGGCCTTCAATGTTTAATCATTTTCTTATTGTTGTCACTGATTTTTCATTTCATGCACACCTTTCCCACCTGTGTTTGACACTCCCGGGCTTTGATCTCATTTGAATATGAATGACTGTGTGTACATTTTGCTGCCCACTTAGAGTGGATAGACTTCAAGAAGATTATAAGCGTTCCGTGGACAGCTAAAAAAAGGGTCTCTTCTATTGAAACAGGCATACCTCCTGATATAATTGATCTATTTCAATGATTCCTTTTGTCATATAAGCGAAATAAGTTGCTGTTTGAAAACGTGCCTCATTGATTTGTCAAATTTGTTTGGTATATTTTTAAACAAATATTCATTCTCGTACAACTTCTTTTTGACTCACCCTGTAGTATGGACATAATTCAAGCTATTTCACGCGAGCGTGTTTTGTTGCTGTTCGCGAAGCTGCGTCGAGATCTTAAATGCGGGAACAAAATGCATGCATGCGCGCCACGATTGACCAATCAGGACACACAGTTATTTTTGAAAGCGCCGGTAAAACATGGCAATTTACGCAAGCACGCATTGTCGAAATTATGTCCATAGTACTTTGACCAAGGCAGACTATAAAATGACTAATTTTATTAATATTCCTGATTTTTGTAATTGGTTGCCCATAGGATTCCTTATCATTTTTAATATCTTTCTGATTCCTGTACCAAATCTTCCTGATCGTAAGATTGTGGTGTTGGTAGCTCTGGTTTCGTGCTGAACAAGCTAAACTACTAATACAAGGTATTTAATTTCTGCAGGAACTCTTAAATTTGTGATAAAGTACTTCTCATAATTGACCAAAGAAGAACATATCGTCGCTATTCTTTCAAAACCTTGTATGTTTTTCCGGCCCTTCAGCATGTATAAAGTAAAACGGCCCAACGGTTATGAATAGGAAGAGTTGCTTTATACATGTGCCGGGACAAGAGAACTTACAAGGTTTTGATAGATGTGATTTTGTCATATAAAAATGTTTAGAGCAGACCGCCTAAAGGTCATACATAGGTAGAATTACTTTATACATGCTGAAGGGCTGGATGGAGATACAAGGTTTTGAAAGAATAGCGACGATATGCCTTTCATTTGCAATGTAATGTCAATGGGAACCAGTAGACCCGGTGGTCATGTGATGAAAGTGAAGCATGCTGGACTGCACAAGAAATCTTCTTTGATAATTGACCGTGAAAGTATGATGACATCGTTTGTGTTGCCAAGAAAAACCTCCTCTCCATATTTTGGCACTTGAACATGTATTAAAGGTAGATGTTCCGATTTTCAACTAGATGTTTTCTATTCTACATGAAAGGTCATCCTTAAAAAAGTTGTGTTCCAAAGTTTGAGTTGCATAGCTCTAATGGTTCTTATTTTAGACGCACAAGATGCTGTGAACTGTACCCATTGAGTAGTACACAAACTATATCGGTGGTTACCACCATTCGCGGTAATTCAACATTATTTCATCGATTTCTCCGTAATTATACTGATTTAGGCCATCAAATTTCAGTATGATGATGAGAAAAATACAAGCTTTCATATGATATGAAAATCTCCGTATGTTTGAAATAATTCTGTGTTACGAAAATGTGATCGGGTCATCTACCTTTAAAAGTAACCTGCCGATAAGTTATGCAGAGGGTTTTGTTTTAAGCATGTTCAGGGGCTATGAAAACCAGCGTGTTGATCGAACGGCACCACATGGATAATGTGTTTACGCACTACATGATCGCAGCCTCAGTGTGTGCTGTTTTGGAATGATCGCTGTTACATCGACATAGAAAACTGAAAGGAATTTGATTGTTATTTTAATTTGGTCATTTTAGTGTTAAGATATTTGACAATAGTTTAAATGAATTGTTAAAATGAGGTACAATTAAATAATAAAAATAATATTACCATTCTTATAAAGCGCTTTCCACAATGCAAGCACAGTCCCAAAGAACTTTTGGCCAATTATTATCGCTGCCAGTTAAGATATCAGAACCCTTTGGTCGCTACACTTAGGTCAACAGTGCTCAAGCAAGTTCTTATTTGCATAGTCAGTGTATGAAATGTTGTTCAAATCCTAGGTCGTTGTTGAGAGGGATTAATCATGTTTTGGCGTAAATGTGCATCACCAACAGGGTTCTAGCCAGGACCATTTTAGAAGCGGGTAAATTTACTGACGGCGAACAGAGAAAATGTAGCAAACGAAGTGCAGTGGGTCATGGCATGGGATCCAGAGGCCTTCTTAATGTCTTTTTAGGGTTTTTTAATGCACTTTGAGGGTTCCTCCCACATAATTTCTTGTTTTATGAGGCAGTTTAATGATTTTATCCACAAATTGTAAAAATTTTAAAAAATATTAAATTAGAGTGCCGGGCGGCCAGCCCAATTCCGGGCCCAGCGCCGGGCGGGCTAGCCCAGTGGTGTGCGGGCCCGCCCGGCGCCGCCCGTCCTAGCTAGAACCCTGATCACCAATCTACAACTTGGGTGCTGGGCGCCTGCATGTTTATTTCACTCACTCATAGCCCTTATGAAATAAACGATGCAAACGCCGTTGTAGATTGGTGATACACATACGCTGAAACATGATTTAATCCCTAAATGACAACTGCCACTTAATTTATGTCATATAAGGGTTTCTGCATGTGGCAGACTGTTGTTAAATATCAGGAGATCTGTATAAAATTAACAAATATATTTGTATTATATATTACATGTATCTATTATGTATTTTTTGATGTATTTGTTTTTATTTTTTGGTACACGATACATCATTTTGAATTTTCAGACAATGTCTGTCAGTGGTGATGAAATGAATGTAAACCTAGGGGGTGGTCAGTATTCGTTAAGGGCCATTGCCTTTTTACAAAGAGAGGAAAGCGTGTGGAAAGAGCGAGAAAAGAGCGCTTCTTTTTAATCCAAGCTTTCCTCGATCATAAAATTTCAAAATCAATATAGGTAACCATTCAAGATGAAGTACCCATAATATCCTTCTCTAAAAGTGTCAAACCTAGCCATTTCAAGTGGCTAGTTGTATGTTACAATTAGAGTATTGACAATTGAATAATTTCAATATGTAATGTGTAAAATTCAGACCATGATATCGGCTACATTTTTTTTAAATATGTACGTGTAAAATTCAAACCATGATTTCGGCCACATTTCTTTCTATGTAAACATGGAGTAGCTATAAAGAATCTGCTATGGTTGGTCTTCCACAGCTTGGCAATAAGTCTTTTGATTGGTGGAGTGCTCTTGATTTTCACACAAAAATGCCTCCTTCTTTTTAAGATTCACAAAGTTTATCACTAACAAGGGCAATTTTGCACTAAAAGATTTTAAAAAGAAAAATAACCTCCTTCTTCCTTTTTTTGAAAATATCCAGATGCGAAACATGTTGTTTTTTACTTTGCCTAATATTGCACACCTGTCAAAAGGCCTGACGGTACCTTGTGCAGAGTGACATTTTGATATGGAATGTGTCACTCAATATGAATTGATTTTTTTGTATTTAAAGGTGTTTTTAGATCACTTTAGCTTCTTTTTTTCCCCTCAACATTTTTAGATGTCAGAAGAAACCCCATATTTTTCTCATTATTTCTGTAAAATGTTTGGCGCAGGATATTTTCCAATTCGACGATATAAGGTCAGTTTGTGTACTACTCAATGGCCAAAAATCTCGTGACCTTGTGCGTCTAAAATAGGAACTATCGGAGTTATGCAACTCAAACTTTGGAATACAACTATTTTAAGGATGACCCTTCATGTACATGTAGGATAGAAAACATCAAGTTGAAAATCAGGCCAGCAATCGGAACATCTATTAACATACAGTAATTATTATAATCAAAATCAAACATAATTGATCATTGAATAATATATGTACAATATCTTATACTAGACACTCCAGGACTTTAATAATACAATTACCAAATGACTTTTGAATGGTAAAGTTGTGAAAAAAATAGCTCAGGCATTAATTTACTAATACATGGTTCCTGTACCTTTTGGGACAATTACATTCCATGACTGTAATCAATGACTAAATTATGAAAAATTCCATGAGACTGTTCCTCAAGTATATATCAAATTGGAAAATTTCTAAAAAAACGCTGTAAAAAATAAAATAAATTTGTTTTCACAAAATTTCATGACAGGTCGCGGGAACCCTGTTAAATACAAATGTAGTTTTGTAAGTTGACCCACTGGTGGCTAGACACAATCATCAGTTTAATTGTGTCAGTTGATAATTATTTTTTTGGGCTATAACTGTGTCCATGGCATTAAAAAATAAAACATTTTGAATAAAGTACATGTAATTGATATTTTTGAAATATAAAAGAATTTGACAACTTTAACAAATTAAAAAAATTCTAATTCCAAAGGAGCCATAGAATAAGGTTGTTGGAATTGTTTTGGGTTTTTTCATCACCATATAGTTACTAGTATATTGATAAATTTTAGGCTGAATCATATGAGAAGTTGACTTGCACTTTTAAAGTGCCAACATCTGAGTTGTTTTTAGGTAAACAAACAGATACTACACAATAACGGAGATTTTAAAGAATGCTGAACATGCATCTTTCTCCTTTCCTGAAAGAAACGTTTCATATTTAACAATTGTATGAGTTTAAGTCTGGTCTAATGATGTGAAAATAATCTTTTGAAGTAACTGTGGTTGTATTTATCGCTCATCAGGTTTAAATGACAGTAATATTGTTATGATTTGTGAATATTCAGATGTTTCTTTTACATTGGATTATGTTTTTATATTATGGTAATTGGTTATATTTTCATGCTCCAATTTTCTAGTGCTGTCAACTGTTAACAATTTGGCTGGTCTGTTAAGTAGTGTTCCCATAGGGCGATGAAAAAACTTCATTGGTCAGGAACGAAAGTTGAAACCAATAATTACAAAATAAAATATTTTGAATGAAAGAAAATGGAAACATTTTTTTAGGGGAATTATATTTCTCTAAAATGTAAGAATTGGGCAATTATTGGTTAGCAGGACCTGTAGAGCAAGTTATTGTTTTCATCGCCATAAATAGATCTAAATATTTTTGTAATACATCCTCACCTTTAAAGGCATATTATGTGATCTTTTTAGAGTAAATTTTCACTCTTTAAACCATGATTTTGAAATAATTAGGAATCGTATCGCTCTGTAACTCAGAATATACTCATGATTTATGATCAGAAATGTAAATCTGCAAGAAAATCTACAAATCATGAATAGAGGAAAAGATCACATAATATGCCTTTAAGGCGACAAAAAAACAACTACCTGTTGTACAGGCCTGACCGACCCATTTTTTTTCTCAAATTTGCAATTGTTCTTCTTTTGCAAAATGTTGAATTTTTTGGAAATTCACCAAACATTCTTGACATTTTGGACAAAAAACACCAACAAAATACCAACAAAGACCGACCCTACCTGAGAGGTCTGTTTGCCTGTACAGAATTTGTCGCCTATAAGTGCAAAACATTATTGTGTGCAAAAAAAACCGATAAAATGTTTTAAAAACTATTGTAATCCTTTAAAATGTTTCTAATCCTTTAAATTCCATTAAACACAAGTTATCTGTCTTTTCCCCCATTTCCAAAGTATGAAAACTGGCAAATGTGCATGCCATATACTATTTACTGTACAGTAGATAGTGAGATTTATAAACAATATATATAAATGCTAACATATCAGTATATTACAGAAATTGAATATATAAATGTAGCAATATTTTATATGTATTTCTTTCGTCCACTGTTGGAATTTTTTTTAGAGGTCAAAAGTTGTATTGGCGGTCCCGCGTAAGGCGACGAAAAATCAACAACCTGTTTTACGGCTGGACGGAGTAGGGTCGGTCGGGTGGCTGATTTGACATGATTTGAGAAGAAAAAAACAAGAAGAAAAAAACAATCTTGAAAAAAGTGGGTCGGTCGGGCCCGTAAAACAGGGTGTTTTTTTTCCTCGCCTAATAATAATAATAATAATAATAATTAGTATTTATATAGCGCCTTTCCAAAGTGATCAAAGCGCTGTAATTTTGCTGCTGGTGAATCATCAGAATCAGGTCGCATCAACTAGGGTGCTGCCAATTTCTAGAGCAAACCTATCCGCACTTATTAGTTTTGGAACAAAGTATAGAACATTATTTACATTTTCTTTCAATGACATTTCTTTTAATGAGTCTGGAAAATGTTGATATGAAAATGCACTATTGTATAATGGTGCTTGATCAATAATGCCCAACTGGAATCTCTTTCAGCATTTCATTTTTGATGTCAGCAGTCTATCAAAACAATCGAAACAAATATGTTGAACAATTCCTTAAATTGGAAGCAGATTTTAATTATGATTTAGTAAAGTTCTGTGATGGGGGTTTTACGGAAAATACAGTCAAAGTAGATTTATGAGTCAAGGGTCCTATTGCATAAAACTTAAGATTCTTTTGTGAACTCTTCTTAGGAAGATTGATTAAGAATTTGTTAGTTAATCTTCATGCTATAAATCCTAAGTTAAACTGTAGAACTAGGCCCTTCTTTCTAAAGCTCAACTTAGAAAGAATTCTTAAATATTCTTTTTAACCAGGCTTACGAAGAGTTAATAGTAACTCTTCCTAAGTTCAGGTTGAAAACAGCAAATAATACACTTTTTTACACTGTAAACAATTACAGGCAATGAGGGCGCCTGGCAGGCCTCAAATTTCGTCATTTTAGGGGCACGGCCACTTTGGCCTTAAGAATATACCATTTCGAAGGGCACCGAGGCCATGTTCTGGGGCACCAAGGCCAAACCAAGGGCACACACGGCCTCTGTTAAAAATAGGGCACGGCCATTATGGCCGTGAATTTTTTACTGATCCGAGGGCATCGCGGCCAGATGCGAGGGCATCGCGGCCAGATGCGAGGGCATCGCGGCCAGATGCGAGGGCATCGCGGCAATGGCCGCGATGGCCGCGATGTAATTTGAGCCCTGGCGCCTGGATCTATGAAAAGATGCCATGAGCATATGAATAATACAGTAGTAATAAAAAGGTCAAATTAAAGAAGAGCTTTCAACCTAAGTCATTGTCAGTGTGTAGTAGAATAGCACTGTTCCTAAGTTCACTTAAGATTACTCTTATCTTTTATGCAATAGGGCCCAGGAAAGTCCTTCCTGATAGTCAAACTTTTTGATAAGACAAACAAATATATGTGTAATGAATATAGACCCTCAAAGATCCTGAGACCATAAAGTGTTCGTGTTTCTGGCTGTAAGTCAGTTGTCGTTGTTTACAAGCAAATTCATGTGTGAGATTTGCATAACCACTGGCCTGTCTAATCATGAATTGGAGAATTTATGACCGGCAAATGGCTAAATCGTTGATATAAAAGTGATTAGACATTGGATCATAATAATCGGACCCCATGGCTTTCACCCTGGATCTTGGGATATAAGTCCATGTGAGAGCGAAAATTGCAATATGTTCCTATTTTTCATTTGTCTGAGTCAAAAAAGTATATCAGTATTCAGATTTTATGGGTAGGGAATAAGGGGTGAGTAACAAACAGCAGTAATAGTATGTTTACTTACCCTTTACAGATATATTCATGAGTGAAATTATGAAATTAAACTTTGAAATGTATGCGTTTATTCCCTTATTGGGCACACTATTGCCCAAACAGCAATGAAAACCCACTTGAAATGTGTAATTGATAAAAAAAAATGCCATGACTGTTCACGTTTTGCTTGATTGATTTTTTGTCAGCGGCTCAGCGGTGCTTTGTCAAGATTTATTTAGGCAGAAGTTGTGGAAGTAGGTTGTCAAGGTTACTAAAAGGCGCAAAATTTGCAAACTGAATCGTCTGGCATGTGAAGATATGTATGGATATATCCACACTAGAAATTGCTGATAAACCATTTACAATTTAAATAAATGTAGCTATATTATGTTTAGGATACTATAATGTTGAGGGGGAGGGGGTGGCTGGGAGTATTTTACTTTCCTTTGAACTACAATTGCATTACTTATGAGAAATAAATTAAGAGTATCTAACTATCTATATCCAATGGAGAATTTGATTTTTGTCCATGTGAAGACACAAAGGTTGATCTTGATTGCTTGCATAAACTCTATTTCTATCTGTATTGCCTGATCACATTGAGGCCACTTAAAATTATTTATTAGATTCTCGTAGCACAAGCCTTCGAAAAGTGAAGAGAGAGGGCAGTTATTATTTTTTACTAAATTAAAACATAAAAATGGCCGTTTTCATGCAAAAGTTGTATTGCCAGCATCTTTCAGCAGCATAAGGAAAACGATGAGGCACTTTTTTATGTTAAGTTTATGAGGGTTAGACCCCTAGAATTCTATGAAAACACTTGAAAGTGACTGCTAGTTGATAAATACATAATTATAGGCCTATAAACCATTGATATTCCAGTATAAGAAACTCATTAATCTATGAAAATTGATTTTGAAAAATGTTTGGCCATATCCCAGAAAGTGAGGAGGGAGGGCTACGAGAATCGTATAATTCTTTTTAAGTGGCCTTAAGCATGATTAGATGGATATTGGATACAGCATAAAGTGATACAAAAGTTAGACAAGATTACTATCAACAATACTTGATTCCAATTTTATATTGTGCAGTACTGTATGGTGTGTTTTATGTATACATGTAAAGTGGAAATCTTCACGCTACATTTATTTTCGCGCTAAAGTGAGCAAACACGAAAACAAAAGCGTGAGTATTTTCATTTTGTATGTAGGGCTATGTAAGGAAAATCGCGAAAATAAAAACAAGTAAAATTGTTCAAAATGTGCAAAGCGTGAAAAATTACACGCGCAAAAATGTCCACTTTTATAGTATGTAATCAAATTAGTTTTCACACAGAACCAATGATTGATCCTTAGTATGGTATAACAGTCACATGATCAATCGCTGAAAAGGCACTACATGTACATCTGAGTGAAAACAGTGACCAAATAACTGATCAAATTGTTTGCATGTTTATATATGATTACTCAAAGTGGTAATTTTTGCAAGGTTAATTTTTCGCGCTTTGCCGATTTTTAACTGAAATTTGCGCCTTATACGCAAAAGAAATATATTGGTGTGTTATTATTCTCGGGGTAGCTCATTGGAGCGCGAAAAGCGCACAGATATATGTAGCGCGAACATTTCCACTTTTACAGTAAGATTCTTACAGATTTGTTTAATTTTTACGGTCATTTTCAATTGTTTGAATTTTACGGTCATTTTCAAGGGAAAAAAAGGTGGTTTTGGGGTTTTCTTAAACCGACTGACCGACCCATCCTGAGAGGTCCGTTTGCCCGTAGAACAGGGTTTCTTTTTTTCATAGCCTAATTACCACTATATTTTTTTGAAGATATATTTAAAGGTAGATGACCCGATCACATTTTCGTTACACAGAATTATTTCAAACATACGGAGATTTTCATATCATATGAAAGCTCGTATTTTTCTCATCATCATACTGAAATTTGACGGCCTAAATCGGTATAATTACGGAGAAATCGATGAAATAACGTCGAATTACCGCGAATGGTGGTAACCACCGATATAGTTTGTGTACTACTCAATGGGTACAGTTCACAGCATCTTGTGCGTCTAAAATAAGAACCATTAGAGCTATGCAACTCAAACTTTGGAACACAACTTTTTTAAGGATGACCTTTCATGTAGAATAGAAAACTTCAAGTTGAAAATCGGAACATCTACCTTTAATATATAAAGATATAGTTAAAAAATGGCCTGTATGGTCGCATTTGAGTTCAAGCCCGGGGCCAGTCAGGTATAAAGTTGTAATCATCCACGTGAACGAAAATGCTGATTAAGGGTGCTTTTTTCCACCACAACATGGGCCCGCACAGGTCTGTGCTTAAGGATATCAAAATCATCAATTTCAGAGAATCCACACAGTAATCTGATTCTTAGCAACGATTAATCTTTCAAAGGTCAATCATCAGTTCTGTGTGCAAAGGATATACTGTCAAAGTGGAAATGTTCGCGCTACATTTATTTTCGCGCTCAAATTAAAACGCGCGAATATATTCATTTTGTATGTAGGTCTACGCATGGAAGCTCAAAATCGCGAAAATAAAAACAAGCAAAATTGTTCAAAATGTGCAATGCGCGAAGATTTACACGCATGAACATTTCCACTTTTACAGTACTGTAAAAGTTGACATTTCAATGCTACATATCGTCAGCTTAATAAAAGTCATTTTTTTACCAATTTGAGAGCTTTTGCCTAAATCAGCTCTTTACCATAGAGGCACCTTAATGGTTAAAGTGCTTTAATAATTATTCAACTCTAAAGTGTGCTACCAAATCAAAAGGATAATTGCCTTAGTCAAGCATGTGACTAAGGCAGACTTATTTTATTGCCTTAGTCAAACAGTGTGACTTAGGTAATTTTTGACACTTCCATGGCCAGCCGTAGGGCAGAACGCTTCAGTAAAACCATCACAACAAATGAAGTTATTGCATTGATAGAAGAATCTGATAAGTCATGAAAAATAACTTAGGCAATTATTTGTTTAAGCTGACTAAATAAGATATTGGTTTTTTAAAAATTCTCAAACGTAGTATTTATATGACTTAGGCAATTATTTCATTAAGCTGACGATATATTTCTGCACAATGTAAGAACCACCACCATGTTTCAGGGAAGCTATAATGCACCAACCGAACAAATCAATATCACTACATGTATGTTACATGGTGGACCGGGGGGGGAATTTGACATGCACTTTTCACGTTCAAATCAGCTATCGCGAAAATAATAACACACAAATATATGTCTACTCGGTATAGGTCATGTGATAAAGCTACAAATGGCGCATTTATAAACATGCAAACAGCTCAAATTTTCACTCGTTATACATACAGGGTGAGTCAAAAAAAAGTGTACTCAACTTCAGCGATTTGTTTTAGAAAAAGTATTCGTTTGTTTTCAAAACAATATACTACGGTATAAAGACAAATCAATTAGCTTTAATATGAATTTTATCTGGTTTAGATTGGTTGAGGGAAACTTATTTTACGCTGTTTTGAATAAAAGTGACCAATTTAACGTCCGAACACGCTTTCCAGATCTTGACCATTATATTTCATAAGATACGACCAATAAAAAATTACAATACCGACAGCAAAAGGATCAATTCCTTTGTTATGAAATGATTAAAGTGTGGTAATTGTGTCATAAATAGGCCTTAAAGCTGTCTATTGTTTTAATCTATTAGGAGACAATTTTGAACAAGTGTATTGTCTACTTATAATTCTTTTAATAAACAAGATGTGTAATGCTTTACATCATAATCCTAGTAAACATTATTAAGCTCGTTAAGCTTGAAATTAAAAACCGTGTTTTAGGTGAAAAAACAGCTCCTGTACAGAAATAGTCATATTTACTTAACGGTATCATCAAATAGCGTGATTTTTTTCCCAGATGGTAGCAAAGAAATGGCGCAATCATTTAAAGTTTTGTTTGCCTTGATTTTGTGGTCAAATTTTTTTTTCTATTTTTTTCTTTCAATTAGGGTACACTTTTTTTTTACTCACCCTGTACAATCTTGTGAAATTGTTGGAACAGTTACCTGTTAACCCAGGGGAGGCGCGGGGAGGGGGGTAGGGGGGAGTAGACGATTACACTGTAAGCATGGGTGACCACAAAAAACGTAATAAGAGTTGTTTTTATGTGTTACGCGCATCTCAAAAAACACCCCTTATTACACAACTGTACCTATATTTTGGCCAACCATGCTTGGTTGGGCAACAGAAAAGAGATTGTTTGTCCATAGAGGGTCCTCAAAAGGTAGGGTCGGTTTTTTACTAGTGGTTGTTCTGACCAGTCTTAGCCAGTACGCTGAATTCTGAACCGTATCAGATCTTTTGGATGACCCATACTTACTTGAACCAAAATAACTTACATAATACTAAACATGGTATGGGGTAACGTGGGAGTAAATTAAGGCGATATACGTGACTTTTAAAAACAAATGTTAAAAAAAAAGTTACACGATCGGGCTATAGCACACGGTCGCTCAAGGACAAACAAACAATTTATTTTGGGCCTTAGTGTAATAGTCGACTGCCCCCACCCCTCCCATTTTTGTCTGACTAATTGAATTCCTTTAAAACCCTTTTTATGCACTGTCATGGCTATTAGCAAGATATCTACCATTGGATAAGGCCAAACAAATAAAAGGTTTGTCTCAAAGCTTGCGAAGGTTTCAAAATCGGGCGATGCGCGCGGTTTTTTGTCTTCCTTTTTTCTTTTTCTTTTTTACATTTTTTTTATTTGTGTCAATTTTTACTGTTACTATTTGCAAGCGTTGACACTTTCTGATATTGTTTTTTCTATTTGAAATGAATATTGTGATGTAGTTGTGTAAAGAACAATTGTGCAGCGTTTTATGAATGACTGAGTCATGTAAAAGTTTGAGAAAAGGAAAATCTGCCGATATTTTTAATAAAAACTCGAAATAAAAATTTGTAGGGAAAAAAAAAAGATTTTACAATTTCCTGCATTTCAGACACGGTATTTTGGCATTTCAAAACCAATGCGCGCGCAAGCTTTGAGACAAACCTTTTTATTTGTTTGGCCTAAAGGCTGCTGCACCCCTCCCCACCAGCCTATCTACCCTGGCCTACAGGGTGAGTCAGAAAGAATGGGCACTTTTGGCAAAGATGTCTCCATTTTGAGAAAAAATTGATTGAAAGCAAAGGTTTTACATAATAATCTGAAGATTCGAATCCAAGACCTTTCAGTCCCAAACAAGGCTCAAGATAAGCGGGCGCTGGGCGATTTTTACCCCTCGGTCCTTCTGCCATAGCGCCCGGTAATGCTGAAAAATAAACATCAGAGCGCTGATATTTTGTCCAAACCAGCGCCCGTTGACGATCGGGAAGCTTGCCCAAGACACTTAATTTCCAGTTGACAATGCTGCCACGCTGGATTTAATAAAAAGTTAGCTCTTGGTAGACTGAAAGTAGCTCCCGGTTCTCAATAAATCCTATGATCCAGGCGCTACTTTTGAAAAAAGTAGCTTCCGGTTAAAAACCTGTTATCTTGAGCCTTGGTCCCAAAGCGAATGTCATCCACTAGATAGACCAGCTAGGCTGTGGGTGCCGAGGCAGTGATTTTAATCCGACAAAAGAGGTAGTAGCGCATAGTCCAGGCATTCTCAAATGGTGGCGCGCGCCACTTGTGGCGCATCAAGGCATCCTAAGTGGCGCGAGAGTGGTTAAATTTGTTTTTTTTTAAAAAATCATATTATGATATAGCCAAATTCCATAGGCATATGACAGTCAGATGTATAAATACAGCAATTTTTCTCGCGCTACGCGCGTATGTGCCCTCAAAACAGTAATATTGGTTAATATGCTGCCTACATATCGTCAGCCTGCTTCGATAATTGCCTAACTCATTTTTTCTAGTTCTTAGAAAACAACAAAAGTATGAAACCTGTTACCTGTGTACCTGTTACTTATTTTGCATTATTGATGGATATTCATTATGTGGAATAGGCTTGTATTGTTGATGTGAGGCGTGTATTGTTGATGTGACTTGGATTAGTGCATCCATGCACGCCAATTGAGGATTGGCATGCATGGATGCACTAATCCAAGTCATATAGAAACAGATGAACATACAATAATTTGATTAATTCCATGGATTTGTCAATGCAAATTCAATAATGCAAAATGAGTAACATGTTGGAGTGGTCTGGTGACCCTTTTAAAACAAAGCTCTTCATTTATCAACACTTTTGATTGGTCAATGACTTAGGTATTATAACAGCATGTGCATAATGTAATGAAGTCATGATTTATGCAAAAAACTCAATTTTGCTGAAAAGTGAGTTAGGCAATTATCGAAGCAGGCTGACGATATGGTAAAATATTTTGAAATTAATGTTATAAAGGGAATTTTGCCATTGTAAATTCTAAAAAATATGACCAAGTGGAGCTTCAACAAGTTGGTTACTAAAATGTGGCGCATCAGTAAATCTAGTTGAGAAAGCCTGGTGCTTAGAATAAATCTATATTAACTCATACAATGGAGGCACTAGACTACTTTGTGGTAGCTTCTCATAGGTGTAGAAAGCTCAGAGAATAGTCAGGAATCCAAGGAAGCATAATAATGCTCTTCTTAGGTATAGAAAGATAATTTTGTATAATAAACCTTAAAGCCATTAGGCACGGGAGATTATAATAATGATTATTATTTATACGGTATAATAAAAGTGCATATTGAATGTTGTGCACCAAGTTCCCAGATGTGCGTCCAATATTCAAAAAATATTGCCGTCCAATATTTGTTTGTGCGGCGCAGAAGATGTGCGCGTGAGTATATTATGCGCAGAGAAGGTCCGTTCTGGCTAACTGATAGTTTTAATAAATACAGTCTGATATAAATAATAATAATAATATTGAATGTCTTATTTTCGGGTGATACGAGAATATATTGCACTCGTTCAAAGCCATTCAATATTATATAAATATATATGACTTATTTTAATTATGTGTATGTATCACTTTGTCTTGCCATTCTGCACAGTGCTAACGATTGTGTTGTTGACAGCAAGGCGGCGGAAAAAAGAAACCTGTTTTACGACCCAACCGACCAATTTTTATAAATCGGTGAAATGAATACCGACCCAATTTCTTTTGGCTTATCCAAATACAGAAAGATTCTTACAGATTTGTTTGATTTTTACGGTCATTTTCAATTGTTTGATTTTTACGGTCATTTTCAAGGGAAAAAAAGGTGGTTTTGGGGTTTTTCATAAACCGACTGACCGACCCATCCTGAGAGGTCTGTTTGCCTGTAGAACAGGGTTTCTTTTTTTCATCGCCTAATTACCAATATTTTTTTGAAGATATATTTAATATATAAAGATATAGTTAAAAAATGTCCGGTATGGTCGCATTTGAGTTCAAGCCCGGGGCCAGTCAGGTATAAAGTTGTAATCATCTGCGAACGAAAAATGCTGATTAAGGTGGCTAACTCGGCTAAGGTGACCAGCAATGATTTGCTTCAAAATATCAGAGGATGTGTATAATGATAAGAAAAGATGATATGCCAAGTTTGAATTTTTTCCAAAAAGACGTTTTTGATTTACGGAATTTTTCGTTATTTGAAAACCCATTGACTTAACACAGGAGGCGTAGCCGAATTCCCAAATACTGCAAAATTTCAGAAAACACATAGTTTTGTAAATATTTTTTTCTCTTCTTTAAAATCAATGTATGCTTTAGACTTTTATTTTATTTTGATGCCAAAACATCAAGGAATAACACAATTTTTTTCCTTCCACAACTGAGCGGTGATGGATGGTTTATTCACTGGGAATGTTAGTACTTTTTCACTATTTTCTAGAAACACTATATTGCCAAATTTTGTGAATTTCTACAGAAAAAACTACATGTTCAATTTGCACAAACAAGGTGTCATATTAAAGGTAATCAAGTTTAGAAAGTTATCTCGTGAGTTTTTACTAATTATGTGTTTCTAGATCTTTTTACAGCCTTTTGAAAATTTCCCTAAAATCAAAATTGAAAAAAATATTTTTTTCAAAAAGTAAACACTGTATTTGCAAAAACTCACGAGAGAATTTAGGTAATATGCTTATGAATTTATTCCAAAAGTTTCATGGCCATAGCACTTTCCGTTTAGTCTACAGAAATTCAAGAAGGTGAAAATTTAGGGAATTATCAAAAAATAAAGAAAAACATAAGAAATTTCAAAAATGATCCGAAAGTCCTGAAATAGGTAGAGGAAAGATTTATCTTCACTGTGGTTTCAGTATAAAGAGTATAGATATAATTGATTTGGTATTATATCAGTTTTTCTGTAGTGGTGTAGGAGCCGAGTTAGCTACCTTAAGGGTGCTTTTTTCGACCACAACATGGGCCCGCACAATTTCAGAGAATCCACACAATTACTTTATATGTTCATTTCAGTCCAAAACTTCATCTTTAGGACTCGGCATCCTTTGCGATAAGTATGATTCGTTGAGCTATTCCTTGTTATGGGTCACTTTTTTTTCCGTTGAGAATCTGTGTTATAAGGGTAGATTTGAGAGTGGATTCACACAGATGATTACAACCTTTATACGTGAGTGCCTCCCCCCAGGAGATCAAGTAACACAGAGCCATCCATCATCGTTTGAATCCTGGTTCTTTATCCCCGAGAATGGCGTTGTACAAGAAAAGTTGTTTGATTGTCCTCGTCCGCCCGACCCTCTTAATCATTCCGACCCAAAAACCTTTTTGATTTTTTTTTTTTGATTTTTTTTTTTGATTTTTTTTTGTTTAATTAAAATTTTCATTGTTTTTTTTAAATTTCATTTTTTTTACAAATATTAGCCGAAATTTTTTTCTTCATATTTTTTCATATTTTTTTTTAAGTGTTGAGAGAATAGAAATACTCATCAAAATGTTAAAGATTTTGTTCCCCGTTTTGGTTACCACAACAAGTACATCTCATTTTACTTTTGGTACCTGAAAAAAAGGCAAGTGAGAAAGAAAAAAAAACTTTTTCCGACCTACCTACCCAACTTTTAAAAGTGATCTATGGACAATCAAACATTTTTTTTGTTTTTTGGCCTTATACCAATCAAATTCAAATCCCTAAAAAAATAATAATTGACTACCTTGCATCCAATTTTGAATACAAAAGGTTCCAAATTTGTAATTTGATCGAAAATATTGTAAGTGCAGTATTAAATGTATAGCACATTTTTTAATACTATGATGTAAAAGCTGAATGCAAACTGCTTATCCACAAAAATAGCCTGTATAAGTAAATGTAATAGATATAAGAGGACCTGACGTTTCGATTCTAACAGAATCTTTATATCGAAGGTAAAAAGGGTATGGGGTAGTTTTTAATACTCTGTAAAATGTCATCAGATTTAATTGATGAATTAATTAAGCCAGTTTAGGAGTTGATGGATCTCACAAAAAAGTGTGGAAATTATGTTTCTTTGCTTCAAGTTTCATGATTAGAAATGAAATAAAGAAACTCAACAAGAATATGAACTTACCTTTTTGTTTTCTTCTCCTTTTTTCTGTAAATAATGTCTGATTATTTAGTCTATAGGTAAGTAAATACATGCCGTCACTGTTTTGTCAGAACCTCGTATCTGCTTCTGGCCCTTTAGCATGCATAAAGTAATGTATTATACTCTTTTGGCAATCTGCTCTAAACATGTTCAAAGGCCAAAAAACACCTTTTATAACCACTGCACAGTTTTACTTTATACATGTTGCAGGGACAGAACCATGACAATGTTTTGTTTGAAGCGAAATCAAATTTATCAATGCAGATTTAAATATTGATGTTTGAAAAATGACAAGACCCTGAAGAGGTGGTTCTATTTACAATTCTTAAACAGCTAAGAAAGTTTAAGCAATCTCATTGGTTCTCAGAGAAATCGGCGACATCTAGATGAGACAACTTAACACGGGGAGGTGGGGCTTACGTTTTAACAGTGCGCCCGACCTTCACAATGCGTGGTTTGCTCCATAACGCGCACTTCTGCAGTACGTCTTTAGCGCTTTTCCTGCGTTTATGCCGGCGCCACGACGCTTACGCATGGTTTACTCATCGCATGTGATTGGATGGAATGTTTGTGGGTTATTCGATCCTAGCAGGGGTAAAAGTTGTCAAATGTGGACAATAAAATGTACTTTTTCTTTGATAAATGTCTAAAGTATGATTGTTTAAGAATGAGAATAAAGGTGTTGTGTTTAGACCGTACCCGTGTTATATTGTCTGACATAAATGCGTTCGATAGTATTATTTTTTGCGTAGAACAACGACGCCGCAAATAATACTATCGTCCGCATTTATGTCAGACAATATAACACAGGTACGGTCTAAAAACAATACCTTTATTCTCTAATTTTTTAACATTTGTTTTCATTTGAAAATTTATGAAAATGCACCAAAATTGTCATTACATTTTGGAAGAAGAAAAAAACAAACAAAAAAATGCCTGTCCGACCAAACCCTACCTGAGAGGTCAGTGTGCAGATAGACAGGGCTTGGAGTGGGGTTTTTTGTCGCCTTATTGACAAGTAATTAACTCCTCGAAAAAAGTTTGGACACTTTTTTCAATCACCAATTTTTACGGATATTTTGTAATGTATTCATACAGTGGTCAAAAAAAGTAATTATACAGGTAATAAATGGGCTTGTAACTCTAAAAATATATATTTTACCTACAAATATTAAATTATAAAGTTGTTGAGAAATTTACCTTCTTTCATATGAGATATTGCGCGCTAGGATCAGTTGAATATTGAATAAGTTACAATCGAAAATGTAAGGTAAAGTCACAATTTCAGTTTCACATTTTACTTTTCAACACGGGGTAGAGTAGCGTGTGTGTGGCGTATTGATCCATCGGAACAATACGGCCGACTATCCAACCTTCGCATGCATCCCCATGCAATTGAACTACCGGTAATCGATAATGTACTCATAGCTGGGTCCGCATGTAGAAAAGAAAAATGTGAACATGAAGTAGTGACTTTACGTTACATTTTCGATTGTCACTTCTTCAATATTTAACCGATTCTAGCATGCAATATCTCATATGAAAGAAGATAAATTTCTCAACAACTTTATAATTTAATATTTTTAGGTAGGATTATGTTTAGAGTTAAAAGCCCATTTATTACCTGTATAGTTTTTTTTACCTCTGTATTGTGTTTCCTCTCTATGAAAAGCTGATGTGTTCCTCTTTCCAACGATACCCCATTTGTAGCAATCACTTTTTTCAGTGCTCAGCAACTTGCTTGGGGAACATGAGGTCACGTGCCAAAATTGTCTTTAGTACCGAGAGCATCCGACCAACTTCATGGACAAAAACTTGTTCAAAAGTAACTGCTCACACAAATTACCTGTAACAAATTGATGTATACCATGTATCGGCTCACGTTGGGGATGACGTTAGTGCATTCATTCATGCTGCATAATATAACTCACTCAAAAGTGTCAAACTTTACGCTTGTGTATGGGGGTACATGTAGTTAACTCATGTTTAACTAAATATTTACACCAAGTGCACGTCTGGATTTTCCTTTCGCAACACCATGGCACATATGTTGGGACCATTTCAAGTTGAACTGCGTTTAGTACAAGACTACAGCCCAAAGAAGATTTCTTAAGCAATACCAGCATGCTTCACTTTCAAAGAAGATTTTAAAGACACCCCCACAATGCATTGCGTTTCTGCAAAATTCCCTAATTCTGGTCTCAGTTCCCATATACATAATGCACACAATCATGTCTTCATAGAAGACTTATGTTGTTAAACGAGGGTTTTTAAGAAAATCCTGCTGCAAGCAGTACAATTTATGTGACTTCAATTCACAATTCAGGCCTCTCTTGTTTTTCTTAAAGACCCTTCATTTTTTGAATAACACATTTGAGTTTGAGGATTCAACTTCTTTTCATATCTGTGGTTAAGATGCCTATCTGTACCATGTTATGAAGGCGGAAGATCTTCAGCTGTTATTACTTAACAAATGTTTTGCACTGTTTGTTTTGGGGGAAATTCCTGTTGACAACATAGCGGTCCTAAGCATGCTGGACTGCACAAGAAATCTTCTTTGAATACGACAATTGATATATTATATACCTTCAGGTGAGTCACCTTGTTTAGGTTATCAAAATGAATGGTTAGGCCATACAAAATAATTGTTTGCTTGGTCACATGGGTGTCAATAAAGGTCATATACAAAAGAAAATTGTGAAAACAATAATCCTTTTTTTTTTTTTTTTTTTTTTTTTTAAAGGTTAATAGTGACACGGTCGGGACTATTTTACACGGCTGGTCGGACGAGGGCAAGAAAACAATTATTTTTGTATGGCCTTACTGTGAATATTTGTATTTGTACACATGTGACTGACAATAAACACAAGATTACAAGCGATACTTTTTTATCAAAGCAAGTTGTTGTTTTGTTTTTTTCTTCCTCCATTTTCAACACTCATTTGTAATGGCTACAAACATTTTCAGAAAAACATGTAATTTAACCGTATCATTAACATCCAATTTTGACCAGATTAATGTCAAATGTATAATTATTGTCACACTAGTGACTAATGGCTGTCTTACATTATACAAATAAGATGTTCCGTTCAACCCCACCCCCTCTCCCACGGCTGTTTGATCCCACATAATGTGTCCATTTTATTCTGAGAACACCGTAACTTGCTGGCCCAGTTCTGTTTTTAACTGATTCAAATACCTGAATATACTGGCCATCTTTTGTAGAAATTTCAGAACATTTGTTGGTGCCAGTTCTGAGAAATAGAGCTTTGAACATTATTATTTACTATAATAGCACCCTTATCGGCCACATTTCCCATAGAGTTACATGTAAAATATGTATCAAGTAGAAAATGCTGATAATTTAAAAAGGGCTCGAACAATTTTCTTGAAATTTTCACCGTATACTCTTATTCATTAGCACTACCTAAATCAGGTCAAACCATAAATGGGCCACTATATTATCTTTTTTTATCCCATAATTTTGATTATAAATCGGACAGTCAAACAGCCGTGCTCCCCCACCCCTGAAAATTATTATCATTTGGATAATAGGGTTTTCTTTTTTCGACACATGAGAGTACTGTATAAGTGGTTATTTTCGCGTGCAGATATTTTCGCGATTTATAGATTTTGAAAAATGTACAAGACTTTAAGTATGTACATTAATTATAATGTAACTCTATTGCAAAATGATATTTTCGTGCAATTACATTTTGGCGTTTTCATGTCCACTCACAAAAAATAAATCAAAAATAAATCCATCGCGAAAAATTACCACGTATTCAGTAGTCACTTTGACATGATGCAATGCCACTAGTATCACTAAGAATAAACCTATTTCTGATTCTAATGAACTTGTGCAGTACCACCTAACTATAAAAAGTATATGTCATTATTTTAAAGAAAAAGCCTGATAAATTGTCCGTTTCACATTAATCTGAGAAAATCCATTTGAACAATATAAGAACATTATTTGTTCTATTCAATGAAATTTTACACATAAATGGATTGTAATCAGATTAACACAAAAATGACAACAGGAATATTCATTGAGCTTTAAGATGACACATTTGTTACAGTTGAATGGTTGATTGATGCTACACAGATTCTAGGTCATAAAAACAAGTCCTATTTTTATTGATACACCTTGTAAAACGGGTCATTGAGGCTATACAAGAGGTTTCAAAGTGAACGTAACACTCTGATGCTGACAAATTTGTCTGCTGTTGCAGGGGGAAAAGGATCCAGCTTTTGTATCAACTTCATCCGATGAAATCAGTGGTAATAGCATGTTTGGTGCAAAAAACTAGGTTGGGGTTTGGTTTTTTTTTTTTAAATTTGCACGGACATTTTAGTGGCACATTTTTAAAATTCAAAATGAATAATTCATCAATTTTCAAAAATATTTTTAAAAATTGTTAAAAGAAATCTCAACAGGTTCGGGGATTTTTGTCACCTATGCTGTGAAGTGTATATTGCAATGTTTATCCAGTGAACAGGGAACACATGATATTGCCAAGATTTCCATTTAGCAAAAGCATGTGGGTAATAAAACAAGCTATGATAGGCTTGCCTCAATGATTTAAAGGTAGATGTTCCGATTTTCAACTTGAAGTTTTCTATTCTACATGAAAGGTCATCCTTAAAAAAGTCGTGTTCCAAAGTTTGAGTTGCATAGCTCTAATGGTTCTTATTTTAGACGCACAAGATGCTGTGAACTGTACCCATTGAGTAGTACACAAACTATATCGGTGGTTACCACCATTCGCGGTAATTCAACGTTATTTCATCGATTTCTCCGTAATTATACCGATTTAGGCCGTCAAATTTCAGTATGATGAGAAAGATACGAGCTTTCATATGATATGAAAATCTCCGTATGTTTGAAATAATTCTGTGTTACGAAAATGTGATCGGGTCATCTACCTTTAAGTTTGAATGATACCTGGACGCAGAGACAACAACGATGACTCTCCAAGGGTCAATATTGAAAAGAGACCCATTGTTTTGAAGCATTAAGGGGGGTGGACCCTCAGGATAGCCCTCCGTAAAACTGCCGTAACTTCTTCATTATTCATTCAATCTATATATGGGTCAAAAACTTGTTTTTGATAATTTTCTCCAAAAATGGCTAATTTCATGATCATGGTTGGATTCATTGAACCCTTTTCTGCAAAAAAATGTATACTTTTACATAGATTAAATGAATAATGAAGAAGTTGTGGCAGATTTACGGAGGCTATACCTGAGGGTCCACCCCCTACTGATTCAAGCAGAATTAAAAATTACAGAAAAGCTTGACCATTGTTCTTAACATCTTTCTATACAGCCCATTAACAATGTTAGCATGAAGGTTGATATATACAGCTCACAAAAAGTATCGAAACCCTTAGAAATGATCCAATACATAACGGCTCGAAAAGGTATGCATTAATCGAAGCAAATAACCAAGTGCATAATTTTGTTCTGCATATTTTGACACCTCGATCGTAGAGATACGATGTTGCGGAGCGGAGTTATTGTCATTTCAATGATCGTGGGTCTAGTTTCAAAAGTGACACTCATCCATATTGAAAAGCACGAATCTGATCATTCTAAACAGTAATGCAAACCTCTTTCTATAGGATGATTGTCACTTTTAAAACTGGACCCACGACCATTGAAATGACAATAACTCCGCTCCGCAACATTGTATCTCATCAATCGAGGTGTCAAAATACGCAGAACAAAATTATGCACTTGGTTATTTGCTTCAATTAATGCATACCCGTTCGAACCGTTATATATTAGATCATTTCTAAGTGTTTCGATACTTTTTGTGAGCAGTTTATTACAAAACTCTCATGATGGGCTATTCCATTCGAAATTCATACAACCCTTAGGCCAAAAAACAAAAACAAAATTGACTTGCCCTTTCCGACCGACCAGAATTTTTGGAAATCTAGGGTCGCTATTTTTTATTTATTTCAAAAAAAAAAATTCAAAAAAAAAAATTCAAAAACAAATCTTTAAAACGTGTTTTTGTGCAGTAAATTTTCAAAAAATTTCCAAAAAAAAAAAAAAAAAAATCAGACCGTCCGACCCTGACTTTGACCCAGAAAGGGCAAGTCAATTTGTTTTCTTTTTTCTTATGAAAGACATTACCTTAATCATCCACACAGGGAATATATTAATTTCAAATGGGGTTACCTGCATGGGCGATTCCATTTGAAATCTTCAATCCCTGTGTGGAAGATAAGGGTTATGTGTTCCATAGGGGTGTATGGATTTCAACTGGAATAGCCAAATGACAGAAAAAAATAGACAAGTCGGATGGCTTCAAAAGCTACATTTTTTCAACTAATGCTGAAAACATACTAAGGTTGCTTCATGATTTAATTACTCCTATATGACCAGTTTTACGTCATTTTCAAATACCCGATACATCGATCAAGAAATTGCTTGATTGGAAACAACCGGTCGCGGCCAGTTGACTTCATTTCAACTCGAAAGATTGGTCGCTCATGACGTAATGAACACCATACTTTTTCAACCAATGGGGGAGGTTATTTTGCCTCGAAATTAGCATAACTAATCAGCAGCCATTATCCAGGTTGTCGTCTGTGTGACCCGGAAATACCTGCGACTACCAGCGATTTAGTAGCTTGATGCGACCTATGGCGACCAAAGGTCGCACCAAGATACTTTTAAGCTAGTGAGTACCAGTGCCGCGACCGGCAAGTATGATTCCAGCATATATAGACTGAATATATATGCATCTTTTCCTGGTTTGAAAATTGTGCACAAAAGTATCCTTATTTTACAAATTAATGTGTTGACATGCGACTTGTAGGATAATTTTCTACCATGCTGCACAAGGACTCCTTGCAGTCAGCTACATGTATCAGTTATCAGGACTTATTTACGGAGATGCCACTATGCAGTTGTTTCATCATTTTCTGAAACATTTCTGAAAGTGTCAAATTTCTATGATATTATGCAGACTTACACTTTACTGTATACAAAGAATTTCCTGAAATCAGGACATATCCTGGGGATAATGGTGATTGGAGACATCTCTGTATTATAGTCGTCGCTAGAATACTTCAGCACTTTTTAAAACTGCCATGCGGGCGTCTAGTTAATGAGCGTGTGGGCGGGACATTCATGACCCATAGATACGATCGCTGCCAATCGGATTACAGGGGCCGCGACACATCGAACTGCTCAAGTCAAAGTCAAAGATAAAACTGTTATGACACTGTTCTACAACGCACTTCCGTGTTAACGCTGTACGCAGTTGTCACAGAAAAAAGTGCCGAAGTATTCTGACCATGACTTTAGTCTGTACTTGGGATTTCTGTAAGGATACACATCACTGTTTTCATCACTTTGCACAATACCGGTCAATAGAAGCAGCATTAATGCATGCATCAATCGAATGCATGCATCAATCAAACACCCTCAAAGATATCAGTCTACAGTGGATGCAAAGAAGATTTTAAAGACAGAAAACCAAAATGCTTTGCGATTTTGCAAAATGCCCTAATTCTGGTCTCCAATTTGTCTCGGTTCCCATAGACATATGCACACAATCATGGCTTCATATCGCATTTATCGTTGGAGCTCTTAGGTTCTAGTTTACATTAATGAATACATTAATTATCAATGTTCCTTTTTCTTATTTCTATACCTTAAGAGCTCGACAAATGCATCGTGTGAAAAAAGCTTTAGTTGGCTGGCATTCGCGCAATGCATTCTGGGAAGACCTTAAAATCTTCTTTGCAGTGGATGGATGGTAATACCATACTTATTGTAATCCTGGGGAACCACTCCAAATTTTAAAGTGCTATCAGTCAGATGCCAACGCCCGTGAGTCTATTGTTTACGACGCGATTTTGTTTTCCCTTGAAAATAGGATGTCGATCTTGTGCAATTCAATATGCCAAAATGTCAGCCTTATACAATGCCAACATTAAGGCATTTAAATGTGGATCAACGCCATGTGACTAGGAGTATTTTCACTAAGGGGACCAATACAATATTAATCCATTATTTTGATATGCTAAAGTCATGTTTGCAGGGACGTTTCTGCTTGAAAATGCCATTTTCTGAAGAATTGTTTTTTGTCATTACTGAAAAAAATAAAGTATATTTCCCGTGGCCCTGACCCCTGTCTCATTAAAAGCTTTAAATTAATAACCTTTTACGATCATCAATTTATTGCTCTTTACATTGAATCCAAACCTAGCTTGCAGCGACACCGTTTTCACATTTAAAATACAATTTAGAAACTGGGTTCAATTTGGCTAAAATGTCGTCGAATACTCAATAGTTCACCACTAGTTCAAATATAGAGAACACATAGACACGTCAATGAGTAGTTATGGCCGAGCGGTTACGACTATGGACTAGTAATCCATAATGGATTCTCCCCTCCTCGGTTCGAATCCTGCTGAATACCTTTTGTTAGAAAAAACGGTTTAGTCTCTGTGTGTTGGAAAATGGCGTATATTTTTTACTAAAGGTAAATAAAAGTCGTGGCCCTGACCCCTGTCCAAACATGTATTACAAATAAACATATTTTTGATAAAGTTTAATACGTTAGGAACATTTCTTGTGCACAAAGTTTTTGCTGCGACGTCTAAAAATCAACAAAATTACGATGTTTACGATCGCATTGAAAATGCATCTTTATCGACTCAACAAAAGTAACGAAAATCATGTTTATTATTACATCGAAAATAATATCCTAACTAATTAGGACTTCCTCTTCAAAATGAGCCTAAGATGATTAAAATTGATGGAGGCAATCCGTCACAATCGCGAGTTGTAAATTACACGATTTCTATTTGTTTTCGTGAAATCTCGCTTTACTGGCGGGCCGGGGCGAACAAAATAGACGGTATTTTAATGCCTTGACTTCTGACTGCTATGGATCCTCAAAAAAAAGGGTTAAAAATGTAGCATTGACAACCTTTTTTTCTTCCAAAACAGGGTACATTTTATATTATATTATATTACCTTTAGGGGCTAACATAGGTTAGGCAGGTTTAGAATTTTGTCGACGAATATATTCTTGCAGAGGAACAATAATTCCAGGAGAATCTAAATAGATTCTTGGAAACTTTTTAGGTGTATACACACAAAGTAAATGGAGGAGAATCTAAATGTCATTGAAGGTCGCAAATCAGTAGTCATTATTTATACTATTGAAGGTGTGTTGTAAAGGTTGATTAACATGCATAAGTAGCACTTATGACTGTAAAAATGGAAATTGATCATGCATAATTCATTTTCACCCTCTTTATGTATGAAAAATACTCAATTGTTTCTTCAAGATACATGCAAAGAAGATTTTAAGGTCTTCCCACAATGCATTGCGCGAACACCGGCCAACTAAAGTTTTTTCACACGATGCATTTGTTGAATTCTTTAGTTTTAGAAATAAGAAAAAGGAACACAGAGAACTAAGCTATACATTATTATAAATGTAAACTAGAACCTAATAGCTCCAACGATGAACGCACGATGAAGCCATTATTGTGTGCATGTCTATGGGAACTAAGACAAATTGGAGACCAGAATTAGGGCATTTTGCAAAAACGCAATACATTGTGGTGGTGTCTTTAAAATCTTCTTTGATGAGATACATGTGTATTATGTAATTATTTAGGGAATACAAAATCACAAAAAAATGATTGTTTCAGGAAATCAAAAGTAACCACATTTTACAATAAAAAACCTGCTCGCAAAATTCAGATTAATCATGAACAAAATACAATTTTATTGTGCATGTCTTCTACAAATCTTAGTTTGTTTTATGTCAATCCCCCACTCTCCGGATATGCCTGAATAAAATTTAGTTTCAGTTGGGCATGTAATGAACAAATGTGTATAGATAGTGAGTCTAATTTCAAATTTTACACAATGGTGTGATTTTTCTTCAGTATTCATATTTGCCCAGTTCCACCTAGAATTGCTCGATAGAACACTTTACTTATGACTTACGCAAAAAGAAAATGTTCAATTTTGAGCCTCCAAATTTTGAACATTTAACGAAGTGCCGGTAAGGACAACCAAACATTTTTTGCACCTTATACATCATCAGACCTTTGGTTACCTGTGTCCTATTTTAACAGAAACATTATCTGCTTTTGGAAGATTGTACAAAAAGAACAAAATGTTTCTGGCATAAAACTTTCTCTATTTCTTACATTCCCTTTGTTTTAATGTAGGCTCTCCAAAAGCATGTTTGAAAAATCTAAAAAAATGATGAGAATTTGGAAAAGTTCCAATGAACATACATTTTAACAGCATGGGTCACAAATCTTTTACCATATCAACAATAAAAGCTATACACTATATCGAACAGTTCTAATATGGATTTTATAAAGTGCTGTGTCATTTTGTCATTTATGCAAAGCAAAATCATATATATACTGTAAACTGGAAATTTTCACGAGGTTTTTATTTTCGCGAATTTTCGCGAATCAATCTTCATCCGCGAAAATATAAACTCGCGAAAATTATTGACTTCCATTGACTTTTGTTCACAAATGTTGAAAATCGCAAAAATAAAAAATTGCGAAATGCCTGTTATGACCATTTTCGTGAAAATATCTTCCCGCGAAAATATTGACTTCTACAGTAGTTCTGTCCAAATTGGTGAGCATACTAACAGCAGCGAATGAATTCAGAAGAGTGTGGTCATACAAAACGCTTGCATGGTGCAACATGTGTGACGCTTGCGTATGCCAAAATAGCATGCATACGCTTGGATTTCTTTTATTAAAAACACATATTTATCGCCAATTTGGAACTGATAAAACTATCATATTTAACTAAATGCGAGTTCAACCTTAATATGTTTCACATCATAATTTAGCTATCTCATGTCAATTAGAAACAGCTATGAATGAAACATTGTTGGACGATATGTGACTAATGTTAGTGTTACCTATGAATTAGCCAAGTCATAAGTCTTCTGACTTTAAAACTTTGTCCCAATTTGGGACAAATGAATTGAAAGCAATGGGTTTTTCATAAAATCTACGGACACTGGGATTCCAAGTTCCAACAAAGAACCTTTCTGTTCCATACGCGAATGTCATAACCACTGTCCACTAGACCAGCTAGGCTGTATGTGCTAAGGTATCAATTTTAATCCTACATTAAGAGGTAGGGTAGACTGGGTCCCTGCGTCCCTCTATGGCCGCCATCTTTGAAAATGGCGGACCAAAAAAAGGGACTGGGAAAATAGTATGTCCAAAAAGTGTCCGTTTTTTTCATGGAATTTCACGACAACTTTGCATATATGAATATGCATACCATTACGGAGCATGTGCATTTGTACACAGCAACATCAGAAATACCACCCGATTGGTCCAATTCAAAGGCAGTGCATCGAATGATCGTCACGGGGAGGCAAATCGCTGCGTGAAACTATCGGCGCGACTGGTGCGTGAATAGCTCATGTATATTCAGCAGTTTATTAGCGCACACGTTTGGAACTGTATTTTTTCCAGTCTTCGCATTTGAGCACCCTCGCAGAGGCCGTGTGTAAAATAGGGAAGACAGGAGGATCCAGTCTAGGGTAGCCCATAGTCTATGTGTATTACGGAATAAAGCTATATAACTATACAATATAGAAATTTGCACTAGAATAGTTTGTCATTGCTTACTCATAGGTAGAACCCTAATATTGCTAAATAACTTAAGGGAAAGAAAAGTGGGAAAAAGTGTACTTTAGATCCCAGATACTGGTATACCATTATCGTTCAATACTGGAACATAAAAATTGTATCGATCGATACTGGTACACGTGCTTCCAGTAGTAATTTGTTCCAGTAATGAACGGTACTGATACATAATTCATCGCTGTTCTGACATAACGACACATCACAACAGAATTAAGTAAAGTGATGTGTCGTTATGTCAGAACAGCGACGAATTGTGTTCCAGTATCGCGTGATACCGGAACCTTATCGGAACACTGACTTTGTACCAGTATCGAGCGATACTGGGTGTTCCAGTATTGTACTGGGATGATACTAGTACATTCCAGAATTATGGGACCTACAGTACACTTTTTCCAAAGTCTTTCACTGGGGGACCAATGAAGTCACAGGCTATTTCTGACAAAAGCTTGAATAACCAATCAAGTTACCTGACAGCATACTCTTTTTTAAACTCTTTACCAGGTCTCACGTTTTATTCATGGGTGTTTATTCTCATTCCCACACGTTGCCTATTCATATACATCATGATATTTTTGTGAAACTTGTATAAATTTGATAGCTGATTGTCATGATTTGTACACTGTTGATATAAATAATAATCGATGATACAAAAGTTGCTTTCAGAATCCTTGGCTGGTTTAAGAGAGCATGTGTGGTGTAGTGGATAGCATGCCGGTCTCACGATGTAAAGATTGTGAGTTCGAACCCCGCTACAGCCAACTTGTTTGTATCCTTGGGCAAGGTACTTAGTCTCAATTGCTTCGTCGACCCAAGCGACATTGGGGAGCTATTAGGGAATATTACAATCTAAGTGCTGATACTGTGTGCGCCGTCGGTAGCCTGGTAAATGAAGCGAAATGATTCTGACGATTTCCCAATGGCATCAAAAAACAGTGGTTCAGAAGTCACGTATAAATGGTGGTCCCGTGCATCGGAAGTGCAATACCCGAGCACGTTAAAAGGTTACAGACTCTTCTTTCGTAAAGAGTAGGGGATCATCCCGGTCTGTATCTGTTCACACATCTAACGGACCCCAATGGAAATAAGCTAATAAGCTTATTGGGTTATCCAGGGTCGTAGGACTCAAATTATATCAAATCAAATCAAATCAAATAGCGTACACCTAACACAACCAGTTCCAGACCAGGTGCTTTGATGTGGGCTAATTCAAAATCAATAATACAGGTTGAGTCAGAAAGAACGGGCACTATTTTCACAAAAGCGTCTCAAAAGATGTAGTATGCATATTCCAAATCAATGGTAGCACTTTCAAGACCTACAATTTGGCTTTCATTCGAAAGAAGAATTTTAAAAATTGATCACTTCGTTATCATGTTACACTAATTTGAGTAAAGCCCCAAAATTCTTGTGAAGCAAATCCACGGAATGGTCAAATTATCAAGCAATTCCTAACGAAATTCTAATGGGGTTTACATCCTGAATCAGTAGATATGCCTCCTTTTACTTTTCCTTCTTGATTTCAGGCTTTTTATTACTCATAATTACACAGATCTATTTATTTCCAGTCATTTGAAAATATTGTATCCAACATTCATGTGCCTTTTCAGTTTATTCACAAGTTTCATTGATCAGCATCTCTGAATCAGGCAACCAACCAACAATACTATCGGTTATTGCCATTCCGTGGATTGGCTTTAAAATACCGGGTTCTACTCAAATGGTTGCAACTTTATGACGCAATGTTCAAATTCAAAATTTCTTTTTTTGAATTAAAGCCAAATATGTGTTCTTTGTAACACTATATTCGGTTTTAAATACGAAGGCTTAATATTTCTTGGCGCTTTCGCCAAAAAAAGTGCCCTTTCTTTCTGACACACCCTGTAGTCACCAGAAATCTGAGATATACATTAAATGAGCAAAATTCTTCTCTGTAGTTTGATACCTCATTCATAAAATCGAATAGATACCTTTTTTATTTAAGTTAAGATGATTTCAAAAACCATGCCCAACGGTAACAAAGTTGTACTATAATTGGTTTTCTATGGGATATCATTGATTTGTATTGTCCACTGTGCACTATCTGAACCAGTCAGGTATCTGGATGAATGGGTAGTTCAGGGAGTCTTTATACACATGTTTTCACTGCATAATCACACACTAGCAATTATATCCCATAAAATCCCAATTTTAGTGCAACTTTGTTTCCGTTATTTGTGGTCATTGAAACAATCAAGACTTCAAAATTATCCACTCAATTTATGGATTAGGTATCAAACTACAGGGAAGAATTTGCTCATTTAATGTATATCTCCTAGTACCGATTATTGATTTTGGATTAGCCAACATCAAAGCACCTGGTCTGGAACTTTTTGTGTAAGGTGTATACAGTCATCAAAAAAAGTAACAATACAGGTAATAAATGGGCTGTTAACTCTAAAAATATATATCCTACCTAAAAATATTAAATCATAAAGTTGTTGAGAAATTTATCTTCTTTAATATGTGATATTGCACGCTTGGATCGGTTGAATATTGAAGAAGTGACAATCCAAAATGTAAGGTAAAGTCACAATTTCATTTTCACATTTTACATTTCAATACGGAGGAGAGTATGACAGGTAGCATGTGTGTGGCGGTAATCGATAATGTACACGTAGCTGGGTCCGTGTGTAGAAAAGTAAAATGTGAAAATGAAAATCGGACTTCTTCACCTTACATTTAATATTTTTAGGTAGGATATATATTTTTTAGAGTTAGAAGCCCATTTATTACCTGTATAGTTACTTTTTTGATCACTGTATTGTTCAGATTAAGTGCATGGCTGGCAAAAATGGGGAACTCAGGAACTTGATTCCAGGGAAATGTTGAATTTGGAGGGAAATTTGAGCTTTGAAGGGAAATGTTAGGTATAAAAATAAAGAGATACATAAGAATTTGAAGGGAGATGTTCTCCTTGAAAGAAAATTTTAATGTTTGGTTCCCGGGAAATTTACATTTTGTCTGGCCCTGATAAGGTGTGTGGTAACAATCGCACATTCTCACAATCTACCCATCAAATGCACAACGCACCTCTATAAACCAACCAGGGATTATAAACAACAAGGGATGAAGTATATGGTGGAATGCATGTTTTAATTTTGACACATTTCCTACAGGTGTTATGTATGAAAACATGTTTTCACTTTTCAATGTGGTTAATCACTGATGTCTATGATCATTACAGAGGTCATTTGTTAAGCTGGTGAATGATAAATTCCATGAACATGATTAAATCTCACCAACCATGCACGCATTGGGATACGTACGTAATTTAGCTATTCGTCATAATGCATCAAAATTTGGTAAACTACTTGTGTTTTACTCATCGGCCAAGGTTGTAAATGATTTACCAAATATGACAAATTCCAAGATTACGCACAACCCAATGCATGTACACAAAATGTTATAGAACATGTATCAGTGCACAGTTGCTTATAAGCGTGGGATGAGCTGGTGAATGATCATGAACATGATTAAATCTCACCAACCATGCATGCATTGGGATACGTACGTAATCTTGCTATTCGTCATATGAACTGCAGCGTCTCAGGAACCATTGGCAATCTTGGACGATTTACCAAATTTGGTGGCCACGGGTTGTCTATAGTTTAATCAGTTCCAAATTAGCGAGAAATATTTGGTTTTTATCTCTTCGCTTACGCTCACTATTATGGCAACACACACATGGTTTTGGCCGCACCCCGTCACGCATATGATGCACAGTGCGCTAGTTGCCTTCCATCCGCTGCTGTAAAGAGGCTTTGCCAATTTGGAGCTGATAAAACTATAGTGATGTTTATGAGCTGACCAAAAGCCATTTATACCTTTTAGCGTTGAACAATGTTCGATTAAGCCTGCATTGTAGTTCAAAATGTGAGTTTTAATAGGTGAAGCAAAAAAGACATGAGGGCCAATGACGATATAGCAGGTCAATGCAATACCAAACATTTAGTGCCCCCCCCCCCCCCCCCCCCCCCACTACAGACTATTTCTATTTTAAAACTTTTTCATTCTTCATCCAGGAATGAATTGTTGCCAACTCCCCAGATTAGTCGCGCAATTGGGCTACTTTAAGTCAATGCACTCTGGCAACAACAAAAAAGGTTCTACACACTATCTGCAACTATAAATCAATCTAGTCCCAAATTGTCGAGAGCAGCGCGCAAAAGTAATCCAAGCGCACCGTCGCAATTTTCGCCTAGGCACACAATTTTGGTCATGCATTTGATACACAATGTGCTTGTTGCGGTCATGTGCGCCTTCACCAGCACACAATGTTGGTCATGCATTTGATACACAATGTGTTTGTTGCGGTCAGGAGCTCCTTCACCCTTCTGCGTTAATTCGCTGCTGTAAGGAGGCTTGCCAACTTGAGGCAGATCAAACTATAATTTCTGTGGGGTCACCAATCACCATATGGGCTACATTTGCTCTTGAGTTGTGGTCTAGATCTAGATGACACTCCCCCCCCCCCTACAGTAATCAACACTGCCAGAACTTTAACTTTCAACCAGTTTATCCAAAATCAAAACTGACTCTTACTTACTATGTCCAAAAGTGTTATTATGATGGCAATTATAGCAAGCAAAATAATAGATGTTGAAGCAGCAAAACAGAGAGTATCACCTGGTTTATACAGGTATACATACTCAAGGTGTACATATGGTTTAGCCAAGTCAAATGCACATCTCATTGGACAAACCTTTTAAAAGATGTCAACTTGCAAAACACAAACTGCAAATAACTCAATTAGGTGAAAAATAGGGGGAAATTCAAGCTTGAAAAAAAAGCATGAAATGGGGATAAGATAGCTCAAATTGGGCTAAACACATAAAAAACACCAAAGAAGATTTTAAAGACAGCACCATGATGCATTGCAATTTTGAAAAACGATTTAAATCTGGTCCCTGATTCATCTTAGTTCCCATAGACATATGCACAAAATCATGGCCTCATAGCGCCATCATCGTACAAGCTCTTAGACTTAGATTCTTGTTTACATCAATTAATAAATAAGTTCTGTGTTCCTTTTTCTTATTTCTAAAACCTAAGAGCTCGACTAGTAAACAACTTACTCACAGTTATCAGAAAACCAAAAATACAGGGGAACCATCCAATACATGTGATGCATGACAGAAAGCCACGATATCGATATCTCGGGGTACAAAGGTCACTGATATATCGATCATATTGATACCAGTATCGATAAGGGGAAATCCAAATGCATCATGGGACAAAAAACTTACGCAATGCATTGTGGGTGCGACGTTAAAATCTTCTCTGAGAAAACACATAAATTTGAGCCACAAAGAGCGGATGAAGCTAAAAAGATGATAGGTTTCAGGTCTGTTGTTACAGAAATCTATGAAAAAAGTATCATACCTTATTATTTGGCACATCAACCAGAAATGACCATCATGACATTACTGTATACTTAGCATACAGGATTTCAAATACACTATACTTAACAAAATGACACAGCACTGTTATGTTACTACTGAGACATACAACAAGCCATTTTATAAAGTTTTCTTATTTCTAGTTTGAAACCGTTTCGGGACCATTCTCCCTCAAAAGTGGAACATCTGTTAAGTTTGTTTGTCCCTCGGTCTCCCCTGCAGGAAGTCCGCCATCACCGCTACCGTCCCCATCGTTCGTTTTAACCATTATTTGCTTGACGGGGGAGTTTGTTCTATCTGTTGACACAGCAGAGGGGGAAGTTTCATTGGCTGCTGCCTCGCTGCTGTTTTGAACGGCCTGCGAGGAATTTGTTGGGGCAGTAGTGACAGTGGTACCGTCTTTAGTCAACTTTGCTGAGGACGAATGGTCCTCCTCAATGTTATTACTAGAGGGATTGTTTACTTGATTACAGTTTGAGTGAGGTACCGCTGTGCCTTGATTGTTATTCTCTGAGGAGATGACGGGAGGAGGAGGGGAGGCGGCGACGACGACGGGGCGGGCGGGTGAAAACTCACCATTTTTGGTATCGTGGTTCATTGTACTACTACCCAATTCTGTACCTTTATCTGCAGTCTCTTCATCCTCTGTCCTTGCATTGCCGTTGGTTGTTCCAGGAGCATTGGGAGAAGCAGCTGTACTGCTTTCCTCCAATGCCTTGGAACCGGAGACCATTGTTGGGTTTTTGCCGGATGTGGACGACACCTCTGCTTGCTTTTCTGTGGCAGAAATTGTTGTTTGGTTTTCAGAAACCACCTTCTGGTTTTCCGCATCCTGCTTTTGGTTTTCTTCTTCCTTGGCCACTGTGGGATCGTCACATTCGTTCGTCAGTGGTTCTGGTTGACAGATCTGCTGTTCTTGATTAATCTGCTTATTCGTCTTTTCAGCAATGCCATCAACCTGTTGCACTTCATGGTGAAGAGTCCTTGGTTTTACTGGTACTGATTCTGTTTCTGAAGTCTCCATCAGCTTTTCCTTCTTGATGATGAAGGCAGCTGTCTGCATCTGCTCCGTCTGCATCTGCTCCGCCTGATCTGGCTCGGCTGTCTCCATTTTCTCCTCGTCCTGAGTTCTCTTGTTCCTTATCTCTTCGGCTGATGAAATGCCTATGGTCTGTGGATTCGACCTGTCATCAGTATTCCTGAATAACTGTTGCTCTGCAGGTGGAACCTGAAACGTCCTGTCTTGATCTTGGACTTCCTTCTTGATCCAGTTGGTGTCCACCTCCATTGGTTGCTCCGGGGACATGGACAAAGACGATGACGCAGCAGCAATAGCAGCAGCAGTAGTTCTTGGTTTCATTGCTGCTTCCTCCTGCGGAGCTGGATTTGATGCTACCGCTTCCTCTGGAATAGCTGGAGACATCGGACCCATCTCTAGAGTTTTTGGAGCCTCTGGAATTCGGAATGGCTCCTCTTCAGTTGGCGTGGAAGGAGATTTTACTCCAGGCCTCTCGAAAGTGGACCAGGATGCTGGTTCGTTAGCTATGGCTTCCGATTGTCTTGTTGGCTTCTCTGTGAACGATTGAGCAACCTTACTGTCATACGTTCTTGGATCCATTTTAACGTTTCCTGGCTCAACCTTGATTTTGATGGTGCTTGCCTCAACCTTAATTTTTACTTCGCTAGTCCTCTGATCTTGCTTGGTTTTAGTTACTTTGGGTGCAGATACAGTTACAGCGAATGCTGGATTTGTTACTACCGGTGCTGTGTTAGTCACTGGTGGCGGCGTGACAGTTACAGCAGGTGCAGTTTTAGTTTCTGCCGGCGGAGCGGGCGTGGCTGCCGGTGGCTCTACCAGTTTGCTTGATTTCACGTTGGCCAGTTGCAGTTTGGCATCCTTAAGCTGTTGCTGGAGGGCGCAGATTGTGCTCTGCATACCGACCACTTCTTCATCGAGTTCAATCACAAAGTCGTTCAGTTCTGCGGTGCATGAAAGGAAGTAAGAGACAAATCCAAATGTGAATAACATTGATAAGACAAACTGTGAAAGAACATTCATTTGTGAATTTGAATGACAAAAACCAGCTAAGATGATCGAATAATGATTCATGTTACACAAGACCACTTTAAAATTTGACAATATCTTTGTATTCCCTGCTTAATTTCACCATGATTTCATGTTACAAAACCTACTTTTAAGCCTAAAACTGACACCCAACTTATTGAAATTGAACATAAACACAGGTTTTGTGAAGCTTGAGATGTGATAAATTCCTTTTATTTTGTTTTTCATCTTCTTTTGTTCTTTTCTGCAAATAAGGTTTGTCGACAACTGGTCAGTTTCAACATGATGGTTGGGATGTTCATATCATTGACTATAGAGGGAGACATTTTGTTGGAAAAAAGTTGACCAAAATGTGTAGAAAACTCCATGTTTACCTCTTTTAAATCCAGCGATTTAGTACGAACTGGGCGTGGAGTATTCACTGATGTCTAAATAACCCCACACAAGCAACTGGACATCATGAAAGTAAACCCTTTTTTACCTAAAATGGTTTAAAATGTGCATGCCTTGCCCAGTTTTCAGCAATATGAGGCAAACTACTTTTGGTTATAATTTTTTTTTTATTCAGCCTGCAGACAAGGTTGAACCATCATTTTTTATTGTAAAGTAATTTGTTTCCATGTACTCCATTTTCAAAGAGATATTTTGATTTTCAAAATTTTATGAACATGCCTAAGATGGGTCACAAATTCTGCAATGCTGTAAGATATTTCATTCCAGGCTACTGTGATAAAAGCGAGAGATCTAAAACGCCCTCTATATAAGCAGAGCTGCCAACATATCGTCAGCCTGCTTCGATAATTGCCTAACTCACTTTTCAGCGAAATTGAGCTTTTTGCATAAATCATGACTTCATCACATTATGCACATGCTGCAATAGTACCTAAGTCATTGACCAATCATAAGTGTTGATAAATGCACAATTTCAATTCTGCCTAAGTCAGCATTGTGAGTTAGGCAGATTGTAATAATTATGTAAAATGTTTAAAATGGGTCATATTAACTCGTATTAGGCCTATAACAAGCCACATTTCACTTACAGGTATCCCAAACCTAATTATATCCAACAGTTACTGCTCCTGTTGGAATTCACCTGCACTATTCAACATATAGTCAGCTTGCTTCGATAATTGCCTAACTCACTTTTCATATTTTTGTTGTTTTCTAAAAACAAGAAAAAATGAGTTAGGCAATTATCGAAGCAGGCTGATGATATGCACCCAGCTATCAGGGTGATACTCTCACCAATGACGGAGATTTAAAAATGACATGTAATATAATATTAGATCAAATATTTCCCAAATCAAGGAGGTTGTCCAATTTGTGTGACCCTATCGGTTTATATTCTGCTGCAGGATCAGGGAGTGTTGGCAACTCTGTACATAAGCCAATATCTTAGGCCAAAAAATGTAATACTTTGTTTCAGCAGCCCGCACGCATTGCTTTTAAAATGGGATTTCGAAATTTTAAAAAACTAGTCAGTTTCGGTGATACTCGGCAACCTTGTGACTGAGAACACACATACAACTAACTTTGTGAAGTTAAGAGATAATGAGAACACAAACATACAATGTGCATAGATCATATCTAATTACTTCTATTAAAAAGAAAAAGGCACAACTATTGACTATATTATGTTTATAAAAATAAAAAATAGAGCGCATAAACCATAGCTTATTTTGGTAATTTTTGTTTTTTTAACAAATCGCATAACACATAGCTTTTTAGCCAAAGGGCAAGGCACTGAGACAAAGTATTTAATTTGCTTGGCCTTACCATCTTGTGAGCCTTTGAGTTCCTCGCTGTATTTCTTCTGTAGCGCCAGTTCCGTCTCCAGCCGAGCCGTGCGTCCAGCAGACACCTGCTTGCCCAGTTCCTGGTTCTCTTGAATCAACGTACGGCAACGGGACATTAGACGCTTGCCCATTTGACTGTTTGGGTAGAAAAGAGAATGAGACAAATTTAGTTTAAAATGACATCAAATGCTAATTTTAAAGTGTAGATTCAATTGAAATAGATTTATTTTGCCAAATCTGTGCATTCTTTATACTGTTATGTGAGCCCTAGAAGAAGAAAAAGAAAAAAATCAGTAAAAAGCGAGAGCGTGACACCTGCTTGCCCAGTTCCTGGTTCTCTTGAATCAACGTACGGCAACGGGACATCAGACGCTTGCCCATTTGACTGTTTGGGTAGAAAAGAGAAAGAAACAAATTTAGTTTAAAATGACATCAAATGCTGTCTGTGTGAATTGTTCGCTAAATCACTTTACTTTATGCTAATTTTAAAGTGAAGATTCAGTTGAAATAGATTTATTTTGCCAAATCTGTGCATTTTTTATACTGTTATGTGAACCCTAGAAGAAGAAAAAAATCAGTGAAAAGCGAGAGCATTTTTAAGCAAAAGCGTGATATACCACGATTTCACTAGATGTATGCAAAATCCTGAGAAAAGCGCCTGAAAACTGTTGATAGCGTGATCACACCGCAAACTTAACCCAATTTTCGGTACTTGCTGCTCTTAGCTGGACTAGGGTTGAAATGACATCGCAACGTCGGTGCTCAAAATCAACTAAATAGTAAATAGGCCCAACTTTCCAGGTTCGAACAAAAGAAAGTGTCCAAAAACAACTGTTTATCTTCTGTCCAAATGTCACTTATCCTACGGTACAAAATTAACAAAAAGATGATGACGCTAGGTAACATCCCCCCTGTCTTCAAAATTGCTGCACAGTCACTAGCGCTGTATAGAGCCTTCTACGGTAGCTACCCAAGAGGGCACACAGAGAGTCTTAGTCTATAATACCATGTACGATGTGTGAACCATAGGTAGTACCAAACCAACATTTACCGCAATACAGTGGAACCTCGTTAACACAAACTCTTTTAACACAAAATTCCTGTTAACACAAAGTGCTATTCAAGTCCAGAGCTTAGGTTACCATTATAATATGACTGGACAACAAAAACTCCTGTTAAACCAAACTACAATGCACGGCCCAGGCAACTTTGTGTTAAGGGCAATGTCAACCCGGCACTTGTTTCAAAAATTGAATTTCATATTTCTCTATTATTCAATACAAATATATAAAAATATGTATTCTATCATTACCATCATAAGTTACTAATCGGAAGCGATTATTTCCCGTTCTTTCGGGTGATTTTAAATTGTTATTTTGGCAAGTTTGAGTCAGGAAAAGGCACATGGTTATTCGGCAGGAATTTAAGTGGAGTTCCGCGCTTTGCAAATGCTGCGACAGCCGTTCGATCATTGCGTCGCGCGCTGAAACTTCCCGTGCGTAATACTAGACGCGGCGCTTAATATCTGCGACGTAGACGCGAAAAACAAAAGAGCGCAAAACAATGTCTAAAAATGTAAACAAAGGCCAATGTTACGATCATTTAAATTTCAGTTTTCTTCCAATTTCTTCACATTGTGACAATATAAATTGAATCTGATAGTTTATTATGATTGTTCATAATAGTATACTCGCTTTTCAGGTCACAGGCCCCTGTTTTCCGTGAACATTTAGCTTTAAATGGTGGAAAATTTCAATATTTTTACTAAATCGATGTTTTCTAGAAGTTCAAATTTAAAGAAATTTTACGAATTTTCAGACAACATAACTAGAAATATATCAAACTATCAGGTAAGCTTTTACTACCATTGTGTAGAGGACTTTCAGCGCTAGGAGGAAATTTTTTATTTTTTCGATTATGGATTTTAAACTCGAGATATGCATCCATTTCTAGCGAAATGTATGCAAAATAACACGACTTTTACATTTTTCCTATGTTTTTAGCAATATTTCCAAAACCAAGCCTTATTTTGGAAAAAGAAAAAACTGCCTCCTAGACAAAATTGTCTTGTTTACAAAATTGTACATTAGAACAAATTACGAGTTTTTATTCTCAAACTTAGAAGCAAAAGTTGATCATCAAAATAATAGGGTTGACACTTCCCTTAACAAGGTTCCACTGTAGTGTAACGTGACAAAAAAATAAAGTGAGAATATAGCTAAGGGCATTGCCTGTAAATTGCACATCAATTGTAGACCCTGTAGACTCGCACATGTATTGAAGCACAGTGAAAAGTGCTGGCAATGTTTTAGAAAAGAGAATAAGAAAAGCTCCTTAACACGCCGTAAAAATCAAGATCGCATTTTTTCTTTTTTTTGCCTTTTTTTCTTCAAAATTTCTGGACATTTTTGAAATCTTTAAAATGTTTAGATTTTAATTTTCTTATTTAAATGTTCAAAATTGTTGAAATTTGCAAAAGATTTTCACAGAATTTTATTTAAAAAAACACGGTCTGACTAACTGACCCTACCTAGAGGTGTGTAGAACAGGTGTGTTTTAATCACTTACAACCAGATGATGCGTTTTATTCCATCAGAGACTTGATATACACAGGTGTGAGAGAGGCCACAAATAAAAAAAAGAGGAAAACAGACAAAAACGAGGAAAAATAGCGTAAAATTGGGTTAAAAATGCCAAATATGGGCTGAAAAGAAAAGAAAAGGCTGACATTTTGGAATAAGAAAAATTTCAAAAAAGAGGAAATCAGCTAAAAAGAGGAACTCTCACACCCCTGTTAACATATGTGGGACCTAGCATACACTATTTCCAGGGTTTTTATTTATTAACCTCACAGGCACAAAGGAAGGTGAGACCAAAAAATATGTTCCTTTTTCTTTAGTAATTTCCAGGGGAAAACAAAACCTGTTGTAATGCGCCTGCCCGGCACAATTGAATTTTGTTTAGACATTTTTGAAATTGTTTAAAATTTGTAAAATATGCCGAGCTCGATCCCCCCCCCCCCCCCCCCCCCCGCATTGTGGGGAGAAAAAAGCCCTAACCGATCGACTAAACCTGAGAGGTCCGTTTGCCCATACAACAGGAGTTGTGTTTTTGACTTTATTTTATCAGTACCTGTCTGCTGTAAATTTCCAAGCCGACATGTCGTCCTGCGCCTGCTGGAGTGCCTTTGTCTTGTCCTCCAGCTCCTTGCGCATCCGTTGAAAGATGAGGTTGAGGGCCGGGTCAAGCAAAGCTGACCGTAGCTGGGAGCTTCCAGGGGCCTGACCTTTGGTCATCTCAGTCAATTGATTCTAGAAATGGTATAAACGGGAGCAAGAAAATTAGTAGGTGAGTTGTATGAATGGATCTGATTTCATTATGTTTACAATTCCCAATTGTTTGTGATTTTTTTGAGGATTGTAACATATGAAAAAAGTGCTTTAAATACTATAACTTTAAAGTCTTAAATAAGATCTGAAAATTAAAGGGAATTATTTGACATAAAACATAAGGTTTTACTGCAAAAGTGATGATTTTCACACTTTGCCGATTGCCAACTACATGTATTTTTGTAGCTTCATCACATACAGGGTGAGTCAAAAAGATGTTGTGAGGAATGAATATTTGTTTAAAAATAGACCAAATAAATTTGACAAACCAATGAGGCACGTATTCAAAGAGCAACTTATTCCGCTCACATGACAAAAGGAATCATTGAAATCGATCAATTGTATCAGGAGCTATGCCTGTTTTAATAAAAGAACCCCTTTTTTTAGCTGTCCACGGAACGCTTAATTCTCTTGAAATCTTTCCACTCTAAGTGGGCAGCAAAATGATTGCTGATGTTTGTCCTCTAAGGTGTCTTTATTGTTTTAAGTGGGCCTTCAATGTTTAATTATTTTCTTATTGCTGTCACTGATTTTTTATTTTATGCACACCATTCCCACCTGTGTTTGAAACTCCCGGGCTTTAATCTCATTTGAATATAAATACCTATGTGTACATTTTGCTGCCCACTTAGAGTGGATAGATTTCAAGAAGATTAAGCGTTTCGTGGACAGCTACAAAAAGGGTCTCTTTTATTAAAACAGGCATAGCTCCTGATACAATTGATCGATTTCAATGATTCCTTTTGTCATATAAGCGGAATAGGTTGTTCTTTAAAAACATGCGTCATTGGTTTGTCAAATTTGTTTAGTATATTTTTAAACAAATATTTATTCTCGTATAACTTCTTTTTGACTCACCCTGTATACCTAAACGCAAAAGAAATACACTATTTTGTTATAATTTTTGCGGTAGCTGATTCAAGCACAAAAAGCGTGAAAATATATACATGTAACACAAAAATGTTTGCTTAGAGTATCCAATCAGTAGTAGGTGAAGCTTGTTACTTTTATGTTAAATAATTCTTGATCAATTTGCCACAAATCTGCATATGCTATGTATACCAGGAGTCCATGACCCCTTAGTCTGACAGTTTGGCAGGTGTGGACCCGTTAAATTTCTAATTAATGTTGTGTGATATCAAATACATGGGCCCTTTTCTCTACAGGTCAGAGCTAACAATGATGCAGGGCTATGAATGACCAGAGATAAAAAGTTGTTGTCTAATGGGGTGATTAATTATACAGGGTGGTTCAATAAAACATTTGACAGTTTTTTGAAGCCATTTATTTTGAAATTATGTAGATTCAATATTTATCAACTATATGATCTTGACCATCTATGCCGAAAATATCGTTACAAATAACCTTACGGTTGAAAAATAACAGCTATTTGAACAAAGTCTGTCCCATTTCACTCTGTCCACGGGTACTGATTTCACGACGTTACATTGAATACTGAATGATGAATTGCATGCAAGTAATCTATGATTTGAAGATCCCACCAGGTGAAACCAGTGTAATTGTTAACATCTTTTTCAGGTGTGAAATCAATACGTAATAATAATACCACGAGTGACCCTAATTAGAATTATTGATTTTCATATATTGGAAGTGTAATTGTCTATACTCTGATGCCTCAAAAGTGACGATGCCATTTAATGTTATCTTGCTGGTCATTTCCCGTAGACTTACCCGTGGACAAAGAGATTTTGGAGAGATTCTCTTCAAATACCTATCATTTTGCCGACATAGCATTATTAACATTGAGATTTTCAGCATAGATGACCAAGATGATATTTTTGAGGAATATGTAAAAACAAATTAAACCAAATCCCACAATTTTGAAAAATATGGCTTTGAAAAACTGTCAACGTTTTATTGAACCACACTGTATATGTGACCCGTCACATCAAAATGGACATGTTGGAGGCACGACTCTAATTTGAGTTACACAAATCAGCTAAAAGAGCACATTCTAAGCTTTAAAATGACACCTTGTTGAAGGAAATCGGACTTTGGAATCACAAGATATAGTTTCAAGAACCATATATTTTACTATTATTTTCTTTATATTTCACCAACTTCATTGGCTTCTATCTCAAAACTGTGTTTGCCGACAACATGTCCTTTTTGATGCGACTGGTCACATATGGTACGTGATCACTTACTGCCATCTCTTGTAGTTCTTGTTCCTTGGTAGCCAGTCTCATGACCAGAAGCCTATCTTTACGATCCTTGCGAGCGTATTCGCTCTGTTGCTGGTGAAGTCTGTCTTCCATTTCACTCAGCTTGGCTATAATAGGATATCATGGATAAAACGGAGAGACTTATTGATGTGTGAATATGGTATATTCATTTCAGGCCACTTAATTAGGGTTCGGCAGAATCCGTGAACACGGATTTCACGGCGTAGTTCACGGATTTCATAATTGATCACGGATTCGGGAAATTGTACCGTAAAATCACGGAAATGCTATTTCAACAGCGGTAATTGTCCAACAAGCCAATTTTTACAGTGTAATTTGATAATAAGAATCACAAATTATCCGAATTGTGGCTTTTTTGAGAACTACACTGCATGATTTTTTTATATCGCCATTTCCTTGTTTTTGTTTTTTACATCTCATTTTTATTCCAATTTAACACTTATTTAATTACGAGTAATTAGGTATTTTTCATTGAATGCCTAAATATATGACCGCGTGGATTTCATCTGCATTGTCAATTCCCACGGTTTGATCTCGGTTTTGCTTAATCACGGATATCACGGATTTTACACAAACTGCCCACGGATTTTACCTTAAAAAATCACGGATTCTGCCGAACCCTACACTTAATCATTCATTATTGAAGGTGTGATCAAATTTCTAACTCCTTCCCCCCCCCCCCCCCCCCCCCCCCCCCATCGAAATTGAGATATTGGTATCAGAAGACAGTTAGATGCAAAGTGGTGAATTACCTCCAAAAGTGGTTGACCAACCTATACTGTAAAAGTAGAAATTTTCACGAGGTTTTTATTTTCGCGAATTTCGCGAATCAATCCTCATCCGCGAAAATATAAACTTGCGAAAATTATTGACTTCCATTGACTTTTGTTCACATATGTTGAAAATTGCGAAAATAAAAAAATCACGAAATGCCTGTTATGACCATTTTCGTGAAAATATCTTCTCGCAAAAATATTGACTTTTACAGTAGTTCAGTCAGTTCCAAATTGGCGAACCTGCTGACAGTCAGCAAGTGAATTCCAAAAGAGCATGGACATGTAAAACACTCACATGGCGCAACATGCTGCATTGTGAGTCATATGTATCGCTTGATAGCTTGCGTACACTTGAATTACTTTCGCGCGCAGAGTGATAAAAACATACATTTCTCGCCAATTTGGAACTGATTTAACTATATAGAAGTGTAGTTCAAAAGGCAGATTCAAAATGTATTTTTGTTTCTATTAAAAAAAAACTGGTGCAATTTAACTTAACTCAAACTTTGGAGTATGACTGCATTCGTGATGTGTCTTCATGTATAGTTAGTAAACACAATGTGAAAATGTTGAGCCAAAACTGGGTCACCATTCCCCAACCTTCCATTATATGTATTCACAGGGACAGTAACTGCATGCATTTCTATGTGGACAAGGCATGCTTAGCTAGAGTGAGCCACCACTACTTTGAACACCATAGACAACGGCAATGGAAATTAAGTCTGGATTCGTGATGCTATTTCTATGATATCAATCAATTATACAAACCTGCATTGTGATCGCCCAAATCTGTCTTGTTTTCCACGGCAATGGAAATTAAGTCAGGATTCTCTATGCTATTTCTATGATATCAATTATACAAACCTGCATTGTGATCGCCCAAATCTGTCTTGTTTTCTACAGCAATGGAAATTAAGTCAGGATTCTCTATGCTATTTCTATGATATCAATTAATTATACAAACCTGCATTGTGATCGCCCAAATCTGTCTTGTTTTCCACGGCAATGGAAATTAAGTCCGGATTCTGGAGGCTATTTCTATGATATCAATCAATTATACAAACCTGGATTGTGATCGCCCAAATCTGTCTTGTTTTCTACATCAATGGAAATTAAGTCTGGATTCACGATGCTATTTCTATGATATCAATCAATTATACAAACCTGCATTGTGATCACCCAAATCTGTCTTGTTTTCCAATGCTGTGATGTATGACTCCTGTTTCCTCCATCTCAACATCAGGTCATCTTTGGTCAACTTCTCCAGATCCACATCGTTCAAACGGATCTTGGGGGTAGAAACACAACAAATTATTTACTTTATTTTCTGAGCTACAGTTCACACATTTTTTCTCATGTTGGCAATGGCAGGGGTGGAGATATTACCAAAGGGGAGGGGGAAGTGAATTATAACTGTTTTATTTTTCAGATTATATAAAGCGATTTAGTTACAGAAGATGTGAAATGTTCCTGGGTCTGGAGTGTAGTGTTTATGACCTGATGTCATAATAGGAACACAATTCAGTACTTACCCTTTTGGGAGCTGGTTCATCATCCATTGCGGTTAGTTTTGTTCTTGATACTGGAGAAACAAAGAAAATTAATGTTTCATTAATTTTTCCCTGGTTTAAACTTGAGCAAATACTTGAAGCATAATCTAAACCAGATTTGCACAAAACAACAAACAGCGTGTCCCAAAAAACTGGGTTAAAAAGTTTGCGAGCTTATAACTAAAAAAGTAGGAAACATGGAGAGTTTATATTTAAGGATATTTAACAAGATATACTTGACCTTAATTGGTTAAACTCTGTAATTAATCCAACATGAAGTTTTTGAAATACAAAGATTATAATAGAGCGTGGTCAAAACCCATTTGCCCCACTTTTCAAGGAACATCCCGAAGTGTTGCAATTGCGTATTGTTGTGACTTCATCCAAGTTTTGCCTTTGCATTCATTCTTTACAAAGACTTTGGCAGTAAACAAAATTATCTTGGTCATATTGCAATAATACAAGTTCATTATTTACATCACATTAAAAAAAAAGGTATTTGTTAAAGACCGAGTTATTGTTAAGTTCTTTCGGAGAATAAACCCCATGCCGGGAATTATACTGCACATAGCGCACAGTTTCTTGCAACGCGCGCACGCACGGATGCTTTATTCCTTATATCGGGACAAATGGGTTCTGACCACGCTCTATTCAAATCTTTGTATTTCAAAAGTTTACATTGGATGAGTCTCCGAATTCACCCAATTAATGTCAGGTATATTTTGTTTAATATCCTTAAATATAAACTATCCATGATTCTAACTTATTTCGTTATAAGATGCTCCCAAGCTAGTACTTAAACACAGTCACAATATAAATATGCTGGGCTGGGCATAAGGCTGCTTTTGTGATTCTCATGGGTGGCGAGGACATGAGGTGGTGCAGTAGTTTAGAGCGCTTGTATATTATTTATACTGCTATGTACCATACATGTAGTTCTGTTGGTGGATTGTTGGTGGACATGCTCATAGCGCACCGTGGTTCGGAAGTCATGTAGAAATGTTGGTCATGTGTAGTATCGGAAGAGCAATCCCCGAGCACGTTTAAAAGGTCACAGACTCTTTCGTAAAGAGAAAGGGATCATCCTGAGTCTGTATTTGTACGCTCATAATATGTATTACTAGGTTCCAGGCATACGCAGTAGTGCACTTACATTACAATTCATATGAATTAGGAGGTGTTGGACAGTATCCATCCAGATCCAGAGCAAACATGACCAATTATTAATGTTCATCTATATACTCTGAAATAATATTCCTCTTCATAATAATATTCCTCTTCACTCTTCTGTGTGTGTTTTCAAGATAAAGATGAAATCGGACAGAAAAAAATATGAAGAATTTAGGAGTCATTTTCACTCGTAAAATCTGAACGCCTTGAATTGATTGATGATTGATCAATCAATTTTAATTTTAAAGCTCAAAATAGAGTCTGAGAGCACACAATTGACAATACACATTCAGTTATCATGATCATCAGTCAGACTCAGACATATAAACTCAAAATTTTAAATAAACTTCTGTTTCTGTTTCATTTGTGTCAGTATACATGTACTCAGATAAACTGTACTTCACGAATGTGTACCTTCTGAAACCTAGGAATGGTGTACAGACTACAGGCAGACAGACACAGACCGGGATGATCTCCTCCTAGTCATACTCTTTATGAAGGAATCTGTGACCTTTTAACATGCTCTGGGATACCTCTTCCGATACAGGGGACCAACATTTCTTATGCGACTTCCAAACCATGGTGCACTAATAACTATGATGAGCAATTGAGCATGCCTACCTACATGTACTTCAATCTGCACGTTCTGAAGGAGGTATGGGGACGACTGACGAGGCTGTGTTGGTAGATTAAATCAAATTCATGCTCAATCAAACATCCAAATCGCCCACACCTGCCAGTTCACCAGCAAAGTCAGCCCTTTTTGAATAGATCACAAATCGGGGTCAAATGTTGACACGGTTGCAAGAATCCGTTTAGATTCCTGCAGAGGATTTTGCGTGAATCTATGGATTCTCCTCCATTCAAATTATCATATTATGTGTAGACAGAAATATCTCTACGAGAATCAACATGGATTTTCGCAACTTTAACTTTACCAGCGCAGCAGGAATCTTGCGAGAATAATAATATACTATTTCTATCTAGAGTAGAATGGATTGTTGGATTGTCCTCGAAATTCTGACCCTGCATGGCTGCAAATAAATGTTTGAATGTTGCTGTACTGTTTTCTGTTACTCAGTTAGTGTAACTGTAAGTGTGTGTTTGTGTAAGTTAGAAAGTAGAGTTGTAACTGTACTTTTAAAATAACCAACTCTTTGATCTTTTTCTAACTGTCATTAAAATTAAATTTCAAATAAATCATGTTTAATTTAATTATTTATTTGACTTTATAAAAATGTAAAGTTTGTTTGTTCTTCTTCTTAATGTCCCAACTTGCGTCACATATAATACTATAATTGAATTTCACAACTTATGCAGAGGTTTATTCCATGGTAAAATCATCCAAATGGATAACAAACACTACAATTACTGATTACATCCTTGTCGAGAGACGATAGTCGTTCAACCGAAGAAGTCAAATTTTGACTGGCGGATTTATATTTTGCAGGTCAACGCAGTTAAACAACACACGATATTCAGACTTTTTCGTACATGTAGATCCCAAAATCCTTACCAAGTTGATTCTACAATTTCCCCTTGACACTAAATCGGTTAATTTATTTGCATACATGAACGTTCTGAGTTGTAAATCGGTGTCTTTTAGATGCACTAAACTGTCGACATTCCATACTTGCATTGGAAAACGCCATGTGCATTAGTTGTTTGCAAATTCATTACTCCAGTAAGTAATCAAGATTTTCTGAATAATGAGCGGAACGCCAGCTACCTGCGGACGTGACTACGATCAGATAGATTTCCTGTGCATGAGGTCCAATCAGGGACAGCGGTAAAGGCAGTCTTGTTCGAAGGTAATAATAGGTGATTATCGTCTTTAAGCACTATTCAGTACGACTACCATATAATTGCAGAAGATGACGGGAGATTATAACATACAGTGCAGCCCACAATTATTCATACCCTTTTTGCATTTTTCTCATATCATACTAGCTGGAGTGGTGGCATTTTCGCTTTACATAAAAGACAGTTTGCAAGTACAAATAAATATATTTGGTCTCAACATTTTTTGCATAACAATAGAATTGAACAATAATTGTGTTTTTATGCCTGTCCAAAATTATTCATACCCCATACTAAGTCTCAGGATTGAAGCCATTTTTTTGTGATAATACACATGTTGTTGACATTCCAAACGTTCTTTATTTTGTGTGATAGGCTTTTATATTGTCATGCAATCATTATATGATGTGTGCATACAATGCGGATGCATTACAAATGTGTCCTCTTGAATCGATATTATAGGACAACTTACACTCTAGCTCTTTGTCAGCATGGCGAAGAAGATCAAGAACCCAGTGAGGACCTTTGTGTGTGCATATTATATGAATGCTCACAAATAGGGGAATGGCTACAAAGCTTTCGAAGCAATTCCAAGTGCTGCCAGAGTCCACCATGCAAAGCATAATTAGGAAGAACAAAACGTTCAACAGTTAAAAACCTTGAAGGACACGGTCGGAAGCCAACGGTGTCTCCTGTTTGACAAGAAAGTATGGTTTGTTAAAGACCAACAACAATCCTATTACCGTCGCGTCAATGCTCTCCTGAACAGCTTTTTGAGTCTTGGTCCAGGATATTAAGGCAGACACACCAGCAAACATTGCACACGAGAGTTCTCCATGGACTCCGACCTAGAAAGACTATACTCCTGAAAAGAGACAAAGAGAAACTCGTCTAGCATTTGCAAGAGCACTTCTGGACAAAGATCCAAGCTTTTGGTCCTCAGTGTTGGGGTTGGCTAAGATGCAAGACGAGTTTCTCTGTGTCTCTTTTCAGGAGTAGAGTCTTTGGTCGGCCTCCATGGAGACCTCTCATGTGCAATGTCTGCTGGAGTGTCTGCCATGATATCTTGGTCCAAGAATTGCCAAGGTTGTTCAGGAGAGCATTGATGGTGATCTGTAGATTGTTGTTGGCCTTTCGCAATAACTTTCTTGCCAAACAAGGGGACACCATTGGCTTCCGACTGCGTCCTTAAATGTTTTGTGGTGTAATTTGCTACGGCGCATACGATATCTATACCAAATAGGACAGAATAGTGAAGAAGCAAACATCATTCAATAAAATGAAATTATCTTTAGTTTGGATCAAAGAAAAAAACGTTGCCCGACTTAACAAGCCTAAGGGACACACCATTAGATTTTCAGAGGGAGTATGAAGTTAGGTTCTGGGTGTTTTTTGTTTGTTTTGGCCGCCGTAATAAGGGGGTAAATTTTTTTTTTTAAATGTATTCATTCATATTGAGTTGGGTGGGGTAGAGTTTTTTGTTGTTGTTGTTTTTACTCATCGGGGGGGGGGGGGGGTCTTTTTAGCCAGTATAGAGGGGGGATTTTTTCTTCAAAAACTTCCTACCCCCCCCCCCCCCCCCCCGCCCCCCCCCCCCCCCCCCCCCCCACCCCCACCTGAAAATCGTAATTTGTTCAAAATAGGACAGAATAGTTGAGAAGCACGTTACGTTTGTAAATGTTTATGGAAGTAAAACGGTGTAACAGGAGGGCCCAGAAATAAATAAAGAAATGAGTGATTATACTAATACAGGAGTGATATTTACTCGAAACTCGAAACTCGAAACTCGAAACTCGAAACTCGAAACTCGAAACTCGAAACTCGAAACTCGAAACTCGAAACTCGAAACTCGAAACTCGAAACTCGAAACTCGAAACTCGAAACTCGAAACTCGAAACTCGAAACTCGAAACTCGAAACTCGATACACGAAACTCGATACTCGAAACTTGATACTCGAAACTTTTTTCTTTTTTTTCTTTCTTTTTTTCCTTCTTTTTTTCTCATTTAACTTCCTGAGTACATTTCCAGTTATACTTACAAATATTCAACCATTCTTTTTCAGTTAAATATATACCTAATTTATGCTTCCATTTTTCAGTACATTTAAACTTAACCTTTTAATATAATCAAGTTAATAAAAATGTTATAAAATTGTTACAACCTTTGGATTCCGAATCATACTGGTATGAAAACCTTGAAAAGGATTTGGAAGTGTGGTATTTGAACTACAAAGGAGATTTGAAAATGCTTCATGAATAGCTATTTTCATCCCATGATATTGGAGAAAATTTATTTTGAAATTATATTTATTTTGAATGTCCTTATTAAGTGAGGAACTCTCCTTCTGTAGAAAGAAGATCATTAATATATTAGATACCAACTTTCTCCCAACTTTCGCACCGTACACATATATTCCCCATAACAATATTACTATTATTCCAAATACTGGAACACAAACTTGTTCCCTATTTACAGGGTTGAGTTTTGAAGCATAATCCCTCCATGCAAAAAGCACACTTTTCCAAAAATTGTTATGACAATTATGAATAATGTGATTCCAATATTCAAATGATGAATAATCAAAATTACATGATGGGACAAAAATTGTGAATTTTACTCTTATTTTCATACTTCAAAAGTCTTCTTATCCAAGTTATCTTAAGAGCTTTCGCAAAAGAATCAAACTGAGCCATACCGGTGCCTCCCTTCTCATAAGGACGAGCCATCGGATTTCTATTAATCCTGTCAATCTTCCCTCCCCATATAAAATGATGAAAAGTTGAATTTATCTCAGTCATTGATGACATTATTCTCCGGGGAAGGTAAGGAAAGTATTCGATGGTTCAGTTTTGATAAAAGAAGTGATTTGACCACTACAATTCTACCCAATACAGTTAGGAACCTTTTTGACCAGTGGTGAATTTGTTTTGTTATAGGCTAGCTTGCGCCGCATGGTAGTAGTATTATAATTCACATTAACAATAACACTAACAAACACCTAGGTAATTGAATGGTTTTTCACCAACCCAATGATTTTTATATTTTTTACAAAGGACTTCTTTACAATCTTCCTTTGCACCAATCCATATAGCACTAGATTTATCAATATTAATTTTTAAACCGGAAATAATATCATAAAACCATCTAGTAACTTAAGAGTTTCCAAAGGTGAGTTTTCAGTCCCATCCAGAGGGTCAGTCAGTAAGTAATGAAAGTGATCAATACAAGTATGAACCTTTGTCTTTCAAACAATACACTTTTGGATTTCCAAGTATCCACTATGATGTCATAGCAATAGCGTAAACTATAAGTACACTTGGGACACTGCCTGAAATTGGTCAATATTTGGCCGGCTGGATATGTAATAGGTTGAAATACTGGTTGTTTGAAACATTTGTGTGTATCTCGGCAATGCAATCATAGAAACAGATAACAATTGGTGCATAGTAAGAACACATAATAATCTCTGTTTCACACCTTTTTTTAGATCCGAATTCTTTAATACAAACAAGAAGGGACCATCTCAAATACGCTTTTATTAAGAAAAATCCGCAACAATAAACCTTTGAAAACAACAAAGGATAAAGAACAATGGAGGGATTATAATTGAGTAAATTGTTGTGGGATGTAAAGGGAGCACGCAACTAATTAGCTCCCCATAGGCTTTACACACACATGTCGACCTATTAAAACCGCTCTATTTCAAAACTTCACCGGTCAATTTTTGTGAAAATATGCAATCTTATGCCATAAACGCTTATTTATAACATATCTGAATATCAAGGAAAGTTATCCGTCACATTTTCAGTAAATGCCGCTGAATTGGGAAGTATTAATTTCATCACCTAATTTTCAGCCCTCTGGGATGCACAAATGGCGGTAAATCGGCGGATAAAATTATAATCAAGCTCAAATCATCCCGTTTCTTTTGCAAGCTTCACGTATATTCCACACAACACATACAGGCAACAACATTCGAGAGGACAGTGCCAGCTAATGTGTCTTTCGCACACTTTTTGTGCTTGATAGGAACTATATATTGCTGTACCGTAATTTTTGGCCGGAAGTGGATTTCTAGACTGAATTAGTTGTGTGCGCCCTAAAGCAATAACAGTGGGCATTTCAAAAGGAGCTGATCCAGGGCCGTCAGACACTTTTACCCAAGGGGGGTGCGTTTTCACCTAAAATTTTCGTAAAAGGTTGCCCCCAAAAATTTCCAAGTCAGTCACATCGTGAATTTCACGTAAGTGTGGGTGGGGGAGGGGGGGGGGGGGGGGGGGGGGTCTGAAAGCCAATAGGCTGTCTGAAAGCCAAACCTGAGTCAAGGTGACTAACAAAAGTGAGTCCAGAACGATGTCTAAATTGACTCACCCTGACTCATCCTAATGGGTCCGTATAATAAGTAGGCAATATGAGTCATGGTCACCAATCAAAATGAGTCCAGGCTTGACTCGGCAAGATGAGTCTTACCATGGACTTATTCCATGGTCTTACGATGTCTAAATTGACCCAGATTAGCGAGTCATGCATGCATGACTCAAATAGAATGATCAAATATTTGGGTCAAATGACTCACTTCACTCAAACAAGATGAGTCATTTGACTCATCCTAAAGGATGAAAAATATAGGAGAGAGCTCATGGTGACTAACAAATGGTGATTAACAAAGACGAGTCCAGCCTCAACTCATATTATTCATGAAGTAATGAATTTGTGAACAATCACTGCCATCAAGTAGTGAAGTCTTGAAATATTTTAGTTAGAAATATGCCTATATACTATCCTAAATATACTTTCCATGGTGTTATTTAAGTAATCTAGATGAGTCACATCTGGTTGTCATTGTTGCTTGACTCATATTGATGAGTCCATGTGACTCACTTAGTCTAGTCAAAGGGATATTGACTAGACTAAGTGAGTCAAAGGGAGTCACATGGACTCATCAATATGAGTCAATGTGACTCACTTTGACTCACATAGTCTATTCAATATCCCTTTGACTAACCAAGATGAGTCATGTGATACAGATTGACTAATATAGATGAGTCACAGTGAGTCACATCTGGTTGGTATTGTTGCTGGACTCATCTTGATGAGTCCAGGTGACCCATTTGAGTTAGTCAATGTCACCAGACCCGGTCGGATGAGTCAGTTGACTCGGATTTGGTTTTCTGTGAACGGTATTTCGAATGTTTTCAGGATTATAAGGAGTGGCTGCATATTGTTGAATTACATTCTTAATTGTTGGTTTAACTAAACTAACATATTCCATATCTTTTAACAAAGCATTATTAAACTTCCAATAACCTTTTCCTTTAACCAAATCATTAAACCCAAAGTCCATTAAAACCAAAGAGTGGTCTGATCTATAGTCTGGCAAAATATCTGTATTTTCAACAAAGTTCATAAGTTTCTCTGAAATTAAGAAAAAATCTAAACGGCTCTGTTTCAAAGAATTGGGTTGTCGCCAAGTAAATCGTTTGACATTTGGATTATAACATCTCCAAGGATCAACTAAATTCAAGTCATCAATTAACTCTAAAGCCACCTTTCTGGAGTGTCCTTATTTGGGCCATACAAAGAGCAGAGAGTAAATCTCTTATCATTAAAACTTAAATCAATTACAATAAAATTCCCTTTTGGGTCAATTTTTACGTCATGAATAATGTAATCGAAATTCTTATTGAACAGATTTGCTACTCCTCTTGATTGGGAGCTAATATAACTACAATAATATTCCTCACTCCATTCCTTGTCCAGGTGACTTTTAAAATCATTATCAAAATGGGTATCTTGCAAACAATAAATCATACATTTTTTTCATATAAATAATTTAAAACATCAATTTTTTTTCTTCTTATCTGCAAGACCACGGCAATTCATTGTCACAATTTTAATTTCAGAACTGTTATCCATTGCAAGGTTTGTTTACATAACCACATATCCCAACGTATGTTAATCAGGAAGGCTAACCCACGTGCGCACTCGCTATAATACATCTGAAAGCAAAGATAATTTGTTGTCATAGGACTACAAAGGAAATGTGTAAATCTTCAACCTGTTACATTCATGGATATAATAAGTTTCTATTGTGACAATAAATGCCCTGATTCTGTGAAACTTTCTGCCCACCTGTTCGTCGGTACAGAACATTTCCATACTCGATACTCGAAACTTGATACTCGATACTCGAAACTCGATACTCACTCGAAACTCGATACTCGATACTCGATACTCGAAACTCGAAACTCGATATTCGATACTCGAAACTCGAAACTCAAAACTTTAAACTCGAACATTTGAAACTCCAAACTACTCCAAACTCCAAACTGGAAACTCGAAACTCGAAACTCGAAACTCGAAACTCAAAACTCGAAACTCGAAACTCGGGAAACTGGAAACTGGAAACTGGAAACTCGAAATAGGACAGAATATATTTTAAAGAAAGTCTCTTCACACATAGTACAGCCGCATGTCAGACACCACCTGCCAGTCTGCCACCTGCTTAAAATTAAATACCGCCACCTATCAATTACTGAAGCATCAGCCATATCTTTTACACGCTACACAGACGATGCAGATTCGTATCGTTGTTTAGTGCAAAATGCACGAGGATGAGGGAACGAGTTATAGCTGCGCGCTTTAATCGACATGACCACACGAAGAAGTCACGCAAGATGTATGTAGATTCCTGACGTATGCAAGTGTTAACAAGTAAGCTTTTTCAAGTTTTGCAAGATTAATAAGCAAAGAATAATGTCTGTGTCACATCTGTCATGTCCGTGGTAGATTATTTCAAACTGTAGGAAACTGTTGAGTGCAAATTAGGCCTGCATTAAGTGCATTCCATTTTTACAAACCTGCCGAATTTGTCAATCAATATTCAATGTCTGTACACCCTAAAAAATAAATAAAATAGGCTTACTAACTACTACTGTTTAAGTGTTACTAATAATAGTCTATTTGGCCATCACGAGACAGTGACGTAACTGCGTATGCTGCTAATTGCAGCACATAACATGCGTGCCTACTGATGGCGCTGGTGTATACACACGATCACGAGCGTTGAGAGCGTGTGTGGTGGATGGTGTAGTGGATAAGACGCCGGTCGCCGGTCTCATGATACAGGTTGTGAGTGCGAGCCCCACTACGGCCAACATGTTTATATCCTTGGAAGGCTTGGGCAAGGTACTTAGTCTCAATTGCCTCGTGGTTCAGAAGTCACATAGAAATGGTGGTCTCGTGTATCGGAAGAGCAAAATCCGAGCACGTTAAAACTAAAAGGTCACAGATTCCTTCGTAAAGAGTAGGGGATCATCCCTGTCTGTGGATGTACACACATCAGTCCTAGGTATACCTAACTTGGTACGTGACATAGCCCCTGGTTTTCAAGCCGATACAACTGTCACAGCAGCGAGTAGTTCGCATAGAAATATTTCTTGAACACCGCAAAGGTTTAGACGTTTGCAAATAAGATTATCAGTAATACGTTTTCCTACAGAGCATTCCTACCTACCTTATTTTTAAAACCGAACAACGGAAGCAGAAAAACGGCGCATTATCTGAGGTGTGAAAATGAAAATTGTTGAAAACGTGTCGTCTAAACGGATTAAGATAGCGGCCTCCTTTGTGTGTACTTCTTTCCGTTTACCGCTACCACCTGTGTGTCTTTAACAACTGTCAAAGTTCTCGAATTCCACGACGTGTGATTAGTATAGAGTACGTCCTCGGAATCATAAAATAACCGCTATTGTGTGTAGTAAAAATACTGACCACGCGACGTAGCGATGCATGTTTGAGGGCAGCGTAAAAGTCAGTCTCTTTTTCCCCACGTGACAATGGCCGTTTCATTGCGTCATTTTAGTCTCTTTGACTGTGGTTTCAGACGAACGCTGCACATGTACAAAGTGAATTGGAAACGGCAGCGTCGTAGCGTTTTACGTAACAAATCTGCAGAGACTGATCAACGCACGTGATATTTTGTTGTTTACCACTATTTTCTTGAGTGGCGCATCTCTTATATAAATTTCAATATTTTTAACAGAAAAACCCCCCGATGTCGGTGCATTAATCACGAAAGAGTACATAGGATATACACCAAGCCCACAGTTGCAAAATAATTAAAAATCTATGTAATCTACAAAGGTAGGTGAAAGAATACTCTCTGTACTCCATAAGATGTAATATGAACATAGTATTTATTCATAACAATGTGACTATCAGTTGACCGTGTCGGCCATGATTAGGCAAGTTGGTTACCAAGTGAATGGTATAGCGCCCTCACATATATGTAGGGCCAAGAGGCGTAGGATGTGACATCCCCCCCTTCTTAAGGAAAGATCATGTCTCACAGCCATGATATATTTTCAGTCTGTAAATGTGGGAATCTAATTAAAGTATTCAATCCACAATAGTCCGATTGTTCTTTATTGAAATTGTCTCTGACTGCAATTCCTAATCACCAAGCCATGTTGACCATTGAGTTATCGAGTCCTTATTCTGCAACTGTTCTCCGAGTGTTCGTTTCAGTTCGCTTATCAAGGTACGCATGGTTGGGGTCACATGATGATGCATGTCTAACTTGCTGCTAGCTCTTGGTGCTGTGGTTGTCATAAACTGCAAACAGTTCTATCTACTGCAAACATTGTAAAGTTAACAAAATCACTTTGTGGCAGCCAACAATCTGTCTGGATACCCGAACGATTGAGTTTCATGCTCTTGTGAGGTCTCCATTCTTAACAGACAGAGTCGTGGTCACAGCTTTGTATCTAAGCTTAGGTGCTACACGAATCCTTGTATTGTTCTGTGTTGACTGCGGTGTATTAGGTTCATAACAAACGCAGTTATGATATGTATAATGCACAGCACTATAACATGTATAACTTAACTGCTCAACTGCGAAAGGTTCAAACAATAATTGTTGGGTTCACTTGGAACAACAATTTCCAACTGGAAACATCCATAGTTGTGTTAACCTTCAAATTAACACTTGGCTCCTTTGAGCCTGATAGAGTTCAGTTCTCTTATTCTCCCTCCTCCTGTAGTTTTGAATACATTGTTCTCCTCGCGACATATCGAAATTGTCATTTACAGTCTTTTATCGCGATTACTTTTTATGAGACACATTGTAATCTATAATTTTTCTGTTTTTTGGTAATGTGCTAATGCACAAACAAATGAATACAGGTCTGAGTAAAAAGGAATTAACTTTTACAAATTCAATTTGTTTGGTTTCTTAACTAATCTCCCTCTAATGGTAGTCTGGCTTGGGTCTAACAAAATACTTGGGTGGTGCACAGTTGAGTCAGATGGTTCATTTGTGTTTAGATTAAAACGAACTCGCTTAGTGCGTTTCTCTGAATGCGTACTGGCTTGATCGCTATGTGATTTCTCATGTCCTTGATCACCATCGCGTTTTGCTTGCGCATGCTCGCTTGCCATCAAATGCCTGCGATTTCTACGCAAGATTGCGCCCTGTTCAGTTGTTATAATATAAGACCTTGGCATAGTATCTGCGCATTTTTCTTTGATACTGGCAGGCATCCACAGACTGGTTTTGTGGTCCTGGACTCTAACATGCTGCCCGACCTGTAGCGGTGGTAGATCATGTGCATGTTTGTCATAGTGTTGCTTTTGCGCAATTTTCTTTTGTTCAAATCTGTTGTTGATTTGGTCTTTGTTTGGCACTGCATTTTTTATTTTAACTGGGAGGTTGCCTTGTACCTTCCTTCCATACAGCATCTCTGCTGGGCTTGGTATGATGTTGTCGACTGGAGTGGTACGGATGCACAACAATGCCATATCAACATCTAAACCGCTCTGTTTAGCTTTTTTCAGCGTGTTCTTAACGGTTTGAATTGTTCTTTCAATAAAACCATTGGACTGGGCATAATGTGGCGATGAAGTCACATGTTCAAATCCCCATGTGTCGGTGAACTCCTTGTAGAGGGCAGAATCGTAATGACTGCCGTTGTCACTTACAATTTTTTGGGGTATGCCATGTTCAGAAAAGAGCTGTTTTGTTGCTTTGATTACAGCTTGGCTTGTACAGTGGTGTGGCATTTTCCTCAGAAATGGGAATTTGGTGTAATAGTCAGCCACTATGAGGTAGTTGTCTCCTTCAAAGAAGAATAAGTCTGTACCGAGGACTTGCCATGGGCGCGTTGGTATCTCATGTGGAATTAGAGTCTCCTTTGTCTGGGACCTTCTATGCTCCTGGCAAGTGTGGCATTGATGAACCATATTCTCAATGTCCTTGGTGATGTCTAACCAGAAGACAGCATCTTTTGCTCTGAGCTTTGTTTTTTCAATACCCTGATGTCCTTCGTGGAGCTTAGTCAGGATGTGATCTTTCAGGCTTGTTGGAATAACTATCCGCTCCCCTTTTAGGATCATTCCATTTTCTACAGAGAGCTCATCCCGAAAGGACCAATAGGACCGTATTTCCTTTGGCATTTCCTTCATTCTGTCAGGCCAGCTTGTAGTAATGATCTCTATTAGCTGAGGCAAATGAGGATCCTTGGCAGTCTCTGCCTGTATCTTGCTGAGTCTGTCTGGAGTGAATTGTACGAAGTTGATCTGAAGATCAAGATCTATGTGTGCACTGTGTGCGCTCGGTAGTCTCGACAATGCGTCCGCTAACAGTACCTCTTTGCCTGGGCGGTACGTCACTGTTACATTGTATTGTTGCAGACGAAGTAGCATTCTTTGCAATCGTGGAGGTGCTGCAGTGAGTGCCTTTTTCTGGATCATTTCTAGTGGCTTGTGATCAGATTCAACAGTGAAGTGTTTTCCATACACATATGTGTGAAATCTTTCACAACCGAAAACAACTGCTAGGAGCTCGCGCTCGATATTTGCGTACCTCTGCTCAGTATCGCTGAGCGATTTTGACGCGAAAGCGACAGGCTTACCGTCCTGTAACAACGCTGCGCCAAGACCGCGCATGGATGCATCAACCTGAATAACGGTTGGGTTGTTTGGGTTGAAGTACTGTAGTGTTGTAACCTCGCAGATCTTCTCTTGGATATTGTGGAAACATCTAGTGTGTGATGCGTTCCATTCAAACACTACATCCTTTTTGAGTAGGTTGCGTAGGTCTGCGGTCAAATCTGATAGATTTTGTATGAATGGTGCCAGATATGTCACCATCCCAAGGAATTCTTGAACTTCCGTCTTACTCTGCGGTGGTTGTAGAGATTTGATGCTCTCAACTTTTGCTGGGTCAGGATGTGCACCATGTTTGTCGTACACCACACCGAAGAAGTGTATCTGGTTGGTTTTGATGGCGCACTTCTCACTGTTGAGACTCAGCCCAAATGAATTGGCTTGTTGCATGAGATTGTGGAGGTTTTTATCGTGTTCTTCCTCTGTAGAGCCATATACAATGATATCATCAGCGATACCCATAGTTCCTGGGCAGCTTTCTAGAAACTGATCCATCTTATGCTGAAATACGTCTTGTGACATCACTAGACCGAATGGCATCCGTTGGTATACATATCTACCGAAAACCGAATTGAAACAGGTTAGAAGTTGGCTTTCTTTGTCAAGCTTCACCGACCAATATCCGTTTTTCGCGTCGAGCTTGCTGAAATAATTTGCCCCACTGAGATTGTGTGTGATTTCTTCAACGGTAGGAGATCTATGATGACATCTTTTGATTGCTTTATTTAAGTCTTTTGGATCAAGACAAATGCGTAGTCGACCATTCTTTTTTTGTGAAATGGCGATGCTACTCACCCAATCTGTAGGTTCTGTGATCTTTCTTATTACGCCTAGGGCTTCCATTTCGTCCATCTCTTTTTTCAACTAGTCCCTTATGTGGATGCTGCATTTTCTTGGAGCATGTATCACAGGTACAGCGTTTTCATTCAGATGTATATGGTACTCACCCGGGAAGTCTCCGATCTTATCGAAACCATCAGGATATTGACGCTTCAGGTCTTCCGTGTTTACAATGGGTTCCTGTATTCCCTTTTGTATTTGCTGTGTTCTCATGTCACAGTGGATGGTGATAAGCTTTAGTTGTTTTAGAGATGGTAATCCTAATATGGCAGGACCTTCCGTTTCCACAATGTAGAATTTTGTCGTAATCCATGTTGTTTCATGTGGTGCCTTTATGGTTATGTTAATTGCCCCATAATGTTGTATCTCACTATTGTTGTATGCAATGAGCTTTGTACTTGGCTGGTTTTTTATGGTTATTCCTTCCTTCGGGAAACCATCGGTGTCCAATTTTCCTGGCCATATTCTGCGGAATGTGCGGATCGGTAGGGTGTTCCCCATGGCCCCTGTATCTAACTTGACCTTTAGGTTTGCGTTACTTTCATTGCTCCTTTTGAATTTTACTGTAGTGAACGCCTCTGCGTCCTTCACCACGTTCATTAGACCGACCGTGATATTATCAAAAGTGAGGTCCCCTAGCTGTTGCTCCATGTTGTCATTTGTTTTCATCGACATGTGATCTACTGGGCGTTCCGTGTTATTGTTACTGTTAGATGGGCTTCTGCGTCTAGTATGCGGTGAATCTCGTCGTCTACCGCGCCCGCGTGTATTGTGCCTACTCGCGCTTCTGCGTCTTTCACGTGGTTGATTGTCATACCTTTTATTAGCTCTTGTATGACATTTCATACTCCAATGGCCTATTTTCTGGCATTTATCGCATTTGCTGAATTGTGCAGGGCAGTTTGTAATACCTGTGTTGTGTTTAAGTCCACATCTGCCGCATGTCATATGCTGGACAGCGTGAATGGACATCGCAGTAGGTGTCCCTCTACCTTGAACATGTGCAATCTCGTTTACGTGTTGCACAGTAGCTTCGAACGTATTTCCGCATTTTATGGCTTCATTTAAGGTGTAACTTTCATCTTTTTCCAGAAGTTCTGTTTGTAACCTTAAGCTGCTGCACCCTGCAATGATTTGCTCTAACACGCGCTCTTCTAGCGCTGCGGTATTCACAAATTTGCATTTTTGCGCTTGTAAGTTTATCTGTGACACAAATGCATCAAATGACTCATCTGTATACCTACCCTGGGTTATTTTTTGTAATTTAAGCCTGGCAATTCGAAAATTGCTTTTTGGACTGATATGGTCATGAAATTTGTCCCATACAATGTCTGGGTCTTTTTTCTGTGCCCCCTCAAGTGCCCAACTGTTGTAAATTTTAATTCCTGTTTCACCTGTAAATAGCAAAATGTGATCGACCTGTTTCTCTTTTTTGACGTTTTTTACAGAAAAATAAAGATTACATTGTTGCTTGAACAATGAGATCGAATCTGGGTCACCATTCCAGTTCATGCGTGGCGTGAAGTCTGCCATCGTATCGTGCTAAAACGTGCGTGGCTACGTGGCTGTGTGGCGAATTGTCACGAACGGCTGTACGAACATGCGTGACCCTTGCGTACCGTGAAATCAGGGATTTTAAACTCTCTAGTTTATGACTTTATGAACTAGTCACAATGTTGTTATTGTTCAACAATAATCTTGGGTTGATCAGGCAACTTGAGCAACTATGAAAACGGCTTTAAATCAGAGCTATTGATCACTCAACTCGACGCTATACATGCTACGGCGATTACGGCTTACGTGCATTCGTGCAGACGACCGAGAAGAAGTATTTGACTCTTCCGCTCTCAATGTCACATTATAGTTTTATTCTTGCATCTAACGCTCACTTACGGCGAAGATTTTAGTGCAGGATTTCTTTCCACACTGCTGCCACCATGAAAGAACACTCTCTGTACTCCATAAGATGTAATATGAACATAGTATTTATTCATAACAATGTGACTATCAGTTGACCGTGTCGGCCATGATTAGGCAAGTTGGTTACCAAGTGAATGGTATAGCGCCCTCACATATATGTAGGGCCAAGAGGCGTAGGATGTGACAGTAGGAATCATCGATAAAATCATGTTAATATGTACACGTGTTATCTGGACTAATGATGTATGAGACAAGTGGGCCTATGTATCGGCTGTAAGTCCTAGGTTACAGGGCAGGGGTTAGCACAGTTAACACGTCCTGTGTGTTTAAGCCCCAAGTGCCGAAGTCTTCAGAAATTGAAGTTGGTACTAAAACTGGAAGAAGAAGAAGAAGACGGACGGAAGATACTAGCTACAAAAACAAGCATTGACTTCCTACGTCGTATTTGTTGTTTCAAAACAAAAGATCAAATTTACTGGTAGTTAAATTTAAGTTATCCTTACTTAAAGAACAATACTTACGGATTCTTTTGATACTATCAATGTTATTCTAGACCAGGCCTTCTCAAATGGTGGCGCGCGCGCCACTTGTGGCGCATTGCATCAGTCCGAGTGGCACGCGGAAGGACGCATGGGGGGGGAAAAAAAGAAAAGAAAAAAAAGAAAGAAACAATTTAAAAAGAAGAAGAAATATATCCCCAACTTCAACCAGATCGCAAGAAGCATGAAGAGCCACTTCAGCCACTAACTGCAGTGGGGTATAGTCATGATTATAGTAGGCCTATTGATTATCACTACATTTGCTACCATTTGTTGTACATTTTACCATCAACATCTCTTTATTTCTTGTACCATATTGCATGCAAATATAGCTCTCCTTAATAGCCTCTTAAAATGGGTGAAATCCATGAGCTTCCAGGGGGCTTAACCCACCCGTTTTTCGCTCCGCTCGCTACGCTCGCAGGGATAGTGGCGCTTCTAGATCACTAACATCTCAAAAGTGGCGCTTCACAAAATCTAATTAAGAAGGCCTGTTCTAGACGTTCACGAATTCTGGAGATTTTAGAGGTTTTTTAACGACTAAAAATTATTCAATGATAGGGATGTTGTTCATATATTTTTTTTAAATGTTTAATATTAGTATTGATGGAAAGATCATGTAATCCCCTTTAAAATGAGTGCTTGATGAGTTAACTAGGTTAAAGTATAAGTGAAGTTATGGAGCAAAATGTGCTGTAAAATTAATGGTTTTTATAACAGTGTTTCAATGCAAAAACTTTGATTCATTATATATGCCATGTTTAATGATGAACCATTTTTCAGCCCAAAAGGGCTCAATATTTTTTTAGCCCAAAGTAGCTTAAGTTTAAAATTTAAAAAAACAAATATTAAAAAATAATTGGAAGATTTTTAAAAATAAATTCAAAGTATTTGTTGGGCTTTTACACCTTCCCAGACCCCCTTCCACCTCCCCGGGTCCCCTCTTCCCCAACCCCTCGCCCATAAAACTAAACAAATCAACAACAAAAAATCCTGACCGCACGATCTTGAAAGCACGTGCTCCTGATCAACAGATTCATCAACACGGCAATACCGTTTTGCCGGCAAACATGCGCCAATCCATTTCGCCCAACACAGAAATGAGACGCATGGATCGAGTAACACGTGTGGATCAGACGAATTTTTTCGTCAAACCGGTTAGCTACGGTTCAAGTTTAGACAAAACGATGGACATTTTTAAGTTAAATATAGTATCCGGATGCAACAACCGCTATTATTGGTCATTCCCTTTCAGGTAGTAAAAAGATATTTGAAAAATTGATTCGTAATATGGATGTCAAATTCGGAAGGGTTACGACTGATTTAGCACGCCCGATTTACGATCAAAATACTCTATTACATCGACGATATTCTGGAATAAGATTTGTTTAATCGTCTCTCGGAAGGGTTTTTAATATTAAATATGAACGTATTTCGTAAGAAAGTACAAAATATTCAACTTACCTTCATTTGAAACCAGGCCACGTCCACTCCCGCGAGTGTCGCCGTATTGGGCCAGATGACGTAGCAACACCTGTCAACATTTTGGTATACGGTGAAGGGCGCCGCTCGAAAATACGAAACTGGACAACCCTATCAATGATTACCTTTCTACAATGCCGTCGTTTATGCTTGTTCCCTGCATCAATGGGCTCCACACAACTCATTTTAATAAAGGGGATCCTGGGTACCGGGAATCAGGCAAAGAAATAGGGGTCGATGCAGAGTTCATATCAACAAATAGAGTTCTTCCGGCGCATTAATTCCCTGTCTAAAAAAAATTACGTAAATGAAAACTGCATACCCAGGACCCTATTAAGGGCCTAATTGTACATAATTTGTCGTATTGGGTGGTTTTAAATGTCAAATATGTTAGTTGTTAGAACATTATATAAACTGCGCCAATAAAGTATCGAAACACTTACAAATGGTCAGATTTATCAGAACCTGAATTAGTATGGGCACTTGAGTGGCTTAAAGTCAAATTCTAAAGTTCTAAAATTCTCTCTGCACAATATGACTGGTCATGCAGTGAGACACTTTGAAATGATGCAACACTTTCATACAATCTAATTCCCTGTTCAAGGCTCTCCTCACAAATGGCGGATCTGTACAAAGATCGAACTAGCGCTGGATTTCAAATCTATACAAAACTTTCTTTGTAATATATTTACTTGAAGCATTAAATTAAAACAAACACCAGCTGATTTTCCTTGTCCAACACAGGGGTAGAATTTCGTAACCAACTGCGAGAATCTGTTCGGATTCTCGCGGAGGGATTTTGCGAGAATCCATGGATTCTCGCCAATTTTGAGAATCTATGGATTATTGCGAAATTAATGAAAATAATATAAAGAATATGGCTATAAGCTTGCACAACTTCCAAATTCGGCATGTTTGTTGACTAAGGTTCAAATACCAGTATCTAAGGTCCTGTTTTGGACTTAAATAATAGAGAGAAAAAAGTTGTTTTTTGTTTTTGTTTTTTTGTTGCGCGAATCCACCTGGATTCACGCGGTCCGATTCGCAGATTCGCGGCGAAATTCTACCCCTGCAACAACAACATCAATTTTTTGTTTACTCACAGTGCCTATTTGATGAGAGAACCTAATTTGGAGACTTGGACAGGGATCTATGATATGTGAACCAACAGAAGCGGGGCAATTACTAGTTTAATACAACATCTGGTCATCAGTATTCGCTTTGAACACTTTTCCTTTACAAGAATACGACACAAAACGAGAGTGGAATCCCTAACGTAGTGGAACACACACTTTATAATGACCTAAATGATAAGAATCGTGCCAAGAAGATCAAACCAGAATCCAAACGTGTACAAACTTTATACAATTTACTGATGAATATAACGAGTGGCGTCAAAGTTCAGGGCAAATGTTCACACATTTGTTCTTCTCATCAACATAGAGAAGACAGGAGTACCACTGTCCTTAACACTTTCCATGCGGCAGGCGACAACAGACGACACTCCGCAATTTCACAAAATGTTTCAAAAATGTCAAAATTATTGAATTTCATTACCATATTTGAAATTATCATGTGAAATGCATTGAAATAAGTACAAACATGCCTAGTATTATTTGGTTCAGTAATCCTTGCGATAGACCTTGAAAGTTAGGAACACTTTCTGAAAAATCTGTTTTGTATGGTAAAACTAATACTATAGCCGTGTGGAAAGTGTTAATTGAATGTCGTGGCCCTGATGATGATGTAAACTATACAGACACCTGATTTCTGTTCGTGCGTCATATCCTGTTGGCATGGCAACAAAAGGAAAGCAACAAACCAGTGCCACGGTTTCAACATCATCAGCCGATGAAGACAAGCCGAAGCATAACTGTAGAAGATGCACTAGAAATAAGTTGTCGGAGTGCAAGTGCGGTAAAGGAAGTGTCTGTTCCAAATGTTTCAATTGGGGGCACAAAGAGGAGTATTGCAGTTCTAATCTCAATCAATGCACGATATGTAAAGGTGGCATACACGCACCAAGCAATTGTCCGCTTATGGTTGAAACCAATGCTTTGTGTGCAAATTGCAATGCAGTTGGCCATTCAAAGAAAAATTGCCCGAAAGAAGTCGGGGATGGCGCCACCACCGCACATGCAACAGAGAATGAACAGGGCACGGAGAAGATGGCCCGCTGTAATGTATGCTGGCTGGATGATCATACAACGCAAACATGCAAACATAAAATTTGTCTCAAGTGTAACTTACAGCACATAGAGTGTAAATGTGGGTCAACTGCCTGGTTGACATGCTCCAACTGTCAGGGAAGAGGTCATGTTTTTGACCATTGTACGAAAAAGTGTAAGACCTGCCTGCTCACTATCGGCGATCATGATCAGTGCAAATGTTTTCCGGTTCAATGTTATCATTGTCGTGAATTTGGCCACTCGGCGCGCTTCTGTCAAAATCCGTACCTATGTTTGCACTGCAACGAGAGGCATGACCTGCCGTACAACTGTAACGCAATATGTGACGTGTGCGGGAAGCGCATGCAGCAATGTCAGTGCTACCGTCGATGCCCTTTTTGTCGGCAATTTGGACACACGCGGGCAAAATGCCTTTTGATGTTGACATACTGTTATAGATGTGGTAAACGTGGGCATAGACCAGATAATTGTCATCGTGTGCGTAAGTCTTCTGTCAAACCTGCACTGAACAAGATGGACCATTTGAGAAAACATGTCAAAGCCTTTTGCAGCATTTGTGGAATGTTAAATAACCATAATGAAGTACACTGTCCAGTAGTTAGAATGCAGATGGTAAGTAGATAATACAGCCATTTTGTTTTCTTTCCAGGGTAATGTGTGCTGCCTTAAAGGTATACCGTATATTATGTGATCTTTTCCAGGGAATGCCCTCAATCCTCAAAAACAAATTGAAAGCAGATTTTCTTGCAGATTTACATTTCTGATCATAAATTGTACATACATTCAGAGGTACAAAATGATACGATTCTTAATTACTTCAAAACCATGGTTTTAGAGTGAAAATAAACTGTCAGAGTCTGCGCCGATAACTTATTTTTATTCTAAATTCACTCTAAAACAATGATTTTGAGGTAATTAGGAATCGTATCGCTCTGTAACTTGAAATATATTCATGATTTATGATCAGAAATGTAAATCTGCAATAAAATCTGCCTCCCAATTTTTTTCTCGAGGATTGAGGACTTCCCCTGGAAAAGATCACATAATATACCTTTAACACTTTCCACGCGGCCCAAAACAAAAAATTGTTTCCGGACACATGGTGAAAGAATGAGGGTCGGTCGGTAAGAAAAACAAACTCCAATCATGAACATTTCTGAATACTGCAAATATAAGCATTGAACTTTCAGTCGGAGTTTCTGACTCAAAATCGCTACTATCGACACTTAAACTTCTATCAGTAGAATCAGAAGTATATTCTGATTCAGAAAACCATCTTTTTTCCCTGATTTAGACAACATATTTACGGTGAAATCGGCCAAAAAGTGACTCGAGATGCGGAAGTTTTCCGATCGAACATGACCAAACTCTGTACACAAAGCACATGTACAGTACAATACGGAAGTTAGGGGTCTTGCATGCATCAAAACAGGCCACCTAGAATCGTCATAAACAAGCCAACTAGAATCGTCATAAACATTCTCTGTATTGATGTTTTCAATCGAAACCAGGTATTTTATTGTGTAGAAATGACCGCGACAGATCTTGCAAAGAGATGATTTTCCTTTCATTGATCAGAAGAATCGATGAACAGTACGTGTCTGCCAAGTCTCCCAGGCTAAATTTTAAAAATCAGTTGTCTCAAAGCTCCCACGCGCGTTAGTTTATTGATGCACATTTAGGGGGGAAGGGGAAAAAATTCAACAAAAAAAAGAAGAAAATCCCAAAATGTCAGATTTTCGATCACATTTTAAATTCAAAAAGGTCACTTTTACAAGGATTTCAATATTTTATATTTAAAAGATTTTTAATTTTTAATATAGCCCCATAAAACATGTGTAATAAATATGCCTGCCTGCATCTTATGCATAAAGCTTAGGCTATATTAAAAAATTCTTTTGTCTCAAAGCTCTTCAGTTTTTCATAACCTAATGAGGAATGCGATTTTTTTTATTGATTTTTTTATTATGAATATAAAATATTGAAATCCTTGTAAAAAGTGAACTTATGTATTTAAAATGATTGTTTTTTAGGGGGGAAAAGATCTTTTTTTCCCTTCTAACGCGCGTCGATTAACTAACGCGCGCGGGAGCTTTGAGACAAATGATTTTTTTAATATATAGCGTTATAATGATAATGTTTTTTCAAATTTGAATTTTTAGCAGAAACATGCTGATGAGAGTGAAACGACTCCCGCTGCAGAGACTGAAATGACTCCCGCTGCAGAGACAAGTGTGAAGGATGCTAATGCAAGTCCTGCTGCAGAAACAGGTGTGAAGGACACTGATGCCAGTTCATCTGCTGGGAACAACAATGACGAGAGGAGCATTGATCAACGGCAAGAAGAGCGTAATGAAAAGAAAAGGGATAAACTTGAAGATGAGCAGGGAAAGACCAGCAGTGCTGCTAAGGGTGGTGGTGATAAACCTCAAGAAGGGCAGAAGAAAAGGAGTGGCAATGCAGCTACAAAGAGTGATGCTGGGGTGGCAAGGTAAGCTTCAAATTAGGAGTATTTATTACATTATAATTATTCCCAATCCCCATCAGTTTCACATTTGCAATAATCTCTCAAGTAGATTATCATACCAAGCAAAAGTCTAACAGATCGTATTTTGCCCCTTCCCTCATGGATATACCAAATATAGTTCTCCCAGTCCCCATCTAGGCAACCGCATTTACGTGATAAAAACTGGCAACACTCTCTAAATTTTCTTGTGTCAACCCAGATAGACGTTTGTTCGCCGAGTGGGTAAGATTGACCAAGTATTTGAGCCCTTAAGTAAGGCTCAGTTATCAATAATGTCAAGCATATTGTTTAGCATATAGATCGTAATTCATCTGAGATGTTTTGGTAAATTTCGTATTTTCAGAATACGAGATTTACAGCCCCTTTTTTATTTTTGCTACGACGAGTTCGTTCCAAATTGTCATTCAAAATGGCGGCAAGTTAGTGTCGTCGAATTCGTGACCCATTGATCGGGACTGTCGAATTCTCTTCTATTGCTTCGGAGGCCGGTTATATTTTGTTATTGTATTATATATTATAATGTTTATATATATATTTATATGACCTATGTGACTCCGATTTGTCCTTATGAATGCATGCAACTGTTTAAAGTATCCCGCATGCGAGTTGTTTCCCGATCACGCCGAGGAACGACGGACATATTTTCATTACGTCTTATTGTTGTTTTATAGATATTATAGACATATACGACGGGTATAAAACAGATTATAAATATTGTTATTTTGTTGTTATACTGATTAAAAATTGATTCTTGATGACCTATGTGACCCCGATTGTCCTATGCTCATGCTACTGTAACTGTTTAGAGTACCCCGCATGTCGGTTCCCGACTTGATTTAATTAAATAGTTTATTTCACGCCGAGAAACGAAGGACATTTCTTCTCATTACGTATTATGATTTTTATACTGATTAATTTCACGCCGAGGGTCGACGGACGAATATTTATCATTACGTATTATGGTTATTATACTGATTTATTTGATTCTTTATGACTCATTGTATTCATTTTCTACAACCTGTTTCCCTTTGTGTTTAATCATGAGGTATTGCCGACGTCATCTTGTTATGTACATCGTAGATGTTCAAGATTAAAATAGATGTAGCTGGACTCGGATAAACCGAACTCATTCTGGGAGGAGATTGAGCAGCTAAAATTGTCATTTCCCCTCCCAAGTCTATACCTAAGATCAGACCCAAAACTAACTTAGTCAGGTTGTATACTATAGTATTTATAAGGTAAATCCTCTTCAGTCTGATTCCCTTTGTTTACATTCATTCTACTATGAAGTACTACCGTGTATACTACCCCTACCAGAGGGGAACCTTCATTCATCCCGATATATACACCACCGTTGTTCCAGTAATAACTTTTGCAAGCTAGACGCCGATTTACCGGCCGCTTTTTGGGATGTATTTGTGCAGTACGGCAGCCATTGTCTTTTCCCCTCCAAAGGCTTTAACTAGACATAGACCAGAGGTAGATCTGTTTTCTAAACCTCCTAGTTTTCCGTTTTTCCTTTCCCTCCCTAGCCATACCTTTACACATTTCTAGAGTTTATCTGTTATATAATAGACCCTACATGTATTGTATTCGCCACTCTGGTCGCTGGTGTACGCCCGTCTATTCTTTATTAGGCCGTTCGATCACCCGAGGGGTGCCACCTCCCTCGCAGAGGTGACGGTGCTTTGGTGTCAAGAACAGCCAGGGTAGTTTTTACAAAAGAAATAAACTTCGCTGGCAGTTCCTAGTCACACCAAAATTTTTAACCCCCTGTTCCTAAGAGACTAAAACTGTCGAACAGGGGGAGGCCACTTTTTGTTTTGACCACTGTGCGTTAGGTCTGTTGTAAATCTGTTTCTGGACAGCATTAGATTTACCCAAATTATACTCGCGATTCTGAGCTGATCGCAGGTGAACGGTCGGCTATTCTGTTTAATAAAGCTGATCGATCACCCGAGGGGATCCACCTCCCACGTAAAGGTGACGGTGCAGGGGTCGTGAACAGTCAGGGAAGCTTTACAGCTCCTCTGACGGTTCCTAGTCATACCAGTTCTGATGGTGTGCAGATCCCCTCTCCCTGTTCCAATCAAACGAGCGAACAGGGGGAGAAATCCATTCCGGTAGTATCAGGAAACACCTCACGAGGGGGTGTTCTCCCTGCCGTTATGACGTTCAGTAACAGAAAAACAACCTCCCATGATGGTGACCGTGCTTATAATAGAGGTTGTTGTGTTTCCCCCCCGGAAATACTGGTGAGACTGTTACTGATGAGGGGAGCACGGAAAGGGGAGCTCCTGTAAATAGACAGGTGGTTCCACTTTCCACTCAGGCATGTGAATCTATACCATCAAACACGCACCCAGATCACATCCTGGCTCCACCGGGCGGTGTAATTTCCTCACGAGGCTATTATACTGCTCCTATTGTTGCTCTAGAGTCAGTTGTCGCACACCACCCCTCTTTACGGGGGGGGGGGGGGTTTTGGTGCACAGCTACAGAGTAGGGGATCTCACCGGGGGGACCAGGGTACGCTATTTTATAGTAGTAACCTAGTCTCCTCTCCCAAAGACGCTTCTCGTACGGTAAATATTGACCCTCTTACCACAGATCCGGTCCGTATTGCCCAGAGTCGCGCCCCTGATTATTGCGCAAATATTTCCCCCCCGGAAATATCGGATATCAATCAGGGTATTTGTGACAAAGGTTCTTTAGAACCTATTATGTCACGATCCAGTGACAATAATCGCTATCCGAAAGCAAACTCGTCACGCACTGACTATCGAGATGATTATAGATCGAGTGGTCTCGCTTACCGTAATCCCTCTTTAGAGGATAACAGTGCAAGTCAAAGAGATGCATACAGGGGTACTCAAGGAGAGTTAAGCGATGCATACAGTAGACAAAGGAATTCACACGGGGGAGACTTTGACTATTATCCTGGCTCTTACCGCCAGACAATTCACCCTAATTATGGTCAGCAAGTAGCTACCACTTCAAGGGTCATTGAACGACCGACCATGGGATCGCTTGAGGATTATAACTCATTCTATCAATGGCAGCAGTTTAAAGCTTTTCAGGCTAGAGTTAATACTGAGGGAAATTCCCAACCAACTCTTACACAGCCACGGGCGAATCACAATGTCACACAACCCACGGCTGCCCGTACTAGTACTAACAGTACTCAATCATCCCAGGTAGTCGCTACTACTGTCCCTTCTACTATACTACTACTACTACAGTCACGGACTTAGTCAGCGTAGACGAGGAGGAGGATATCATCGAAGAGGAAGACGATGATGATTATGGGAATTATGATGATGATGATGATGACCTGTCACAGGGTTCAGGTGAACATAACTCAGACAATGATCCTGACAACTCTGGTATTTTCCCGGCCAATGTCCTGATAAGGAAGGAAATTTCTGAGGATGAACCTTCTCCTTTTGGGTTGGCTTGGCAGTCAAACAAAACTAAGAATATCTTCCAACGAAACAGAGTTGATCCTATCAACAGCTATGCAGCCAGTGCTATGGGACTGGCGCCCCCTGATGTTCCAGAGGAGTATTCCGGCGGATCTTTTTTCTTCGATAGCCTTAGTGAGCCGGCAGCGACGACTTCGACTCCTACTCTTTCTCTTCCCAACGAAATTTTCACGGAAATGTCGAAGGTTAGGAACAAGGACAAACTGACTCTGGATAAGGAAGCCAGAATTGATAGAAGGGAAGCCATTGCGGCATTCAGAGTCTGCCCAACGGATGAAACCGAGTGTTTCGGTATCTCTTCCATCGATAAAGGAGTCATGGACTATATGAAGCCGAAATCTTCTTCAGTCAATAACTTCTCGAAGGAATGGGAGGAGGTACTATCGGCCGAACAGGAGGAACTTTCTGTTATCAGAAGACTCAGTATCTTCCAGATGTCGGTGATTAACGCCCTTGCTTTGGATCTCCAGCCTTCTCTTTTGAAAAAAACCTTCGGAGGAAGTACAGAGATCGTACGCTTCAGCACGACTCGCCATGGACATGTCAGGTCGTGTACTTCAGGGGACGACGATAGACATTCGTTTTTTTCTCAAAGGATGAAGGTCTCTCCTTTCGATCAGAGATCGCACAAACGAGATGGATTTTCATCTCTTTTTTCTTTCCGTCATTTGTCCTTGAAAACAACGGAAACATGGGGAGCCAAGTGATTTCCATGACTCTAGTTATTTACATATATAACTTTGTATGCCGCGTGCCTGTCTACGGCCATATCACGTCGGATAGATCGGTTTTCTCATCCAATTACCGAAGTTGAGCGACGTCGGGCCCGGTAGTACTTGGATGGGAGTCCGCCGGCCTGGGTATACCGGGAGCTGTATATATTTTTTATAAGAATATACACATCGACCTAACTTACTTTTTCAGCTGACTCTGATGTCAATCTGACAAGTATAGACTGACTTTCCTAGTTTGAATATTTATCTCTTTCAACGTGGGCCTTGGAGCCAGGCCGCGCCTTTATCGAGTTTTTTCAATTGGAAGTTTTTTCTTATCGTCTGACACGGAAGCGCTACGAGAAGAATCATCTATACACTATTCTGCGAGACGGCCTATATAGGACGGTCTTCTTTTTTCCTGGTTGGAAATCTTTGTTGTCTGTTATATATATTTATATAGTATATCACTTTTCACTACATTGGATCCTCTGAGTTCATTTCATGATCTCTTCTTCTTCTTCTTTGATGCAGTTCAACACTCCTGGTGGAGTAATGCGAACCGTATCTCCTTTTTTGGTTTCATGACCACATTATGGAAGGTGGACACTTGTACATATTTATCCTGATTACGGTGCGAAATGGACTTCTGACTTCATTTCTTGACCTCCGATAGCGGGTCTGAACCGTCTCACTAGCCTGATCTATTCACGAGTTTTTCGAGGCTAGAGGACAGGATTTATCACGAGTTTTGGGTTTTTTATTCTTCACTACATTAGATCTTCTGAGTTCATTTCATGATCTCTTCTTCTTCTTCTTCTTCTTTGATGCAGTTCAACACTCCTGGGGGAGTGATGCGAACCGAATTTCCTTTTTTGGTTTTACGCCCACATTATGGATCATCACACGTTGGTATTATATTTTCATTTTATGCCATTTTCTATATATATTCCTTTCCGTGTTCATTTAAATCCGACACCCTCTGTTGTCCGATATTGTGTTCGGATAGAGACTTTGAAACCTTTTTAGCTTTTACAGTAGTACATTGTTCATTCCTTGAACGGAAATGAAATGGGAATTTCATGACGATCCTCTGTGTGAGTTTGACGTATCCGGGCTCGGACTCTGGAGGTTTTTATTTTATTTTTACGGAATAAATCGCATCTTTTTATTTATTCAATTTTTTTCCAGGAATGTTCAACGATTTTCTACTCTGAGAAAACGTGGAGGGGTGAAATTCAGAGTAGGGTTTTCACCCCCTTGTTGGGACAAGTGGGTCTCTGACGCCCTCGAAAATAACTTGTATAAATTCGCGTGGTACCGTCGTTTTTATCGACTATATCACCTTTTCAGTTTACAAGTTTTTTTTTTTTTTTTTTTTTTTTTTTTTTTATCTGTTTAACAGATGTCATTAAAAACAAAGACCCAGTCATTGGGCATGGCAATTACATGTTTATATTCTCGCAGACTATTTACCAAGAGGGGTATTTTTTGCGTGCATCTACGATTGGTCTCTCTCTCTCTCTCTCGAAACCTATCTTTCGGGACCTCGTGGCCGGGCTCTTGCGATTCTAGTTCAACGTATGTATGGGGAAATCGCTGACTCTGTGAGGTCAAGTTTGGATCCTGGTCTACATTCATCCAATGTCTATGGATATTTATCTGTTTTCATACAGACTGGGCCCAGTCCTTTTCATACAGGATGCCGGGATGGTGGTTCTATTGCCCACAGTCGCCAGACATCACATCAGATGATGTACCGTATGGAAGGTTGATCCAGGTACGGTAAATGGGGAGACCACGAACTTCCCGAGATCAATATTCGACCTTGGCCTACAAGCAGCCACGGTCAACTTTTATTCCTAATTGAGGGCATGGAGTTTTATTTTTCTTCTCGTCCCTTAAACTCGTATCATATGGCCCTCATATAGGCCTACAATTGGAGCCTTTACAAGCGACGCCAATAAGATTGATCGCTATATGACGTTCTTTTCTTTTTTTCTTATAACCGTTGCATCAGGAAAGTGTTGCTCGGAGCCTCTTTTCTTATGCATAGGGATGTTATACGTTTCTTTGATTTATGTAAACTTGGGTAACCCTATTCTTTTTAAAGATAGAGAGATGTTGCACGATGTGTTTGGAACACCCTGTAATTATGTTTACGTTTACCATATAAGGCTTAATGGTCTTTGCACCAATCTACTGTACGAACACAGACTTGGATTGGGAGACAGGCTCCGTTTAGCTGGGCAAAACGTGCTTCGTCCTGCCGAGAACTCGCAACAACTAGCGTGGGGATTTTTACGATTTTCAGCAAGGCGACGGGAGTTACTCTCTATTTTCGCCCAGGATTTTTAGCTAAAAACGAGAGAAACGACTACTCCGCGACACCCTTGTTCTTACCTTATCTATAAAGGCAGAACAGTAGGGATCACTTATATGGTATCTAGATAAAACCAGTAGCATTTTAGAGGCGAGGAAACACGTCTGTCGTCTGTTTATCTCTAGTAAAAAGCCATATAAAGCTGTCGCAAGGATCAGGTTGGTTGGTTGACGCGATTCGATTAGCGAAAGCCACGAATAACGACAGCGTACCACTAGGCCACAGTGTGACTGTTAGAGCATACTACGCGACTTGCACACTCGCTAAAGGGATTTCTATTAACGAAATCCCCAATACAGTATCATGGAAATCCGATACGACATTTACCTCTTCATATCTGAAGGATATCCATCTCAGAACTGATTGAGGCAGGTATGCTTCGGCCGTCTTGGACGGGGAAAGCAATACCAACTAGACACACTACCAACTAGACGATACACCCGTTTTTGCGACACATCCCCGTTTTTTTATGACATCACTTATGACGTCTTTGAGACAGGTTCGTATTTTAAGATGATATCTTTAACTTATCCTATAAGGTTTACTACACTATTTACGTTTTAAGTAAGCTTAATTAACCTGTATACTAGGTTAATACGGTTAGTTATTTATATCAAGGTGGTTTTATTATTATGGTTTCCTATCGTTTTTTGACCCCTCGTGTTTGTATACACTTGTTTCCCAATCCCTATCAGTTTACTGCATCCGATGATTGGCCTTTCACCGCCATTCGCCGTGTCAATCGATTGCAAATGTGAAACTGATGGGGATTGGGAATAATTATAATGTAATAAATTAAAAAAGGACCCTTTAGGATGTCCTTTTATTTATCAATTATAGTATTATTCCCAATCCCCATCAGTTTGTCCCGCCACCGGCCCCTGGCTTAATCACGATGCCTTCGCTCGTCGTTTACGTTTTTCTCCAAAGAGAAATTTAGAGGGTGTTGCCAGTTTTTATCACGTAAATGCGGTTGCCTAGATGGGGACTGGGAGAACTATATTTGGTATATCCATGAGGGAAGGGGCAAAATACGATCTGTTAGACTTTTGCTTGGTATGATAATCTACTTGAGAGATTATTGCAAATGTGAAACTGATGGGGATTGGGAATAATACTATAATTGATAAATAAAAGGACATCCTAAAGGGTCCTTTTTTAAATTCTGTTATACCCTTCACAGAGGTATTTATAGTGCATGATTTTTAAGAACGACGCATACTACCGATGTTGGTGTGTAGGGTATAACAGAATTATACCCTCAAATGATACAAATTATTGGTTAACCCCTGAGAACTACCGGCCGATTGGTTAAAAAGATTGATACATCATTTATTGCACCAATGAGAGACATTGTTAGAATAATTGTATCCCTGATAAAGATGGGAGTGAAACAATTTACAAGCTGCATTTGAATTGGCTATTCATATGAGTACATCTTGTAGTAAACCAATCAGAACCACTGTAAGTTAGACAGGTAGACCCCAGGGGGTTAAGAAGGGTGTTAAAATGTGTTTTTTACCCCCATAGGTTTTTTGGCAAGTTAAGACTAACTTTTGGGGGGCTTACTTCTATTAAGAACAGAGTAGCAACATAGCTGTAATGCTGATGACATGACGTAATGAACACCCTGCTTTTTCAACTAATGGTGTGAGGTTATTCTGCGTCAAAATTAGCATATATAATCAATCAGCAGCCATTATCCAGTTTGTCGTCTGCGCGGCCCAAAAAGGGCCTGAAATACCGTAGTAGCTCAATGCGACCTTTGGCGATTATAGGTTCGCATCGAGCTACTTCGTGCTAGCAAGAACTAGGTGCTGCAACCAGCGACCAGCTACGGCATGCAGGCCTGGAAAAATGTTGATTTTCCCGGCAAGCTAACCCAAATTTCCCTCCAAAATGTCCCACTATTTCTTAAATAGTTCTTTATATGGAAGAGCAAAATTTCCCTCCAAATGCCAACATTTCCTGGCAAGGATTGTGTTTTCGGTACTAAATATGTGGTAATTTTTGTGAGGGTTTTATTTTCGCCTATTTCGCGAGTAGATATATGGTTTATTATTGCCTGTAAAATAATTCACAGTTCGGAAATGGATAGAGAAAACTTGTAGAATTATTTCGATCCTAAACTTGTCCCCTTTTCTAAGGGTCCCTTGTTCATTAGAAGCTGTTTGTGTCTCACTTATTTCAAATGTGTCTCACTTTATTTTCCAATTTCTATGGGCCATAAACTATTGTTCTCCTATTGTCACCCAAGTAAAGATGAGACAGTAACCGGAGACTCCTGCCTAAAAATTCAATATTTGATTGATTTTTTAGGCAGGAGTCTCCTCTTTACTTGGGTGAAATTAGGAGAACAATAGTTTATGGCCCATAGAAATTGGAAAATAAAGTGAGACACATTTGAAATAAGTGAGACGCAAACAGCTTATAGAAGCTGTTTGCGTCTCACTTATTTCAAATTTTCAAATTTTTAACAAGTCAAAATATTTGTTTACATAACTCACAATACCACAAATTCTTCGATTAAACGTACACCATTTCCTATTTTTGTATCCCCATGTTTATCCCATCATGACAGCAGTATCGTTTGCATCATGTGCAAGCTACCAGGCCATGAAATGAAGGACTGTCTGACATCCATTCCCGCCGGTAAAGCCTGTCGGTTCTGCAAGAAACAGAAGCAGCATGCCGAGACGTGTCGCGTCAGGAAACGTCTGTGTAAGACGTGCGGACGAACGGGACACACTTCAAAGGATTGCCCCATCAAGGTAAAATTAAAGGCATATATTGCGATCTTTTCCATGGGACGACCTCTATCCTTGATTATTATTTTAAAAGCAGATTTTCTTGCAGATTTACATTTCTGATCAAAAATCATAAATACATTCCGAGTTACAGAGCGATACGATTCCAAATTGCTTCAAAAAAGTTTAAAGAGGTTGAAAATATATTGTCCTGCTGCAGGACAGTTTTATTTTCATTCTGAATTCACTAAAAAACCATGATTTTGAAGTAATAAAGAATTGTATCACCCTGTAACTCAGAATGTATTTACGATTTATGATCAGAAATGTAAATCTGCAAGTAAATCTGCTTTCAAAACACATTAGAGGGATAGAGGGCGTCCCATGGAAAAGATTGCATAATACGCCTTTATTTTAATTGCCACATGATATCAACCCTACTATGACTTTTTGCAATGCCTTGCACAATCATTTAGACACTGAACAGGCTCTTTTTAATCGTTAAATATATTTTTTTCCCATGGGAAAATTGTTACTGCTCATGAGGGAAATGGTGCAAAATAGCTCCTCTAGGTTTGATCTCCAGTCACAGAGGGGAGCTATTTTGCTCCATTTCAAGAATGTAGAGCAGTAAAAAGGTTATTTTCATATCTTTGGGTGTCCATTGGACAGCTTTAGCATATTAGGGGGCGTCCATTTTTTTGGCGACAGGGCGTCCATATGAAGCCTGAAAGCCACTATAGATGGCTAATGCCTTGTCATATAATATTCTTATGGGAACTTTCTGCCCTCCTGTGAAATATTGGGGAACTATAATTTGAATATTTTATGTGACATGAATGTTGATAGTGTATTCGCCGATCTAAGAATAACAGGAATATGTTGATGTGAATATTTTACAATGTGGATGCTCCACTCGAGCTGCTCACTCAACTTTATTTGTATGTATTTTTTGGAAATTTCATATATACTATGCATTCATAACAAACAGCCACACAGATGTAGCTATATTCATGATGAGGACAATATTTTGGGTTAAGGCTGTATGTCATCCCTCACCTAGTTACGCCACTGTTCCACATGACCTGTATTTCCAAAGAATTCCAATCTCTATTTGAAATGGTCTATAACCCCTCTAACCACATAGTATTTGTATACACCTAGCAACAAAAGTCCCTGACCAGGTGCTTTGAGGTTGGCTAATTCAAAATAGATAATCGGTACCAAAAATCTGAGATATACATTAAATGAGCAAATTTCTTCTCCGGAGTTTGATACCTCATTCAACAAAATCAAATGGATACTTTTTAAGTTATGGCAGTTTCAATGACTGCGCATAACAACAGAAAAGTTGCACTAAGTATAGGAAATCATTGATGTGTGTATGATTATGCACTGAAAATGTGTGTGTAAAGATAGCAAAGACTTTCATTCTTCACAGCTAAACACACCCTTTGTCCCGCAAATTGCAGTTATCACTCCAGACCCATTCATCTAGATACCTAGGTGGCTCGTTCAATTCAGATAGCACAGAGTTATGTCATGCAGTAGTCGCACACAAATCAATGATTTCCTATACCTAGTGCAACTTTTCTGTTGTCATGAGCGATGATTGAAATCTTTAAAAGTATCCATTCGATTTTGTTGAATGAGGTATATCAAACTGCGGAGAAGAAATTTGCTCATTTAATGTATATCTCAGATATTTGGTACCGATTATCTATTTTGAATTAGCCAACCTCAAAGCACCTGGTCAGGGACTTTGTTGCTAGGTGTAGGTGCTAAATAGAACAATGTTATCATAATAAATTGACCCAATGCAATGCATACCTTTCTTCTTTATCGTTATTCAATGAGAATACTTGTTCTACTTAACATGCAACTTTTATTTGTATAAACATTTTGCAGAAAACTTTACTGAATATCGAATCAAAAGTGTCAACGGTCAAAACTGCAACCACCACAGATCCCGATGTGGTCAGTGGCTCAGTAGATGCATCAACAAAGGCAGGGACAGGTGCCATTGCATCGAAGTCGGCCATCTCAGAATCAAAGAAACTTAACCAGGTAGCTGTATCGACGAAGGAAGCGACTGCTGCAGTAACTACAAAGCAGACCAATGTCAAATCAAAGACAGCTGATGAAGGTGCTGTCAAGAATGCTGCACAGTCATCAACAGGTGGCGCTGTTGCTGTTTCAACAGAGTCTACTCCCGCCGAATCAAAGAAAACGGATAAAAACTCCGCCAAGATAGCTACACGGTCGTCAAGTGGTGTTGCCGTGGGTAATGAGCAGAGAGTGACTAGGAAGACTTCATCTGTCAAGGATTCTAAGAATGATAACAAGTCTGGACAAAAGGTTGCATCAACGGGAGGAAAGACAATGATCAAAAGCAATGCAGGGAATGCAAATAGGTATGTTACCAGGAATGAAGAATGTTGGCTTTTTTGTATCATGTTTTACACATTTCACTTTATTTTTCAGCCAATATTTCTTCACTCAATTTTTTATTTTTTTATTATGTCCTGTAACTTCCTTTGAGTTTTGTCAGAAGTTGAACGAAAATCTTGTAAAAAGTATGGTAGCATCCATATGAAATGTGTGCAGAGACTGCCATTGATGATTGGTCAATATATCTAATGGTATGTTATGCTGCCACAAACCAAGAGTACTGTCCTGCATCACCTGGGTCATATATAGACTGGGTCCCCCCGTCCCTCTATTTAGCCACCATCTTTAAAAATGGCGGACCAATTAGAGAGCCTGGGAAATAACGTGTCAAAACAGTGCGTTTCTTCCACAAATTCCACGAAGACTGGGCATGCGTATTAAGGTCCGTTCAGACTCCTGTCGATGCTTTTACTTTTATCCGGCGCCGTCGGCCGATGCGCAACCTTTAGTGTCCAACAACAACAGGATCACCACCTGATTGGTTCAATTCAAATTGCTGTGCGTTGAACAATCGTCACATCGTGCCATGGGAAGTGAATTCCGCGCCCTATTATTATGTCATGCGATGTAAAAATCGCCGCATGAAACCACCAGTGCACACTGTGGCGTAATGATGCGTTGATTAGTTCATGTGTATTAATCAGTTTATCAGTGCACACTTTTGTAACTGTATTTATTTCTCAGTTTTCACATATGAGCACTTAGCATGGGTCATGTGTAAATTGTGAAGACGGGAAGGATTCAGTCTAGGTCTTTTTTTTCTTTTTTTAAATATTTTATTGTCATCGCAACCAACCGGCTGAATTGTAACAACATTACAAATTAAATACATTATTAAACAATGCAACGTCCAGACAGCAGCTAAATTAGCGCCAAGTTGCGACATAAACCAACATGAACAAACATACATAACCCCTAATATAGTAACCCCTAATGGGCAATGTAGACTAAGTGCTTTGCCCAAGGACACAAATGCATTGGCACCAGCGGGACTAGAACTCACAACCTTATGATTAGGAGTCCTGCGCTATTCCACTGGACCACATGCTCTACCCTGAAATACCCTTTCAGGACAATGGTTGCATGTTTACAAGGGCACATCCTTGCCTGATGAAAGATGACACAATAGTATATCTTTCAAGATATCAATGTTGGTAGTTGAAACCCCTAATGACATACTTCATTGATTGCTTGAATAAGTAACTGTAGTTCTTTGTGTAAGTTAATCACATTTGTAAAATAATTTATAATTATCTCTGAAACACACAGAAAGAAACTCACTGGTGAAGCAGCAGTTGCGACTAAGAAAACAGCGCCCTCAACTTCAAAGTCATGTAGTATCTGTGGCAAAGAGGGTCATGCCTCCACGGAGTGCTTTATATGTTTTGGCTGTGGCAGCGCTCCAGCCGAGTGCAAGTGTGGAGGAACGGATGAAGCAAGCAAGAAGGACACTCAAAGTGGTGCGGTTGCAAGTAAATCTGGTGCCGTCACTGACAGGGACAACACAGAAGCTGAAGAATTTGAAATATCGATAGATGATTTAAACGTCGACCTGGGGGAGAGTCCTTCTAGCACGATGCGGAAATCAATCAAGATACAGCTCAAGGACGTTGTCAAGAAGAAGAGCGTTGACAGCGACAATCACGCTGCTGTTGACGACAAATTGGACGTAGACGTTGCGGAGATTCCTGTTGAAAAGAGCGTTTTGAAGGTGGATTTAATTGCGCTGGATTCTGATGATGAGAATAGTGACAAGAAGAAGAGGTAAGGTCCAAATGTCAGTCAATCAGGGATAAGGCTGTGACTTCTACCCGGGTACCCGCCCGCTATTCCGGGTACCTGGGTACCAAATTAGGTATCCGAATACCCGAAATGTAAAAATTTTAAAAAATAGTACAAATTTGTCCCCCAAATGACCTATATTGACCCCATTATGTGTCATTTTGGGGACAAATTTGAACCTAAAAAAATAAATAATAATAATACTTTTTTAGTGTATATTTCCGGGTACCCGGGTACGAAACTACCCGTGCATTCACAGCCTTAATCAGGGGTTTGAGGCTTATCTGTAATAGCTGCTAGATCTCAGATACTTTGTTATATTATGTACTAAACAGGGGTCGCATTCTGATGTTCTGCGCGTCCTAGATCTCTCACTTTCTTGTAGTGACGCGTCAGGTTTCAAATTGGAAAGACTTGCGGGTCCCGATTAAAATTGAAGGGACCCCTTAAATTTAAAAATACTAAACCAGGTATGCCTGGTACTGAACCAGGATTTTAAGTAAAAAATACACAGGGCAGCAGCAATAACACACATGGCCTCTTTGCACATTTGTTTCATGTTTGTGTGAAAAGTTAATATCTACAAATTAGAAAATCAATGCACTTGCTAGAATGTTAATATGCTCACAATAGCACTCCTCCTGCGGGTCGTGCCATTATTCACACTTCAATATTAGCGCGCATGCATTGTTTTCTCTCCTCGAAACTGTTACAGGATTCATATCCTATATTATAATGTATTAATAGATCAATAGATCTAGCGCCTATATCACGCATGCGCAGTATTAATACATTGAGTCTAATAACATGTCATCTAAGATAAACCACGATCTCAAGAGTGTCTGTTTATTTACGTATATAAATCTAATACTAGATCGCGTAACATGGTGTCAGAGTGGGATTTGACATTGTTGATTGCTCCCGCCCATATTGAACCAGGTTTTGATGCCAAGGATTCCTGAATTCATCGAGAAAAAACGATTTTAGCAACATCGTGTGGGCGTTAAACAGAAAGAAAGTTTCGCAAGTGACAGACGAGAAAAGATTACACGAGCCACTGCGCATTGGATTTGACGCAGCTGGGCTACAGGCTGTAAATAACACTTTCGCGAAAAGTAAATAAAACTTGGAGAGCAGCATTGCTTGAATTGCAAGAACGAGATCAGCAATGATGATAAAGACAACTCATCCAGCGAGAACAAATTAATATGATAGTTCGTCGTGACTTGTGAGAAATACTTCAAGCTTAATATATATACAAGCAGAGAATAACAGAGAGAATTTATCCAGCAAGAAGGACTAAAATAAAGGCTGTTGATAGACTGTGATGAAATAACTGTTTATAAAAAGAATTGCGATTACCAGCATGAATTCCTGGTAAGCCATTCAACAAGAGACTGTTTCGAATGTAAGCCCAGGATCTGGTAAGCCATTCAACAAGAGACTTGCGAATGTAAGCCCAGGATCTGGTAAGCCATCCAACACAATGAATGTTCAGGATGTAATTCCAGAAAAGAGAAACTTTGCTACATATATAAGCCGTTCAACGATAGAATGCAACGTAGCTGAGATAAGCGATAGATTGGTATGGTAAGCTGTAGCCTACAACGATGATAGATGCAGTTTATAATGAAACACCAGCAACGACGCTTGATAAAGACTGGTATGGTGAGATAAATTCTATGAACAGTAAATAGTCTACGAGAATGTTATGATACACAGAGCCTTGACGGAGAGAAATAATATAAGAAATGAACTTGTCGATGATGTTTCGCGTCGCTGAAAGAAATCTACAAAATGATATGACAATGTTCGAGACGTCCATGCTGTACTGATATAAATACTAACTCTGCTGAGACTCAACGAGAGAGCTGCTAAAAGATACAAATGATGATTGCAACATATGGATTGAAATAATATAATAGGCCATAGGATGCCTTAGCAGATTGCAACATTTGTTTATAAATATATTCTTTTTTACCAATAAAAAAGGCTACATACAATAATAAAGCCATCTCTTATTTTCATAACAGAGGAAGATGGACAATAATATGGATTATTATCTGAACTTGAGATTCAACAAAAGACTGTTCAACCATGTGCTCACAAAGAAGCATACTGTTTATTTCATATAACTTGACAGTTGATATCTACTTGATTACATCATAATCATATTATATATAAATGCATTGACTATAAATCTACTTCCATAAAGGAAGGGAGATGTTACAGGATTCATATCCTATATTATAATGTATTAATAGATCAATAGATCTAGCGCCTATATCACGCATGCGCAGTATTAATACATTGAGTCTAATAACATGTCATCTAAGATAAACCACGATCTCAAGAGTGTCTGTTTATTTACGTATATAAATCTAATACTAGATCGCGTAACAGAAACAACACATATATTGACCTATAATCTACATTGATTTAGATTATCGATATTGATAAGGATTGCCACCGAGGATTTTATTTGTTATTATTTTTTCCTTTTCAGTTCTCCTGATAAGACCGATGAAAAGCCCAAGCCACCACCTATGCACTGTTTCAAATGCTGGGCAGTATCCCTAGAGGGTGACCAGAACTGTTTTGTGTGCGGCAAAACTGGACACGCCTGGTATGACTGTGAAACCTATAGTGGAGATAACATTTGCTACAAATGCACTCAGCAATGCCTTGAGTGTGGAAAAGACACTCATACAACAGGCAGATGTCCCGAAAGAAAAAAATCTAAAAAGAAAAGCAGTAACAAAAATGAAAAAACATGTTTCAACTGTGGCGATAACCATTCATGGAAAGATTGCCCTAAACGGTGTTGTTACGTTTGTGGGGGGAAAGACCACGGGCTCCTGCAATGCCCGAAAGCACCGTGGTTTAAGGACAACCAGTGCGTCGAGTGTGAGTTTATTCTAAATCATGCACGTTCGTGCCCGGTTTTGAGGAAAACGTACTGCGATAAGTGCGGCGACAAACATAAATCGAGCCTGTGTCCGTACACGGCTTCCACGAAACTGTGCTGGCACTGTAAATCGGCGGAGCATTTGCCACGGGAGTGCCCGTCTATCGTCGTCATCGATATCAGCGATGGGGAAGATGGCGCAGAGACGCCGAGTGCGCCATCCCGATCTGCCTGGGAGGCGCGGAGTTCTGTTAAAGAATGCTTCAAGTGTGGCCAAAGAGGGCACCATTATCAAGATTGCCCGAAGAGCTTGAAGGCTGTGTCAGCTATAGCTTCAAAGAGGACGATGTGCTTCAAGTGTGGGCTTGGGGCGACCCATGCCACCAATGAATGCCCTCTGCAAAAGGTAAGTGGATATCAGGGGTTAAAATACTTTTTGGGCTATGAGGGCTATTTTGAGCAAATTCTGCCAAAAATCGCCCCTTAAGTACTTTTTACCATAGGCCAATATTTTCTCAAGGGGCTATTTTGTGAAAACTGGGGGCTAATCGCCCTTCGCCCCTGTGTATTTTGAGCCCTGGTGGATATGAGGTTACGGGGATGTGCAGCCAAATAGGGTCCTATTTTTCACCCTCTGGTAAATAAATGACTTCTTTTTCAAAGCCATTTTGAATAATATATGGGTCTAAAATCTTTAATTTTGCTATTGCCCTCTGCAAAAGGTAAGTTTGGAAGGCGGTGGGGGGTATTAGGTGGATTTATATCATGATAGGCCTAATTTTAACCATGTGATAGTTTATACTATCATTATGGCTGGACAAGAATGATGTGATATCATGACATAAAACAAATATTGAGTAAAACTATATGGGCAATTCCACGCGTTGCGGAATGACATTTACACACAAAAATCCACTTTCTTTTGGGTGTAAAACCCAGAGATTTGTAGTTACTCCCCATTTTACAACTTTATTTGATAATAGCGATTGATACTAACAAAATAAACCTAGGGAAAAAATTAGACTGCGCTTCCAAGTATCCTAATTTGCATATGCAAATTTGCGTTGCGGAATGACGCAGACGATTGGTGTTTTTTTTACATGTTTACACAAAGTGAAAACTCTGTGAACTTTTTAGAGTGTATCATTATTGAAGTTACTTTTTAGAAGGTTTGAAGTGTTAGCTAACTGACAAAAGCATTTTCATAAAACTTAATCATCAGCTAGGATGTCTAGTAGGTCATCAAAAAATAAAAGTAGGTGTTGCGGAATGACGTTGCGGAATGACAGTGTGAATTTGTGTGCAAAACTCCATAGAGAAAAGAAAAAACATGTTTTTATGCTTTAATATGCATAAAAAATAAAAGAAAGAGTAATCAGTGGCATTTCATATGTTACAAATTCGTGAATACAAGTAACCCAACTATTTTCACATTGAAATCATCATTTACAGGTAAAGTAGCCATGATTTTGTGATAAAGTTGCCGAATTCAACAGCTTGCACATCAAAGTTGCCTAATTCAGCAAATTATGAGTTTTCATCAATTTTGAAACTTTTTTAGAAGTTCAGAGTCCATATTTGAATGAATTATCATATATAAGGATGATCTTATACCAAGTACACAAAAATATCACAATTTGCTCAATAAATTGCCTAAATATAGGGATTAATACCTTTGTCATTCCGCACCGTCATTCCGCAACACGTCATTCCGCAACGCTCGTTAGGGCTATTAATTAACAGAATTTTCCAATTTTTTTTTGATCATTGTGAAGCATGTCAATTGTGTGCAGAGAAAAAATAGTTAAATGAAAATAGGGTACATTTTTTTTCTTGCTATCCTAAAAAATTGTACTTTTGCGTTGCGGAATGACATGAGATTATGCAATGCATACTAATTACCTGGATTAACGAGGCTAATCGGCCGTTGATCAAAATTAAATTTATATCAAAACTTTTCCCATCAGTACTACTATTGTGCCTGACATTTATTTAAACATACCTGTGTCTAAAAGATATGGAATAAATAAAAACAAGCCTTTTCACTGATTTTGTAAGCTGTAAATATGCAAATTTATGCTAATTAGCTAGTTTATACATCAAAAAACATAGTATCGCTAAACAAACTAAACATTTCTGAACTTTGGACTCTTGCCTACATTATAGGCATAGAATTAAACTTTGGATGCACATTTGAAATTTTGGCTATTTGGTTGACATTTGCTTGGAATTGCCCATATCACTCGGTCCAATTTGGATTATTCCATAACACTCGGCTTCGCCTCGTGCAATGGAAAAATCCAAATTTGACCTTGTGATATAGTTTTTACTATTACACGCTCAGGCATTCAATATTTGTATAATGAGGTTACAGGGATGTGCAGCCAAATAGGGTCCTATTTTTCACCCTCTGGTAAATAGATGACCCCTTTTTCAAAGCCATTTTGAATAATATATGGGTCTAAAATCTTTAATTTTGCTATTGCCCTCTGCAAAAGGTAAGTTTGGAACCCGGGGTGGGGGGTATTAAGTGGATATGAGGTTACAGGGACGTGCAGCCAAATAGGGTCCTATTTTTCACCCTCTGGTAAATAGATGACCCCTTTTTCAAAGCCATTTTGAATAATATATGGGTCTAAAATCTTTAATTTTGCTATTGCCCTCTGCAAAAGGTAAGTTTGGAACCCGGGGTGGGGGGTATTAAGTGGATATGAGGTTACAGGGACGTGCAGCCAAATAGGGTCCTCTTTTTCGTCCCTCTGGTAAATAGATGACCACTTTTTCAAAGCCATTTTGAATAATATATGGGTCTAAAATCTTTAATTTTGCTATTGCCCTCTGCAAAAGGTAAGTTTGGAACCCGGGGGTGGGGGTATTAAGTGGATATGTGGTTACGGGGACGTGCAGCCAAATAGGGTCCCATTTTTCGCCCTCTGTTAAATAGATGACCCCTTTTTCAAAGCCATTTTGGTTAATATATATGGGTCTAAAATCTTTAATTTTACTGTTTTTCACCAAAGCAAAATCCATCAAATATTTAAGAAAAGTATGGGTTTCTGGTAAACATATGGGTCCATGGGAAATTGGTAAATGTTTGGATCCATTTTCATTTTGCTGGTGGCACATCCTTACCAAAAAATATCTTAGTACATTGTACATGTGTTGAGAATATTGATTTTGAGTTATAGGTAAAAAGAAGGGACAAATTCTTAATATTTTACTTTCGTTTTCTCAGTTGGTACAAGTAACTTAAAACCTACAAGTTCAAATTTTGTGGGCTTAGACCATACTTGTATTTTGCATCTGCTTTTAAATGTTGGACAAATGTGATGCGATCTGTGAAAACCCGCCACATGGTGGTATTTTTCATATCGGAGATATTTATATCATAAGAAAACTGAAACTGTGCTGATTACAGAACTGTTTTGATCATTTCTCTACGATCACTACAAAAAGTTATGAGTGAATGATGATTGTGATGTCATAAAAGCTACAAAACAAGGTATCGTGAAAACAGACCAAAAAAGATACATACACTCGGCAAAAGAAGTTCTTGGCCCTTGTAAAAGTTCAAATAATGTTTAAAAATAATTCATATAAAGCACATTATTGTATATCAATATGACCAGACAATAGTTCTCTACCAGCATGATATGGAGTTAACGCGTGAGCAATCATGCATGGCTGGTTACACGCATTAAACAATAGCAAGGTCAGTAACAGAAAATTTCAAAAAATGGAGCATTCAGTTATTCAATTGTGAAACAGTTTATGTGGCATAATGACCCATTGAAAGACAAAAGCAGTATGTTTCTTTGCTGGGGTTTTCATTATTGAACAAATCCCGTGCCCATTGTCAAGTCAAAATTAAATGCCATTTTGAAAAGAAGAGGAAATTATCCATCTTGGATCATGGATGCATCATTATTCCACTGGAATTGTTAACAAAATTTAGGCAATGATAAAAATGTCAAATTTCAGTATCTTGGCATAATCAAAAACAGTTCAATATCTTGTTTGTCCTCCCTGGCTCTGAATAAGTGCAGCACATCGACGTCGCATGCTTCTCACAAGTTGGCGGATTTGCTCTGGTGTGATGTTGTCCCATTCTTCAAGGAGATAACGCCTGACATCTTGAAGAGAGTCACCTGGCTGAATTCTTTGATTGAGAGATTTTCCCAGTTGATCCCATAAGTGTTCAATCGGGTTCATGTCCGGTGAACAAGCGGGCCATGGATCCATGCGCTCAACGTTGTGGTCAGCCAGAAATTGTTGGACAATGTTCGCTCGATGGGGACGCGCATTGTCATCCATGAGAAGGAATTGGTCTCCGTGGTTTGCAGCAAAGGGTATGACGACTGGCTCCAAAATCTCATCGATGTAGCGCTGGCCGTTGAGGTTTCCGTTATGACAATGAGTTCTGTCTTACCCCGTTCTGTAATCCCACCCCAGACCATAACACTTCCTCCTTGTCCTTGTTGCCTTTCCTGCACACAACAGTCTCTGTATCTTTCACCAATCCTCCTCCATACACGCATCCTACCATCATTATGATGGAGACAGAATCTGGATTCATCCGTGAAAAGGACATGGCTCCAGTCTTGTCTTGTCCACCGTGCATGATCTCGTGCCCAACGCAAACGTGCATGATCTCGTGCCCAACGCAAACGAGCTTGAATGTGCCGAGGCAACAGCTTTGGCTTTCTTGCACCTCGGGCACCTCGACCTCTTGCAGCATGAATTTCAGATCCGATAGTTGGTGCAGTGACAAATCGCCTTCTCAGTGCAAGCATCCTAATCCTCCTGTCTTCTGCAGGGGTGGTGACCCTAGGTCGACCACTCCTAGGGCGGGCGGTAACATCATCATTAGCCAAATAGCGCTGGTTCAAATTTGAAATTGTTGATGGTGCAACTTGAAAAAAACGAGCCACTTGTCTAAATGACTGTCCAGATTGCAACATTCCTATTGCTCTTGCTCGCTCTTGGTTGGAAAGCTTCATCTTGAAAGTGTATGTCCCAATGATGCATCTCATGATGCATCTGTAAACATTTAATTCCAATCATAAACACCTGTTGCAATTGTGGAATGTATGCCTGCAGGATGGACATGATTATTAGCATATGAATGCTCCATTTCTTGCAATTTTCTGTTACTGAGCTTGCTATTGTTTATGAGTGTGACCAGCCATGCATGACTGCTCACATGTTAAACTTCATGTCAAACTGGAAGAGGATTATTGTCTGGTCATGTTGATATACAATAATGTGCCTTTTATCAAATATTTATAAGGAATATTTTTACTTTTATAAGTGTCCAAGAACTTCTTTTGCCGAGTGTAGTTCAATGGAATAACATTATAAGGTTAATAAGAAAAGTGACTAGTAAGTTTTTGAAGGTGAAATTTCATAAAGGATGATGACACAAAGTATTGGACATCAATTTTCTAACAGAATCTTTTAATTTTTAATTATTTTTTAAAACATTTTACCCATAATCCTTAGTTCACATTTTGCGACATCCGACGGATTTTCACAGATCGCATCACAAATATCAAAATTAAAAACTGCCGACATATGACTTAGATCACGTCACATTTTAACCTCACAGAAGTCAAAACAGAAGAGTGCTGATAAGCTGACAGCTGCTGAAGTGTTTGCTCCCAGCACCAGCGACACAGCAGACGATACAGCAGACGACGAAGAGACATGGAATGAGCCAGGATCCGCTAAGGACTCCAAAGGTGCATCGGAAGGGGCACCAACCACAGAGACAGAATCCAACAAAAAGTAAGGCAAATGTTCAGGTCAATAAGGCGATGGGAAAAGAAAAAAAACATTCACCAATGTAAAAAAATATTGCAAACATTAAAAAAAAATCAATTCGCACGAAATGTTTTTGATGCATTGTGGGATCGCAAAGTGTACAAATTCTCAAAAGATTCTCGAATTTGTGCGAGAATTTGTACACTTTGCGATCCCACAATGCATCAGAAAAGGATAATCAATTGATTTTTACCTCTTTGCGATAGACCTTATGGCTTGATCACTTGGTTTTTTGGCTGGAATGGGGCTAAAATTCTTGATAAAGACACTTGCTGACAGAAAAGAGTGATCCGAGATGTAATTTGGATATAACGACAGAGGCCTAACATAATCAACCGCAACGAGGCATTTAACCTGATGCTTGATCCACTCATCACACCTTTGCATCCTGTGAACAAGAAAAACATATCTCGCAGAAGAAAAAAACCCGGAAACAATCTAAAATGTGAGTTACATCTTGGATTGGGTCAACATAATGACCTTTCAAATTGTGGAACAAAACAGCCAAATGGTTCAAATCCCCAAATTAACTCACAAATATTTCCACCTTAGGTGACAGGGAAAAATAACCTGTTCTACATGCAAACGGACCTCTCCTCTCAGGTAGAGCCGTGCGGTTTGGGCATTTTTTTCGGGGAAATTTTCCAAACATTTCATCCAAAAAAGTCAACAATTTCAACAAAAATAAAAAATCAGCAAAAAATGTGCAAACATATTCCATTAAATAATAAATAAACATGGGTCGGTCGAGTCCGTAAAACAGGGTCGTTGTTTTTCATCAATCATCGCCTTAACAACAATATTATTTTGTCATTAATGTTTTTTATTTGATCCAGGGTCATTGCATTCCCGGGTCTAGACAATTCTCAGTGGGACAGTAGTCTCAACAAATGCAGTAAGTGCTACAAAATGGGACACTTTGAAGCGGATTGTAAGCAAAGTCCGGTAAGTAGTCAGCTATCTGTACAATTTGATTTGCCTCCAAGCAAGAGATCTATTTACAATCATTGCTTCTTATTATACATTTGCAAACATAATATTATGTATGTATAAAAGTGTTACAGCTTTAAAGGTAGATGACCCGATCACATTTTCGTAACACAGAATTATTTCAAACATACGGAGATTTTCATATCATATGAAAGCTCGTATTTTTCTCATCATCATACTGAAATTTGACGGCCTAAATCTGTATAATTACGGAGAAATCGATGAAATAACGTCGAATTACCGCGAATGGTGGTAACCACCGATATAGTTTGTGTACTACTCAATGGGTACAGTTCACAGCATCTTGTGCGTCTAAAATAAGAACCATTAGAGCTATGCAACTCAAACTTTGGAACACGACTTTTTTAAGGATGACCTTCCATGTAGAATAGAAAACTTCAAGTTGGAAATCGGAATGTGATCGGGTCATCTACCTTTAATATCATTGTTCAAATATAATGATGTATTCATACCTCCTGACCAGTCTAAGAAATAAATTACATGATCATACTGTAACATTATCATGAGAAAAATTAATAATACAATAGGGCCAAGTAAAACAAAACAACAGTTGATCGTCCGGACTTTTCAAAAAAAGGATGCGGGAGGGGCTTATTTAATATTTATTATTTTGTTTCCAAGATGGCCGCCGGCTTTTTGAAGTAAAGATTTTACAGTCTGAGCCTTTTTACATTGTATAATATGCATTTATTTAATGTACAGAAACAGTTTTAATAAAGTTTTACTGGAGCAACTTAAACATTTAATAGTTTTACATGCAATTTTTTGAAAAGTTTTACTATAACAATTTTTTTAAAAATCATAAAAAAATCAATGCGGCACGAAAAAAGGAGGCGGGCGGGACGATCAACTGTTGTTTTGTTTTACTTGGCCTAGTAATAAACAGGTCATGGTCATGAGAAAGAGTTTGACCCAGCAAAGGTTGTTAGTCACTCAAGACTGTCCTGCTCTGGACACTCAATTTGGTTAGTCGGGAAAAGGTCTGTACCGGGTGGTTCAAAAAAAAGTTGACCCAAGTTCAAAGTAATTTTTCAACCACATTTAAAGTTTCAGAGAATTTGAGTTTACATAGTCTTAATCAGCAGTAAGTTTTGAAATTATCCTGAAAAGATGGCACATTTAGCTTGTTTGGTTCTTCAGATATGGTTAATTACAGAAAACATGTACAAAACTGACTTGTCCATGGGAGCGTCATTTAGCTGTTGACTTCAACAAAACATCATGCTTAAGTTTCAGAATTGAAAAGCCCGCCCTGACAAAGTATCCCAATCACTATGCTAATGTGTCATTCACATTCAACAAAGAAACGTAGGTACGTAAGTAGGTAAGGTCAAGCACCGGACAACTGTTTCAGATGTCTCCTTTTTCCTTTTTCTCCATTTTTTTTACAATTTGTGACCAATTGTGTGTAAGTCCACTTTGTGCATTCCATCTCTACTAAAGGACGCTCCCGTGGACAAGGCAGTTTGGTGCATACTTTCTGTAGTGAACCATATCTGAAGAACCAACCAAGATAAATGTATCATTTTTCAGGATAATTTCAAAACTTACTTCTGATCAAGACTAAGTAAACACATATTCTCTGAAACTTCAAATGTGGTCTAAAAAATTCCTTGAACTTGGGTCAACTTTTTTTTGAACCACCCGGTATATTATTATTACCTCTTTAATAATTACAATTATATAAATAAAAATAAGAGTTTTCCCCACGGAAAAAAACCTATTCTTCATGCAAACAGACCTCTCAGGTAGGGTTGGTCGGTTGTTCGATTAATTTTTTTAGGGGGGTCCCAAAAATGTCAGGGATTGTTGGTGAATTTTCACAACATTTCCAAAACAAAATAAAAAGATTCTAACAATAAATAAAAATATGTTGTTCGGGCCCGTGAAACACGGTGCTTTTTATATTCATAGTCTGATCTCTATTGTTTTTCTGCGTTCAACATACAGGTTTTAGTTAATCTCAATCTCAAGCGTAAGATTGCTGCCGCAGCTTCCACACCAGTGGATGATGCGTACAAGAAACCCAAAGCAGACGACAAGAATTCTGACTCGGGTGTTTGTAAAACGTGCGGGTGTACGGGGCATTCAAAGGACCACTGTCCACTAAATGACGTAAGTTTGTTTGTTTTCATGTTCTCAGCTGAAAAAAAAAAAATCTGAATATTTATCATAAAAATCATTTGTCTCAAAGCCCCCGCGTGCGTTAGTTAATTGATGCGCGCGCGCGTTAGTTAATTGATGCGCGTTAGAAAAAGGAAGAAGATTTTTTTATTATTATTATTTTTTATTTTTTTTAAATAAAAAAATCCCAAAATGTCACAGATTTTTCAGAATTTCAGTGATCACATAATTTTAAATACAAATAGTCACTTTTACAAGGATTTCAATATTTTATATTTAAAACTTAAAAAACACGCACCAATTAACTAACGCACACCAATTAGCTAACGCGCGCGGGAGCTTTGAGACACACCATTATTTTAATATAGCCTAATGTCTGTTCCAAACTGCAGGCCTTGGCGCTATGCAAGAAGGTGGAAGAGAGAGGCAAGGAAGTGGACAAGAAAGAGCTGGTACGCGAGAAGAAGATGCGAGAGCTTGAGAAGCAACGTCTTGAGAAGATGATCCGGATTCAGGAGCAAGAGCTTAAGTCTGAGAGACAGAAGAGGGAGGTGATGAAAGGACAGGAACTGATGGAGGATGAGATGAAGATGAGGAGAAACTCAGGCTCGGAGGTCAGTGGTTTTCCTAGCATGGGGGGGGGGGGGGGGGGGGGATGGGGTGGGAAGAGGGAGGTGGCTAAAGGACAGGAATTGATGGAGGATGAGATGAAGATGAGGAGAAACACAGGCGTGGAGGTCAGTGGTTTTCCTAGCATCATGGGGGGGGGGAGGTGGGTGAGGTGGGAAGAGGGAGGTGATGAAAGGACAGGAATTGATGGAGGATGAGATGAAGATGAGGAGAAACACAGGCTCGGAGGTCAGTGGTTTTCCTAGCATCATGGGGGGGTGGGTGAGGTGGGAAGAGGGAGGTGGCTAAAGGACAGGAACTAATGGAAGATGAGGTCAGTGGTTCCCAGCATATGGGGGGGGGGGAGGGAGGTGGCGAAAAGACAGGAAATATTTACGGTTTTCCAGTACAGATCATACATACCCCATGTTTAGGAAAGGGAATTTTGACAACAAAGTGACCCATTCTAAAAAAAATGGCTCAGCCGGGCCAGTACAACAGGGTGCTTTTTGAGTTGCCTTATTGCTCATGCTTATAGTGTAATCGCTTTATTTAATGTTAATATTTTACAGACGCCCACAATTGACCAATCAACAGGCCAAGAAGGAACCAGTGCAGCCCATCCTCAACCACTAGTTTCAACCCATAGATCAGAGCAGCAGACGGCCAAGAAATCCAAAACAACTAGTGGGGCAAATATTAATGTTACTGCATCGCCTGCTACAACTGGGCCCTCACTGCAGAGGCCCCAATTTGGTGGGCCTCAATTTGGTGGGCAAGGATCAATGATGGGTGGACCGAGACCAATGCAAGGACCTATGGGTGGTCCACAGCAAGGACCTGTGGGTGGGCCAATGCAAGGACCTATGGGAAGACCAATGCAGGGGCCTATGGGTGGGCCTCAAATGCAGGGACCTACGGGTGGACCGATGCAAGGACCTATGGGTGGACCGACGCAAGGACCTATGGGAAGACCAATGCAGGGGCCTACGGGTGGGCCTCAAATGCAGAGACCCCAAATGGGTGGACCAATGCAGGGGCCTACAGGTGGGCCTCAAATGCAGAGACCCCAAATGGGTGGACCAATGCAGGGGCCTACAGGTGGGCCTCAAATGCAGAGACCCCAAATGGGTGGGCCAATTCAGGGGCCTATGGGTGTGCCAATGCAGGGGCCTATGGGTGGGACTCAAATGCAGAGACCCCAAATGGGTGGGCCAATGCCGGGATCAATGGGCGGGCCGATGCAAAGTCTTCCTATCAGTGGGCCAATGCAACCACCCCCAATGGGTGGGTCAATGCCTAGTTCCCCAATGGGCGGGCCAATGCTTAGACCCCCTATGGGTGGACCAATGCAACCACCCACAATGGGTGGACCACCAATGCTAAGACCCCCTATGGGTGGACCACCAATGCTAAGACCCCCTATGGGTGGACCCCCTATGCTAAGACCCCCTATGGGTGGACCCCCTATGCAAAGACCATATATGGGTAGGCCTCCATACCATGGACCTTTTCCAAACATGCCCCCACCATTCATGGGAGGGCCTCGTCCTGTTGGTGCACCGCCGATTGATCCCAGATCAGCAGGAGGTCAAGGCAAGCTTGAAAGTCGGTAAGTTATACATAGAACTAGTCGTCAGCAAAATATGAGCAGAGAATTGAACAGATCCAATTAATAACTTAAAGGACAACCTGATGTAGACTAATTCCTTCAGTCATTCCAATATATCGCATAAGGCCAACGCATGCGCACAAAAGACAATGAGGCCAACGTTGATGGGGCTGTTACGGAGACAGTCTACACCATGATGCCCCTTTTTCCAATGAACCAGACTGCACCTGATTAATTCATGGGTATGGGACATGATTTTAGATTTAACAATTGTATCTTATATTGGAGACCTTATTATTAGATTCAATATTCATCTAAAAGGGTGTTATCTTCATGTATGGGAGGCAGAGTTAGTCTAGGGTAAAGGCTTCAATGAGGGATTATACTGAATAAAGCTTGTAATCCCAGAATGAAGTTTTCACACTAGAATTTTGTGATTCCCTTACATGGCGGTAGAACCTCTAAAAGTAGAGTTGTTTGTCTGAAATTTATTTATTTCGCACTGGAATAGTTGGCATAAAAGGAAGGAGTATGTGAAAACATGTTTCTGAGTGGGGTTTTTTTGTAAAGGAACTTAAAAATCTGTGAATGATCTACACACAAACATGATCACAATCACTTCTGATATGACAGCATGATCATGCCATGTCATGTGACAGTTAAATACTTGTCATGTGACAGCATATTTATGTCATGTGACAGCATAATAATGTCATGTGACTGCATATTTATGTCATGTGACAGCATATTTATGTCATGTGACAGCATATTTATGTCATGTGACTGCATATTTATATCATGTCTGATGTTTTTCTTAATTTTGACTCCTTAATTTGTATTTAGATTTGAAGACCCAAATGACCCCATGAAAGCAGCCACTGAAATGATGAGGAAATTTCTTGCCAAGTCAGACAGCGACAGTGACAGTGACATCTCCATTGGTAGTAGATCTCGGTCTCGGTCCCCATCTCGAAAATCAAGAGCACGATCACGTTCCAGATCGCGTGGAAATCGCCAAGGGAGATCGCGCAGTCGATCTCAAAAGAGATCAAGGTCGTCATCGAGACGGAGAAGAAGATCTCGTTCCCGCAGCCCAATGAACCCGCAATCTTTTGAATCACCGCCGCGGCGTAGAGACCCCTATCCGTCTTCTTATCCACCACTGCCATACCCTGGGGCCCCCTATCCAGGACCCCCAATGGATCCATATCCGCCTTATGGACCCGTTTATCCTCCGTATGACCCAGAGTATCCTCCTATGCCAGGTGAGGGTGACCCACGGCAACAGCTACTTGATTATTATGAACGGTGCGCTGCTCATTTACATCGTGATATCCAATACGATCATCCGCCATATCCTCCATCCCCTGGTTATCCGTACCCATACGATTACGAAGAGCCATCAACATCTAGACAATATAGATCTCGCAGTATAACTCCAGAACGGTATAGGAATGATCATGGCACAAACTGCATTTGTAACCAGTGTCAAAACATCAAACAGGAGGAACGCCGTCGTTTGCATAGATCAGGGTCTAGAGAAAGACGACGCAGATCTGGGTCTAGAGAAAGACGACGCAGATCCGGGTCTAGAGAAAGACGACGCAATAAGGGCAGATCACCATCTAGACGCAACAGAAGTAGCTCAAGATCCAGAGATAGAAGTAGAAGAACGCGGTCTCGATCACGACAACAAGATTCTCATAGACGAGTCAAGTCGAGATCCAGATCTAAGGATAGAGTCACAAAACCCAGAGTCAAAGACAGAAAGAGATCAAGAAGCAAATCAAAACCCACAGATTTACGAGAAAAACTGAAAGCAAGATCCAGATCCAGGGATAGAAGCCGCTCAAAGCAAAGAGATCTCAGGGACAAATTGACAACCAAATCTCGGGATAGAAGCGGATCACAGCGTAAAGACTTGAGAGACAAATTGAGGGAAAGATCAAGATCAAAAGAGAGGAATAGACGGAGGACAAAGTCTCGATCGAAAGAGCCGCACCTGGATGTGCCATCAACATCTAGGAAAAGATCCAGCTCAAGATCTAGAGATGAAGGTAGACAGAGAGATAAAGATAGTAAACATATGTCAGGATCTAGGGATTGGGGAAGAGACGGTGATCATAAGAGATCTAGGGATAATGATCGAGAAAGAGAGAAACATACAGGCGGGGACAAATCCAGAGACACAGGCAGCGCACAAGCCAAAGATCAACGTTGGTCAACCGAACGCTACGCTCCCAAATCTCAAGACAGGGACACGGGCAGCGCACAAGCCAAAGACCAACATTGGTCAAGTAGCGCTCCCAAGAGATCCAGTGGCAGAGCACACCACCATGGTGAGGGTGAACATTCCAAACAAAAAGACAGATACAGAGATATTGACAAAGACAGACATCGAGATGGTGATAAGGGACGAGGAAGAGATACGAATATGGAGAAGACATCTGCAGATGATCGTGTTAGGTCCGATAGAAAAACACCACAAGTGGATGTAAGTAGTAAGGGTGGAGGTGATGATTTAGGTGCTAGTGCTTCATCGTTTTCTAATTTAGCCACAAATTATGACAATATCAGTAGTGGCAGTGACACAGAGGACTACTATTCCGATGCTGAAAAGGACACTGGGAAGATACTAACCAGCAAACATTCCTCCTTATCAAATCAGGCTATTGAACAAGAAAATCTTGAATTTCATAGAATGGAGCATGTGGCTCATAGACGAGATGAAGAAGCGAGTGTAGGGCACCAGGAGCCTTGTGGATCTGTATCGGAAGAAAGTGTTGATATATATGGGGGTTTGGGAGATTCACGCTCAAATGATGTTATCGTGGATGTGCTCGGCGATGACGATGAACCCTGTGTTTATCCTCCAGTGAAAGAGAGTGCTCAGAGTCAAGACGAGGCTCCTGTCGAGGAAAATGACGAGCCTGTGGAATCTCGCGGAAGAGGACAAACGCGCAGGGGAAGAGGAGGACGTGGAAGAGGACGACGAGGAAGGGGTAGAGGAACTCGTGGAAGGGGAGGTGCTGCAGCGGGAGGGGATGCCTCCGAAGAAACAGCTGTTGCTGGTAGGACACTGCGTTCACGTACTCGGTCCCAACGCGGTCGCGGTGTAGGCTCGGAATAAGTACATTGACAAGTCGGTGTCATAGATATATGTGATATGATATTGCCAGCATTGTCTTATTTGCAATTATGGTTTCCAATGCCAATCTATGCAATAAGCTCAACATTTGCATCAGATTTTCGCAATTTCAGGAATATATTGCCTATTTGCCTATCATGTAGTACATTCAGTACGCAAGGATGAACAGACATTCCTCGAATCCACTCGCAAAATTCTCATCAAAATAACACTCTTTACAAATGGTGTGATGAATACAACGATCGGCCCGCATAAGCCTTGAAAAATCATTGAGTGGTTTTGGCAACTGTTGCCCTTGTACATTGCCTTCATGCTGCCTGGACACCAATTCTGAGGGAATTTTATGCATAAGGATGGACAGACATTCCTTGAATCAACCCGCAAAATTCTCATCAAAATAACACGCTTTACAAATGGTGTGATGAACACAATGATTGGCCCATAAGCCTTGAAAAATCATTGAGAGGTTTTGGCAACTGTTGCCCTTGTACATTGCCTTCATGCTGCCTGGACACCAATTCTGAGGGAATTTAATGCGCCAGGATGAACAGACATTCCTTGAATCCACCCGCAAAATTCTCATCAAAATAACACTCTTTACAAATGGTGTGATGAATACAACGGTTGGCCCATAAGCCTTGAAAAATCATTGAGAGGTTTTGGCACCTGTTGCTCCTGTTCTGTATCAATTGTGAGGGAATTCAATATGAACCTGGTGCCCTTTTGAAATCGGATTTCAACAAGGCCTCTCAGCGCCACATTGAATTTGGGACATTCTATAATACGATCTGCTATTAGGCCATGTAACAAACATACCATTGCAATGAAATAGCTGTGTTTTGATCCCACATTCAGAGATATTTCCTTATCTGAATAAATGCTCACCTTGTATTAAACAACATGTCTTCTGATGCCAAAGTATTATGTTTATTGGTTTATGTTATAATCTCAATTATTTTAATTGTCAGATAGCACCTTGTATTAGCTCATCATCATATTTTAATATAATTCTAATCAATTATTGATGTAATGATTTCATATTGCATGTAGTAGGTGTATTAGATAATAAGAATACATAGTAGTTTATGTAGTAATGAACTTATCAATTGCAACCCCGACTCCTGGGAACCCAGGTCTACTAGGGACTTAGACCCGAACGGGCAAATCACTAATCTTTCTCATTTTCTTATATAATATCCCTGCGCTCCAGCTACATCCCCAGCTAATGGGGATGCACTTTGTATGTCCGCGACACATATCCCGGTATAGCTTGGCAATGATTTGTGTACGACTACGTCCTAGCCACAGTCTCGACTCCCGACATTGTCCCAGCCATGTCCCGAGTCCTCAGGGGCAGATATGCAATTGATAAGGGCATAAGTATTTTATATAGGGACTTTGTAGATAAATTGAAGCATACTTATGTTTTTTCTATACATCTGAATAAAGTTGTTTTCTTTTTTCTTTGCCGATATATTTTTTCATATAGAATTAAGTATGGGCAAGAATGTTAAATTTATTGTATGAGTTCTACCAATAATAAAAGCTGAATTTAGGCAACAAAAAACACCTGTTCTACGGGCCTGACTGATCCATTTTTATAGAATTTTCAAAAAAAGTAATACATTTTAAACAATTGTTTTAAAATTTTGTTTTAATTTCAGAAAAATTGAGAACTTATTTAAAATGTTCAGAAAACATTTCAACCCGCCTGACTGACCCTACCAGAGAGGTCCGTTTCCCCGTAGAACAAGGGTTTTCTTTTTTTGCCTTAATAGCATAATTTGTTATCAACAAGTTATTAAATTGCTCGCATATATATCAAATCCACATAATTAGCTACTGAATATTACATCACTGTATTAACATCATGATCATAACTAACTAATTAATTGAATTGAAATGACTTACCAGTTATGTCAGGTTTTATGGTGAAAAGCACCCTTAATACGGGTTTTGGTTCACACAGATGATTACAACGGGAGGATATTCATCGGAAATCATCCTATGGATTTATCAAGGATTTGCAATAATAATTATAGAGAATTGTTTATCTCTAATATAATCCTGACTTTTGTATGCCTTTGATAACACTTATTTCAATAAATCAAATTCATTAAGTATACAGTTGGTGAATAAAGTCGTCAAAAACGATAATCAAAGTTGTAGGCTGATTTTTGTTAAATAGATTATTGTTCTTTTACTGGGCATGTATACTGTATATAAATATGTGATATGTGTAGTGTTTAAATTGAAATTGTAGTGTGTAGTTGCGTAGTGAGGTGAGTAACAGAGGGCATTTATCCTAAGTAACAAGGGGGTGCCAAATTCTATGCTTTTATTTTGTTTTGAATTTTGTTTAGTTTTTTGTTTTTTTAGTTTGATGTATTTTCAAGGAGTGTGTGTTAGAATCTACCTTTGCCCCAGGGCTCTCGATCCTCAATATGCCAATTCATGAGCATCAATCTCTCTTACAATATTGGGAAAGGGATCGAGATTCATCTGAATTTTCAAATGGCTTAACAGAACAAAGTAGGTCTTACAGGGATGCAAGACTTCCAGAAATATCCGGAATTCCAGATATTTGGCCATAAAAAAGAGAATTCCTGATTTTAAGAAGAATGATAAAAATTGTTTTTTTGGTGTTCGTTTTGCATTTCCGGAATCGGATGATGATATTTCAGCATAAAAAGAGTCAAACATGTGTTTTTTGGGGGTGATACCCTAAAGCCTATTCTCTAGAAAAGCCCCTATAAAAGTTTGACACCGTGTGCAAATGCTCGGGCCAAACTTGAGTAAAAAGTTCAGGAAATTTATCAATCGCCCACTTGCATTCCTGGTCATTACTAGAATGTTTTGGACATATCCCTCCTCACTACCCACCCCTCCCATACAGTGGATTGATGCCCATGTAATGTATGCTTGTTATGTAAAGGTATTTGTTTTTTCTTCTTTTTAGGGGTCAACATGACAATGCTGAAGTCCTATGTATTGCTGAACTTTGTATGTTAGTGGTTAATTCATTAAAATACACTATGTAAAATTTGATATTAACAATATTTCCTAGTAGTCGTGATTCATTACATATCCATGTATATTTATAATTTTGTTTGCGGCTTTCAATCAAGATTGGCCTGTATGAAATATGTTAAAGATCTAAAATTGCTGTTGCATCTCAATGTACAGTAAGGTGCCAGCGCTCGCTCCTCTGTCAGACTCCGACGTCACATTTGAGCTGCACCAACGATTTTAGATCTAGAGATATGTTTTATATATTTTTTGTTCCTCTGTAAAGTGAATGTTAACTTGCAGGTATGGAGAAGGAAAGCCGGCATTTCAGGTATGACGTTCATGTCGTTTGAGTCAGTCAGTGTACATGTATGTATCATGTGTATATCAGGAAGTATTCAGTGGCGTAACTAGAGGGGTGGTAGGGGGACCATTTTCCCCTGCCAGAAGACTTGCCCCCTCCCCCGATGCCTCCCAAATGAAATGACAAACTCTTTGTATATTAACATAAAATAGTCGGTTATGCCCCCCTGATAACAGGCCTGTCTGACCTTCCCCCCCCCCCCCCCCCCCCATCTTTGTTTTGAAAACCCAAGTCACGCCACTGGAACTATTGCTCAATAATGATTTGAGAAATGATGCTGGCTTAGGTGACAAGAAACATCCTGTTTTGCGGTTTAAAATATTCAGAGGTTTGGTTGATTGTTTGCCTCTTCCTTTAGAATAACAACACAGTTTAACAGTGGCCAATTGCTTTCAAATAGTCTTCCTTTTTTAATTATTGGAGTCTTACAAAAATCAAATCATGTCAAATATGGATTATTGAATCCTGAAAATGGTGTGTTTTTGTCACCAAAAGCCAGTATCTCGGCGTTTGTGTTTCTGCCAAAAGGCTATATCCATGAAAAGCTGTACATAAGTTATCAATTAATTTTAGTTGTATACCAATACATGTAGTACATTCACCATAAGATGCAAACATGAACCTGACCTTTGACACCACTATAATATACTGATTGCATGTGAAAGGTCACCTTGCATGTTTCATCTTATGGTCAACACAGTATAATTTATAACTTGTAATTTGTAAGTAATATTTTATCAAAATGTTAGCATGTGGATGCATGCGTATGGCTGCATTTAAAATGCGGGACAAAATGGAAGACGGTTTTCTCAAACAGAAGCAGATAGATTTTGTCATCATTCCAGCTCTTCAGTTACCACGCTCGACACAGTTATTATACAGTTTAACTTCTACTGACATCATCTGTATTGCATGACATTGTTGGATTTGTTCACGCCGTTCTGGGTGAATGGTCTGCGTCATATGCAGAGCAGGGTGTATGTGACACTTTATATGATATTTGACAACTTAGTTGTATCTTCTAACTCTATCTATGGATGTGTGAACCGTTGGAATCCAATCTGCAAGCTAATCAATACTTTGATTGGTCAGAAAGAAGGATACATCATTTGCTGAACCAATCAGAGACATTGTAAGATAATTGTATCCCTGATCAAGATTGGAGTGAACTATTTTAGAAGCACTATGTTAATTGGTTATTCAAGTGAGTATATCATGTAATTAACCAATCATAAACATTGTTAGATCATCAATCAGACTGCATTAAAATATGGCCATTTTAAAGCGCCATCCTAAACTGTGAATGGATGGACTTTATGACCGCACTTCCTTGTGTTGAGGCATCGGCCGAGTTTATATCAATGGATGTTGCCATTTGTGACATGAGAATATACGGTATGTGCAGTTGTGCATAGATGTTGGATGTCGTCGGATAATTTTCAAACACCATCCAGAACTGTCTGCAAATGGTATAAAGGATATCACTCATCTGTGGATGGAAGAATTTCAGTTTTCAACACCTGATTGTGCACAAAGTGTTAACGCAATGCCGCATGTTACGGTACTTCTAATGCTGGATAAGACGTTTGAGAGTATATGGGACAACAAGTATGGTGGACTTTTCCCAAACAATTACAATATAAATATTTTCAACTGTGAATGATGAATAGCATGGATTGTGTATGTTCTATTTTTTTTATTTTAATAAAAGGTACCAGTCAAGGGATTTTTAACAACTTGTGTTTAGTATATGACACATTTTATCGAAAAATACAGTATATATCCACTTTTGGTTATTTACGATATAGAGAATATAATTGGTCCGAAATAAAGGAAACGAAAATAACTAATTCACTACTTTTTGTGATATTTAAAGGTTTGCTTTGAAATTGTGGAAGTTACTCCACTGAAATGAATGCATCAAAAATGTAGCTTGGTTAGGCCAAAGGAAAAAGAAGGTCTGTCTCACATACATAATGGGAAAATAGCAATGCAATATGCGATTGTTTTTTGTTTTGTTTTAAGAAAAAATGTGGAAATTCTTTGTTTTTTATTGTGTTTTTGTTTGTTTGTTTGTTCGAGTGCCAATATTGGGACTCATCATGTAGGGTTATACGGCAAAGGTTACTCCACATACTTGTATGTTTTTTTAAACGGTGGTCCGTACGGACACACGATGTGAGACAGATTTTTTTCTTCTTTTTGGCCTTCATATCCAACATTTTAAAAATGATGTAGGCCTATATACTGCATTTTGTGATTTTGTGGTAAAAAGGAAATGTTGCTTAAAGGATTGTCTGTTGTTTTTGGTCTTGTAGATAAAACATGTATGCAGACTGTAGAATAAAAATCATAATGTACAATTTGGAAAACTGCAACAAAAGACAGCTTTCATTGTGTGTTTTAAATGTTAGCTGGTTTAGTCCATTTCAGAGCTAAGTACACAGATAATGCCAGTTGTCTCATATGGTGGAACATGCTACAATCATGGAAAAGTGTTCGCACTCGTTGTGGGAGTTAATGAAAAAACACACCCCACTCCCCCAAGGAAATATTGATCTAAGTCATGTTATCAGAGGCATTGGAGACTTCTGATTTCTATTTCCCAAGTCTGATCTCAATTGCAAGCACAGAGATGGTTGTAATAAGTTGCGTCAAGTGTACAAACTATTTTTTTCCATGATTGTAGCTCAGTTTACCATTGGAAATTGCCAGTTTAGTCAAACGGCCATCTCTCTACTTGAAGAAAGCTGATTTGAATGGATGTATGGAGGTTTTGAAAAATTACTTTGAGGTTAACCTCTTTTTTTTTTAAATAGCACATTAAAATGCCTTAAGTTTTCCATAATGTAGGGCTTTATTATTATTACAGTCTGCACATCTTATATATAGTAGCATATAAAGTAACCTTAAAATTAGAAAAGTTTCATTTTTTGTACCGTACAAGATCAGACAGAAATGAGCTGGGAGAAGAATTTTGAGCTTTACATAGGTAAAAAAAAACCAGTTTTTTTGGAATTTTTTTTTAAAAACTGCCTATTTGGAAAGAGAAATTTAAAAAACATCTTTAATTTCTATCACCTGCTATATCCCTGTCAATCACTGTTTCTCTTCCGTAAAATGTTGCCCAATTCCTGCTGATCTTGTACCGTGTTGCCATAAATAACAGCCCAATTTGGGCCACTAATATAAAATGGTGTTTTGTTAACTCTTAATTTTGTATATATTATATTCAAAGTTTCACATAATTGTTGGCCAACAGTTGAATCTATAAAGGCTATTTTTGACATGTTGATTTGTTTTTATCCACAACTTTTATTGTAGGGATATTTGTGTAACGTAGAGAATGCAAATTTGTAATTTGAATGTCTATGGTCCGAGCCACTCATGTATTAATGTTGTAATCATCCGTGTGAATCCACTCTCGAAAACTACATCATGGATTCTTAAAGAAGGAAAAAGTGACCCTTAACAAATGTGTACAGGCCTAACCATTTTGGACTACTTTTACAATGATGACACATGACTATCCGCCCAAGCAACAATAAGCGTAGATTCAGGTTGCAAAAGACACCCTTATTTTCTGAAATTGGCGATTTTGATACCCTTAGCACAGGCCCTGTATTGTGGTCGAAAATGAACCCTTAAAGGGACACAATGCCATGTTTAATTTATTTTATTTTAATTAATTTACTTCAGAATTCAAGATGAATATTAATAATTGCAATTATTGTTGTTTCTACTAAAAAAAAGCAGCAAAACTTGATTAAAACAATGTTTTGAATATGTTGGAATACCACCCTTAACCATGTAAAATGCTGGTTGCGGCTCTACCAGCATTTTTGAAAAGACGTTTTGGTGTACAAAGAGGGCTTTTTTTCTTAATCCTTATAGGTGTAAGTTCATATATGTAATACAATTGTAAAAATAAACAAATCCCAGTTTTTATCATACATTTTTGTAATTGAGGGCGTTGCCTCCACCACATCTCTTAATGCCCTTTTAATCCGCGTTTTCGTTCATGCGGATGATTACAACATTATACCTGACTGGCCCCCAAGCTATACCTGTAAAGTTATATGACTGATGGAACCTGGTATTACTTCCATACTGTGAAGGAGTAAAAGTGTTCGGCTGAATTTATTCCGATCGTGAATTACCATTTATTTGTATGTCTGATCATAAAATATCAATAAAATATTGTATGAAATGAAAATCATAATTGAATCTGCATTAGGCGATGAAAAAAAGAAACCCTGTTTTACGGGCCTGACCGACCCATTCAGAAATCGGTGCAAAAAGGGTTCACATGCAAATGAATACCGACCTAAATAATTTGTTGGCTTGTCAAAATACAGCAAGATGTTTACAGATTTGTTTGATTATTACAGTCATTTTCAAGGGGGAAAAAATATTTTGTCTTTATTTCAAAAATACCAGACCGACCGGACCCATCCTCAGAGGTCCCTTTGCCTGTAGAACAGGGTTTCTTTTTTTCGTCGCTTGACTGTAAAATGAATGTAAAACACCTTCAAATTATAGCTTATTAGGCCTAAAGCAATTCTATAACAATTGTTCATTTGCATATTATGTAAAACGTACAATAAAGCCAAAACTCATTAAAAATAAGATCTATTTTGTAAAACAATTTCCCACTCCATTATATTTTAATCATAATGTCATGTAATCAGTAGTTTTGATTTAATAAAATATGGTAAGTGTAGACTATCCGTATTGCGTATAAGTTGTGATTTCCTTTTTTGAATAGCATTTGACAAATCAAAAAATTTATAATATTATTTATTATTATATCAGGGCTGTCAACTCTCCCGCATTAGGCGGGATTCTCCCGCCTAGACACTCTTTCTCCCGCACTCCCACATAGCATATAAAAACTCCCGCCTCGACAAAATTACGTCAATTATAATGTTTATCAACCCCATTAGTAGCTTCTGTTGGTATATATGCGATTTTTAAACATGCAATTTTTCGGGTGGATATGAAGAAAACTTCATCTGCTGGCGGAAAAAATATTTGTGCATGTTTTAAGATTTTTTTTGGAGTCTGTATCTCTCCCTCTCAGCAAATCCCAAAAGTTGACAGCCCTGTTATATTAGATTTTTCACATTAATAAGCTGTCCGTACAGAATGATTTATATTGGGCGATTTTTAATTATATATGGAATAACATTTTCTTGGTTAGAAATGCTAGTGGATTTAACTTCAGTAATATATTTAGCTTTCTTTGAAATGTTATATTTTAAAAATTGGTGGCTTTTTTATTTATAACTCATAAAAATGGCAGATTTCAAAAAAATTTAAACTATCTCTTTTTTGAAAAACTGAACGACAATGATAAATCGCAAACATTTAAAAAAAATGTTATGATGTCATTAATTGCTCCACTGAGTGTTTGTAACATTAGATAGAGTATGGGATGGATGAAAAGAGATTACAAATTTAAACATGGGGGGGGGGTGAACAAAGATGAATGGACCAAAAATCCATAAGAGAATGTAAACAAAATGAACAATTTGACCTTCCAGTGAAGAAATGAAAGGCCAAATTTAACAACAAACATTCTAAATATCTCATAAATGACCATGAAATCTGAAAGTGGATTTGATTTGTTTCAAATATCTGTGCGTGTTATTGGTACACGGGTATGTGTTTATTTTTGGTCCAGGGTGGGTTTATGTCAACAATTGTTGAAATAATATTTTTGGAATATATTTATAATGAAATTATTTTTAAAATTCTGTGATATTTTATGAACATTTCGTTTTCTGTCCAATTTACAACCAAATTTTGGTGGAAACCAGGCAACATAGTGACCAAAAAATGTGATCCACAGATCACCTCATTTATTTATTCTTTTCATTGAATTGGAAAAAAGATGGATATCTGTGTACTGTCACAACAAAAGGGTGCAGTTGTCTCTCAAAGAGGAGCTTTTTAGATGTTTCAAAATGACACCTTTGTGGTTAAGATTTGATACTGCTTTTTGATTTCATGAAGAAATATTAAGGTAAAATTATCCTTGTTTTTCCATGCCGAATTCCTTCAATATCTTTAAATTCAATTTACCGACAACTATACACCACCCTTTTGTCGCAACAGTACACATTTGATATAGCAGAGAAATGTGCTTGTTCCCTTGTGAGACAAAACCAACTAGAGATAAGATTAATTTAGATACCGGTACCTTTTTCTAACAATGGTTGTTGAGCTCTGTAGCTTTCGAGGTCATCGCGACCCCTTCATTCAGCGTAGTGTTTAATTCCCTCCATGAAATGAAGGGTCGCGATGACCTCGAAAGCTACGGAGCTCAACAACCATGGTTAGAAAAAGGTTTATAATTAATCCTAAAATCATGATCGAACCCAATACCAGTCTACACACCACTGCAACTATAGTTTGATAAGTTTCAAATTGGCAAGAAATATCGGGTGTTTATCTCTGCGTGCCAAAGTAATCCAAGCGTACGCCTGCGGTATATATACACATGGAAAAAAGTATCGCACCACTTGTTGAATGAAAAGTGCAAATGTGGCCTCGAATTTTGCCACCATGGTGTGATATTAAGGATCATTTGTTTGCGAAAACTGTCCAGCAAAATGTTATGCAATAAAAGGGCCACATTTGAGTTTGTGACGTAATCGATGTAATGTTTTTCAAGGCCAATGGGAAAATGCATAAAACAAGTTTGGATATAACGCGATATTGAGAAGCCCAATGATTAATCTCTATAGTTGTAATCCCTGGTAACACATTTCAGCCTTCCAAGGTCAAAGGTCATCTGGGGTCAAATTTCAAAAGTTACCTGATTGTCCTCAAATATGAAAAAAACACCCTTTTTCGTACACCCAACGGTAATATGGGGTCAAAGGTCAAAATAAGTCAAATTTTAAATAAGTTCAAATGACAAAAACAATATTACGGAAGTGTTGACCGAGGTCAAATAATACAACAAAAATCAACGGTGACCTCATCGTATATACTGAATTTATGAGCAACAAAAAAATGGCATGTTTGGACTCATTCACTGCATTGTAGCCTATAATGTCTAAATGGAACAATTCTTGCACCAAATACAGAACTAATATTAGGTATAGCACATTCGCTACACTAGGGTCTGCCACACAGAGTGTGTGCACACTCGGGTGAATTTACTTGTTTTCAGGCAAAACTTAATGGACTGGTTTGAAAAAACTTAATAATCTATAAATGTACACTCTTCACCATTAATTAGATTGATCTCTTCTCTATCCGAATCTGAAGTTTGGTGATTATTCTACACCTGGAAGTATTTTTTAAAAAAAATCTTTGCAAGTACTTTTTATGCCTTGCCTGAAAGTCACACACTTGGGTCCCATTGACAGCCCACACTATAAGCAATGCAGCTCAGCATTGAAAAACACCCATACCAATAATTGACCATTCTGTTATGATGCACTCCTTATTTGGCACTGAGCTTGCTATATATGGTAGCTATGACCTCTCTGTACATGACCCTGGGTCATACATATCAATCGAATGTTATTCGGGTGAGTTGTGGCCATAGTTACATAATGTTTGGGAATTTGCTCTAAATTTTGATATAATTGCCCGATTTGAAAATTTGAAGGCCCAATTTGAAAGGTAGGAGGTACCAGGTGCTAGTAAAAACGCTCTACTTTTGGTTGATATGCTTAGTTTGTATATCCATTGAATGCATCACACCAGAAAAACAGAAAAAGACCCCAAAACACAGAATAAGCTTATTATGGCAGCTCTCCACAGCAATTGCACTGATCGATAGCAACATACTGGAAATGGCTAGAGAACATGTTCAGGAATAAACTTATGTAAACAAAATGCGAGTCAAACTGACATAATTTGCATATAAGCAAAATTTGAATACATAATGAGCTCATTTGCATATTTAATGAGATAATTAACTAAATTTTACATTTTAATATACGTCTTGTCACAGGTAAACAGTATGCCAAAGCTCATCTCTCTACTGCTTGTAGAACTTCAGATATTCACGTTACGCATATTAATTAGCTGGACTTAGTCATTTTTTGACGATTTTCAGAGTTGCGATTATGAATTTTGAATAAAATGGCATATTCTGGAGTCTGCTGTACAAATATGAAATAAATATCATGTCTGATTTGAATAGAAAAGGATAAACCTATGGCCAGTATCTTGCATCTGTGTTTTGTAGCTACTGTATGTACATAGTTTTATAATTAGAAGGGTGTAAACTTGCTAAAATGTCAGTTTTGACAATAAATGGCACTTTTTGGCAGATTTCCGGTCATATTTTCCAATAATCAATGGACAACATCTTGAGAACCGTACAACCTTTTTGCATGATTTTTTTACCAAATTTCTACTTTTGCAATTATCTACAACATGAGACTAATTTTGTACACTTTCAGTGCATTTGAATTTTTTGGGTGCTATACCTACTAATATAATGACTATTTTAAGTTTTTAAAGTCTATTCAATATCGAGTTATACCCAAACTTGTTTTATGCATGTTTTTAGACAAAAGCATGCATTTTCCCCTTGGCCTTGAAAAACATTACATCGATTACGTCACAAACTAAAATGTGGCCCTTTTATTGCATAGCATTTTGTAGGACAGCTACGATACTTTTTTCCATGTGTATATATGGGTTGCATGCAAGCTCCACGCATACGATGCAGTGCGCTAGTTGCCCTCATGGGCACCAACATTATTCTGTAGGCATTCTCTGCTGTATAAATTATAAGGTTATTCTGTATTGCAAATAGCCCGGGGTGCTCAGTGGTCATTACAAGGGGGTATCATGCGCGTCCAAGGACTTTCAAAAAGTACCCTAAATAAGTAATCATGTTAATGTGAAAAAGCACCCCTAAACAAGTATGGCACAGTAGTTTACATACCCTAAGCAAGTAATATCAGTATTTCCAATACCCTAAACAAGTACTCAAAATATTTTGATACCCTAAGCAAGTAATTTGTATAATTTAAACCTCTTACCACGTATGACGCATTTCTAACCCTTTTTTCCTTCCCTACTAAGCTAAAAGTATTATAAAACAAATGCCGAGCTGATTTATCATATCACTTGCGAAGGATACAATTTGAGAAATATATCTCGCCCATGTATCATGGCTATTTATAATCCTCATGGAGCAAATAAGGACCCTAAATACGAAAGACAATGATTTAAAAAGTATACCCTTTTTCTTAATTTGGCTTGTTTTGATACCCTATTCACGTTACGTACGTAACGTGCCCCAGCTCAAAAAACTACCCTAATTACGTGATTTCTTGGACACGCATGATACCCCTCTTGTAATGACCACTGAGCACCCCGGGGCAAATAGTCACCAGGTATCCATGGAAGATTCATTTCAGAAAGAAACTTTTAGTCATGTCACAATATTCTTTTTCTGCTGTGCAATTTATTTCATAATCATATACACAATATTTTTCAAATAGTGTGGCATGTCATAATATCAGCTAGTACACTGAATATTGACACCCTCCAGCAGACGTCTTGGGGTGGACCTGTATTCAAAATAGGATATATCATGCTCATGTATGTACAGTGGATCCCCAAACAAGTATTTTTCTTGTCAACCGCATTAATCCCACAAAAGCTAGAAGTACATGAGTTTCATACCAAAAACATTTAAAGCCTAAAATAATTATAGAGGCAGGCTTCAATTTACTTTAAATGCAGGTTTTTTCTTGTTTTTTGACACAATTATCAGCAAACAACCCTTCTTTAACATGTTTCTTAATAATAAGCATGCTATTTTATAATCCACCTTTGAATATTGGTTAACACCCTTATAATTAATGGTATCACATTTGTAAGCAGATTTTCAAACTGGTTTTCAGCAATGGTAACAGTTATTTTAATAACTTTGCTGATATGCAGTAGTGTAACTAGGGTCTTCAAAAATGTTGGGGGAGGGCAGGCCTGTGATGGGGGCATAAACGACTATTTATTTTGTTTAATATGCATAGAGTTTGTCATTTCATTTGTTGGGGGGAAATGTCACATACAAATGAATACCAACCCATCTTATTTTGCTTGTCAAAAGACTGCAACATTTTAGTCAAAATTACTGGGTTCTGAATTGTCAAAAATATCCCATTTTGAATCCCAGCACCTTATTTAAACAATTGCTACCACTGGCTTCCAGTTCAACTCTAAACTATAGGCCTACTATGTGTCATTACAAGTTGGGAGATGACGTCTGTGCATATTCTACTGAACATATCATAATTTCAGTGCAGATGGCTTTTTGAGGGACAATTTTAGGCCATATGTTGAAACTCTGTACCGATTGAGGGATAATATTTGGTCCGTGGGCCAGATGTTGAAACTCTGTACCCATTGAGACAATATTTTGTGCCCGATGTCCCCTACCTTGCGCTGACACAAAGTATAGACTCCATTGAAATTCAGACCTAGAGATGTTAGTTCTTAATTAAATAATAATAATAATACCAAGCGCTTATATAGCGCCCTTAGCCCAAAGGGGCCTCAAGGCGCTTAACAACATATTATGATAGCATATAACACAATAAACACAAACAATATATATAAAAAGGTCGCTAAAATAGTGGGTCGAGCATCAGGACACATGAGAAAGACGGACACGACCAAATGGTCTCATAAATTTCGACTCGCTATCTCGCAACCTATGATCAGGTCGTCCATACATGCACATATGCGTGAGAGGGAAAAGACAGGAGGTCGAGCAAACAACAAAGGAAGAGGATAAACACGCAAATGCATGGATGGAGAACTGAACATAGTATGATATTACACAATATACCACCATCAGTTTGAGAGGAATCAAAAAATAACGATACATTTACCTTACTCCTTAACCTGGATGCCTAGTAGTCAACATCTATTACTGGCATTGTGCTATAATTACTGTGGTGGACTTGTCTAGTTCATTATCTTATTTATAGTTCTTAACACTTTTGTTTTTTATATTTTGTCCCTGATGAAGGGTGGTATATCCACTTGAAACGTCGGTCTTTATTGTTACCATATATCCCGAGTAGTCTCAGCTATATCTTTGTTGTTTATTGCACAGCAATTTTCATTGCTTGTCCCAGTGCATTTCCGTTTGTTTTTGTTTTTTGTTATTTATCTGTTTTATCACGTTATTCTCCCTTGTTATTACCTGTTTCCCCACACCCTGTTGGTATATCTTGTTTTTACTCTTAGCATTTTTATATTTTCAAGATATCCTCTTGTATCAGTTTTCTGATCCTTGGTGTGTTTTGTTCCTGGTTCCGTTGGATTCATCTTTTTACATTTTATTTATACATTTACCTTAATCGGCAAATACAAATAAACAACAATCCGCAATCTGTTATTCACTATACATAATGTTTATACCCAAATTGTACCATTTACAGCATGCCATATAATTTACCCATGAAACCGGGTTTTTTTACACTTTTCTTGTTTAAAAAAAGGTTGATATATTGGTCAAAAGGTCCACTTTTGCCCCTTTCCAAATTGGTAAAAAAGTCCAAATTGTTTGGGGAAAGGTCCAAATTGTTTGGGGAAAGGTCCAAATTGTTTGGGAAAAGGTCCACTTTTTACAATCGAAATCCCCCCCCAAACAATCATGGTTATGGGCCAAGCCAAGGGGCTGCATTCTCATACTAAACACAGTTTTAGCTTAAAACCGTGACTAACTATACTCGTGTCTAAATTAAACTTGAGTTAATCTTTTAAACGACATGTTAAACAAACCCAATTTTAAATCCCATATCTCATCCCACAAAGTGGTCGTGCCTTCACTGTATACGGGTGGCCCAAATGGGTTACAATTCCTGAAATGCACGTGTATTTATTAACCCCCTGAGAACTACCGGCCGATTGGTTAAAAAGATGGATACATCATTTATTGTACCAATGAGAGACATTGTTAGAATAATTGTATCCCTGATAAAGATGGTAGTGAAACATTTTACAAGCTGCATTTGAATTGGCTATTCATATGAGTACATCTTGTAATAAACCCATCAGAACCACTGTAAGATAGACAGGTAGACGCCAGGTTAAGACTTCACGATCTGTACGTCAGCTTGCACCGGGCACGGTTGTGAAATGGTGCACAAATTCAGTTAAACAAGCGTCAAACCATTCTCATACCCATTTTTTAAGTTGGACACTTTTTAGCGAGTTAGACACATATTTAAGTTAAAGGTATATTATGTGATCTTTTCCATGGGACACCCTCAATCCTCGAAAGAAAAAAATGGAAGCAGATTTTCTTGCAGAATTACTTTTCTGATCATAAATCATAAATATATTCCAAGTTACAGAGTGATACGATTCCTAATAACCTCAAAATCATCAAACCATGATTTTGAAGTAATTAGGAATCGTATTAAGCTGTAACTTTAGAAGATCTTTATGATCAAAAATGCAAATCTGCAAGAAAATCTGCTTTCATAGAAAAAATCAATGATAGAGGGCGCCACTAGGAAAAGATCATTATAATATGCCTTTAAACAAATTTTCGAGAATTGCAATTAGTTAAACGATGTTTGAACTCAAAGTTAAATGTGTGTTTAGCTTAAAATTGCGTTAACATACGTACAGAACATATACGACCCATGATATCTTAACTTGTACAAATGCCTGCTAGTTAAAGGAGCAATTGTGATTGCTTTATAACAACCATCTATTATAGTTCAGTCAGTTCCAAATTGGCAAACCTGTTTATACAGCAGCGAATTGATACAGAGGAGCAGGGGTGTGCAAAAGCTCTCATGGCGCACTATGAGTCATACTCGTATGTGTGACGCGTGCGTACGCTTTTGCATGCGGAGAGATAAAAACCACATATTTCTCACCAATTTGAAACTGATTAAACTATTCACTCATTCTTTGGGAAAAAATTCAAATCAAATAATTATAATTGTGTCTCATATTTACATATAACTAGGATATATGATTAAATCTACATACATTATCATATTTTTCACTCTAAACTTCACTTTCTTGGAAGTTGACCTATTGCTACGCTGAAAGATATTTTCAGAGCAACAAGTAATTGTACAATATCGCAAACAAAACGTAGGACTTGGGCAACAAAACAAAACTTGCGGGCCCTTCCAACACAGTTTTTGTTTGGGTTTTTTTTCAAAATTGTTTTGATTTTTTTTCTTCAAAATTTCAACAATTGTTAGAAGTTCACCTAGATGTTCACCAACATCTGAAACAAACAACAACAAAACCCAACGACCCTACCTAAAAGATCTGTTTGCACGTAGAACAGGGTGTGGTTTTTTTCATCGCTAATATCATACAATATTGCAAATAAAAAGTAGAAGTTCGTTCAGAACTTCGTTCAAGGAAGTTATCAAACAATATCGCAAACAAAAATATAACTTCTTACATATAAGAAACTAAAGATAATACTGGGTTATCTAAGGCAGTATAGAGCATCATGAAGGGGTGCATTGCCGGCTCCCAAGTCAACACAAAAGTGAAATTAAACGAGAGCATCAATGATGCAGAAGCTGACTACAGCTGAGAATTTGGGAAAATTCATAACTCATGTCTATATATGAAGAGCGTTGTTGCAAAAGGGCTATGGTGCATTTTTTTCAAAAATGATTTTACTATAGAAATGTATAGGGGAAAATCTTATGTTTCAAGGAAACAAAGTCATTTTTTTTCAAAAAGACATTTTTCAAAAAGTCATTTTCAAAAAGTCATTTTTTTTCTCATTGTAAACAGTCATTGAAGTTGCAAAAGGGCCTGTGTCCAGAATTAAATCGGGATACAGGCCCTTTTAAAACAAAACAACAACTTCAATAGTTTACAATGAGATGTAGGTCTTTTTGAAAAAAAATGACTTTATTTCCTTGAAACATATGATTGTATCATTTAACATTTCTGTATCAAACTTCTTTTTTTTAAATGATTAAAATAAATGATTTTTTCTCTAAGTACAAACAGATGGAGTTTTGTTGCAAAAGAGCCTACATCCAAATGTTCAAAAAATGTAAACATGATTTTTGTTTGTTTTTGAAAACTAGCGCATTTGGAATGTATTTCAATTTAAATTAGTATGTAGTGTACCTCTTTCATAATCCATTCAGTTTTTCAATTGCTCAACTTGAATATTTAGAAACAGGTTTTTTTAAACTTTTTCTCAATAAGAGCCAAAGTGGATGCAGGCCCTTTTGCAAAAAACCTCTTCATATTGTAAACCACTATAATCTGTCCAGCATATAACAAATGATGCAAAGCTCGAATCCATATTATATCTTACATGAAACAATTATATATATATATTATTATGCATTCACCGTTCACCGTGTAAGCACATTTGCCCTTCTATATGCTTCGGTTGAGATTTCAAGATCAAGAAATAGTCTCTTTCTGATATTAAAACAAATTATTGCCAAACACCTTGGATATTAAATGGTGCGACCTAATGGTAGATGATTGTTCTCTTTTGTAATGTGTGAAGGTTCAATAAATAATATGTACAGAGATGAATAACTTCGGTACATAACAATGGCAAAATACAAACACCTATTTTATGAAAATATGCATCATTTAATGAAAATAATAATATTTACAGGTCACCAAACTCCCATGGCCCCTGGATCTTAGGCCAAGTAAAAATAAAACTAGTTTCTCGTGCTAACTTTTTGAAAAAAGGAAGATGAGTTTGTTTTTTTCTTCTTCCCAAAATGGCGAATGCCCCTTTTTCCAAAACTGGTTTCGCTTTTTCCAACATGGTGGAAATGTTTTTGCTTCAAAATGGCTGCCACTTTTCTAAGACTAGCTTTATAACCTTAAAATGGGTACATACTGGAAACTGCTCGCGATATTTTACATGTTTATTTTAATACTAGGCGGTCACACGGGGTTTGTCGGTTCTCGGGTTTGGGCGGTCACCCGGGGTTTGTCGGTTCTCGGGTTTGGTGGTTTGTAGAATGCATGCATAAAGCCCGATCGGACAAACTTTGAAAATTCGACCCTTAGACGACCTTTGACCCGGACGACCCAAGAAAAGCAAAACCGTTTTATTTTTTCCACGCTCGACTCGTATTCGGGCTTCCCGTCACCGAGTTTAAGCCAGATCAGACAAACTTTGAAAATTGGACCCCTAGACGACCTTTGACCCCGGACGACCCAAGAAAAGCAAAGCCGTGTTATTTTTTCCACACTCGACTCGTATTCGGGCTTCCCGTCACCGAGTTTAAGCCCGATCGGACAAACTTTGAAAATTCGACCCTTAGACGACCTTTGTGACCCCGACTTTTGACCCCGGAAGACCCGACAAACGCTAACCCGTTAAATTTTTGCCACGCTCGCCTCGCATCGAGCATTGTGATCACCGAGTTTAAGCACGATCCGACCAACTTCAAAAAGTTGACCCCTAGATGACCTTTGACCTCGTATGCTCTAGCGAATGCGAACTTGCTCTTGCGGGGACTGAACAAACAGACACCGAGTTTATCTTGATAAATAAATCAGTTCCAGCCAAAAACGACAAACAAATGTTCCGAAGGCGAAGACCACACTGGTATTTTAAAACACCAGTTTTACTCACGGTTTATTTATATCATCTGATGCAGATACAGTTTAATTTGTATCATGTTTTGATATTAACAGTTTGCCTGTTATGTTGTTCTTTCATTTTAACAGGTTTTTTTAAAAATATTGACACGTTCTCCATTGACAACATCAGTGTGATCTTGAGAACATTCAAAAAATAAAAATTGAAGAAAAAGAATTTAAAAAAAAAAAAATTAGAAAAAAAAATTTGAACAAAATTTGAAGAAAAAAACTATTTTTTGACGTGGCGGCCAAAATGGATGCGCACGCGCGGGGAAGAGAAACTACTATTTTTTATTTGGCCTTTTAAATGGTGCGCCACTTTGACTTTGGTAATGCCACAAAAACCAGTTGGCGAATTGGCGTTCTCTTCTGGATGGTTCAATAAGTAACAATAACATCTACCGAGGTGATTGGTTTAGGGGAATATTGAAAATAAGATAGGCTTTTCTTCTGATATCAAAATAGTACTACTACATATAGTTTAACCAGAGAGATATTACACCTCCCTGGTTAAACCATACATAGCCTAGGCTACATAGCCTAGGCTATAGGCTACATAGCCTAGGCTATAGCCTATAGGCATAGGGCTAGGCTGGGATGTTCGTAGTCCCAATAGTGACCTGTCCTAGGTAGCTGGCTACCTAGGGTCACAAAACTCCCTATTGACTGTTCACGTCGCGAAATTCACTTCGAGTGTCAGCACTGCCGACTGCCGCTTGATCAAAATTAATTAACACAATGTATTACTAAGAGTTCTAGGAACAACATGTGAGTGCATTTTGATTGATTTAAATCATATTTGATGTGAAAATCTTGAATTAAAAATGTGATTTTCGCGACGTCGTGTGTCTATAGAGGGTGTTGTGGCTATAGTATAGTGAAGCATGAACGATAGTATAGCCACCATTGGGTCTAGGATGTTCGGGAATTCAGTGCTCCCGGGACTCGATTTTGTTTTTCGGGCGGGACTCAGGATTTACGAAAATTGGTAGTCCAGATTTTCGAGGAAGTGAAAACGCAATAAAATATACTAAATGTCCACCAAAGTGTACTGTACTGTACAGTAGATATGTACTTCTGTTCTCTGTGTTGTCTTCATTTGCCTTTTATTATTGTCAAATCTGCACCGGTTTTAATCAGCTTCCGGACATTAACATTACATATTAAAATCGCGATTCGTTCAAGATTTACCATCAGAATAATTTTGTGTACTACCAAAATGCATAAAACTTTCATAAGTGCAACCAAATGTGCACAATGAAGCGAATTTTAGAGCAACATCGTGCGTACGGCGTAAACACACACCGCTGGCGATGTGAGCGGCGCCATACTCTTGGGTTCCTTTTTTAGTAGGAGAACAACCGTATCAGGAACAGGCGGGGTTGGACGATGATGTAGTATTTACCCCCTTTTCATTTTATATTTGGTTTATTTTGTACTCACGTCTAGGCTATATCAGCCTTTCGACTCACTCGTAGTCATTTTTTATCTGCTAAAAATTAACGTCAAAGTAGATGCAGATGAAAACAACTTGAAGTATTACAGAACAACAAGAAACAGAACATGAAATAAGGTGAGAAGACGCCATTATTTTCTGAGAACACACATCCGCGGCATGCTCGGACTGAAAACTTTTTTGGGGGTTGGACGCTTTCACTTTTGAAAGGGGTGTCATGTTTTATTTAAACAATGTTTTTATTTTCAATAAATTACTTGAGCTATAATATAAACATGCGGCATGTCATTATGAATATTTATTGAGTAAATTTGTATTAAATGTGGAATTTCGACATGGCGGAAGTTACACAATATCTAAATATAATACATAAATGTGCCGTTAAACCCAACCCTCCCCCGTTATAACACGACTTTCAAAAAATGAGTGAACTCGTAGAGCTCCGATTGTTTCGTTATTAAACACTGCACCCTCACATATTCGCACGTGCAACTGTTTGAGGAAAGCTCACGACACATTGAAACAGACGGGGTAACTCGGTAAATGTAATTGCCTCATTTACATCGGACTATAATATGTAGATTTGACATTTGATCAATGGCAGACGATACCAAACTGGTGGGGGTAATAAAAGATATTACGGCACGATAAATCACGCAAATTCAACATTTTGGCAAGGCAATATTCGTAAGTTTTACTCTTTTTCGCGAATTTCTAACAGCACCTCATGATGAAAAACCTTTGAAAACAATATTTTCCAATAATTTTGGCCGCTGAAATCGGAGAAATAGTTTGAAGAATATATACAGAAGCGATTAACATCAATTAACGAAAAACGACCTCCCCACCTATTTTTCACTTTGACGGCTGTATTTTTACTTTCCGCTATTTCGTATCATGAATAATAATGATCTCTAGTAGTTAAACCAATCACAATAAGACAATCACGCTTGTACGTCATGATACATGCGTGCCATGTGTTGAATCAACTTTTCTATCATAGCGTTACATGCATTTTCAATACAGTTATGACAATAAAGAAAATAACGCGAAATTGCCTATTTTGTCGAATGGCAATCAGGCCCATTTTCTAACATATTTATGCGATCATATTGTTTCACTATCTCAAGTACATTTCCCGACAAATAACCACTTGTGTGACCAAGATAAAACCATATTTCACAGTCGCACTTTCCCCTTGACCTATACCGTGACCTTTCGCGTCAGGTCGCTTTAGCTTACTTGTAGTAAGCTAAAAAGGGGGTATTTTAAGAAGAGGAAAAAACATCACAGTACGGATTTAATCATTTGATTAGAACATGGTAACAACCCAAATACACCATTTGGGGTACACCAGTTTATAACACAGGACCATAAACGCCTGTTACTGTTGGGAGCAACAAGTTTTTATCTATGTATAAAGTGTCTTTGAAAAGGGGTGTTTGAAATGATAGTCATTGAAAACCAAAAAAAGTATTTTTCACCCATATTTTGTCCTCGGGCAGGGGGGAGGTAAAATTGTAAAAAAATCCTTGCAAAGGGGTACTTTCAACAACAAAAAGAACAATTATCATGGTTACCAACTCTTGTGTTGAGTTGGGGTGCCGGTGTGCATTGGCTATAATAATGAGCTTGATTAATTATTCATTAGGGAATTTATATAAGGATTCAATGAAGGCACATATTTAATTCAATTTCATGTAGTGGAATCAACAGATGTTGCAGGAAACATGAATTTATTAATGAGAAGTGATTCAGCAACATATTTGTTTTACTCATAGTGAATATTACAGTTCTGGGATGATTTTGACACCACAACCAATTGTTCTTAGACTTTTGGTTGCTAGTGTAATGATGCTGTCACTAGATTAATTACTTCATTAATTTGATTTACTTTAAACCATGTTAAAGGGGCATTGAGAGATACGTATGGGAGTGCACCCTCAATTATCCTTGAAATCAGTTTTTTGCATCAAAGTTATACTTAGGCTATACTAACTACCATCTGAAACAGTTTACTAACTTTTGCCGTTCATCATATAAAATGTCATAATTTTCTTAGTTTCGATATAATCATATCGAAACTAGGTGCTGAATTCGAAAGTTTTGCTATCGGTTTACATGCGTTTTTTCGTGGCAAATCTCAACCAGGAAGTGCTGTTATTTGCTTATTTGGCATGAAGGAGATGTCGGAATTGTATGACATTTTGGATTTGGGCTATGTTGATGATTATCTTTACGTTATTTGCTCATTTAGTATATCGATACATCTCTCAATGCCCCTTTAAGTTTTACAGTAGTTTCTCTAGGATAACTAGGAATTGACAAAATAAACAAACTTGAGATGAGAATTGTGAATACATTTTAACGTAACTCCTAAAACAACTCATAACTTGTTTTGAGGGTTTTACATACTGGGAAAAAGGCAGTGAGTGTATTATTGTAAAAGTGGAAATTTCTGCGCGTGTAATTTATGGCGCTTTGCACATTTTTAAACAATTTTGCATGTTTTTATTTTTGCAAATTTGAGCTTCTTTACATAGACCTACATACAAAATGAATATATTCGCGTATTTTTATTTTTGAGCCAAATTAAATGTAGCGCAAACATTTCCACTTATACACAATTTTTGTCCAAAAAGCACCATATAATAGCGGTAATAAATACTAGTACCATACATCCCTATTACATGCATAAAAGCACATACACAGCCAGTCCAGAGTTCCACAAATTTCACTTATTGTACAGCATCAGAGTGCTGTAAATTTGACATCATAAATAGCCTGATTAATTATATCACAACTTGGTGTGTGTGTGTTTAGTAGATGATTGTTTAACTTAATCAGTGTTGCTTGAATCAAAACTTTTAAGTTCTATCAGTGTCCTACTGTGCAGGGGTTTGTACAGCAGAGTTCTGCCACATAAATCATCACTAAATAGTCACTGTCGATGAGTGCTTTTAATTCCTTATAGCTCTCGGCAGCTACGCTGCCTCGTGCTATAAGTCATACTAAAACTTTTAGAGAAACATGAAAGATTATTATAAACAAATTAAAACATTGAGTAGGTATCACAAGTTCAATCAAAAACTAAATGTACAATAATTTTCATAATATACTGCACACTATTATATATAGGTTTTATCAAAATCTGATACCTTGTGTATCACAAATCCAGAGCAAGGAAGATTTCTTGAGCAACACCAGCATGAAAAAAACACTTGGAATTGAACATAATTAAGTGTCCGAAATGAACCGAGAGAAAATGAAGACAATCTCCGATAAATAAATTATGAATTCTGGTTAAGCCCTAGAAATTCTCTCGCCTGATTTACCAACCGAAGAGAAAATGAAGACAATCTCTGATAAATAAATTATGAATTTTGGTTTAGCCCCAGAATTCTCTCGCCTGATTTACCGATCACACGAATTTCACCTTATTGTCTGCATTCAATAATTCAATAATCAATGCTTGGTGCGTAGTCAATAAATAGGACACCGAGAACCATATCACACTATGATCAGCTGATTAAAATCCTCATCTCGTTGCGAAGTTCCAATCACAAAAACCAGACCACTAGATGATCGCTACGTGGCCGAGTCCTCATTGACGTAGATCCCGAACGTGAGGTCGTAGTTAGAGAATTGCGAGTACTGACGGTCTTGTCGCTTGAAGCCGTCGAGGAGGTTGGTCTTGAACGCGTTGAAACTCGACCCACATTTTGCAGTCTGTGATATTAGAAAAGGTGGGGAAATAAAAGAATCAACAAGTTATGCTATTGAACAATATCTAGCCATGTGATTTGGTAATATTTGATCAAGAAAAACCCTCTACCTTACAATACCAGTACCATGCAGAACTTTGTGGGGTAGAGTACAGAGTTAACATGAAGAAATTGTAATCGTGTCAAATTCCCAAGAGAACTGAATGTCGCTAGAAACCCACAGTGGTAGTTCGACTTGAATTTCATTTCAATTATAGGGGAGTGTTGGTTTTTTTTATTGGGGTGATAAAAGTGAATGGAAAACATTCTCAATTGCCCATTGAGAATGGTCATAGTTACATTATACTGTAAAACCACTTAATTTTGTGAGGGATGGGGATTCGCGAAATTAAATAGCCACCAAAACTGACAATTTATTCATTGAAAATAACAATAAACTTTCCAAAATGCCCGCTTAAATAGCACTAATTTTAAATTCGCGAAATAAAGTATCCACAAAATAAAAGTGTTTTACAGTCTATTGTTTCAATGTACCAAGAAGTTACAAATACAGACTTACCTTGTTTGCAAATACGGTCATGACAAATTTTCCTGGCTTGAACGTTTTCACAATACGCTTTACAAGCTCTCCATAGTCTTCCTGCAAGGGAAATATCATAGCTCTAAAAGTTAATCTTACTTGTAAATGTTCGCGCTCTACACAGCTACTGCGAAAATAATAATACATGAATATATTTTGTATATGTATAGCCTAGGTCTATGTAATGAAGCGACAAATTGTGATTTTAAAAACACGCAAAACAGTTCAAAATCGGGTAAGCGGGACCTTTCAACTACAAGAAAACATGAAACTATCGAATGACTTAAAATTAGGCCCACAAAATGGTTGTGTTGCCCTCAAGTGACAAAAAACTTGAAGTCAGGTCGGTCGGTCAATTCTATTTTCTTTCTTTTTTGCTGACAAATATTACTGGCAGACCGCGATTCGTGACAAGACAAAATTGGTAAATGTCAATTTGACTATTGTTTAAGTGTGATAATAGTTTAAAAGCAATCTATTCAAGCAAACTTATTCATTTTAAGCAGAAAATAGTAATATTTTGACAAATTGGGTAACATTTAATTCTTTTTTTTAACAAATTAAAAATTACGACCCTGATTTTTGAGATTTCAGGGTCGGCCACTGAGGGCAACACAACAACAACAAATTTGGCCTTAGTTTGAAAACCCAGAGCAAGGAAACATAGCTTGGGGTTGTCATCACATCATAACCCCTTCATTCAGTGTGGTGATTCTTTACCCCTCTATGGTTACATAAATGATCAGCACAATAAATGGTGAGAAGGTTGATTAAGATTTAGTATGTCTTCTTTTTACTTGCTCATATGGTGTGTTTGTTGTGGTAACCTGGTACAATTTTTGTGTTTTTAATGTTAAGATTTGTAATTCTTGCATTTTAAATGTATATTTTGTGCATTTTGTGAATAATAATAATAAATTGTTGATCTCCAAGGTTTCACATCTTACTCCATCTGGCTGTATTCTATATCGACTTATTGTTCAATGTCTATTCTTATCCTATGACCAGTGATATTATACAAATATATACTGCCATGAGAGACTCTGGTTAAAACTATGGGCCCGAGGTGACTGCAATAGTGCTATTTTGCTGAGGGGGCGCAGCACCGAAGCAAAATAGCACTATTGCAGTCACCGAGGTACCAATAGTTTTAATCCAGAAGCTCGAATAAAGGCAGTATATATTTGTTTTATATACGTCATTCATATATTTCTAGTTCCATAAAGTTCAAATTAAAAAATCATCTGTTAAAAACTCAATTCAAAGGCAGTTCATCGAACGATCGTCACGCTGCGCCCGGGGAGGCAAATCGTGCGCCCTCTCGCGTCACGCGGAATACAACGCCGCGTGAAACTGCCAACGCACTGGTGCGCTGTAAATAGTCTTTTGGGGAGCCGTAAATAGTACTTTTAGGAGCCGTAAATAGTACTTTTGGCAAAATAGCGTGTTTATTTTTGATCATGTGACCCACTTTTAACCAATCAATGAACAAGAATATATGAATGACGTATATAATATAAATTATCAACCTGTGCTTGCATCTGGTCATTCATTGTGAATCAAAGACATTTCATGCTTACCATTGCCACATTACTTTCAAAACTGACGTATGAAAACTCCTTCTCCGGTGTGATATGAATAGTCATATATCCATTCTGCAATAAGAGAGAATATACAATGCAAAGAATACTAAACTCTAGGATCCGTATGCACAAAAGAGTTGGACTGGGTCTAAAGTTAGACCTGGTCTAAGTGAAATTTATTCGGGCCTCGAAATCTGTTTTCCTCTGCATTTTCATGGAATATTTTGTGCTATTTTTTAACCTTGCATCCGAATCTTTACAATTTGTTAGCTTATTTGAGAAGGAAATGTAATTCAAGGTGTGCTTTCACAAAAACTAAAATCCACTTAGACTAGGTCTAACTTTAGACCCGATCTAACTCTTTTGTGCATCCGGAACCTAGAAGTTGCACTGGCCCCAAAATCTGAAGCGATTTGTTATTGTGACATTCCACACTAAGGCCAACAAAAAAAAAGAGTTGACTTGCCCTTTCTGACCGACCCAAATTTTCGGAAATCTAGGGTCGCTATTTTATTTTTATTTTTTTTCCAAAAAAAAATTTAAAAATAAAATTTAAAAAAAAATTTAAAAAATTGAAAGAAGCACATAACAATAAAGAAAGATGAAAACATGTTTTTGAGTAGTATCTGCTTGTTTAAAAATCAAAAAATAAATCAATAAATCAAAACAAAAAAATCATCTTTAAAACGTGTTTTTGTGTAGTATCTCCCTGTTGAAATTAAAAAATCTTTTTTTTAATTTTAAATCCGACCGTCCGACCCAGACTCTGGACCTGAAAGGGCAAGTCAACTTTTCTTCTTTTTTTGACCTAATTAAAATGCCCTTGCACATAAAACTGAGCTGTGCCAGGATTGCAAATATTCAACAACGCAACAGATGTACGCTATCCAAAAGAGATGCATAGGGCACCCATATGTGCATTAAAACGTTGTGTGAAAATGTTAAAATGAGACGCCATGCCATGACCACAAAATCGAACAGAAAAATGGCAAATACCCCCAGATCACACGGTGACCACAGTCAAAGTCCATTAGTGCTTGGACTGTGGTACAATGTGTCTAATATCTGAGAAACACTATCTGCATTTCTTTTTTTTACGGAACTCATAATGCCTTGCTTAGGATGGCAATGTGACATTATCATACCTAGTTGTTTGATCAATTTAACAGCATAAAGCCTGTTGTTTATTATGAACATTTTTCATTTTGATTTATGTTTCAATTGTACAAGCACAGACATGATGTTTATCAGGCAAGTCCAAATATGGTACAGCCTATATATTATGAGACTAACCTATAGCAAAGCAGCTACAAACTATATTTTATTCCCTAATTTTTCAAGAATATATTACTGTATAAACTATACAGTAGAATGAATTTGCATGAAAAGCTGGAAATAAGGCAGTCATGTTGTCCATATTTGGACACTTTGTTTTGATTTCAATTTTTTTAGTCCTGATTTTGCACACTTAGTTTTCCAGCTTTTCAGAGTTTTTCATCCAAATTCATTCTAATGCTCGACTAATAGTTAATACAGTAATATATTCTTGAAAAATTAGAGAATAAAATATAGTTTGTAGCTGCTTTGCTATATAGTTGGTCTCATAATGTATAGGCTGTACCATATTTGGACTTATGTATGGTCGACGACATAAATATGATATAGCCTATACATTATGAGACCAACCTATATAGCAAAACAAACTATATTCTATTCTCATTCTTATTTAGTTTATTGGTTATTTTGACTTACATTAGGGAGCAGTCCATTCATAGAATAGCCGCAGGGTTCAAAGAGGAAATCATTAATCTCGGCTTTGGGAAGCAGATCTGCTATGCCAGAATCCTGTATTAGATAGATACAAACAAAATTGGAAAATTAACAAGAATCCGTGATAGTTGATATAGATTTTATTGTATATAAAGACCAAATGTGAACAATAGCCCAACAGATATTAACAAGGTTGATGAACTGAGTCTTGACTGTGACGTAACTTGACACACACAAGTATGTATCTTCCGTCTTTCTACACATGTGCTCATGTGCTTGAGTAGACTGGCACGTGTATGTACTGCAATCATTGAATGATGCAATGATGTCACTGTCTCGTGGAACACCATTAAAGTTTGATTAGTTCTCTAAGCCTCCAAAGGCAGTGATAAATACAGAATGATGCGGGCACGCATGAATGCAGCAAGCGCACACTGTGTAGTATCATATGCGTGATGCACGAGTGTTGCCAAAACCGTGTGTGTGCGACCATACCCTGTGCCAGTGGCGTACGTAGCTACCGGGGGCAGGGTGGGTAAATGCCCCCCGACTGAAAAAGCGCTTCTCCGGATATAGTGTGTATAGGCATTATGAAAATTTACAAGGACCATTTTTCGCGGGTGTTTGGTGTACAACATGCCCTACAACCCCCAAACCACCTCTCAAGTTTTCTGAGCTGACTGAAACAATATTTGGGCATGTGGCCATAATCGCAGGCGCGTACGTTTTGTTTAATTTTGGGCCAATTTGGAACTGATTAAACTATAGTGCCTTGTGATTTAAAACCTTTGATATAATTTATGACACATACCTGGGTAACCTGCTTGACATCTCGTCCTGTGGTATTCAAGAATTGACTCATGACATTCTCATCCAGATTGGTCATCAAGATGTACAGCGTGGTTAAGGAAAAATATCTACAATAGGCCAAAAGAATACAACGCTTTTATGAGCCTTACCAGCCCACATTATATTCTCAGGCGACGAAGAAAATAAAACTGTAGTGTTCTCAAACTCGACAAACCCATTTTAAAAACTGTTGAAAATTCATCAAAATATCCCGAAATGTTTGAAAACAAAAACAAAAACAAGAACGCCAAACTGAGAGATTTTTGTTTCCCTATTACAATTTGTTGATTATTTAAACATTTGTGATACTTTTCAAATGTTTTTTAACAGATTAAGATTTCAAAAATGTTTGAAAATTACTGAAAGTGTTTAATAACTTAGAAATGTTCAAGTAAAATTTTAACAGCTCTGATTACAAATCTATGTGAAGAAAAAAAACAATGCTCACTAGAAATATTCTTTTATCATTGTGTCCCTGGAAAAAGCAAAGAACCAACAGGGATTGCAAAAATTCCCTAAACATGGGGTATGATTTTTGCTGAAAACTCTAAACATGGGTCCCAAATCGCAAAAGAAAACCCCAAACATGGATCCAAACACGTGAAAAAACCCAGTTAAACCAGCAATATTTTGAGGTCAGGATTTCAAACCTCTGTCAAAAAATTATCCCCACCCCTATACAGGTATTTCTTTCTTTCTTCGCTGGGATCTGTAATCAGAAATCTCAATTCAACTTTGTAAAAAGATGACATTTAATTAAATGTAACCACTTTCCCCCTAAATCGCAAGGATATCTCCAATGTTTGGTCTGGTACTTCCACTGCATCTGGTTTGTCCAATGTATACAAGTACCAACATTCTCCATTCATACGTCCTAACACATAGGCTGCACCACCTGTATAATGAATAATTCATTAAGTTTAATGAATAATTCATTAAGTTTAATGAATAATTCATTAAGTTTAATGAATAATTCATTAAGTTTAATGAATAATTCATTAAGTTTAATTAATATTCATATAAATAAATAACTTATCAGCAAATGGTCATTGTTCACTGCACCTGGCTGGTCCAAAGTATGCACATACCAACATTCCCATTCAAACGTCCTAATACAAGGCTGCACCACTTGTAACAATGAATAATTAAGTAATTGGGTTAAAATCCCTACAACGGCACAATAGAAATGCAAGTATCAATCAAGTCAATATGTGAAGAGCTTTGTTGCAAAAGGGCTATGGTGCATTTTTTTTCAAAAATGAGTTTGATGTAGAAATGTATAGGTAAAAATCATATGTTTCAAGGAAACAAAGTCATTTTTTTCAAAAATACCTACATCTCATTGTAAACAGCCATTGAAATTGTTGTTTTGTTGCAAAAGGGCCTGTATCCAGAATTAATTCAGGATACAGTCCCTTTTGCAACAAAACAACAACTTTAATGGCTGTTTACAATGAGATGTAGGTCTTTTTGAAAAAAATGACGTTATTTCCTAGAAACATATGATTGTGGCCTATACATTTCTATATCAAACTTATTTTTTTTAAATGATTAAAATAAATGATTTTTTTTGTGTTTTATTTTTTCTGTATGTACAAACAGATGGAGTTTTGTTGCAAAAGGGCTTACATCCAAATTGAAATTTTCTAAAAATGTAAACTTGATTTTAAAAAAATTGAAAACTTACACATTTGAAATTTATGTCAATTTAAATCAGTATGTAGTGTACCTCTTTCATAATTCATTCAGTTTTTCAATTGCTCAACTTGAATATTTAGAAACAGTTTTTTGACTTTTTCTCAATAAGAGCCAAAGTGGATGAAGGCCCTTTTGCAAAAAACCTCTTCATGTATCCAAAAGACAAGTGTGTGTAGCTGTAAACAGGCCTGGACAAATGTGGAATTTGGGAAGCTCCTTCCCGTGAAATTTGGGTATTTGGGGGGAAATAATTTTGTTTGCTTCCCGGGAAATATACATTTGTTCCAGCCCTGGGCCCTGTATATAAAAGGCCAAGGAAATGACTTTGCCAAAAGGATTTGTTTTGGTCTTTTCAATTGATGTACAATTTGTCTTTTCAATTGATGTACAATTTGTCTTTTCAATTGATGTACAATTTGCCTGTGTTAACGTTCATTATAAGAGTCATTTTAATCTAAAATTTAAAACAATCACAATGGAATCCCTTTTCTCGCTAATTCATTACATAAGGCCATTATACTTCACATAAGGCCAAGAAGAAAAAAAGATCCGTCTCACAAACCCGCGCGCATAAGTATGTGGAGTCACTTTTGTCGCATAACCCTACGTGATGACCACAATATTGTTTTAGTTTTGGGGTTATTTTTAGTTTTCAAAAAAAGAAGAAAACAAACGGCTCCAAAGTGGGCCAAAAACACAATAAAAAAATAATTTCTGCATTTAACATCTATAGCTATTTTTTTAATTTTTAATTTTTTTAAAAAAAATCACATATCACATAGCTTTTTTCCTAAATATATTATGAGACAGACCTTCTTATTTTTGGCCTAATATAAATAAAAGAGCAGTTTTCCTAGGAAAACTTTGCTTTGCCAACACAGATAGCTGCAGTTGTAAGTTTGGTATTAAAACAATTGTACCTACATGTTTCCTCTATTCAAATATGTTTTCAGTTTTAATAATACTGTAAATTATTTTATATGAGATATAAAGCTTTAAAAAGAAAATAGGTATCGATACTTTTGGGACATCCTATGTATGAAATTGGGTTTTAAAGACGAAAGACGGACAAAAAAGAAGAAAAAATTCACAGAAATTAAGAGAGAAAAAAAGGAACTCTTGATGACAAAGGAAAATTCTCACGCCTGTATATTTAACATTTGCAACGTAGATGGTGGAATCATCAATTGGTAATAAATGCATAGTTTTATGATGAAAATACCAAGAATAATATTCAATAAAATCATAAGTTCTGTAAATAAAAGAATATTTTATTTATTAAATAAATTATACTTGCAATGTATATGGTGGTATTATAAATTGAAGCAATCTGTATGATCATAAAAGTAACACATGTTTTTGTATCAATATATGAAGTTGAACACCTGGGTATAATATGGAAAATGTTTATTGGTAGATAAATTGCTTGATGATTTTTTTTTCTAAATTTAAAATGATTTTTCATTTTATTTTCATTAAACAATATCTAGACTCGGACAAACCGGCGTGAATTGAAATAATAGAATTGAATGTTTTATTGTTTTATTTTTGTTTCCAAATTGATAAAAAATATTACATTTTCTTAAATTTTAACAAATATGAAAAGACACAAATTTCAAATTGTAAATGATGTGCTGGTTAGGCGGCCCCTGGACACCAGGTTTGTCCTTCTGGCTTAGGTGAACTAAATAGTCAGGAAGGATTAAGCTTTATTAAATGAAACCAAATGGAAGGATTACAAATTAGAAATCCCATCCATGTTGGTGGACTTTAATAATCCCGGGGGGTACTCGCCTAATACAGTATACGGTACATGGGTATTATTTTGTGCTTGAAAAGCCCTAATAATGGAGTCACTTTTTACAAATGGGTCTATTTTCCCGATAATTTGCAGCCGCAGCCGCACAACCGACCAAACCAAAACCGAGTCCACAGGGACTGAATATGCGGGGGAGGAAGGGGGAGGGAAAATGTGATTTGCTCCCACAAAACCATCAGGACAGTGTTAGAGAGAGAGGCCAATCAAGTTGATTAGTTATTTCAAACAATTTTCAAGTGCAATATTGATATTTAAATACAAATAAACAATCAATTCTCAAGAGTGATACATCATTTCAAAGCAGCAAATCAAATCTGGAACAAAAAAACAAACAAAATGTTCCAACCTTTTCCTGATTTCATGGGAGCAGGTTTCAAGGTGCACACCCAGGGGGGGGGGGGGGGTACTTAGTGGATATGAGGTTACGGGGATGTGCCGCCAAATAGGGTCCCATTTTTCACCCTCTGGTAAATGGACAACCCCTTTTCAAAGCCATTTTTTTTGTAAATTTATGGGTCTATCTAAAATCCTCAATTTGACTGTTTTTCACCGAAATGTTAGCAAAATCTGTCAAATATATAGGAAAATTATGGGTTTTCGGTAAACTTATGGGTCTATTTTCCCCCCAAATTGGTAAATGTTTTAGGTCAATTTGTATTTTGCTGGCTGCACATCCCTACGAGAGAAAAAAATCTGAGTACCCTCCCCCTCCCCCAGGTGCACACCAAATTGAGGTCACGAAGGAAGGCCCTAAATGGGTAGATGATTTTGAGAACTATGAGTATACAAACACTTACTGTCAAACATGGAGTCCAGATAGGCCACCTCCTCATCAAAGTTACGATACAGACTATCCTGCAACTCTGGCCTGAAGAATTTCTTGCGGGAATAAAAGATATCCTGCAGTAGATGAAATCATAAGATGGGGAAAAAGCAGAGCAACATCTTTCATCAATAACATGTTAGTACATTAAGCTTTCTGAAACCCTGGCAAGTTTTTTTAGTTTTAGAAATGTACTGAGAGTCTGATATACTGTAAGCAACAACATTTCACTAGCATTTTAATTTTGCTGATTTTGGTACAGGACCCTCTATTCGCTAAATTAAAATGTTGCTAATTAAGATTTAATACATGTAAATATAGCAAGATGATTCAAATGAGTGAAATTAAAATGCCACTAAAAGGAAGTGTTTTGCTAAATTTTCATGATGTGAAATTTTAGTCTTTTACAGTATGTACAGAGTCTACTACTATAGACCATTTCAAATTGAGATCGGAAATCTTCGGAAAAACAGGTCACATGGAGTAGGTGCGTTGCGCGTTCTTCGCAACAGTTGATCGCATTCACAGCATTGCCCTAGTTGATTGTCCGCCTATGTTTACATACACGCGTGCACACATGAGAAGTAAAACGTGGAACGAGACTATTTTGGTTTTTTATCAACAAAGGCGTTGATCGGAATAATTCCAAATGTATCGAGCAGACGGTAAAAAGTGAAAATATTACCCCATATCTCTTTCATCTCACCGTTTGTTGTTACTGAAATGCCGCAACATCAACTTTGTGAGGGATACAATCTATCACCAACACCAGCGCAATCTACCACACAGGCAGACGGGTGAAAAACATGTTTGTTTTTCTCCGGCACATGGCCATGACCTGTCAGGAGCTGACAGGTCATGTAACCGAGCGTCAAATCAATCGGCTAATCGGAAGCATTCGGGTGGTCGTATATTTTCGGATTTGAAATGGTCTATGGTTAATGGTTGAATGCAGAGTGTCATTGCCAACGTCATCACCAGGGAGGGGATGCCCTAACCCACTTGTCCTCCCCCTACAGAAAAATTGGGGGAACCTCTTTTATTATTTTATTAGGCAAATATAGGCAAAATTGCCCCCTCATACAGACACCTATTGTTGTACCAAGTATCTTGATATTTTAAAAGTGGAGCAGCTCGATACGAGTTAATTACTGTAAAAGTCAATATTTTCGCGATAAGATATTTTCACGAAAATGGTCATAACAGGCATTTCACAATTTATTTTTTTCTCGCGATTTTCAACATTTGTGAACAAAAATCAATGGAAGTCAATAATTTTCGCGAGTTTATATTTTCGCGGATGATTGATTCGCGAACTTCGCGAAAATAAAAACCCAGCGAAAATGTCTACTTTTACAGTATGCAGTTTTACCAATTACATCAAGTATTCAAGGAGGGGAATTCCACACTAAGAAATCTATGCTCATTATTCAATAAGGCCTAAATATTTATGAGACAGTAAAACAAAAGCAACACCGTTTTGGGTGGTGAGTAGTGTTAATTACAGGTCCTTTGGTATTGGATGAGTGCGTCTACTATGCCTTGGGAAGTCAATATTAATTGGCCATTTTCAAAAGCAATTATATCAGAATTAGTTTTGAAGTAGCAAGTCCTCCAATACTCACCGCTATGTCGAATCCACAATACTCCCTAGCTAAATCCATGAGAGGTTTGATTGCATGCAGAAGGAGGGTGGTACCACATGTCTTCAAGATGAAACGTTGTCGTCCAACAAACATGCTACTTTCACTGCAAGTACAAAACATCAAATTATTTTATTACTGATTTGGCAAAGAGGCTTTTGTCTAAATAAATGACTAATTCATAAATTTCTTGCTTTCAGTTTGGCGAAGAAAGGGGGTGGGGTGTGTGGCAGGGGTCACATTCTGACGTGTCCAAGACCTCTCACTTTCTAATAGTGACGCGTCAGGTTTCAAATTGGAAAGACTTGGGGGTCCCAATCAAAATTGAAGGGACCCCTTAAATTTGAAGATGTATGGAAATGGAAACCTTAAGAAATTCTGTAAATTACATATCCATCCTTTCCTCACAATATAAATTCCTTGAAACAGCCCATAAAAAAGTAAAATTTTCAAATACCCTAACTTCAGGACCCCTCAATTTCTTGGGGGACCCCTTAAATTTGTTTTGGAAGTCCTACGGGGTCCTGAAAAATGTCATGGGACCTCTCACATTTTTGATTCAGTGCTATCCCTGGTGTGTGGGGGTGTGTGTGTAACCAATCAACAACTGTTCCGCATCCAATTGTGTTCACTTCGTGTAAGTGGGTTGGTCAACTTAAACAAATAATTTGGTAAGTTGTAAGGCAATATCTTCTTTTCAATTCCAGCGAACACAAAATGCAGCTGCTCGTGTGCTTTCCAAAACTCGTAAATATGACCACATAACCCCAACTCTTATACAGCTTCACTGGTTACCCATTCGTCAAAGAATTGATTTCAAAATTCTTCTGTTAACATGGAAATCACTCAACGGACTCGCGCCATCTTATATTACCCAGCTACTCACTCCATATGAGCCGGCAAGGACTCTTAGATCAGCGAATAAACTTCTTATGTCAGCACCAAAAACAATATCTTCGTATGGTGATAGAGCGTTTTCTTCATGTGCACCCAAATTATGGAACTCTCTACCTGTGGACATTCGTTGCTGTGTTTCAATCAATGCTTTTAAACACCGTCTGAAAACATATTTGTTCCAATGTGCATATCATGTTTAATTGTATTTTAATCCATTTTTTGCTCATTGCTTCAGGTCACATGCTTATGTTTAATTGTTCATGTTTATGTTTGTATGTATAGCGCCTCGGAATAGGCTGCCTAGATAGACGGCGCTTTATAAATCCATTATTATTATTATTATTATTATATATTACATGTGAAGATTGAATACATATTAACTCAGTTATGTGCCCAAAACTAAAACAAAGTCAGATTTTCATTTTAACATTTTGTTCGCTGACACGCAGCCTCGAAATAGCAACAGGCAGATTATTGATTAACTGGTAGCGATAACCCACGGGTTGATAGTAAGACGAGGATTGGGGATGCTTCAATTGATCAATGCAGCCCATACACATACCTGTCACACTGTCCTGCGTGTTCAAAACCCAAGTGTGAAAATGTAAACTGCACTTTGTTCTATCCTTATCAATGTAGTGTTCTCAATTATTAACCGATCTTCATGAACAATGTTTCATATTGAAGAGAAGAGATTTCCTTCCTCATTTATTTTTTTACGTACAAAGTAGGAGCTATAGTTTTGGAGTTAAAGAGTATATTTAGTACCTGGTCAGTTACTTATTTTGAGGACTGTATATTGTATACAGTGTTGAATGAAGTCTACAAATGCCCTCAACGGGGGGGGGGGGGGGGGGGGGGGTGAGAGGCCACAAATTAAAAAAGAGGAAAACAGACAAAAACAAGGAAAACAGCGTAAAATTGGGTAAAAATGCCAAATATGGGCTGAAAAGAAAAGAAAAGGCTAACATTTTGGCATAAGAAAAAATATTTAAAAAAAGAGGAAATCAGCTTAAAAGAGGAACTCTCACACCCCTGCCTCAACTTTTGTACTCACCTTAAAACATACGCTGTTTGGTCGTCATTTTGACTTACACTAATAATTACACATTTCACAATGTCCAATATTTTTACTTCTAGGTCACTCCTGAAAAACAGTTTGGAATGTATTATTAATAAACAAAATAATAATAAACAGTTACTATAAGGCCAAATTAAATTAATTAATTGTTTGTCTCAAAGCTCCTCTCCTGTTGTAAAACTAATGCGTAATGCGGGGGGTTTTCAAGGTTTTTTTTGTTTTTTTAAATATAAAATATTGAAATCCTTGTAAAAGTGAACTTTTGTGATGATGTGATCAATGAAAATCTGAAAAATCTGTGACATTTTGGGATTTTTTTTTAATTTTAATTTTTTTAAAAGAAAGTTTTTTTCAGATTTTTGTTTTCTAATGCGCATCAATAAACTAACGCGCGCGGGAGCTTTGAGACAAACAATTAATTTAATTTGGCCTAATAGTATGGTTAAAATTTGAATGAACACCACGCATGATCGCGCCCGAAATATTTACGCTCATGGTTGTGCATGCTTTACGCAATGTACAGTACGCAAAACGCTGCTTCAATGTGTTCGTTCAGTTATAAATTTGACTATACATGTAGTCATGCCAAAAAAGTGCAGTATGATTTGGTATACTTTCATGAAATATAACATTACAGTTCCAATGGAAGCCTTTAGCATGGAATTAATAGTAATATTGCATTTACTGGCATGTGGGTCCAGTTGGATTACAGTAAGGTATTCTACCTTACTGTGGGTTACGGAGAAGAAACAATAGCTTTATTCAAGCTTTAAAGTGGTAAACGCCTCTGCCTTTCCCTGCAGTGGTTCCTACAGCTGTTGGTTTCATTTTGTTAATTGAAAAAGGACTTTCAATGTTTTGAATGAGCAAAATGAATTAAATATAGGTTTTCCCGTTCATTTTAAAACATTTTTTATACAAATTAGTCGTAGCAGCTTCCAAATTAGTCATCAATATTTTTGTCGTGCATTTCTCAACTTCAATTTAGTCTTAGCTATGTTCACATTAGTCTTAGCTTTATTCGCTTTAAACATTTTTCAAAAGTGTTTGGTCGATTAAGCACTGTGAATCGTCGTGAATCATTTCATTTAGTCTCACCTGTCCCGCTGTGGCTGCTTATAAAAATCAATTTGGTCTTATTTCAAACAAGTTAATTATTTTATAAAGCAAATCCATCTTGATGATAAAATGAAATTCTTGGTTTTAAAAAGCTTTCTGTTAATAGTCAAACTTTGATATGATTTGAATATGTGAGAACAATTCTCTGAAAACAAAAGACTATACCCCAATCACTATATTGTGACTTTCATTATAAAAGAAAAAGGGATGTATAATAAAAAAGAATTATAGATAAATAAAGACTTATGAAGACAATAATGAAAACATATGCAGTGACATTTACAATTAAAGTGAAAAGAAGAACATTATAATTTTATATCATATATCCTGTATCAAATCAGGGTGCCCCTCCCTCTTCAGATCATGAAAACGGACGTGAACCAAAAATAATATAGAGAGAGTTGAACGTCCGTACGGCAAACAGGACTGACTATATACGAGGGGTATCAACAAGTTTTAGAAATCACCCAGAAGTGAAGGAGCCAGAAACTTCATTTTGATATGTGATCCTTCAGACATCTTTACAAAGTCCCTGTGCAAAGTTACACATTTCTCCCACTTTTTATTACCTGTCCACAGACCATGCAGACTGCCATTGTAGAGATCCTCAGATTGACCGCCATTAATTGATTCTCATATTGCCTCAGATTGTGTTATTCCCAAAACAGCAATAAATAGTTTACAGTTTTGACAGAAAGGGGTTAAAGGTCATTACAAACAAGCTTAATGACAATAATATTATGGGTAACATGGGGTTTATACAGATTGACCTCTAATGACCCCTACATGATCTTTGACCCTTTCTGTCAACACTTTAAACTATTTGTTGCTGTTTGGGGAATAACACAATCTGAGGATCAATCAATGGCGGTCAATCTGAGGATCTCTACAATGGCGGTCTGTGGACAGGTAATAAATGGTGGGAGAAATGTGTAACTTTGCACAGGGACTTTGTAAAGATGTCTGAAGGATCACATATCAAAATGAAGTTTCTGGCTCCTTCACTTCTGGGTGATTTCTAAAACTTTTTGATACCCCTCGTAAATATAACACTAAGCATTTCAACATCATTAGAACGTGTAGGCCTTAGATAGCGCAATGATGAAATACATTGAAAACAGATCCAACTTGTACTACAAAAGACCAAATTGCTTTTCACAATTGTCCACCGAACAGTTGGTTGGACCAAATCAAACTAGCGTGACGAAAAACAGTGATAAGGTGGTTAAAGTGAATAATGATCAGACTAAAGCGATTATTACTAAGACTAAAGTGAATATAGCTAAGACTAAATTGAAGTTTACAAATGCACGTCAATATTATTTAGGACTAATTTGTAAGCCGCTATGACTAATTATTATAAAAAATGTTTTAAAATGAATGGGAAAACCTATATTTACATGTACAAGCAAATCCCTGGGGTACTCATCTTAATTTTGCTAGGTGTGTCCAGATAGTTGGCACTTATGACACAAAAGATACAGACTTGAATTTTAAAGAACTTATGTGTTTTACTTTAAAATAAAAGCAAACAAAAAAGTAGGCGACAAAATCAACAACAACAACCCTGTTCTACTGGGGAACAGACCCCTCAGGTAGGGTCGGTCAAGTGATGGGTGGTTTTTTTCAAAAACCTTTTTGTTTAATTTCAACCATTTTCAAAATATTTCCCAAGAATTTCAGAAATTGTTTTCAAAAATAAAGATTAAAAAAAAAAGGTCTGTCGGGCCCAAATAGCAGTTATTTTGTGTCAGTCACATTGCCCCTGCATATTTCACAATCTCTTACACATACCTCGGTATATCCCTGAGATCGTGATGATCAGCTTTAGTAGTACCCTGTGTTGATGTTGAGGGAGCAAACCAGACCTCCAACAGTTTCTCAGTTCCCTCGTAATGGTGACAGTCTGTCAGCTCGGTGCCCCCATTGGTGGTAGAACCGCCAGTTTGCGCCATGTTGGCATGGTCAAAACACTAGCTAAATAAATACAGTGCAGCAAGGTGATGATGGCATCAAACTGGGAAATAAAATCATAAAAAGTTAACGATCAGATGTATAACAGTACTGTACGGTTCAATAACCTTCCTCATCACTACAATAGTGTAGAAATACTGGTCAATGCTCCAATGTTAGAGTAAGGTCACGAATTTTCCGCGCTGCGGAATAAAATCGCGGAATTGAGGTTAAACGCGGAAAATGACATTTTGATGAAAAGAAGGGGGAAAAAATGCACAAGAACCGTCCAAAACACAAAATGTATAAATAGTCTTGAATAAAACAATATTTAAATATTAAAAAACGATACGTAATAAAACAAAACAAACAATATTTAAATATAAAACTCCGCGATATAGAGGGTCGGCTACCGCTACAGTAATAAAAAGGTAAGCCTAAAAATCTAAAATTATGTGTTTTTCTGTAAAGTGTGTTTATTTTGGTTTTAAAGATCGTACATTTTAAGCTTTCTTGGGGAAAATTACATCACAGAAAAATGCCAAATTTACAAAGCAGAAAAACTTGGAATTCGACAGTTACAAAGCAGAAAATGTGTGACCTTATGTTAGAGCCAAACCGACCAGGGTCCTACATGTAAGGCAACCTAGGAATACTACCTAGTACAGACCTTGGATGATCCCCTGTTCCGATCACTATTTTTTTGCCTATGATTTTTGTCTTCACATTGACATGATATTTTGATCAGAAGAATCCCCATATTTTTCTCATTATGTCTGTCAAATCGTAGGGCCCAGAAATTTTCCATTTAGAAATTATAGGCTAAAATGTGGTGAATTACTGCCAAAGGTGGTTAGCCAACAGCCAGTTTGTGTACTTCTCAATGGGCAAAATTCTTGTGACCTTGTGCTTCTAATAAATAAGAACCATTGGAGTTATATTATGCAACTCGAACTTTGGAATATGACAATTTTAAGGATGACCTTTCATGTAATATAGAAAACATCAAGTTGAAATCGGGCCAATAATCAGAACATCTACCTTTAACGTGCATTGCAGAGTTACTTGTCTGCTGCACAGAACCACTATTTCTATGTGAATTTCAAACCACAGTCACCATTCATGTAAGGCCACTTAAAAAAGAAAATTGATTCTCATCTCCCTCCTCACTTTCTGGATATGGTCAAACATTTTTTTTGCAAATAATGTATGTTTGGATTTATTAATTGTACACATTTAGTGTATTTTACTTCAACGTTACGGTATATTTATATGCACGTTCTAAATGTATGGCGCATGGTGGTTAGTGGCTCTGTTGCGATCACGATTCGGTAGTACTGCACCATGTAGTTACCATGTACATGATGTAAATGGATTGATGGAAATCAGCGATCGCGGAGGCAATAATTAAATTTCTTTGTGGTGTATAGGCCTGCTGTACAAGTTGTACGGCTTCGAAAAGTGCCTCGAAATCGCTATAATGTTTTTTTTAAATATGGTATGTCGAGTATTCAATTTACATCGTATTTGTACTGATTTATTGATGAAATACAATTTAATTGTAGTCAAATTGGCTTATTTCTTCTAACAAACAAATAATGAAATATTTACCAAATAATGATATCACACGCGGGGACCAAATGTGAGTCGGTCTAGTCCTTGGTACCAAAATCTAGGATTTTGGTACTTACTCAAGGCACAGTGTTGAAGGGAACCAATTTAATAACCTAACCATTTCCTTGACCAGACTTATTGCATAGTCTAAAGCAATTGAGTCCCCTGTGGATGTCAATAACTTCTTGTTCTATTCATCAATTTATTAAGTTTATTGATTCTTTTGTCATGTTTGTCCTATGCTTGGCATGCATGGATTAACATAGGCCTAATCCCAACTTATCTTTTCTGGCATTTCTAAGGAGCAGTCAATAACTTCTTTTCATAAACATGATGCCTTTCAAGATGAGATATGGGCAATTCCAAGCAAATGTCAACCAAATAGCCAAAATTTCAAATGTGCATCCAAAGTTTAATTCTACGCCTATAATTAGGTATAGCACATTCGCTACACTAGGGTCTGCCACACAGAGTGTGTGCACACTCAGGTGAATTTACTTGTTTTCAGGCAAAACTGAATGGACTGGTTTGAAAAAACGTAATAATTTATAAATGTACACTCTTCACCATTAATTAGATTGATCTCTTCTCTATCTGAATCTGAAGTTTGGTGATTATTCTACACCTGAAAGTTTTTTTTTTTTTAAATCTTTGCAAGTACTTTTTATGCCTTGCCTGAAAGTCACACACTTGGGTCCCATTGACAGCCCACACTAAGCAATGCAGCTCAGCATTGAAAAACACCCATACCAATAATTGACCATTCTGTTATGATGCACTCCTTATTTGGCACTGAGCTTGCTATATATGGTAGCTATGACCTCTCTGTACATGACCCTGGGTCATACATATCAATCGAATGTTATTCGGCTGAGTTGTGGCTAGTTACATAGGGCCGTATTCTCGTACGTAGTTAAACACGGTTTTAAGCTAAACACGCGTCTAACTTTGACTTTAGACACAGCGTTTAACTAAACGCGATTCTCGTACATTTGTTTTACTTAAACACGCGTCTAACTCACTGAAAAGTGTCTAACTTTAAACATAGGTATGGGGGTAGTTTAAGGCGCGTTTAACTAAACAAATACACGAACTGTATGCCTTGAATGATTACTCAACCGTGCCCGCTGTAAGCTGCCGGGGATATTGTGTAGTATTAAAAATACACGTGCGTTTGAGGTATTCAGTCGATATCTATTGTAACCTATCAGGGCCACAACAAAAATAAATACCTGTATACATACTATACAGTATCGCACAATCACCCTGGGAACGAGATTCGCCGAGTTTAAAACCGTGTTTAGTTAAACACGTTGTTTAAAAGATAAACTCGCGTTTTAGTTAAACACGCGTTTAGTTAGACACGGTTTTAAGCTAAAACCGTGTTTAGTACGAGAATACGGCCCATAATGTTTGGGAATTTTCTCTAAATTTTGATATAATTGCCCGATTTGAAAATTTGAAGGCCCAATTTGAAAGGTAGAAGGTACCAGATGCTAGTAAAAACTCTCTACTTTTGGCTGATATGCTTAGTTTGTATATCCATTGAATGCATCACACCAGAAAAAGACCCCAAAACACAGAATAAGCTTATTATGGTAGCTTACTGCAGACCTCTCCACAGCAATTGCACTGATCGATAGCAACATACGGGAAATGGCTAGAGATATGTTAAGGAATAAACTTATGTAAACAAAATGCGAATCAAACTGACATAATTTGCATATATGCAAAATTTGAATACACAATGAGCTCATTTGCATATTTAATGAGATAATTAACTAAATTTTACATTTTAATATACGTCTTGTCACAGGTAAACAGTATACCAAAGCTCATCTCTCTACTGCTTGTAGAACTTCAGATATTCACGTTACGCATATTAATTAGCTGGACTTAGTCATTTTTTGACGATTTTTAGAGTTGCGATTATGAATTTTGAATAATATGGCATATTCTGGAGTCTGCTGTACAAATACGAAATAAATATCATGTCTGATTTTAATAGAAATGGATAAACCTATGGCCAGTACCTTGCATCTGTGTTTTGTAGCCACTGTATGTACATAGTTTTATAATTAGAAGGGTGTAAACTTGCTAAAATGTCAGTTTTGACCATAAATGGCACTTTTTGGCAGATTTCCGGTCATATTTTCCAATAATCAATGGACAACATCTTGAGAACCGTACAACCTTTTTGCATGATTTTTTTGCCATATTTCTACTTTTGCAATTATCTACAACATGAGACTAAGGCCTAAAAAAAAAAAGTTTGATTGGCGTAACCCGACCGACCCTAAATACATCGCCGACCCTGAATATTTTTTATTATTTTGAGGGAAAAAAATATATATATATTTATAAAAATTGAACAAAGTATTAAAGTTTTGACTGTTTGCTTTCATTTTCGGCTATTTTATGTCCCCATCGAAATTATATATTGTTGAACACAACGATTCACTTTTGCCCGGCAATTAAATACGCTAGAGCTATGTGTAGACATTGCACAGTAGGTGATTTAAAAAATTTAAAAAATAATTTTAAAAAAAAAAATCCCGACCGACCTACCCTATTTGTTTTGGTCATGTTACGCCAATCAAACTTTTTTTTTTTAGGCCTAATGTTGTACACTTTCAGTGCATTTGAATTTTTTGGGTGCTATACCTACTATAATGTAGGCAAGAGTCCAAAGTTCAGGAATTTTTAGTTTGTTTAGCGATACTATGTTTTTTATAAACTAGCTAATTAGCATAAATTTGCATATTTGCAGCTTACAAAATCAGTGAAAAGGCTTGTTTTTATTTATTCCATATCTTTTAGACACATAGGTATGATGTTTAAATAAATGTCAGGCACAATAGTAGTACTGATGGGAAAAGTTTTGATATAAATTTAATTTTGATCAACGGCCGATTAGCCTCGTTAATCCAGGTATTTAGTATGCATTGCATAATCTCATGTCATTCCGCAACGCAAAAGTACAATTTTTTAGGATAGCAAGAAAAAAAATGTACCTATTTTCATTTAACTATTTTTTCTCTGCACACAATTGACATGCTTCACAATGATAAAAAAAAATTGGAAAATTCTGTTAATTAATAGCCCTAACGAGCGTTGCGGAATGACGTGTTGCGGAATGACGGTGCGGAATGACAAAGGTATTAATCCCTATATTTAGGCAATTTATTGAGCAAATTGTGATTTTTTGTGTACTTGGTATAAGATCATCCTTATTTATGAAAATTCATTCAAATATGGACTCTAAACTTCTAAAAAAGTTTCAAAATTGATGAAAACTCATAATTTGCTGAATTAGGCAACTTTGATGTGCAAGCTGTTGAATTCGGCAACTTTATCACAAAATCATGGCTACTTTACCTGTAAATGATGATTTCAATGTGAAAATAGTTGGGTTACTTGTATTCATGAATTTGTAACATATGAAATGCCACTGATTACTCTTTCTTTTATTTTTTTATGCATATTAAAGCATAAAAACATGTTTTTTCTTTTCTCTATGGAGTTTTGCACACAAATTCACACTGTCATTCCGCAACGTCATTCCGCAACACCTACTTTTATTTTTTGATGACCTACTAGAGATCCTAGCTGATGATTAAGTATTATGAAAATGCTTTTGTCAGTTAGCTAACACTTCAAACCTTCTAAAAAGTAACTTCAATAATGATACACTCTAAAAAGTTCACAGAGTTTTCACTTTGTGTAAACATGTAAAAAAAACACCAATCGTCTGCGTCATTCCGCAACGCAAATTTGCATATGCAAATTAGGATACTTGGAAGCGCAGTCTAATTTTTTCCCTAGGTTTATTTTTTGAGTATCAATCGCTATTATCAAATAAAGTTGTAAAATGGGGAGTAACTACAAATCTCTGGGTTTTACACCCAAAAGAAAGTGGATTTTTGTGTGTAAATGTCATTCCGCAACGCGTGGAATTGCCCATGCTAATGCTGGCTGATTATGCAATCGGCTACGGATTAGTTTTTTACAAACATGGACTTATTTTATAGACTGATTAAGTCTGATTAAGTCTGTGTTTCAAGAGATGGTTAGCTTCCACCTTACACACTTGCCTGAATAAGTACCAAAATCCTAGATTTTGGTACCAAGGACTAGAGTCGGTCGGGCCACAGGAAACTAACAATTCACTTTCATTACAAGGCGGTAAAGGCAGATGGTCCTCAGTATTGTTTAGCAACTCCTCGGTATTGTTATGACAGAAGATTATCCCTCGAGCTCCTCACCGATCAACTTTATTGATGATAGACGATTATCCTATCAAGTAACCCTCCTTGAAATCGATTAAGTTCAATCGTGTGCCTATCAATACAAACAAATTCACAAGCGTGCATCAACCATGTTTTTCAGTTTGGCTATGAGATTGGAGTATAGGGGTGCTCGACTAAAGTCGCCAATACGATCAATTGCTTGCTGCTATAAATAGACGACTATTAATGATAATTGGCAATACTAATAAAACCAATTTTTTCATGATTTTACAGACTGTCGGCTGTCATTCATCAGTCATTGATCTACAATTTATTTGAAGTTGTTTTATACCAAATTATATTGTTATTGTTAGCCATTTGCCTATTTTAACGAATCATTCATGTTCATGATTATGTACTTACCAAACTGTATTTTCTTTGACGCTTTGTATAAAGGGCTAAGAACCATGTAAAAGTAACCATTAAATGAAATAAAAACCATGAATGTATACTCACATTAATTAACCATGTAGGCCTAAGGCCAAGTATCACAAATAACGTGTTTCACGTCCCCGCCCGCACCGATATTTTTGTTATTTGTTATTTTCAAAAATTACTTCCAAATTCGAAAAAAAAATCAAAAATCATACCTGTCTTTGTTGTGTGTCCATCAATTTCAACTATATTTCAATGAAAAAGACGTGAGAAACACTCGTTGGCATAACATCTATATCCACTCGTATTTTAACATACGAGTCTCGAATTTGTCCCAACCCCCCTCCACCATATACTTTTAACTTATATCTATATCCACATCCAAAATGTATAAATAAGTTGACAAGTTGATTTTTTTCGGGGAGGGGGAGGGGGGTGTAAAAAGTTACTGGTTAGCAGGGGGTCATGTAATTTTCAGTTTCAGCTGTAGGGGGGGGGGGGGGGGGAGGGGGTAGGTAATTTTAACATACATGGGCCATGTGTTTTAAGTTGGGCCGGTTTTGCGTTACATGCTTATTACACTTGTAAAATGCATGGAAATGTGGTTTACAAGTTATTTCTTTGCCAAAGGTCAATTCCACGGTAACAGCGTGACGGTTTGGAAGATATTTTCACACTTCATATGCAAATAACATACACACTTGAATTATTCAGAACATTTTGTTATTGCATTTCTACTACTACTAGTACAACCTACACATAGAAAGAAAAAAAAAGAAAAAAAATCATTCACATTTATGAAATATGAATATTAATGAGTGCGGTAACAGCGTGACGCTAAAAAGGACATACAGTAGGTATTTTTCTCATTTATGAATGGTCAAAACTCTGTGAACTTTATTTTTATTTTAAAGTTTCATCAGGTGGATTGTAATTATAAGAAAGTCAGCTATAACTTCCCTGTATAAAAAAGAAAATATCTTATGATTTTAAATATATATGATACAATAAACAAATTTGCATACGGTAACAGCGTGACGGTAACAGCGTGACCAAAGGCTGACCCTATATGAGCAATGCAAAAAGATCAAACATTGACGATACAATGATCTCCAAAACTTACACTGATTATAGTGATTGTTGATTTTAATTAAATTAAATCACATTATAGTGTTCTGTGTTAGTTTAAAATAGATAAAATACAATATTAAATACAATATTAAGTTAATTAAATTATCCAATTAAAACACATTTAATTTAAAAATTGTATTGGAACTCACTGTATAATTCAATGGGGGTCACGCTGTTACCAAAAAAGTAACAGCGTGACATATTGCTAATTGAAATAATTAATTAACAAAAGGTAGTACTGCATCTTTGAAGCATGTATGTTATAGGTCTATGGGAGTGTGATTTGCATTGCAAGTATTATTTAATTTGTATATGTAGATTTAATGAAAATGTAAAAAAACCTTAAAAACATCAATTATTTCGGTAACAGCGTGACATTTTGGTGAAATCTTAATAAAAATTGATCGTTGAGTCGCGACGCAGAGTTTTTTTGGTTTTTTTTTTAATTTAAAGAATAATATAAGTATGTAAGAGCTCACAACTGATAAAATAATTTTAAAGTTATTATTTTCAGTTTATAAATGAATAGCATTATAAATAACAGATTTTACAACAAAATTAATCAAATTAGTAGATTATGCTAATTAAAACGGGGAAAAACACAAAATATGTAAAAAAAATGAAAATAAAGTTCATTTCTGGAAAATTTAGACTTTTAGCTTTAATTTGATACTAAATATGTTAGGATATGAATAACTTGAAAATTAGTGGTCATGTCCACCTTTGCATGGAATTGCCCAAAACTTAAAACATCTTAAAGCTTACAAAACAGGGAATCTCAAAATATACTTCATTTTGAAAAAGTCCAATCCCCATGGGACTTATGACCTTGAAACGACGCCTAATTTGAATAAAAATGTCAACTGTTTAAACAGTGCACAATTCGAATGTGGTAACCCAAAAATGATAAACATGTTTATTTTTGAAATGCTGAAAGTAATAGCTTTCCATTGGTATATAACAAGTTGGAATCTATTTAATGGTTGAGTGTTTTGCGCCAGTCTCTTTTGAAGCCACTAACGATGATCAGAAATGAGCAGCAATACAAAAGTAGTGATAAAATCAATATAAACTACCTGGAGTTCAATTGTTGGGTGTTATATTATAGTGCTCCAATGTTATAAAAAGAATATCAAAACATATTTTGACAATTGCATGTTTGTGACCCCCAGGGGGTCGCATTATCAAATTTTGCTCCGCCTGATCATCCTCCACCTCAACAATTTTGGTGATTAAATGCTAAATAGCAAATGCAAAGTATATTTGAACATATTTTTTACTTTAAATATGTTCTTCTCCATCAAAGCTTTAATTTGATACCAAATTGAACATTATAGGTTGAACATTTACCGAGAAAATTACATTATTACACCTTAAATCTCGCGCAAGTGTAACATCTCCACCTATTTACCGGCCCAACTCAAAACGCATGGCCATGTACGAGTCTCGAATTTGTCCCAACCGCCCTCCACCATAAATAATGAACGGTCCCTAAAACTGGATATATGCAAAAACGGAAATTCGCAAAAACAACACTTGACTTTATAGTTATCAAATAATTTCATATATTACTTATTAGTAAATAATAATTAATTTTAATAATTTATTTGTAATTTATTTGTAAACAATTTGAATCCAATCTCTCCTCCCTTCCGAACATGCATGTCAACGGCCACCCAGCCTATACTATACTATACTCGTTCCCTCATACTCAGTTAGGGACCGTTCATAATTTCTACCGGAGGGGGGCCGGCACCAAACAGGAGTGGGTCATAACTTTTTCAAGAAATCAAAAGGGGGGTTACAACTTTTTTAGGAAATTAAAGGGGGGTCATAACTTTTTTGTACTAATATTTCAAACCATAATTTTTTCTCTCGGTGTTTTAGAGCATGTTTAAAGCCGAAATAGAACTCAATCATGGGAAATATGGCTATTTTTCTCGCGCTATGCGCGCATGTACCCACATAATAGATTATCGGTGTTTTAAAGCATGTTTAAAGGCAAAATAGACCTCAATCATGGGAAATATGGCTATTTTTCTAGCGCTATGCGCGCATGTGCCCACAAAATAGATTTTCGGGGTGTTTTAAAGCATGTTTAAAGCCAAATAGACCTCAATTAAGGAAAATATGGCTATTTTTGTGTGAGCATGTGCCCACAAAATAGATTTTCGGTGATTAAAAGCACCTTTGAAATAAATACAAAATATACCTCAATCATGGCTATTTCTCTCGCTATGCAGGCATGTGCCCACAAAATATATTTTCGGTGTTTTAAAGCACGTTTAAAGCCAAAATAGACCTCAATCATGGGAAAATAGTAAATTTTCACGCGCTACGCGCACATTTTTTATTAGTATTATCGGTTAATTTTTGTCCCACCAATATGAAAAACCAAGCTACGCCGCTGCATGCCCATGCTGAGAACATACCCATGCAGTGTCCGATTTAGAAAATAAAAGTTACCTGCACAACAGCAGTATCAGTATGTCCTTGAAAAAAAAATTTTCCTTATAATTTTAAAAATGGCTGAATATCACAATTTTACATGCACCCAGGCAAATGTTTACATGCACAGAGCCAAAATTAAGGGGTGGGTGCAATTAAGTGCTAAGTTAAAGTGCTAAGTTATTGCACCCACCCCTTCAATTGTGTATGCTTATTGTATTTGTAGGCCGGGTGTGTGTGTAAAAAAAGAAAGGGGGGGGGGTCATAACTTTTTTCTACATTCCAGAGGGGGGGGGGTCATAACTTTTTAGTATCTAGGGAAGGGGGGTTATGTGTTTTTTGGTTGTTGTTTTCTTCCAGCTACCGGCCTCGCCCCCCCCCCCCCCCCCCCCCCCCCCCCCTCCGGTAGAAATAATGAACGGTCCCTTAGGAACACACGTTGATAACGGACTGCGTCATTTAAGCACGATGTAAAAATACAAAGTTTATTGATCCGTGCTGTTTTGCATTGACACATATTCGCGCTATGTACATCGATACGGCGGCACCGTCTGTTAATCAAATGTATTGTTATTGTTGGACGTACTTGATAGGATAATCTGCTGAGTCCATCGGAGAAGTGCTCAAGAGGATAATCACTACCAATCTTCTGTCAGAACAATACTGAGGACCATCTGCCTTTACCGCCTTGTCTTTCATTTATCATAGCCTAAAAATCCTTAATTACTATTTAATCATAATTGTAATAGTAATTTTTAATTTTATTTTTAGTAGTGTTATTATCATAATAATAATTATATACCGCATATATAGATTCCTGTCATTTGATTGGTTAAAAGTGAGGGGATAATCAAGCTATGCCTTCAATTTTAATATGACGTCATGAAAACAACTATGCCCGGGCATAGTCGCGACTATGCCCGGGCATAGTCGCGACCGAACGAACAAACTTACGGCGACAATTTTTGAACACCCTGTGTTACACCCTGCGTGTTTGACACGGTGACCTTTGACGTTTCAACTTCTTGTATTTTGTTACCGGGATATTCCATTTTGTTGTCGTCTGATTTAAGTTGTTCATTTTCTTTATTTCGCCGGTGATTTTATTTTTTATTTTAGCCAATATATTGGGAAAAATGGTTGAGAATAAATCGCGATTTGCTCTCGTTGATGAGAAAGGTCTGCAGGGAATCATTGACTCATCCGACAGTCCCAACACAAAGCGGCAAGTGAAATATGCAGTGAAAATATTTGCGGAATACCTATCAGTTTGTGGTTCAACAGATATTTGTACGGTGACGACCCTTCCAAATTCAGAACTCGACCAGATATTGGGCAAATTTTATGTGTCGGCCAGACAACAAAATGGTGAAAAGTACTGTAAAAAGTCGCTGGATGCAATCCGGTTTGGTCTGCAGAGACATTTTCTCAACAACTCACCAAGCAGGATAGATATTGTGAATCATTCTGATTTCAAGTATTCTTGCCGCTTATTCAAATCGTTTTCAACCACTTTGAAGAAGGAGGGCAAGGGTGCTGTGAAGCACAAAGAAGCGATTTCAGCAGATGACATGGTTAGAATTCAAGATTCTTTTGATTTGGCCAGTCCGCAGGGTCTACAGGATAAGGTTTTCTTTGATATTATGCTTTATTTCTGCAACCGCGGGCGTGAAAATCTACGAGAAATGACATTTGAGAGTTTTGAAGAGCATGAAGAAAGCGGTAGGCGTTGCATCACTCTGCGAGACACTCTGACAAAAAATAACCGACATGACGATGCAGAGAAGAGCCAGGGTGGAATCTAGTCGCAGTAACATGTGTCTCAGGACTTATAGTACTGAGTCACAGAACGTTACTATGATGTGACTTCGGTAATTAAGCTTTAACGAGCCCAAAATTTACAAAGTAAAACTTCTGCAACTCCTAGCATTTTCCAAAACCATTCTTACTCACCCACAATGACATGGCTGTTTAGCTAAGAATCACAGAATTTGTTTGAACTTATTGATTACAACGATACTACACTTACATCTGATAAAAATAGTAATTTAAATCCACTTTTATGCCGATTCGGGTCGGCTAAGTTCACTTTCGAAGATACTAAAATCTGCGCATGCGTATTTCCAAGTAAACAAACGATGACGTTTAGGCCTGGGCGAAACTATTATAGCGTGACAGGCGATTTTGTTGCACGTAAAAAAATTGATTTTTCACCCAACTTAATCTATATTGATGAGGTAACCAGATAAGCTCATATTTATTCATTGCAAGGAGACATTCAATTGTATTATATCATGAATAGTTACCACATGTTAAATACGGATACCTCAATCAATGCAATAAACACCCTGTATGAGCCCAATACTGCCTGGTGGGAGTTTGTTTACAAATACGACCTCACGTGTACGACCTCTGACCTTGTTATTTCATCCTTCCGGTTTTGTTTCGACTTAGTTTTCAACACGGAGGAAATTGGCGTGTGGAAAATTCTCCAAATGCAACGTTTTTGAACAATTATCTTCATTTTAAATGGTATGTACATCAAGGTATGAGTCTATACAATTGATATCACTTCGAAAATCGTTTGTGAATCAAATACTTTGGTTTTTACACCGTTGCAAAAATCTCATTGCTTATTTCCGTGCATCACTTATTGGGAACGTTCTAGGACTTAAGAATCAGTAGTTGATAATGTCCAGATGTTAATGATAGATGAGATTCGCAGGTCCTATGTTACTAGGACTAGGGTGGAATCATGATGGAGAGACCAGGTAACCCAAGATGCCCAATCGCCTCGTTTATCTTGTATACAAGTAAGCTGAATCCTGCCTGCAAATGGTTCTGGCAACGGCCAAAAGCTACAGCATCCGGAGTTGCTGATGATCCATGGTATGTAAATTCTCCACTTGGGGAAAAACACGCTTGGTGACAAAACCAAATCAATCTCACTAAGAGCGGGATGTACCCGTCCATACACTAATCACTGCTTGCGAGCAACAAGTATTACTTCACTGGACAGCGCCGGCTTCGCGTCTCGAGATATCATGACCGTCAGTGGACACCACTCTGAAACAAGCATAAAGCACTATGCTCGTACCAGCAACGCTGCAAAGATACAGATGAGCAATGCCATCGCTGCGGCAATTAATCCTACTGAACATGCTGAATCTGCCCCTACAACGTCAGCAGCATCAGCAGCATCTGCGTTCCTTGAATGTTCATCTCAGAGTCAAGAAGATAATAATGAGTTGCAGCTCATCAACGACGTGTTGAAGGGAATAGAAAACCAACCTATTATAACCATCCCTGTAAACTTCAGCAGCAACCAGTCAGCCACCAATACAACCAAGAGTGCAGACTCGCAATTCAATTTTCAGAATTGTGTTGTGAAAATTTATAATAAATAGTCTATTACGGCATAGACCTGTACTGTAAATATGTTATTTTGCCCTCGATTTGGCCGCTTATTTTCGTAGTTCTTCAATATTATTTGATCAGTTTCGCAGTTATGAGTTAAACTTGAACAGTTGAACAATTTGAACATTGTTGGATGAATCAGAAAAACAATAAATATCAGAACGCTTTCTTCTGCGGCACCGTTGGATGAATCAGAAAAACAATAAATATCAGAACACTTTCTTCTACGGCACCTGATCTGAAACATGGCACGTTTACTTCATGGAATTTTGGTAAGTGAATAATGTTCTTTTAACCAATCAAATGACAACAATCTATATATTTGGTATATAAATCAAATATTGACTGCTTTTCATTCGGGTCATGGTCAAATTATAGGCCCTCGGTGATCTCAAAACCCGACTATGCCCCTCGGCTTCGCCTCGGGGCATAGTCTGGTTTTGAGATCACCTTGGGCCTATAATTTGACCATGCCCCTCAAAGCAGTCAATATTTGTATATTAGCCTAGGCCTAATTGCCCTCCTATAGTAAAATAAAATAAATTAAAAAAGGTGGTTTTTTTATTTTACTTTTACTTTTTTAGAAGTAAGCCTAGGGGGCCTACTTACTTTTTTTGCCAAAAATCGCGCCTTGAGGCTTGTCTTTCCACGTGTATAACGACAAAATCAAAGGTCAGTGTAAGGGTTCAGCAGGGGCCTTATGTCGATTACAGATCCATATAGTTTTATTTATATAGAAGATAAATCATAAATTATCAGACTTCGCCCCTGCACGCAAGTAGCACGCCCAGCTGCTTTCCTCGAATCGCGATGGTCGGGTTAAAATTCCGAATTCGTTGTCCAAGTCGAGTAGCTACCAACTCGTCCGTCAATGATTCGGCAGACAATTAAATGCAACAACGAGACGGGTGGCGGTCACGAAATGACCTCTACAGATTTGAAAAATGACACCTGATTTTATATTTAATCATAGATTAACAACAACAAAAAGTAACGAGCGGTTAATCTGATACATGAATTTCGATAATATACATACTTTTAAAAGTCAACAAATATCGCATTTATTTTTATTTCCATCAGAAGACGATCAATAAATCGTTTTTCACCACCCCCCTCCCCCTCCCCAGTGATCCAACACGTGACATTGATCAAATATGTAACACATCTGGATCTGGATAGGTTACTCCAGCAAAACGGTTATATCCGTATCACGCTAGAGTTGAATGACATGACCTATAAATGTTTGATATGGTTTCCATTTGTTGATGTTGGGTGCTCGTTGAAATTTGAAGTGGTTCCGGATCATTGATTGAAGGGGTTATGTTTGACGGTGTCCAGGGCCGACCAGGATTGTATGACTCATGAGGGAGATTGTTCCAATGAGTGGTCGTCCAGGGGAAGAATGTGTTGGAACTTAGGTCGTAGTCTTGGTCAAAGAACTTTGTTGCAAACATTCATCATGGGCTGAGTGATTTATTCCCATTCAACAAACATACAGGGATTCCCTAAAAAGGGGTGCACATGTTTGCTTAACTTGTCTACCATGGAGTATTAGAGTTTGGTGTAATTTTTATGCACACGGAAGGAGGAAACATCAACTTAGCTTTCAGATGCCGGTTATTTACTATGATCCTGAGATATACCCATGGTTTATCAAAGCTATAGATGAGGTGACCGTTGTTTACATTTAAGACGCCCTCTGTTGATTTGAGACAAAACACACCGGGCAAGAGTTCCTATAGTTTACATAGGCCAGATCAGGTTTTCTAACTAGATTGTGGTGTCACAGCAAATTGTTATCAAAACTGTCTTTAAACTTGCTTAGGAATGCTATAAGCTATCGCATTTCACACAAAAAATAATTAAAAAATGAGTTTTACAATTCATTAGAAAGAAATTTCATGTTGTCTTCATTAACTTTACTGTATATTCTGCCTGGAGGGAATCAACAGAGGGTGTCCCATTTGTAAATACATGACGTCACCGGTCACACCATCTATACCCAAAATCGACGCTGCGCCACTTTTACAAAAAGAATGATTATGAGCGTTGAAACGATACTAACATTTGGTCTATCCATCATCATCATTATCATCATCATATGTGCACGTCGGTCTTGTGCAAGAGTGATTATATGTCTTTCTTGGATCATGCGGCGCCTTCAGAGTAGACCTACCCAAGTACAGTTATTAGGTCAAATATGAATGATGAGTCAACCTTTTGGCATTTTCATTACTTTAGTTTCAGCAGCAGCCTAATCTATTGCGCAACTAGTGATGTGAACGGACCATGTCTCCTTTGGCCACTCCTGGCCCCTTCCTGGCCCCTCCTGGCATAAATTTCATTATAGACGTTATTCATTTATTGGCGCACTTACGTCAAAAGAGGGCCGTGATATCCAACTGAGCAGCTCAGAGCAATTAGGGACTGTTAGAAATACTTTGTGGCGGTAAAACAGCGTCGTTGACAAAGACTAGGACCATCCCACATTTTTACAACATTTCAGATTCATTCAACATGAATGCCTCTTTTTGCTTGAAAAATAAAGGTTGCATGAAAATTCGCGCGTAGCGCGCAGAAATTTGTGTTTATCTCGTTAATGACCACCTTTTTCAATGGTACTTTTGAAATTGTGGAAAGTTTAATTTGCACAAAGATTCGCGCGTAACGCGCAAAAATTGCTGTACAAAATGCATTCAAAAACGTGAAAACGTGCGTAACACGCAAAAAATTGTGTTTATCTCGTTAATGACCACCTTTTTTAACAGTACTTTGTTGAAATTGTGGAAAGTTTCATTTTGTATATAAGTTTCATTTTGTTGCACAATTTGCAGTGGTCGGTCCGGACGTTGCTTACCCTATCATGATCTAAGTTTTATTTTACACCCCAAAATGAAAATATCCTCTTCACTCTTTAAATTGTTACTTTTTCTAAAATAAAAGTTCACAAGAATATTCGTGTGTAGTGGGATTTATTTTTTTGCTACACAAATTGTCTTTCTACACCTCTTGCCTTTTTAAATTGAACAATTCTAAACTAAATTTTTTTTGGGTCCACCCAGGTGTTATACTATCCATTTGGCCAAACTTGTTTGACCCCCACTCCCCATTTATGTACCAACAAGTGTTTGGTCCCCCGCCCCCCCCCCCCTTTTTTTCAACTTGAAACTTTTTAGACCGCCCCCCAACGCCCACCAAAGTATTTCTGAACACTCCCTTAGTGCTCCGAAAACGAGGCTAGCGATATGTAGCCGAGACGAGAGAGTCGGAGAGTGATGTAGTTTTACCTGGTTTTACAATGTGGTGAACTTTGCACTATTATCATAAAAATTATTCATACTTCTGTGCTGTTCAATATTGAAATAAACTTGAACGTATCTATTCCGCTAGTTTGAAATGAAATGTTTGCTGGTAACCGACACCATCTAGGAAAATGTAGAAGCTCACAGTTCATTATATTGCAGCAAAAGTACGAGATTGTATGTTTATCCACGGTTTATCGGCGTGACATCGAGTATGTCTCCCTCTTTAGACATGAAATCGGCAATTATGAATAACATCTATTGGGGATGGTTTTTATATATTCAACTTTTCTTGGTCGAGTTAGTACTTGTACAACCCATTCTTGGTCCAACTCTTAATTGATTGATCGAGAGTATTGATTCCCGGTATATTAACTTCAAGCTTTGGCTACGTTTTAGAGAGGGTTTTGGATTAAAGAGCCAACGAAAGCTGGATTCAACTTTGACCCATGGGCTTAGACTCTTGTTCTGTCTTAAACTTGGAATGAATTGTTGTCATTGTAATGAAAAGGATGCGAAAAAGAATAACCAATCACTTTTGTCCGATTACTTTCTTCTCTTTTCTGGCTACTGTCACTGAACTGCAACCTTTCTCTGCTGTTATTTTGCCGAAAAAGCCAAATTTGTGACGATTGTGCATGTATGAGAAAATTATGCATACATATTTTCATAATAGAAAGCTCTGTTTGTGACAAGGAGAATGTGTAGACCTGTGTGTATGACAATAAAGTAAGTGGTGGTGGTATAACTTTTTGTCACATAAAATAATATTTATAAAAATAAATAAATAACAATTGATTGTTAAAAAATAAAATGTTAAATAAGGGAGTGTTCATAAATACTTTGGTGGGGGGGGTTGGAAACAATTGAGCCATGGACATCTTTTTTTTTTGGACCCCCCCCAAATAGGGTGGGTTTTTTTCTTGACCCCCCCTTTCAAGAACCTTTTTTTGTGTTGACCCCCCCCCCCCCCCCCCCCCCCCCCCCCCCCCCCCCCCCCCCCCCCCCCCCCGTCTGTTCACGTTATATAACAGAAACAATAACAACATTCTATTCTATATAAACCTATAGACATAGTCACAATCACTTTTATTATGGTAGGTGGGTTATATATTTATTAAAGATATATAATATAACACAATTGAAAAGTCAAACAAAATCAGTGTAGGTCTTCTTCTTTATAATCCTGCCCGACACTCGTGATCGCTGTGGTACATGTCCTCCTCTTCTTCTTTATCTGCATCCTCTTCATCTTCAAATGTTTTAGGCTCCAGTGGCGTAGCTATATAGGTTATTTATATTGGGGGGGGTGGTAAATAAAATGAACCAACAAGATTGTTATGAGTCAAGATACGCGCGCGTAGCGCGCGAAATTTTTTGACTTTACACCTATTTTTGTCACGATTGAGATACATTTTGGCTGTAAACAATACCAACCTTTTTTTTTGGACCCCCCCCCCTATACAAGCACTTTTTTCCCTGACCCCCCCTTTTAAGAACCTTTTTTTTGGTTGGCCCCCCCCTCATATTTTCCAACCCCCCCCACCAAAGTATTTATGAACACTCCCTAACAAAATCATAACATTTACAATTTACATTACTATTATAATCAAAACAAATAATTGTTGATCATGATGTAACGTAATGATCTGTGAGAACAGAGATCGAGCGCTCGCCTTTATTCAAAAAGGATGAATTAATGCGGTCTTGCGATGCGATGCACTCAAAAACAACAGCATTCCAAAAGAACAGCAGGCACACCAGCCGGCGCTAACGCACAGGCCCGTGACGCTGTCGTCGCTGTGATCGACAATTATTTGTTTTAATCATTAAAGGTAGATGTTCTGTGTCGATGTTCTCTGTTTGCTGGCCCGATTTTCAACTTGATGTTTTCTATACATGAAATCATCCTAATAATAATTGTCGCCTCCAAAAGTTTGAGTTGCATAACTCCAATTATTGCTTATTATTTTAGAAGCACAAGGTCACAAGAAATTTGCCCATTGAGTAGTACACAAACTGGCAGTCTTTAAGTAACCACCGATCACTTTTTTTTGGCCAGGATCTTTTTCTTCACATTATTGGCAAGATATTTTGATATCAGCAGAATCCCCATATTTTTCTCATGTCTGTAAAATCTTAATTCACCTGTATTCACCTGTATTCACCTGTGTTGTCGGGCTCCAAAATAAGACTAAAAAGTCTTTTAATGCCCACCCTTAGACATAACAAAAATACCACTGCATAAGTATTACATTATCTTGTAAATTTCATGTACTGCTGACGGGCTTGAATTAACGGTGTGAGTTCTGCACAAACATTGACTGCTGAAACATATGCGGCTGGTAATTCTAATTCACAAGCCATATGTGAATTTGTTGTATTTCTTGGAAAAGAACCCATCAAACTTGGACTTGAAACAGTTGACTGTTGGTGCTTCTACAGCTGCAATGGGAAGTAGGTTCCAGTTGTCGACGACTCTGTGCGTCCTTATATCCAGTCGTGCCCTTGGTTTCTGAATCCTCTGTTTGTGTCCTCTTAGGTCTAAGTTGGCGTCTTTCATCTCAAAAATGACATTGTTCATGTCATTCAGTCCATTCATGATTTTGAAGACTTGGATCATGTCTCCTCGTAGTCTCCTGTATGCCAAGGCTGGTAGATTTAACTCTTTCTGTCGTTCGATGTAAGGAAGATCAGCAAGCGCAGGAATTATCTTAGTTGCCCTTCTTTGTACCTTTTCAAGTCTTGTGATATCCTTGCGGAGGAATGGGCTCCACACACAATTTGCATACTCGAGATGTGGCCTCACCAGAGTCTTGTACAGGGGAATAAACATGTCCACGTCCATGTATGTGAAGGTTCGCTTAATTAGCCCAAGTATGCTGTTGGCCTTGTTCGCTACCTTTCCCACGTGATTGCTGAACTTCAATGTAGGGTCAAATACCACTCCAAGGTCTTTCTCCTCCTTACGAACATTCAGATTGGCTCTGTCTTGTCCTTCCCGCATGCTATAGGTAAATTCTTCCCGCTGATGGCCATAATGCATAATACCGCATTTTCCCACGTTGAACTTTAGCTGCCATTTCTCTGACCAGTTACTAAGGCTGTCCAAGTCATTCTGCAATAATTCACAGTCATCGTTATTCCTGATGTGCGAGTAAACCTTGGTGTCGTCTGCAAACATTTTCACATGCCCTTTGAGAACATCCGGAAGGTCGTTGATGTAAATTACAAATAAGATAGGACCCAAGACACTGCCTTGAGGGATGCCACTCAACACGTTGGTCCAAGATGATTTTGTTCCATTCACAACCACGCACTGTTTTCTATTGGACAGGAAGCTATCGATCCACTTCAACATGTTGCCATTGATACCATGTGCTTTTAGCTTCTTAAGAAGACGCTGATGGGGAACCGAGTCGAAAGCTTTGCTGAAATCCAAATATGCAACATCTACTCCTCCTTCTTCATCTATCATGCTTGTCCATGTGTCTAAAACCTCTATGAGTTGCGTCACACATGATCTGCCTGAACGAAAACCATGCTGGTGCTCACTTAGTAGTGTGTTGTCATCAAGGAACTGCATGATCTGGTCTCGCAGAATGGATTCCATTATTTTGCATACAACTGACGTAAGGCTGACTGGTCTGTAATTTCCCGGTGACTTGGCTTTGCCTTTCTTGAATAATGCTGTCACATGAGCCAATTTCCAATCATCCGGAACAGTACCCTGCTCAATTGATTTGTTGAAGATGATGCTCAATGGTTTGGCAATGATTTCAGCTGCTTCTTTCAACACCCGTGGATGAAGACCATCAGGACCTGGTGATTTAGAGGGTTTCAACTTGTTCAGACACTTCAGAATATCTTCCTCGCTGATAACAGTATACTGCAAGGGTTCGCCCTCGTGTTTCTGTTCCGGGTCAGGTACGTCTGTCAAGTTCTCGCTTGTGAAGACACTTGAAAAGAAATCGTTCAGTACATTTGCTTTGTCACTGTCGTCTTTGGTCATCTCTCCATCGCCTTTGTCCAGGTCACATATACCACTCTTTACTTTAGTCTTCGATCTAACGTAGCTCCAAAAGGATTTGGGGTTATCTTTGATGTCCCTTGCTAGTTTCTTCTCAATTTGTCGTTTAGCTTTCCTCACTTCACTTGTAGCAGCATTTCTACACTTGACGTACGATTCGTAATCGTTGTATTCTTTGGTAGTAGAATATCTTTTCCAAGCATGGTACTTCTTCTTCACCTTGGCCATGGTCTCCTTGCACATCCATAAAGGTTTCCTTCTCTTCTTTACATCACCTGCTCTGTTGGGGTTAGTTAGTCTTTGGTATGTTGCAATTCATCGCCTCTACAAGCTTACTTGTGAAAAATTTCCATGCAGTGTTAACTTCCATCTCTTTTACTTCCTCCCAGTTGGCTCTGTCCAAATCATTTCTAAGTTTGTCGTAGTCACCTTTAGCGTATAAAAATCTTGCTGGTTTGTTGTCGTTTATATCCACGTAGCATTTGAACTCATACTCCAAAACAATGTGGTCACTCTTACCAAGAGGGCTATATGCTCTTTGATGTCATCAACCATCTGATCTTCATTCAGTAAGATAAGGTCTAATAAACTAGGTCGTTGTCCCACTCTGAAACGTGTGTTACATCTTACTGCTTGAGAGAGGTAATTATCTTGAAGACATTCTAGCAACTTGCTGCTTCCATGCACTGGCCCTTCTGTTGAAGTCCATGAATCCCAGTTTACTTCTGGGTAATTAAAGTCTCCAACTATCATCAAATGGGAATTCTTCTTATCGCACGCTGACTTGATGAGGTTTAATAAGAGTTAATTATTCTCCTTACTTGAGTTAGGACTTCGATAAACACAACCAACCAGTAGATTGTCGTTGTCTTTGAGTCTGATCTCACACCAGACACTCTCCTTAAAGTCGAGATTGGTTAAAATGTCACTTTGAATAGCCTTCAGCCATTTTTTGGTGTAAATGCAAACACCTCTGCCATTCCCAAGCTCACTAAAACAATCATAGCCATCCAATTCGAGTTCGGCCTGAAGAATATTACTCCCTTGGAATTTTGGCAATACTTCAGTGACAGCAATGATATCTGGCTTAATCGATTCTATACTTGATTCAAGTTCGTTCCTCTTATTTATCAAGCTGTCGGCGTTGGTGTAAATACACTTTAACTTCTGCTGTGTAATTGAACCCCTCCATGGGTATTCTTCATCATGATTGCTCTCAGAATCTTTCCTTCCTTTCTTCTCTGATCTATCAAAACCATTAATATTTACATCACTTTCCGGATTACTTGATCCACTGTCCGTAGCCTTTGGATTACTTGATCCACTGTCCGCAGCCTTAAGGGCCAGAAATGTTCCATTTAGAAATTATAAGCTTAAATGTGGTGAATTACTGCCACAGTTCAATAGGTGTCCATTTCTCTGCAACAACAAACTTTTAAAATACCCAGTAAACTGTATTTACAGTAGTATGTATATGATGTGCTCTATCACATACATATTTTAAGTTAACAAAAACTGTTATTGTTTATTTTCATTGTTAAAAGTTCAAAACATACCGCCGTACGAATTTAGAAGTGCATTTACCACAAAATTAGCTGCATGCTTTCTTTGGTGCGCCTTGGGACGCATTTAGTAAAAAATGAATTGTTTAACACCAAATTTGGTTGTAATGTGTGGTATGTATTCTGAAATAGCAAACTCACCCAAATGCATAGGGGCAATTCCATGTTACTCACGTTACGCTTTTTCGCTACGTTACACTTTTGGAAGTGCCATATTTTTTAGAAGAACAAGCTTGACAGAATTATTTTTTCTGCAGTAGTTACACAAGACCCAGCACTAACTTTATATGCAATTAGAATTGCAATACAAGACATGACTTGCGAGTAAGAAGGAAAACACTTTTACTCACGTTACATTTCATTGGACATCATAAAATAGCAACAAGCCTTCATTCACAAAGTGTCCTCATACAGGATATTTTTGGAAACAAGTTTAACATGGTAGATAAAGCTAACATTAAGATACAAATGCAAGGTGAAAATATTCTGATTAGACAAACACTTTTCAGAAAATTGACCAAAATAGCTGTTACTCACGTTACTTGTTTTTGCAAATTCAAATTGTATTTATATAGCTCATGCAGATTAGCTCAAAATGTTAAGAAATAGTCTTGACATGATGCATTTAATTTCCCAAAATGTTATTATGTCTCCAAACGGTCAATTATGACCGCTACACAAGTTCACAGGACATTTTGCAAACTCTCTACCTGTTACATCAACAATATCTTGATGAAAATGGTATCATTTTGCATTAAAACAAACAATTTGAGAGCTATTTTCTTTTTTGAAACTTAACATTAATGTTAAACAAGTGTTAGGTGAAAATATTTGCATATAATTGATGAATTACACCATAGTTATCAAGGTTGCCGAATTCCGCACCTTTGCGCAAAATCAATATTTTTGAACTTAGGAACGATGAACGCAAGAAATATGCAGAAAATGCTCTACAATATTTGTGTACATATTAAAGCTATGCATGTATATTTAACACTTTGTAACCAACAAAATTGAATATTTTCCTTCAAAAGTGACTTTCAGAGGACAAAGCTACTGTTTTACTTGTTGAAAAACTTTGAACGACACGTAATGACCCCTAGAAATAGTGCGTACGAAGTGATGGAAGTGCCAGACTGACATAAGACTGATAAATGAATAAAACTAAGTGCAGTAAAAGCAAAAAGAGATCCATTTCTTATTGCTACAATGCATTTTAGGCCGTTACTCACGTTACATTTTTGTTACTAATGTTACAATTTGTTACTAATGTCACGTTACAGTTTTCAAACCTCTGCCATTTTAATAAAACTACACATAGCCCATTATATTTCCTGTTTTCAAATTAAGTACCTGGAGTATGATTATTATTCCATTTGCCAAATTTTAAAAGCAAGGAACAATTAATTGAGTAGGACAACTATTTGATGTTTATCGTTACTCACGTTACATTTCTAACTACTATCGGACACACAGGAGATTCCTCCGAACTTGTGTCAATGCATAGGTATTTTTCATAGTTGGTAACTTGAAACTAAGGTATTATGCATTTCAGAAATCAACAAATATTTATATTTACAGTTAATATTAAATGTAAGAGGTCAACATAACCTGAACACACATTTTTCACTTATTCTTTATGAAAAAAACATTTTCCGATTCTGACGATCATTTCTTGAAATTTACAAACTAATCATTCAAACATTTGATTGTCCCATATACCTACAAGTGTATACAATAAAATAAAATGGGTAATAAGCATCCAAATTTAATTTAAAATTTTCAGGTCATATCACCAATCTATGGAATTGCCCATATTGTTTGTTATTGGGTTTTTTGTTTTGATTTTCTACAGAAAGATTGTTTCACACACAATGTGTGTTTTGATGTGAATTTCCGCTGTACAGATGGCCAGAACACAGCAGATAGGACAAACAAGCACACCATAATATTGGAACCACGATTTACAAAAGAAGTTCCTCCAGAAAACCATCAAAATAATTTGAGCGTTTGAGATCAATCATTTAATAATTAGTGAGCCAATAACTTATATAAAACAAAATCATGGATTTTGAATTCAAAACAAAGACAGCGGCAGTTAGAGAGAAAGTGGAGGAGTTATTTGATTACGAAGGATGCAAGGTTGGCCGCGGGACCTACGGGCATGTGTATAAGGCCACAACCAAGAAAGGATCGCCAAAGAGGGAGTTTGCACTGAAACAGATTGAGGGAACAGGTATCTCTATGTCGGCTTGTAGAGAAGTGGCGGTAAGTTGAGGGGGGATGTCAACTCCCGGTGGGGGGGGGGGGGGGGGGGGGCACTCAACCTTTTTTTTTTTGTAGGGTTGTGAACTGAACTGAGTGGATTTTATGACGAAAAATAGGGTCTTAGGAACTGATTTTTTCAAAAAAGTAGGTCTTGAGAACTGGCTTATAGTTCAATTTTTTAGAACGCAAATTTTTGATTTTTTTAAAAAAAATTTAGAGCAAAATTTCAATAAAAATCGGGGTCATAAGAACTGATGCAGGCTCAAAAGGGGGGTCAAAAGAGCTAGCAGCAAAGGGTGAAAAGGGGGGTCTTCAGCGTGGCACATACCTATACCCTTTTTCAATGTCAGTGCCCCCCCCCCCCCCCCCCCCCCCCCCCCCCGGGTGTCAACCATCTATTAGGCCCAAAAAAAGGTGTTGTGTTGCCCTCAAGTGCTTAAAATTTAAAATTGTGCCAGTAAGTCGGAAATCTTTTTTTCTTTTTTTTGCGGACAAATATATGGTTTATGTCAAGACAAAATTGGTATAGACCCACATGTCAATTTAACTAATGTTTCTAGTGTTATAACAGTCTAAAAACATTTAGTAAAACTAACTTATTCAGTTCAAGCAAGAAATAGTAACATTTAGACACTTTAAGAACATATTCAAATCTTTAAAAAAAAAACAGACCCACATTTTTGCGGTTTTAGGGTCGGCCTCATTGGAATCATTGTGGTTCTCAAAATGATAGCCTTAAATCACTGAGCTAAAATGAAGATGCTGGGTTGAATCGCAAAGTCACATTGCTGCTCTTAATTACACAATAGTATTTATCGTCACTATTCTGTCAAAACCTTGTCTGTTTTTCGGCCCTTCAGCAAGTATAAAATAAAACTGCCCAATGATTATACATAGAAAATTTTGCTTTAGACGTGTTCAGGTGGCAAGAGCACTTTTACAAGGTTTTCACAGATGTTATTTTGCCCCTGTATATGTTTAAAGCAGACTGCCCAAAGGTTATACATAGAAAGTATTACTTTATGCAGAACGGCCAGATGGCGATACAAGGTTTTGATAGAACAGTGACATGAATGCTTTTACTAGTGTCACTTTGTACAATGCCATATTTCCAATTTAGCTAACTGTGCTAACTGTACAAAAGTTCTAATACTGAGAAGGCTGAGGGGAATATATCACCTTGCAAACTTTCGACTTAGTTGAACCCTTTTTGTCTTTTCAGCCACCTTTATTTTGAAATTTTGGTGTTTATTTGCATATTGTGTCCTTCAGCTCTGTGAGTGAAAGGGTCAAACTTAAACCATTCTTGATTCGACATTCTGTATTTAAATCTTTACAATATTTTAATGGTTATTATTATTTCAGTTATTGAGGGAGTTGAAGCATCCTAACGTGATTTGCCTGAGAAAGGTATTTCTATCACACGCAGACAGGAAAGTATGGCTGCTGTTTGATTATGCTGAGCATGATTTATGGGTAAGTCTTGTAATGTGAAATGTCTTGTACTTGTAGACTATAATATAAAAATATAGCAAGGCCTTGAAATAAGGTGGCGTTTTGGTGCAAAATACATACCACATATTGCTGTGTGCTGTCCACTCTACACTACAGACTGCCTTCTTATTTGTTAAAATAATCCAAAATGCCATTCAACCTGAACAGACCTGATCCAGCCGACGCCATCTTTGTAGTTAGTTTGGACACATCGTCTCAAAGAAGAGAGCTGGTAATTCTTTCTTCCTGGTCGCTGCTGCCAAATTATGGAATGAGCTCCCGGTACATCTAAGGGAATCTGTTTCCTTACCTGCCTTCAGACATGCATTCAAAACTTATTTGTTTCCAACATATTTTTTTTTCCCCTCGTTTTTAATGTAAAAGCGCTGTATTCTTTGTAGAGCACTATATAAATGCTTTGTATTATTATTATTGTCCCAAACAAAGTTGATTCAGTGTAGCGTGTTATGATCAATTACTTCTACAGCAAATCGTTTCTCCAATGATTTGATTGTACAATGTATACCATGTTTCATTGTGATTTTCAATAAATGCTGATCGACCAGTCATCTTACGACACTGTCAATCATCGATTTCATGTTGTCAAGAAGAACATCCCAATAATAGACAAATCGTACGGACAAGGTACATGTGACAATAATAAAACCAGTAGCAAGTTCTAACCCAGTGGATGGACGTCTTATGGCTGCGCACACATCAACCTTTTAATAATGTGAGTTATCACATTTGTAAGCAATCAGTAGAAGTCTTTAATTCCTAGTCATTTCTCTTATACATTGTGTAACTTTGCAATGCACTGCTATAAGGTAGATTGAAAGTTTTTGTGGCATGAAATGTTCGCGAGTAAGTGTTCCTTGCGAAATGAGCCAAATTTAAGTGCACACGAACATTTCTGGTTTTACAGTATACCACGTCTCGGTGGGATTTTCAGTAAGTGCTGATCAATCAGTCATCTTATTCTTACGACACTGTCAGCCATCAATTTCATGTTGGATTCAAAACTTACAGTAATTTGTCAAGAAGTACATCCAAATAATAGACAAATCGTACAGACAACTACGGGACTAGGTAGATGATAACCCGTAGGTATTTCAATGATGGTAGTCAATCAAGCGAATGACGACAACGTCTGAAATGTCAAACAGATGAAAAGAACAAGAGAGTTATTATACAGAGAGTTCATTATTGTCTATCTCCCCCCAAGTCGCTGTCCAGCTGACAGATGTGACAGGGGCTGAGAAATCCGTATAAAAATGTTTGACTAGAGTTTATGTCACATAGTCCATTCAGGTGGTCTCTTGACACGCGTGGATCGTCGCTGAGCGTTGGCCATTTCTGGATCAATCATAGTTAGCTGTGGCGTTCGGGGTCCTGTTGCGGGTGGTGTAGCGTGCGATTGGGCCGCGGGTAGTACCCTTTGTGTCTCGATAGGAGGTCGTGTAGACTTAGGCAGAGATTGGGTGTCAGGAGCTGGCTGAGTGACAGACTCGCTGTTGGGTTCGCCATGTAGCGCTATGTTGTATGGGGTAGCTGGGATGATCGGATGGTCAGGATGAGTGTTTGCGGGAGTGTTTGTCTGCGTGGTGTCCTCAGGGCGCATGGGACTGTCGTGTTGCTCCTTCAATGGGAATGGGGATGGGCGGCAGTTGGATCTTGCCATGTCGTCAAGTATTGACTTACGAGGTTCTGGGCAATACACAGGCGTGTATTTTCGCAGAAATTTTCTGTTCCTTAAAGTTGTGCGACCTGAGCCGTCAACTCGTACAATATATTGATCAAATTGACGCACTTCTATCACCCGGCCTGTTTTGTCCCATTTCCTGGGGTGGAAACCAACTTGGTTCTGTACACGAACTGTGTCGCCCACTTTGAGCGGCGGGAGCCGACGAGTGTGTTCAGACCATCGCTCCGCTTGAAGCACGTGGCGATTGCGCAATGCTTCTTCTCTGGCGGTAAGCATATTGCGCCAGGTGGAATGTGGCGTATACCGGCCAGGATGAATTGGAACAAAATCCCTGATCGGTCGGCCAAAGACACATTGAGCTGGTGACAATTTCGTGGTCGGGTCTGGTGCGTTGCGGTATTGAAGTATTGCCCGCTGGAATGAGTTTGTGTCTAGCGTACCGCTGTGTCCCGTGTTGTCGGTGATTATACGCTTTACAGTCTTAACGCCTGTGAGGGAAGGCGACGGATGACAGCCGATGGTGCACGCCCCACTGCTGAAGGAAGTTGCGAGTTGTGGTTGCGGTGAATTCAGGGCCTCCGTCTGATGTGATCTCATCGGCGATGCCATAAGTGGCGAAGATATGTCGTAAGCAGGTAATGAGCCCGGCAGCCCCGTCAGTGGCTCGCTCGACAACGGGCCAGTTGGAGTACCTGTCGACGACCACGAGGTAGTTGGTACCTTTGTACTGGAAGTAATCTGCGCAGATACACTGAAATGGGTAAGCTGGTTCAAGACGTGGCATTGGTGGGGCGCTGGGTTGTGATGGTGCCATGCGATTACAATGGCTGCACCTGGCTCTGGTGTTTGTTATGGCTGTTGTGATACCTGGCCAGAAGACTGACGACTCGGCTCTTGAAGTCATCATGGACGCGCCTTGGTGGGCGGAGTGTAGCGCCTGAAGGCAGTCATCACGCAGTGTTGGTGGGATAACAATACGCTCTTTGTACATTATGACACCGTCGAGGGTGTAAAGGTGATCACGGAACTGATAGTACCCACGGATTGATACTGGCCATTCGTGTCGTGTGTGAGGCAGGTTACCGTCCTCGAGCATGGTGGTGAGACGAGCTAAGTCTTGGTCACTAGTGGTTGCTAATTTGACACGATCCCAGGTTATCGACTGTAGGCCGTCGAGTGATGCAGATGCTGAAGCTTCAAGTGACATGTCAACATCGCTCTGTGGAGGGGCGTCGTCACGTAGGAGTGCCATGAATTCTGTGGGCTTGTGTGTGTGCGAAGCAAAGCTTACGTCGTCCTCCAGGGGGTATTTGGCTGGGATTGGGTCACCCGTAGGGTAGCGCGACATACAGTCAGAGGCCTTGTTCTGCGCACCCTGGATATGAACCACTCTGAAGTGGTAACGAAGTGTTTTCTCCTTCAGGTTGCGGAGGCGCGGGTTGCTGATATCGTCTAGGGCACGCGTTGAAAAGATGCCGAGGAGTGGTTTATGATCAACCGCCACAATGAGGTCTTTGCATCCAAGTACAAAATATCTTGCACGGTCAAGGGCATCTGCCACAGCGAGGGCCTCCCCTTCGATTGGTGCGTAGCGTGATTCGGCTGGGTGTGTGAATCGGCTGCCAACCAAGACGATTTTCCATCCTTCGCGACAGCAGAATGGCTTAGCTGTGTCATCAGCATGACATTGGCAGTGCTTTTGCAGTAGCCAGTATCCAATACCAGTTTTTGACCAGTCAGTCACGAGGCAGGTGGTTCTTGACTTGTCAAAGATTTTTACGCCATTGTGTATCTCTTCAATGATCCTTTGTTTTGACTCACAGAAGAGCTGGTCAAGGGTCTCGTCCCAATGGAAAGGCTGTCCTGGCTTGAGGAGGTTGCGGAACGGGGCCATGGTAGTCGCCATTGAGAAAGCATATGCAACTTGGTTAACAAGGCCGAACCATGATCTGACGTCCGTGACTGATTTGGGAGCTGGGAAGTCTCGAATGGCCCGCATGTACTTTTGGCTTGGTCGCACGCTGTTGGTCGTGATCTCAAAACCTGCGAATTCAACTGTCTCTGCCGCGAAGATAAATTTGTCAGGGTTTAGGGTTATGCCTTTGTCGCCACAGATTTCGAGCCATTCAGTGGCTTGATGAAAGCTGGCTTCGATAGAATGGGACCATAGCAGAGTGTCATCAACACATTTCACTTTGTCTGCAATGTGCGTGACTATTTCATCAAATCGACGGGTGTAGCTGTCACCGGATGCGATGTAGCCTTGCGGGCAGACCCGGTAACGGTAGCGTCCCCACGGTGTGATGAATGTAGTTAAGTGGCGGTCGTCCTCGTGGAGGGGGACACTGTGGTAGCCATTCCAGGCATCAAAGACGGTTTTGGTTGTGTCGTTGGGCACAGAACGAGCGAGATGGAATGGTGACGGTGTGTGGTGTGTCTCCCTGACAGCATTGGCATTCAGGGCTTGCATATCGACGGTGCGGCGGGGCGTTCCGTTCTTCTTGGCACATATGACCATCCGGTGGCAGTAAGTCACAGGTGTGCCCACAGGAACTGGTTCAATTACACCGAGGCTGACGTCACTGTCCAATCCCGCTTTGACTTCATCTTGCCAATGGATGGGGACTGGGATGGGGGTGTGGTGTGCCATTGGCTTAGCATCTGGGTCGATCATTAAGCGCATTGGGGGGCCTTTCATCATCGGGAGTGGTGTATGTGTGCATGTGTTGAACGTCGATGAGGCGTAGTAGTCTAGAAGCCACTGTTGGAGGCGTTCTCTGTTGTCAGTGGTGGCTGGAAACGGGGGCGAGGTGGGACGTAATGGGGGCTTCTTGCGAGGTGGGCAGTCACAAGGCATCGCTTTGTCATTGCTGTCTCCACTGGTCGAGCACTCGCCAACGGTGGGGAAGGTGCCGCGTATTATCTTAAGAGCCATGCATGCTTTCCGGCTGAGGAAGAGTTTGTCAGACTCGTCAGTGATGTATACCATCTGCTTGGTTGTGAGGGCCTCCCCATCTGGCGATCGACCTGTGAAGCGTACCAGGGCTGCTCCGACGATGTTGATACCATCGTTATTGGCGGCGCGCATTGACATTGTCACTGGGAGTAGATCACTTTTGTTTAATCCTAGTTGAGACAGGATCTGCACTCCTCCTAGGCAACTCTGGCATCCTGTGTCGGCCATGCAGTTGATGGGGGTGGGCCCAGTGTCTCTTGCTATGGGAGTAGATCACTTTTGTTTAATCCTAGTTGAGACAGGATCTGCACTCCTCCTAGGCAACTCTGGCATCCTGTGTCGGCCATGCAGTTGATGGGGGTGGGCCCAGTGTCTCTTGCTATGAGGACGCCAAGGGCTTTATAGTCTTCGCGATTGACGCTGGCAGACAGAGTGATATACGGCTGGGGCATGGACGAGTGCTTGAGCCAGGCATTTGAGAGTTGATCGTGCACATGGTGGTCCAGGGTGATGGCTGCACTGGTGCTGTGGCCCAAACTGGTTCGGGGCTGGTTGTGGAAGATGTCGTGAATGCCGCAGAGATTTCCGAACTCGGCATCCTCCTGCGATGCGGCGGCGGTATTGTCGTTGCGTCGGCCGCCTCTGCAGACAGAGCTGAAGTGGTTCCTGATGTTGCACTTTCCGCATATCTGGCCGTAGGCAGGACATTCCGTTCTGCGAACTCGCGTGGGGGCCTTAGCTCCGTGGCCATTTTTTCCACAGTATATGCATGTGTCGCCAGGTTTAGGAGGCTGTCCAGTATGGGTCTGTGGTTTCTGTGCGCGATCTTTAGCTGGTCCCCGTTGCTGCTTTTTGTATGAGCTGCTGGCCGCTGCGGTGTGGTGTGCGTTCACAAGTTGGTGTGCTGATCGTTTCCCGGACTCTTTTGTTTCAATGAACTGCAGGACTTCTTTGAGGGAGGGAGACTGGTTTTTGTCTCCAAGAAGATCGAGCTGGATGTCTTTTGTCCGCGAGGCCATGACTGACGATGTCCCGGATCATGGGCTCAGTATAGTCAACATCCTTTCCGCAATCTGGGCATGGGACGGTGTACTGGCATGTGTCGGCCTGTCCACGGACGCGGGCGCTGAAGGCACGAACTGGTTCATCATGGTCCTGTTGCATTGTTTGCAGCTTTGCGCGTGTCACCATGGGATTTTCTGCTCTGATTGCTAGGTTTTTCATAAGCATTAGGACATCCTCTTTGCTCTTGTTTGTGAGTGAGCCCCCGGCAGTGCGGGTCAGGTCCCGACGGAGTTTATCGTCGCAGCACTCAAGTAGTTGTAGGATTCGGGCTTTTCCTGTTATCTCGGTTGCCTCTTCATAGTCCGCCCACCGTGTGAGGAAGTAATTCCAGTCCTCGGATGTACCTTCCGCGGCTAGCACAGGTCGGTTAACTTTCTCGACCCTTGCTGTAGTGTGGGTGGGTTTGGCGCCTATATTCGCGTGGACCAGGCCGTGTATCTTTAGGAGTTCCAGGGCGAGCTGTGCGTCCACGTCACCTGTGTTGTAGGCGCACTCCGGGAAGGGGCACTCGATCACAGGCATGTTTAGTCAGCGATCGACGGTGGTCGATGGATAATGTTACTCAGAGTTTACGATGTTGTCGTCATAGATGATAACCCGTAGGTATTTCAATGATGGTAGTCAATCAAGCGAATGACGACAACGTCTGAAATGTCAAACAGATGAAAAGAACAAGAGAGTTATTATACAGAGAGTTCATTATTGTCTACTAGGCACATGTGAAAATAATAAAACCAGTAGCAAGTTCTTACCCAGTCGATGGATGTCTAATCATGGATGCGCACACACACCAACCTTTAAATGTGAGTAATGTAAGCAATCAGTAGAAGTCTTTAATTCCTGGCAATTTATCTCTCATCACAGCACATCATCAAATACCACAGAGCCAATAAAGCCAGCAAGAAAGGACCTACCTCAGTACCTCCCACCATGGTGAAATCTCTTCTGTATCAGATCTTGGATGGCATACACTATCTACATGCCAACTGGGTGCTACATAGAGATCTGGTAAGACTCAGAGCATTAAATTGGGTTTAGGCATACAAATACTGTTCACCCAATTGTCCTTGGTTTTTATATTTTTTAATAAGCCTGTCTTGCGCCATCCTCAGACATGCCAACTTGTACGTTTTTCCCGTATTTCGTTAAAAATACGGGCGTACGGGATTTTCCCAAAAAATACGTTTTTAACCATTATTGACCTCCAAACTGCAAGGCAAAGAATCCCTTTCAAAAACAACTGCAAGTAAAGACTATTATCCACCTGACAACGTTTCTAGAAAGTAAATATATTCCCTGTTTGTTATGTTACGCTATTGTGGTATATTACAGTTTTAGTACCACCCATCGCACATGATCGCACATGGTAATTGCGCAATTACTAGACTGAGACTCTGCCGCCCTCATACATCGCTCTATTAATAGTACAGTGCCAGGGAATGTACGGTAATCTTGATGACTGGTGGATGTACACACTTATGATGAATTAAAATGAATTAAAATGGCGGCGCACAGTGATGAATGAAAACAAACTTTCTTCGGCGAAAAAAGTCAAAATACGCCAGAAAGTAATTGAAATAATGACAATTATGAAACTTCTTTGCCAGGAATAACTTGCGAATTTAATATGTTGTCATGCAGGGAAGAAAATCGGACTAAAAGTAAGCTTATTTAAAAATACGGGTTTTCAAAGAAAAATACAGCTTTGGGGGTTTCAGAATACAGTTTTCGGATCCCAGAGGTTGGCATGTCTGCATCGTCACATAATCTATCCATAGGCACAGCCTAAAGTGTTCTGCTTTTTCTTTTAGAAAACGAAATTTCATGTTTTTGTTTACAATATTTTCAATCCGCCATAGGAGTCATGCACCTGATATTTTGATGTGATCACTATAGTTTAATCAGATACAAATTGGTGTGAAATATTTGGTTTTTATTTCCCTGCTCGCAAAAGTAATCCAGGGGCATGCACACGATTATGGCCATAAGCACACGGGTTTGGTGCACGCGTATGATGCAGTGCATTGTTGCCTTCATGCACGCCTGCATCCTTTGGATTCATTCGCTGCTGTCACTAATTTGGAGCTGATTAAACTATAGATATAATAGAACACATGCTGATGTCACTACTCTCTGTTAGGTACTTGATATGTCGTGGAGTATAAATCGGATTCATTCACTAGCCTTGATGTTATTTACTATTTGTAGGTTAACACTTTCCACGCGGCAGTCGTCTGCAGACAACAGTTCAAAAATTTCGCAAAATGTTTCAAAAATTTCAGAATTATTGAATTTCATCACCATATTTGGAATCACTCTGAGATATGCATTAAATAAAGTACAGACATGCCTAGTATTGGTTCAGTAATTCATGCATGAGATGAGACTTTGAAAGTTGGTAAGGTTTCTTAAGAATAAAAATCTGTTTTGTATATTTATGGTAAAACTAATAGCCGTGTGGAAAGTGTTAAGTTGTCCGCCCATTAAGTTTCATTGCACAACTAACCCTGTCAAATCGATATAATTTCAGAAACCTGCAAATATCTTAGTAATGGGTGAAGGACCAGAGAGGGGATGGGTTAAAATAGGTAAGTAAAGCAAAGTGATGTTCCCAAATTGTTCGTTTTAAACATCCGAGTTGCTTAACCAAATGTGGATGCTTATGTGACAAACAAATAACTGATTTTGCCATGGATGCAAAATTCAGCAGTCTCGAAAGACAAGATCTGTTAGCACTAATGCTAAATTCTAATCCACCCCATTGCAATTATGATATAATAATTCTAATCAGAAGCAAGCTAACTTTATTTCAATGTATGGTTCATGAAGAAATATGTGTTTGCAAATTTTGATTTTGAGATGTAACCAAACACATTATTTGTTTCTTTTATTTTGAAAACACTTTCTTTGTATTTTTTCTCATTTGTAGTGGGGGTTTCTGCAAACTCTACCTTGTTGCATTACAACCGATGAATACTAGCATATTCAAAGCTAAAAATGTGGTATGATCGAGTTCAGGCTCATTTTGCTTGATCGCATCACATATATTCCTTTAATTATGTAAAAAGATGAAACCATGATCAATGATTAATTTGTAGAGTATTGAAATGGACATATTCAAGTTGAGGTCACTCTAAAACAAGACCCGATTATCCTGTGTGCAATTTGTAGTTTGTAACTATTCTCTCTAATCTAAATTTCATTCATTTTATTTTTAGCTGACATGGGTTTTGCTAGGTTATTCAACGCTCCTTTGAAACCCCTTGCTGATTTGGATCCAGTGGTTGTTACATTCTGGTACAGAGCACCTGAGCTGCTACTAGGGGCTAGACACTACACAAAGGCAATTGGTAAGCAAGTACCAGGACAAGCAGTGGCATAGCCATAAGGGGCACGATCCCCCTCCAATATGTTAGTTGTGTCGGTTGGTTTGTGCCCCCAAAGATCTTTCATTTTTAGAAACTCGTTAGTATTTTAGAAGCTCATTTGTATAAAGTAGCAAATGTTCACGCGCACCGGTAAAGTCTTGTTGTTTCACTTTTGTTTCTCCCCCCCCCCCCCCACCTCCAATATAAAAAACCTAGCTACACTACTGAGGACAAAGGCTAGTTTAGATGATGTGTAATGTGTGTTCACTAAAATTGTGCAGTGTAGAGCACCAGAGCTACTAGTATAAGCCATTCTGCAGGAAGTAGCAATGTGATACCAAAGCGTACTCCAATGAGAATAGCTTATTATCGAGTGTGGGATTCCCGGTTGCAAACAATCGGAACATTCCAATTTCTAAAGTTTCTGAGCAAATGATTTTGCTTTGTGATTTCATTTCAAGTCATTTAAATGTATACCATGTTGGTTCAAAACCTTAATAATAAAATAATTCAGCATTGACAGGCCAAAAAAAAGGGGTTCTGAAACCCATTAAAAACACTAAACCCCTGGAGCCTCCAGGATCCCCATTGGATGCCCCCTGTGTCCTCACCTGGGCACTATGACATGCCTCTGGAACCCTGGCTGCTAAGTGTCCTTATTCCTGGGGTTTCAATGTTGGCAAGCATGCGTATGTACGTACAGATTCAAAGTCAAATCCCAGTATGGGTGTGTAAATCATGCGTCTATCATTGGAATACTTATTAATCATTGGTAATCTTTGCGTGATTAAATTGTGCACTTTGCAAGTTTTCAACTGTTTTGCATGTTTTTAAATTCACGATTTTTAGTTTCATCATGTAGACTTATACCCAAAAGAAATGTATTCACATGTTATTATTTCCACTTGTACAGTACACACTGACATTATGTTCATACTTCCTAGTCAGATGGGTAAAGGGCAAAACACTTCAGTACACTTATGTTAATAAGTAAGCAAATGCCGAGGATAAGTAAAAAGAAAAGGGAATATAGCACTCTTAATTCAGTTTCAAAATCCATTTTGGCACATATTTTTTTAATCCTATTTGGTGCAGTGAAGAGCATCAGAACTACTTTAGTTCAAACCATTCCAAACTGGTGAGAAATATTCGCTTTTTATCTCTCTGTGCGCAAAATTAATCCAAGCGTACACTTGTGATTATGGCCACACGCAAATGGTTTTGCCGCAAGCACATGTCACGCATTTAATGCACAGTACCCTTGGGTTTTTTTACTTCTAATAAGGTGCACAAGTACATCCTGTACGATGTAAAGACTGCTGTTCAATAGGTTGATGATCGTCATGATGATACAGGGTGTGTCGAAAAATGGTCCCATGTGCCATGAGGTAAAACATAATTAGAAATACATCCCATGTGTTTGTCACGGATTGTCTCTACCGACAACTCTCACAAACATCATAGGCAAACCACAAACTCACGATTTATTGTTCTCCAACATTTATTTCTTTAAAAAACGTGGCTTTTTCATCAAGTCTTCTAACAAAATGAACTCTTCATGTATGGCTTTTACATGAGTTCCAAGGTTTTTTTTCATAAAAGGTTTTTTTCATAGTATTAACAAACTGTTGGTAAGCCCCATTAGTCATCTATCAAATACACTTTATCACATTAAATTTCACCCCCCTAACTCCCGATATATGAACAATTCAGTAACAAGAGTGCAAATCCTACTTAGGCCACTTTTGAACAGGAATTGGATTTTCAACTGAAAAAAATGCATTTGAGATTCAGATGTTGATTGTAGGATACATCATTATTTAAAATACATCTACTATTCAAATATTCTGTGGTTCGTCAGTGAAAACATGGATGAAAATATGTTTTTTCTGCTCAAATTGAACTGGTTATCAAAACATGTAGTAGGTAGATTATTAGAAAAAATACTTCATGACACATCAAAGATTGCTGAACATGATTATTACTATTTCAGACACAATGTTTTTATTTTTCATTGCAAAAAAAGAATCATGTTTCACATGTGACACTTTTTTTGAACAGCGTTTACTTAAATTTAATTTAGGAGTATCGAGAGACCATAATTTTCAAATAATCTAGCGTTATCTGAATTTTTTTGTACAATTTCTTTGCAGATATATGGGCTATAGGATGTATATTTGCGGAACTATTGACCTCTGAACCCATCTTTCATTGTCGTCAAGAAGATATCAAAACTAGCAATCCATACCATCATGACCAACTTGATAGAATATTTAATGTTATGGGATTTCCACAAGGTAAGTAAGGCTAAAAGTAGTAATTAACCCTCACTCCTCGGGTGTGGTTTTGTGAATTAAACTATCAGGGGAGAAAAACAGGTCAAATTTGAGGGGAAAATCAGTCTCCGCATGCGCCAGAGATCAAACCCGGCCGGTACGTACAAGTATGATGCTGTACTGTACAAGGGTCAGGTTAAAAAAACTCAAGTTTTTTTCACAAGTTGAACGCCTGGAGGAGTGTGGTACGAGATTGACCGGTCGATCGTGTGATACAAGATTGTAGCACTATCAGGCTTTGTAGTGTCGAGGAAGGTTAGGGTTAAGCGTTACATTCCTCATCACTCAAAACACCACACTATTGGGTGCTGGGACTGCTGATAGTGTGCAAATTTCCTCAATACCATGGCATGATCAGGCGGGCTATATAATATGCTGAGGAACTTTTTAAAATTTTGCAAAGCTGCCTCTGTTGCGTGATCAGGGGCGGACTCTAATGCAGGCAACCCGGGTTCGATTCCCGGCGCCAGCACGGCTGGACGTTTCCTCTAATATGACCCAGGTTCCCCCCCCCCCCCCCCCGAGATAACTTAATTCTCCAAACATACTTTGTGGGTTAGGGTTAAGAAGGAGTAGAGGTGGTGAAGTGGGGAGGGATCGGTTTAGGGCAAGGGGAGGTGAAAGAGATGGTTGACCTGTAAGTCAATTATTCATTGTTGCAAGGAAAATATAAAAACCACAACTCATACACCATCATGACCAACTTGATAGAATAGTCAAGGCATCTAGAGTTCAGAAGACTGGGGTTAAGTCCATGCCAGTGAATGTCCAAGCCAGTGTTTGTTAATATTTGTTGTTATATTGTCTATTTAAGCACTGTGGGTTGGTAAACTGCTTTATATTATATAGAATAGTCAATGTTATGGGAATTCCACAAGGAAGGTACCGTAGAATGGGGATACTTTGACGCTTGACGGGTAACTTTGGCCAAACAAAAAAACCAAGTTTATTTGTCAAATTATGATGACAGTTTTATAGCGACATTTTTTAACTTGGTTACAACAACATATTACCCTGCTACATAATGATATGTGCATCTGAAAATGGCCTAAACACTCTTAGCTGCAGGATTTCTTTCTTTATTTTTAGATATTTTAGGAGACTTTTTTTTCTTCAACAAATTGTAACTGCCTCACCCTCATGGTTGGCGTATTCAGCAACTTTTATGTTGTGGTTGGATACCCAATTCGTTTTTCATTTGCATTCTTCATTACGACACAGACCAGCATTTGCTGAAAAAAGAAGCGAAAAGTGGGTTAACTTTGGTGAGAGGCAAGTTATATACTATCAACTAGTCAACCAACAAAAAAGTATATTCCATGCAATGAATAAAAAATTAAAATGTTAGAAAGTTGGTCAAAATGTTTGTGTGTTTTGCACCAATTTAAAAAAATCAACATTGTAAAACAAAATTTGGGCTCGTCCCTCCTAATTTATTGGCGTCCGCTGCCACTGAAGAAGGGATATGATAAAATGCAAGTCAAAGTAACCTTAAAAAATAAAAGTCTAAATAATTTGTTTGTTTGTTTGAAAAAAATATAAAATTTCTCCTATTACTTGCAGACAAAGATTGGGAAGATATAAAAAAGATGCCGGAACATCCGACACTCGTCCGGGACTTCAAAAGATCCAGGTAGGTTGCAGCTGACTCAAAAAATGTTCATGCATGTGAATGTTTTGCTTTTTAAAGGCCTGTAATGACTACGCAACACATTCGCGAAATGTTCATGCAACGAAAAAGTCAGAAGTCTGTGATTCTCGAAATTTCAATGCCGCAAACATTTCATGCTTTACAGTATATTTATATTCTATCTGCAGTTGACAATGTCATGACAATTCCGGTTTTTATTAGTCCCATCTAATAAAAGGCGATTTTGTCTTCATGAGGTTCCCCTGTTTTGGTCTTTGCGTTTTGCTTTTGGTTTGTATTTTCAGAGGGGGGATGGCCAGCAAATAGAATTGCCCTGCCTCGGTCCTTATCGGCACTCATACCAATTGTGGTTGTAGCTGTGGCCTTGGTCTCCCTACCTTAATTTGTGACTGGCCAATTTAATTTTCATGCCTAGTGCTCGACCAATCAGGTGGCGTGGTGTATCGAGTCGTGGCATGATTTCGCGCTGTTTTTAGTTTGGTGTTTCAATGTCTGTTGGAGTAGTCATAGGTGCATGGTTAAAATCCCACCCAACCCACCCAGTTATTCATATTGGAGGAGTTGATTGGGTCGCTCAGGCATTATAAGACCTGATTTTGCTGGCTTGGGTCTGAGCCGGACTCGGCCGATGACTGGCAGGTTTTTTGTTTGTTTTTTGTGCGTGTAAAGGGTTGGGCAGTTTTTTTAGGGGGATAAGGGTCTGGACCATATTTGTTATGCTCGTTTTCATGGTTTTGCCTGTGAAATTGTGGAAGGCTAGAGTTGCTCCATTCGGGGAACTCGATCCCTTCCAAATCGTGGTCCGGATCCAGATCCTCGTCCTACTTAACGTAGGATGGGCTTACATTTTTTGTTGACTAAAGCATGGTGTATTCTTGACTAAGGCATGGTGTATTCTTTTTTAATGCATGGTGTATTCTTTTTAATGCATGGTGTATAAAGCATGGTATAATATTGTTACTACTTCTATGAAAGAAGATAAGTACTTATTACAGTTGTGCATCAGGCAGTGATGCTTTGACTACTCCAGCTCATCCCACATATTAAAGTTGTGTGTAAAAATTACAAATTGGCTGTGTGTCGTAGTTTCTTGTCTACAGTACATAGCTTAACCTTCTGAGGACAATTTAAGTTGATGACTTAACGCAAGTCTGGACTTCAGTCGTCACTGTAGGAGACTTTTACATAACTCCAGTCACTGATTGTAAAAGACTGGTAAAAAAGGTAAAGGTGGTTGATCCTGTAATACCAGGAGCGGAGTGCCCATCTCTCTTTCAAAGCGATAGGGTTAGACTCACTCCTTTTTATAATGTTGCTGTGTGGGGCTCGCTACACCTCCACCAAAGCGAGTCTGTTACCTTCCCAGCACTGAAGAATGCCGGTACCCATTTAAATACACCTGGGTAGAGAGGAGTAATTGCGGTAAAGTGCCTTACTCAAGAGCACAACATGTTGACCACAGCGGGACTCGAACCCACAAACTTTAGATCATGAGTCCAGTGCTCTACCCACTGCGCCACACATGCCCGTTGAAAGACTGGACTTCTCTTGAATCACTGTTTTTCCTAATTCCCAAATACTACCAAATTTCAGAAAACACATAGTTTTGTAAAAAAAAAATCTTTCTCTTCTATAAAATTAATGTTGACCCATCCTGTATGTTTACACTTTCAGCTACGCCACCTGTTGTCTACTGAGGTACATGGAGAAGCACAAAGTAAAACAAGACAGCAAAGCATTCCAACTGGTAGGTCAAAGGTCATTCAACTATCTTCTGAGGAGAAGTGTAGGTCACCATGGTCACTACCAGGCCCCTGACAGTATCATTTGGTTGGACCTGTTTGAAAATAATACAAATTAGTTTTTCTGTGTGATGACAAGTGACGCTCAGGGCCATCAACAGTGCATACTCGTTCCCCCATAGGGGTCTGTCATGTTGTACAGATAATATAATTTCTTGGGTTTTTTACGCACACAATGAACTCTTACACAGTCTCTAGATTAACATTATTCCAAATATGCATCATTAAATTCAATCGGCAACATGCTTCAGAGATGGCCTAAAGGTGGAGTAATGCTGGGATTTAACCCCCTGGGCACTACCTGTCCTTTGTACAATAATTCCCATTGGTCAATTACATGATATAATCATCTTAAACCAATTACCGTTTTGCTTATAAATATGTTATGCTAATATTTTTGAAAATTGTAATTATTCTAACAATGTCTCTGATTGGCAAAATATTTGACACATTCTAAATTTCAACCAATCTCAGGGTTGAATACTCAGGCTTGAATAAGCCAGAATAATGGAAAATTACATAGTGGATTCAATTCTGGTGGCTGCTTTCCCCTCCCGTCTATATATTACTACCATATCAAAATTGCTTTCAGAGAGAAAGTGCATGTACACATTTTCTCTTGGGATTATTAGACCTTGATGTTATGCCACCATGAGGCCAGCCCCCGCAAAATGAAGATAAGTTAGTTGCCGGCACAATATGCTGTGGAAAAAACACCAAACTTCAGTGCGCTCTCAAGGAAGTTTTTGATTTGATTTTTTGATTTTGTGAGTGCTGTAATTATTGAACTATTAATCAAATGCATATAAAAGTATACATTTTTAGTAAGGTAATGGATCAGAAAATCCAAATTTGGCATCAATTTTGACCAAAAATGTTGATTTTTTGAGAAAATCACAAACAAACAAATACTCTCTTTTTTTTACCCAAAATGTTTAAACAAAGCTAACAAAAATCATTTTGAGTAAACAAATTTAAAAAATATTCTTTGGTCCCCCCTTAAATTAGAATGATATTTGTTACGCATGGGAAATCCCCTCAAGCATAATAACAGCAATACAAATAATGATACAGAACAAAATATTTTATAACATTTTGTGGAAAAAACCAGGAAATACCTTCATTTGCTCAGTTTCAAGGGTAAAACCTAAATTTGGAAAATACTAGGTATCATTTAAAAGTTTGTTGAATTTTCTGTTAGATATTGTCAACATTTTGAGTTTTCCAGAGACAAGATATACAGTTTGCCGTGATGCGTTAGTTTTCATTTATTTTCCACTCAGCTCTCTCGTCTGCTCACAATGGATCCCAACAAACGCATTACATCAAAGACGGCGATGGAGGATGCATATTTCACAGAAGAACCTCTACCCACAGATGAGTAAGTACTGTAAAAGCCAATATTTTCGCGTAAAGATACTTTCACGCATTTTGATATCATAGACATTTCGCGAATTGTTTTTTTCGCCGGCGACCTTCTGGATGCACTGCTTGAATGTTGAAAACAATATTTTCGCGTGTTATAATTTTTGCGGACAAATATTTTGCGCAAATAGAGTGCTGCCTATACAAGTGCAAACCTATCCGCACTTAGATTGTAACATAGGCTATCTAACCTCACCTTTTCAGGGAATTATGGGAGAATAATTCAACTAGTGGTGTAATCGATTGTCGAATGTATCGATTGTCGAATTAAATTCTAAAACTTCCGACATGTCGATACACACGATCGTGTATTGACACAGAACGACAACAAAGGTGTAAGCTTGAAATAACAAGAAAAAGTGCTCCCACCCGCGAAAAAGTATTGTAGGGGTATCGCAATTGAACAATTCGATATACCCCACTTCATATTATGTTTACGATCGTCACTCCCGCTTATGTAGTCACATGTGTCGAATTATATTGGTCTAAAACATGTTGTTTCAGAGGGAGTAACGCGTAATGAATGAACAGGACAAGTCAATAATACTTCCGAGAAAGTTTTCATTGCACATACAGCGTTCCACGCGATCGCCATCGGCCATGATGGATAGCGGCCGTGTGTGCAGTACTGCAGTATTTATTTTTACTCATCCACAAATCATCATGGGGGTTCAAAAACGGGAGAATAAAAGTTTAAAATAGTTTGAAACAGTTAGCTTTGATAGCCATACCACCACGGGTAACAGGTTTGTACTCTTTCTGCTTGTACTAGTCATGTATTGTCGCTAGCTATGTAGTCGCAGTCGTGTATACTTTTGTCAGTGTTAAATAAAAACGAAACTCACAAAGCAGCCGTGCATATTAAAAATGTGTTATTGTCGATACTTTTATCGATATGTCGGACTTTATGACTTCCGACATGTCGATACGCAGAAGTGTATCGATTACAACCCTAAATTCAACAGTTAAAGATTGCTGAAAGAAACAGATAAAGAAACATTTTTGCCTTTCTCAACCTTTGTTTATTAATTCTTTAGCGTATTTGACGGTATGAAGCCAATTCCCTATCCAAAGCGTGAGTTCCTGACAGACGATGACAACGACGATAAATCCGACGCTAGTAAGGTAGGTTGAGTTTCCTTTAAAGGTCATGATGGACACGGAACCCACAGTAGTCACTTTTTGACACTTTCTCTGAGTCACTTTTTGAGTCACTTTCTGAAAAAGTTATTGCTCCTTGTTATTTTCGGGTGGAAAAATAAGTGCACCATTGACATTGCTTTGCTGTGCTTTTGGGTTATGTGCTTTGCTTTTCGCATCACAGGCAACATGCGGTCACTGTTCAGTCAAAAACCTTGCATGTTTTTCCGGCCTTTCAGCATGTATGTATAGAGTAAAACTACCCAACAGTAATGCATAGGAAGTGTTACTTTACACATGTTCAGGGGCAAGATCATTTACAAGGTTTTGATACATGTGTGAAGCTGACTGCCCAAAGGTTATACGTAGGAAGTATTACTTATACATGCTGAAAGGCCCTGATGGAGATAGAAGGTTTTGACAGAGCAGCAATGATGTACCAACCAGTGGGTCCATCAGGAATAACAACATTCTGCAGATACAGTGTAATATAGGTCCCAGCCATGCATCAAGTCTTTGACGGAATAAAGTGCATCATACAATTACAATGAGGTTCTTTTTTCTACCGTGTAATTATGCATGTCTGGCACCTAAAGTACACTTCATCCCATTCTGCTACTTGTAAAGAGGAGTTATTGAATTGTAATAATTGTCAAATGTGATGCATCCATGCTGTCGTATACCGGGTGGTTAAAAAAAAAGTTGACCCAAGTTCAAGGTAATTTTTCAACCACATTTAAAGTTTCAGAGAATTTGTGTTTACTTAGTCTTGGCACAAGTGGACAAGTCAGTTTTGTATATATTTTTTGTAATGAACCATATCTGAAGAACCAAACAAGCTAAACGTGCCATCTTTTCAGGATAATTTCAAAACTTACTGCTGATCAAGACTAAGTAAACACAAATTCCCTTGAAAATTACCTTGAATTTGGGTCAACTTTTTTTTGAGCCACCCGGTACAGGTTGAGTGAGAAAGAATGTGTGTTGTTGTTTTTTTGCCAAAATACCACAGAAATGTTAGCGATCCGATTCATTATTCTCTTCTTTTAGTTCAATTTAAACACACTTTCTAAAATCAATCAGTCACAGAAGTTTGCAATATATTGTCACTGTTCTGTCAAAACCTCATGTTTCCTGGCCCTTCAACATGTACAAATTAAAACTGCTCAATGGCTATGCATAAGAAGGTTTGCATTTATACATGTTTAAGGGTAAGAGCACTTACAAGGATTTTGTGTTTTTGGCCCTTGAACATGTTTAGAGCAGACTGCCAAAAGGTTATACGTAGGAAGTATTACTTTATACATGCTGAAGAGCAGGATGGACACACAAGGTTTTGACAGAACAGCGATGATATGTTAACTCCTCAAAAATCTTGGAAATGTTTTCCAATCACCAATTTTTCGTATATTTCAAGATATATTTATATTGTGTTTCATATGTATGAAAAGCCGATGTGTTCCTCTTTCCAAGGATACCACATTCGTAGCTATCACTTGTTTTAGTGCTTGGCCACCTGCTTGTTCTAATTCAAAATGTGCCCAAATTCACCACTATTTTGTGCTCAAAAGGACAACTCTGTCGTCTGTTCAATGAATTGTTACATTGACGAATCCAGTGTAGAGTGATGCTCTATTGAATTTTTAGCACAAAATAGGGGTGATTTAGCACATTCAGATTGAGACCTCCTCACATTCTCAAGCAAGTTGTTGAGCACTATAGTTTGATCAGTTTCAAATTGGCGAAGCCTCATTAGGCAAAAAAAAAGAAGAGAGTTGTGTTGCCCTCAGCGACCGACCCTAAAATCGTAAAAACTAGGGTCACTTTTTTTTTAATTTTTTTTTTTAGATTTAAATTTGATTAAAAGTGTCTAAATGTTACTATTTCTTGCTGGAAATGAATAAATAAGCCTAAATAAATGTTTTTTAGACTATTGTCACACTAGAAACATTAGTTAAATTGACATATGGGCATAAACCAATTTTGTCTTGACATAAACCATATATTTTTCAGCCAAAAAAAAAATGGTGAAAAAATGGTGAAAAAAACACACAAAAAAACAAACAACCGACCCGAATTTACATTTTTGGCACTTGAGGGCAACACAACTTTTTTTTTTTGCCTTACAGTAGCGAATGAATACAGAAAGATGCGGTTGTGCATGAATGCAACAAGCGCACTTTGTATCATATGCGTGATGCATGCGTGTGCCAAAAACTGTTTATGTGTGGCCAAAATGCGGATAAAAGCTTGGATGATTTATTGGGCGCGGAGAGATAAAAACCAAATATTTTTCGCCAATTTGCAACTGATTAAACTATCAAATAAGTGATTGCTACAAATTTGGTATCACTATAAAAATGAACACATCCTTTTTCCATTGATACATTAAAAAAGAGTGTTTGTATATTTCTGATAATATTTGTGGCTTATAGTGAAAGAGGTTATTTTAAAGTCTATAAACTGCTTCAAACAAGTCAGATTTATTTTTCAATAGCCAATCTTTTCAAAAATTTCATGATACATTCATATTGTGTGTCATATCAATTAAGGGCTGAAGTGATCTTCTTTCCAATGATACCTCATTTGTAGCAATCACTTACTCCAGTGCTTAACTACTTGCTTGAGAATATGGGGAGGTCTCAATAAGAATATGCCAAAATCACCACTATTTTGTGCTCAAAAGTTAATAGAGCATCACTCTACATTGAAGTTATCAATGTAACACTTCATTGAATAGACGAGAGAGTTGTTCTTAAAATAGTGGTGAATTTGGCACATTTTGAATGAAACCTCCCCACATTCTCAAGCAGGTAGCTAAGCACTGAACCAAGTGATTGATACGAATAAGGTATCGTTGGAAAGAAGAACACAGCAGCTTTTTCATTGGTATGAAACACAATATGAATATAATGATCACAAAATATTCGAAAAACTAGCGATTGAAACAAATTTCCGACCATTTTTTTGAGCATTTTTTAATTGTACATCATTGCTAAGACTTTTCACACTGCCTGACAATCTTATCTGTGGGATACTGTAGAAGTGGAAATTTTCGCGCTACATTTATTTTCGTGCTTTTTGCGCTAAAGTGAGCAAGCGCGAAAATAAATGCAATTATATTCATTTTGTATATATGGCTATGTAAGGAAGCTCAAAATCGCGAAAAAAAATGTTCAAAATGAGCAAAGCGCGAACAAATTATGCGCGCAAAAATTTCCACTTTTACAGTAATCTGTTGTTAATTGTGAGCTGGTGCAATAGCAGTCCCTAATGTAAAGATCTAAGCTCAGCATATGTACCTTAATCTGTGATAATTTAAGGCTATACTAAAAAATCTTTTGTCTCAAAGCTCCCACGCGCGTTAGTTAATTGATCGCGGTAGAAGAAGAAAAAAGTGGTTTTTTTGTGTTTTTTTAGTTTTTTACAAGGATTTCAATATTTTATATTTATTAAAAAAAATTAAAAAACGCATTCGGCATTAGGTTTTGAAAAACTGAAGAGCTTTGAGACAAAAGATTTTTTTAATATAGCCTAATAATGATGTAAATTTTGAAGTTCAGTATGGCGACAAATAGAAACACCTGTTCTATAAGCAAATGGACCTCTCAGAGTGGGTCAGGTATTTTTTTCCAGGGAGCGCCCTCTATTCATGATTTTTTTTAGAAAGTTGATTTTCTTGCAGATTTACATTTCGGATCATAAATCATGAATATATTCTTAGAGCGCGATACGATTCCTAATTACCTCAAAATCATAGTTTTAGAGTGAATTTAGAGTAAAAATAAGTTGTCGGCGCAGACTCTGACAGTTTATTTTCACTCTAAAACCATGATATTGAAGTTAATAAGAATCATATCTCCCTATAACCTGGCATGTATGTACGATTTATGATCAGAAATGTAAATCTGCAAGAAAATCTGCTTTCAATATTTTTTTCGAGGCTTGAGGGCGTTCCCTGGAAAAGATCACATAATATGCCTTTAATTATTTTAATCTGTAAAAGTTTTGCCGGTTTTTTGACAAGCCAAAAAAAATATGTGGGTTACTATTTATTTGCATGTGAACTTTTATTTTAATCTGTAAAAGTGTTGCCGTTTTTTAACTCAGCCAAAAGAATTATGTTGAGTTGCTATTTATTTGCATGTAAAATTTGTGTTCACTAATTTTTATGAAAATGGATAGGGCCGGTCTGTAGAATAGGATTTTTTATTTGTGGTCTAAAGCTACATTTGAGATACCCGTTTGCTAAAATTGTAAACAGATTGTGTATAATAGGTTTGCTGCTTTTTATGATTTGCATTTTTGCCGCACTTTTCATTTATTTTCATTTTTGTTTCCATTTTTGTCTTGCCATTCTGTTACTACCCCGCTACTGCAGAAAACGGGCTCTTCCTCGAGCCATGTCCATGCGCAACGCATGCGAGTCGCACATTCTTCGGCAGAACGCAACAGTGTAGGTGAAATATATAAATCAACAAGTGGCACTCTCATCCCTCTGAGGGTAAAGTTCAAACATGTAATAGGGCACAAATGTACTCCATGGAACTGTGCACTAGAAATGAGAGTGTCACAATAAAATATTTATAATTCTAAAGATTTTTTTTACCGCACTTTCCATTTATTTGGATTTTTTCCCATCTTTATTCATATTTGTCTTGACGTTCTGTTACTACCCCGCTACTGCAGAAAATAGGCTCTTCCTCGAGCCATGTACATGCGCAACGAATGCGAGTCGCACATTCTTCGGCAGAACGCAACAGTGTAGGTGAAATATATAAATCAACAAGTGGCACTCTCATCCCTCTGAGGGTAAAGTTCAAACCTATATTAAGGCACAAATGTACTCTGTGGAACTGTGCAACAGATATGAGAGTGTCACAATCAAATGTTTATAGTTCTAAAGATTTTTGTTTTTAAATTTATCTATCTTTTTTCTAAGAACCGTTTCATCTTTGACATGTTAAAATTGACTAACCATAAAAAACACTGTTCCAATTTCCTCTATATATCTTCACCTATCACATACTTTTCCTTCCATCACCATTTTCAAAAAGCACTAACTATATCAACTTGTCTCAGACTAGGACTATGGGTTATTTTGTGATTTAGTAATACATCCGTCCGTGATGCACTTGCAGTTCAACATGTAGGGAAACTGGAAGAGTTTACAGGTTCTTTTTATTGTTTCTTAGTTTGCAGAATTTAAATAGACATATATTAACGCTATCCACCCGGCAGGTGTCTGCAGACGACATTCCAAAATGTCACAAAATGTTTCAAAAATGTTGAAATTATTGAATTTCATTATCATTTTTGGATTCACCATGAGAAATGCATTGAAATAAGTACAAACATGCCTAGTATTGGTTCTGTAATCTTTGAGATAGATCTTGATAGTTGGTAAGGTTTCTGAAAAATCTGTTTTGTATGTGGTAAAACCAATAGCCACGTGGAAAGTGTTAATACAGCTTTTTTATTAGTCCAGGTATTAGGAAAAAAGCAACGTTATGCACACACATATTTTTCCATGGTGCAAAATAGAACTCAAGATATCTTTATAACACTTTCCATGTGGCTATTAGGTTTACCATACAAAACAGACATTTTCCCAACTTTCAAAGTCTTATCGCATGAATTACTGAATATATGCTAGGCATGTTTGTACTTATTTTAATGAATTTCTCATGGTGATTCCAAATATGTTGATAAAATTAGATAATTTTGATATTTTTGACACATTTTGTGAAATTTTAGGACTGTCGTTTGCAGACGATTGCCGCGTGGAAAGTGTTAAGATGTGAAACTCTTTTAGTGATCTTTCATACACATTCTGAAACTGTGTAATTGGCCATTTCAGGCTTACTTTTGGTTTTTAGCGTGATAAAATGCTTCTTAATTTTTCACATTTTCTTTCTGTTTAACAAGCTATTTTTTAGTTTGCTTGCTGTTGTTTGCATCATTGACGTTGATAGCTTTCACAACTCATGGAGGGTCTTTTACAATCAGTGGCGGCGGAAACAAACAAATGAGGGGCACAAGCCCCAATTTAGTTTGATAATGTTAAACACATAGAAAATGTATGCGCAAAGCGCGCAAATATTTTTGTTTTTTAATTTCAAACGGTCCAGAAAAACAATCCTGAAGCCATTGTGTGACAAATTGAACTTATTTAAGCTCAAATTGATGAAACTTATATATGACCCGTTACGTCGAAATTGCATGTTGGAGACCCGAGTTATATCTGAGTTACTGATATGACTTGAAAAAGCACATTTTAAACTTTAAAATGAAACCATGTTGAAGGTAATCAGACTTAGTAATCACAAGATATGATTTCAAGATTTTTTTAAATTATTTTCTTTATATTTCACCAAATATATTGGTCTCCATCTCTAAACTGTGTTTGCCGACAACATGTCCTTATTGACGTGACTGGTCACATATGCATATGCGTGCTAATATGGGCAATGTTAACACTTTTATGACGTTAAAACATCACCTGTAATTTGTTTAGGGGGACATGCCCCCACATGAAATTTTAGGTGGTCCCCCTGCTTCCGCCGTCTTTATTATTTACATGTATACATTGTACATTGAGGGTCTTCACAATACATTTAATTATCTTTTTCACAACCAATGTCCTCAATGATTTCCATGATTGTTTACACATGTCACAATACAATCAGGGTGTTCAATATATTGAGAGGTTCACAATACATTGAGGTGTTCACAATATATTGAGGTGTTCACAATATATTGAGGTGTTCACAATACAATGAGTGGTTCACAATACATTGACAGGTTCACAATACATTGAGAGGTTCACAAAACATTGAGAGGTTCACAATACATTGAGAGGTTCACAATACATTGAGAGGTTCACAAACATTGAGAGGTTCACAATACATTGAGAGGTTCACAATACATTGAGAGGTTCACAATACATTGAGAGGTTCACAATACATTGAGAGGTTCACAATACATTGAGAGGCTCACAATACATTGAGAGGTTCACAATACATTGACAGGTTCACAATACATTGAGAGGTTCACAAAACATTGAGAGGTTCACAATACATTGAGAGGTTCACAATACATTGAGAGGTTCACAATACATTGGCAGGTTCACAATACATTGAGGTGTTTACAATACATTGAGAGGTTCACAATACATTGAGGTGTTCACAATATATTAAAGGCTTTCACAATACAATGAGTGGTTCACAATACATTGGCAGGTTCACAATACATTGGCAGGTTCACAATACATTGAGAGGTTCGCAATACATTGAGATGTTCACAATACATTGAAAGGTTCACAATACATTGAGAGGTTCACAATACATTGAGAGGTTCACAATACATTGGCAGGTTCACAATACATTGAAAGGTTCACAATACATTGAGAGGTTCACAATACATTGAGAGGTTCACAATACATTGGCAGGTTCACAATACATTGGCAGGTTCACAATACATTGAAAGGTTCACAATACATTGAGAGGTTCACAATACATTGAGAGGTTCACAATACATTGAGAGGTTCACAATACATTGAGATGTTCACAATACATTGAGAGGTTCACAATACATTGAGAGGTTCACAATACATTGGCAGGTTCACAATACATTGAGGTGTTTACAATACATTGAGGTGTTTACAATACATTGAGAGGTTCACAATACATTGAGATGTTCACAATACATTGAGAGGTTCACAATACATTGAGAGGTTTACAATACATTGAGATGTTCACAATACATTGAGAGGTTCACAATACATTGAGAGGTTCACAATACATTGGCAGGTTCACAATACATTGAGGTGTTTACAATACATTGAGAGGTTCACAATACATTGAGAGGTTTACAATACATAGAGGGTGTTCACAATACATTGAGGTGTTTACAATACATAAATGGTGTACACAATACATTGAGGTGTTCACAATACATTAAGAGGTTCAAAATAAATTAAGAGTGTCTACAATATAATGAAGGTGTCCAGAATATAGTGAAGGTGACCAAAATATAATATATTAGGGGTGTCCACAATATATTAAGGGTGTCCACAAAACATGAGGGTGTCCAATATACTGAGGGTATCCGTAATACATATTAGGTGTTCACAATTTGTGGTAGGTGTTCTCAATACATCTCTACAATTGCATCTCTACAATCTATTTAGGGTGCATAGAATATATTGAGTGGGTTTATAATACATTGAGGATATCCACAACATAATGAGCGTGTGCACAATATATTAAGAGTGCCCACAATGTATTGAGTATATCAACAATTACATGAAGATGTCCTCAATATTTTGAAGATATCTTCTTAATATGAGGGTACCCACAATGCATTGTGTTCACAATCACAAGACAGAGATTGTTCATAAACATGAAGGGTGTTCACAAAACATGAAGGGTGTTCAAAGGTGTTCATAATATATTAAGGATGTCTATAATACATTGATGATGGTAATTGCAATACATCGATGATGGTAATTGCAATACATCTAGGGTGTTCACAATATTTTAAAATTAAACATTCCTTGATGATTTCTAAACTCCTCGAAAACGTTCAGAAACTTTTTTCAATCTCCAATATTTTGGGTATTTTGTGATGAATTCATATTGTGATACATATCAGTGGAAAGATGATGTGTTCTTCTTTTTAGAGATACCTCATTTGTAGTAATCGGTTGTTTCAGTGCATAACCACTTACTTGAGAATGTGGGGAGGTTAAAATGTGCCAAAGTCACCATTATATCATTTTCAAAAGAACAACGTTGTCGTCTGTTCAATGAAGTGTTACATTGACAACTACAGTGTAGAGTGATGCTCTTTTGGCTTTCGAGAACAAAATAGTGTTGATTTTGTGTGGCACATTCAAATAGACACCTCCCTATATTCTCAAACAAGTTGCTAAGCACTGAAATAAGCGATTGCTGCAAATTGGAAATCTTGGAAAGATGAACATATCAGATTTCTAATGATGTTTAAAACACTATAAACATATAACGAAAATATAGGCGATTAAAAAACAAATTCTTACATTTTCATTAGGGTCTATATGTGACCCAACAGGAGTAAATAAGACCTTTTATGGCAAAAGGATGTATCTTATATGTACTTTCCTAAGGATATACTTCCTTTTAACATGGGTTGTATTAACTTGGTTCAATAATCCTCACTTGGGAAAAGGTTGCAACTTGTAAAGACAATAAAAGTAATATACTGCCTTTTACCACTACATGATTTATGGAGAAAAAGGCTATCTTTAATCATGTTAAAAGGAAGTATACTGTTAGAAAACTACATATAAGATACATTCTTTTGCCATAAAAGGGCTGAAATAAGGCAGAATGCGGCAGCAGCTAATTTGATTTACAAGCACAAATGTGGGACAAGGGCAAAATATGTTAAATTCAGAACAAGTCTTATTTCTGATCTTTGATACATCTTGTATCTAACCAAAGACTTAAAGTCATGAAAATAAAGATTTAAACTACATTTTGAGGTATTTAGTTTTAATTTACTTCATCAATTTGTTAACAAAACCAACACTTCAATTGCCCATAACTTGACAATTTGTATTTGATGTTTTGAGAGAAAGTAATTTTTAATCATCTATAACTTTGGTTTGGAATATGATATGACATTGACTTTGGTACCAAAATGTCCCTTTTAACATATACATATTATCACGATATCAATAACTCAATATTCATACTTCCCCTCATCGTGCCTAATTTACTTGTGTTGGGTCACATAACTTTGTTATGACAAAATGAACGAACTCCTTGTCACCTGCACACTAAAACCTGTATTGGGTATTGTAACTGAAACCTAAATGCAAAAAGTGGATAAGTCCATATGTAAGTCTGGCCTTTTACAAGCTTCAAACCACCAGTCACTACACTTTATAGCAACAGGCAACTTACATACTTTTTGCACTCAGGTATTCAATCATAGTTTTATTATGTTATTTGTTATGTATTTCGATCACTAATATTATAAACTTAAACTTTACATAACATTGTTGTCGTCTTTTCACAAGCTATCAAAGCAATATTTTCATTTTTGTTTGTGATTAATGGACAAGTTAAACACCATTTTCTTCACTTTCCTATTACAACAGAAGAAACCTGTTCAATGAACTGAATGTCGTGGGTTCAAAGGTTGTGAATATGTGACTTAAAATTTCCAAAAACGATATTGAACAATTTTCGCAAATGTCTTCATTAATGCCTCAAACAGACTGTAAAAGTGGAAATTTTCGCTCTACATTTATTTTCGCGCTACATGTAAAATCAGCAAGCGCAAAAATAAAAATGCGTGAATACATTCATTTTGTATGTAGGACTATGTAAAGAAGCTAAAAATCGCACAAATAAAAATGAGCAAAATTGTTCAAATTGTGCAAAGCGCGAAAAATTACACTCATGAAAAATTACACTTTTACAGTGAGCTTAACCCTCAACGACCACAAACTGTTGATAATGACCAATTTTGAAATTAAAAAAAGTGAAGAGTTTTGACAAATCCAACAACTTATAAGAATGGTGATGATGTAAGGACCACATCATTTTATTGTACAAAAGAAAAGTTAAACCCTTTTTACGGCCGTCACTACCAACTTACAGGCCAACATATCGAAGAACTGGCTTGTTTTGCTTATTTAGAGAATAATGACTGCGTAACAACTGTTTTCGTGAATTTGTTTTAAAATCAGAGGTTTTTGTTCTGGTCTGAGGAATTGTCCCGAGGGGCGCAGCCCCCGAGGGACAATTCCGAATGACCAGAACAAAACCCGAGGATTTCAAAACAAATTCACGAAAACAGTTGTTAAGCAGTCATTATTCTCATTCATTACTGAAAAAGATACATATTTTATCAAAATCGCTGATTTGTACCGATATAATCTTGCTAATAATTAATTAGTTTTCTGTTTATTTTGTCCACCCCTTCTTAGTTATTGAAACAGTCCAAATCGGGTCATCCCCTCATTAACATTTTTATCATTCAACCAATCAGAAATAAGCTTTAATCGTGTTTCCTCATAACTCATTGAATATTCAGTTTAGGGGCGTGAGGCGTTAATTTGATTGGTCGGTCAGTGAGCAAAACAATGGAACACTTTGGCGCAGTACTTTCGGGCAATTATTAGTAACCCGCGCTCGGCGTGCGCGTTCTCATCTAACGACAAATTTGATTGGAACGCACTTGGTACGCAGCTATCGCGATTATTCATGAAGTAATGAATAAAGAAATAATGTGCAAAAGTGATTTGTCCACAAATGTCTTGATCAAGTGAACGGAGATGAGAAGGCTCTCTTGGTTAATTAAATAAACATGTTCTGAGATTTGGCACCTAATAATGATCACTTGCCAATACTTTTAATCAAATGCAAAGAGTTATAGAAGGCAAAAATAACTGTTAAAATGAGTTAAAGGTAGATGTTCCGATTTTCAACTTGAAGTTTTCTATTCTACATGAAAGGTCATCCTTAAAAAAGTCGTGTTCCAAAGTTTAAGTTGCATAGCTCTAATGGTTCTTATTTTAGACGCACAAGATGCTGTGAACTGTACCCATTGAGTAGTACACAAACTATATCGGTGGTTACCACCATTCGCGGTAAATCGACGTTATTTCATAGATTTCTCCGTAATTATACCGATTTAGGCCGTCAAATTTCAGTATGATGATGAGAAAAATACGAGATTTCATATGATATGAAAATCTCCGTATGTTTGAAATAATTCTGTGTTACGAAAATGTGATCGGGTCATCCACCTTTAACTTATTTTGAACCACCCTGTATGTCGGAACCGTTGGCATTTGGTATTCATTGTGACCCTCACACATACCCTATTTATAACTTGTGTTGTGTTTTTGTATACATTATAACTTATTTTTGTCCACTAACAAATAACCAAAACATTTATATATTACTCTCCTGAAACCTTAACCCATGTCCTACTAAGGGGAGGTTACCTCACTTATAAGCCAAAAACCTGGTGAAATTCCGATAGTGGGAACGTTTTAGCGACAATTTGAATTTTGGCCTATATTTCACTGTACAAAAAAATACAACAGTATTTTGAGGTTGGCCATGTTTATAATGCCATGCGTGGGATGTTTGTACTTGTTTTGGTATGTCCGGAAAGAAGAGATACCAAAATAAGCATACCCTGCATCTCTGTTTGGATTTTTAGTAAACCATGTTAAAAAAATGCTCGGTAGGGCAAGGGTTAGGAATCTGTAAGGGGCTAGAGGAAATATTGCTAAATTTGTAGCATATTCCTAAACATACTGTTACATGTGGTTATCATTCAGTTTAGTGTTTGTATTATGTAGGTAGGGAGATCATCCTGGTCAGGGAACCAGCATAGGTCGCAACCAGCATAGTCTGCAACATCCCAAATCACGATCCCCCCCAGTCAGATCAAGCCCCACACCATTTTCCCCCTAAAACAATCAAAAATATTTGCTTTACATGTCAATATCACCTCAAATTTGCTTAAAATTAATCTAAAATATCTACTTTCAGACCAAATAAGCTAATTTAGGCAATGTTTACATTCAAAGCCAGAATTGTTGGCACACATTTTGACCCCACCCCAATTTTTCTCTTGCCTCCCCCTCCCCCCTCCCCCCCCCCCCCTCCCCCGCACAAATGTTGATGCCACTTTTAGTTGAAACATACCTACATACCATTAATCCATTCTTTCGACACAGCCAATATATGACTGTGTTTTACACTGAGCAAGAACCCACCAACCCACCCTTGGATGATAGCTACATCCATCCAGTTCCTGTGAGAAGCATTATTTTGAGCAGTGGTGGTACCATCATCAACATTTTTGGGGACAAGAAAAATACTGGGTGGGGAGAAAACAAAAATTGCCTAAAATTAGCTTAACTAAATTAGACATTTCAGACCAATTTTAAGCTATTTTTAAGTACTTTTGATATTAAAACTCTAAATTTTGATTGTTTGGGGGACAATATGTGGTGGGGCTTGAGCTAGCGACAGGGGAAAGTGTGGGGGGTGGGGGGAAAGGTCATGACTGGGGGAATTTCCCCCTCCCGTAGTACCACCACTAATTCTGAGAAGTATTATAGCTTGATGCTTTTCAATATAGTACCATATAGTATAATATATGTTTGGCTTCCTCTGGACAGTGACATAACTTTACAGGCGCAGCTTTTACGCCCGTGTATGTATCTTCTGCTTTTCAACGCTCGTGTGTATACGCTAAAAAAATAAAATATGAAATTGAAAAGAAATATCTTCTCTATTATTTGAGATATTGCACATGAAGATTGACTAAATATTAACAATCATATGTGTCAAAAACCAAAACAAGGTTGTTGTTTTATTTTAACATGTTTTTCTACACACAGATTCGTTATAGCAATAGACAGATTATTGATTAACAGGAAGTGACAACTCACAGGTCGATAGTAAGATGAAGATAAATGATGCTTAGATTGATCAATGTGGTTCAAACACATACCTGTCACACTATCTATCCTGCATGTTCTAAGTGTGACCATGAAAATTGTACTTTGGCTCATTCTTTTCAATGTAGCATTCTTAACACTTTCCACGCGCCAGGCAGCTGCAGAGGACATTCCAAAATTGCACAAAATGTCAAAAATGTCAGAATTGTTGACTTCATTACCATAATTGGAATCGCCATGAGAAATACATTGAAATAAGTACAAACATGCCTAGTATTGGTCCAGTAATCCTTGAGATAGACCCTGAAAGTTGGGAAAGGTTTCTGAAAATTCAGTTTTGTATATGGTAAAACTTACAGCCGCATGGAAAGTGTTAATTGCTATTCGATCTACAAGAACAATATCTCAAATTGAAGGGAGTAATTCATCCATAAATTATTTGTAATTTGATACGTTTAAAGGCATATTATGTGATCTTTTCCAGGGAGCGCCCTAGGCATGATTTTTTTTAGAAAGTAGATTTTCTTCTTGCAGATCATAAATCAAGAATATATTCTGAGTTACAGAGCGATTTGATTCCTAATTACATCAAAATCATGGTTTATCAAGAGTGAAAATAAACTGTCAGGTCTGCGCAACAACTTATTTTTCACTCTAAATTTACTCTAAACCAGGATTTTGAAGTAATTAGGAATTGTATCGCTCAGTAACTCAGAATGTATTTATGATTTATGATCAGAAATATAATCTGCAAGAAAATTTACTTTCTAAAAATAATCATGAATAGAGGGCGCCCCCTGGAAAAGATCACATAATATGCCTTTAAGTTTGAACTGTATTTTGAGGGTATTTATTACCTGGTAAGTCACTTTCTTAAGCACTGTACATAAAGTGCGCGCCTACTCGAGGATACATACGTGCAAGGCTCAAGATAAGCGGGCGCTGGGCGATTTTTACCCCTCGGTCCTTCTGCCATAGCGCCCGGTAATGCTGAAAAATAAACAACCGAGCGTTGATATTTTGTTCAAACCGGCGCCCGTTGACGATCGGGAAGCTTGCCCAAGACATTTAATTTCCAGTTGACAATGCTGCCACGCTGGATTTAATAAAAAGTTTACTCTCGGTACACTGAAAGTAGCTCCCGGTTCTCAATAAATCCCATGATCCAGGCGCTACTTTTGAAAAAAGTAGCTTCCGGTTAAAAACCTGTTATCTTGAGCCTTGCATACTTGTGCGTAAAAGCTGCGCCTGTATAGTTAACTTACTGTCCAGAGGAAGACACATAAAGTATAGAGGTCCAGGTTAAAGTCACATGTTGCATAATTCCATTTCACATTTATATTGCATTTTGTCTGATATATACCCATACAGCCATTGATCTGCTGAAAAGCATGACATTTTTGTGGGCTTTTTAATTTCCAATTTTCCTGATGTTTAGTTACGAAATTGTTACGGACTTACGGTTCTAAATATTTTGACTTTGAACAATAAGCCTTTTCACATTGGCCAGATATCGATCGTCGCAAAGTGGAGACAAAATTCAGCTATTTCAAAATTTAATCGATCAACGGTCATTGTTGGAGATAGATTGCCATAGCAACGGGTATTACACCAACAAAATGTTTATCGATCTTTGGCCGATCAGTAATCAGGCCTGTGTGAAAGTACTTATTTACAACATGCATGAAAATAGCCAGTGTTGGCATATTTAACCAATTTTATGCAGCAAATATTCCATGCTTTACAGAGTATCAAGTCAATACCACCTAAATCTTCCTTTTTTTAATTATTATTTATTCCTAGTCTCGTGGGTCATGTAGCCATTGCACAGGAAGCAAAATGAATGCGAGTAGCGCGCTCATCCCAATTCCCGAATATGGCTGGTTTGGGGAAAAAATTTCCATGCCAGAAATATTCCATGCTTTGTATAATGTCAAGTTAACACCAATTAAATCATTAAATCATCTCTACCTTTCTTAGGCCGGTGGTTCATCTAGCCATGCGCAGCAGGCAGCCAAGCGTATGCGTGTAGCGCCCTCATCAAGTCACAGCGGTGGGCAAGGTGGAATGATGTCGTCCGATTACCCGGCGCAGCAGGTGAAGGTGATTATGCACTTTATTTAAAAGTTTGATGACTTAAAGGGGTGTGAGAGAAATGAGAGATATGTATGGGAGTGCCGGAAGTGCCGTTATTTGCTTATTTTGGCATGAAGGCGATGTCGGAATTGTATGACATTTGTGATTTGGGCTATGTTGATGATTATCTTTATGTTATTTGCTCATTTAGTATATCGATACATCTCTCAATGCCCCTTTAATGTAGGGAATTTTTTTTCTCGATGTTTGACTTGGATGCGGATAAGTAGACGTAACATATGCCGTGGGACACCCCCCAAAAAAACCCACAACAAATCAGCGAGTTACTATGGGTTGAGTCACAGAAAATCACTGGCTTCATTGCTTTATTTTACCTTGAATTCTGCTTCAAGTAGTTCTCTATAGTATATATATATAGTTAGTTCCAAATTGGTGAGAAATATGCAGTTATGTTTTTACGCGCAAAAGTAATCCCAGTGTACACCCTCTATTTTGACATACGCACGCATTTGATGCATAGTATGCCCTGTTGCACTTGGAGCATAATGTGCGTACACACTCTTCTGTATTAATTCCCTGCTGTTAGGAGGCTCACCAATTTTGAACTGATGGATCTACTGCACATAATCTCCTGGTCACAGTTTGACATACGTGGGCGCACTTCGATCAGGCTGCGCACGCATGCTTGAACTAAAAAAATACTGCCAACCAATAACTCAAAGCGCCTGATTGGTCAAATTTAAACTGAAACATTTTTAAAGATCGTCACGCTGGCGCTGCGCCGTGACCACCAACGCAGTGGTCCTGCTGCGCCGTAACCACCGACGCAGTGGAGCGTGAATAAGCTCATGAGTTTTTCAGTTCTCATGTTTGAGCACCAACCAATCAGAGCCGTGAGGTCGAGATTACGTAGTGCACACCACGGATGACCGTTGCACCGTTTTAAATTAGGTTGAGCTCGCGTACTTTACACAAGCTCTACCTCATGTGACGTGGGTCCATTGGACTATATGTCTGTAATCATAACTGAATCTATTTCTCTATCTCTTTGTAGAAACACATGATGTCTGGTTATCAACAAGGTAGCTCACAGAACAGTAATACGGGTAAACAACAGCAGAATATGATGTACTCATCAACTAGCACTACTGGAAGTACTAATACTTATAGTCAACAGCATCATCAACAACAGCGACAGCACCATTATTGATGCAGTTTCTGTGCACTCTAGTCATTGTAGGGATGATGTTAACACTTTCCACGTGGCAGGCAGCTGCAGACGACATTCCAAAATTGCATAAAATGTTTCAAAAATGTCAAAATTCTTAAATGTGATTACCATTTTTGGAATCACCATGAGAAACGCATTGAAATGAGTACAAACATGCCTAGTATTGGTCCAGTAATCCTTGAGATAGACCCTGAAAGTTGGGAAAGGTTTCTGAAAATTCTGTTTGGTATGTTAAAACTTACAGCCGCGTGGAAAGTGTAAAACTTTAATATGATGCCTAGCTATAATGTTATGTAGCTCACAGAGAAGTAGTATGGGCAAGCAACAACGGAATGTGAAGTATTCATCTAAAGTCTATTTATCTATCATGAGACAGTGACTTAACTGTGTCGTTTACTATAAATGCGCGCATACTTGAGGCGCTTGCGTATTATACACACGCGTAAATTGATGGAAGATACGTACATGGGCTTGCGTAATGCTGTGCCTATAGAAGTACTAGTGGGAGTACTATAAACACTAGCCAACATCATAATCAACAGTAGCAACTGCACCATTATTGAGGCAGTAACTGCATTCTTCAACTGTAGGGATGATGTTAAACTGATTTAATATCTGGTTATTAAAGGTATATTATGTGATCTTTCCAGGGAACGCCCTCAACATCAAAAATATAATTGAAAGCAGATTTTCTTGCAGATTTACATTTCTGATCATAAATCGTTGCATACATTCCAAGTTAGAGGGCGATACGATTCTTAATTACTTCAAAATCATGGTTTTAGAGTGAAAATAACTGTCAGGATTTCTTAATTACTTCAAAATCATGGTTTTAGAGTGAAAATAAACTGTCGGGATAACATGACAGTTTATATTTTCACTCTAAATTCACTCTAAATCCATGATTTTGAGGTAATTAGGAATCGTATCGCTCTGTAACTTGGAATGTATGTACGATTTATGATCAGAAATGTAAATCTGCAAGAAAATCTACTTTCTAAAAAAATCATGAATTGAGGGCGTTCTCTGGAAAAGATCACATAATATGCCTTTAAGCAAGGTAGCCTATATAGAGCAGTAATGTGGACAAACAGAAGCTCAATGTGAAATATTCAAATAGAAGTACTGCTAAACACCACTAACCAACATTGTCATTATCAGCAGTCACAGCACCAGTTGAGGTGGTAACTGTGCACTCTAGTCATTGTAGGGATGATGTTACTATAATACGGTTAACCCTTACAGCCCCGGATCCCATGAAATCCCATTTCCCAGCCTGTCGGTTCCACCTGGCGCTGAGGTTTTTGTGTGAAATAATGGCCCCGGGCTATATAGCTGGGCGAATACACTCGCCCAGCACAGCTTCCCCCGTGGCGCAGTTGGTAGAGCGTTCGCCCGCCAACCGAGAGGTCGTGGGTTCAAACCCCGGGGCGTGGCACCTCTTGTTGTGTGTGCTTTTTTCGCTTGAAAAAAATTTCGTTGGAAAATCCACCGGGTGGGTTAGGGTTAATACAACTCAAAGTATATGGGGAAGGTATGTATTACCAAATAGGTTCATAAGGATCGTTGATTATAATCTGATATAGAGGGCACATCATACTGATCCAGTATATAAAGGTACCCACATGTACATTTCGGATACATCTGTATCCTTTGTCAACACTTTTGGTAGTGATGGCTCTTGATGAATCACGATGCTTTTTGCTGTCTTGGAGTTGCTTGTTGATTTATCATATGGAGATTTTTTGTCAGATGATAAAAGATCATCAAAAATGTGACATCCATTATTCTTTGATTGACAAATCTAAAGAACTCTCTCATATAAAGCGTGCACAAATGTAACAGTGTGTATCCTGTATCGTAATTAGAGTGTTTTTGTCAAAATTTGTAACATGGAGTCTCTAATAATGGGAGTAAAAAATTCATATCGCAAAAGTAGAGCCTCCCACATAATGGGCATATTGTCAAAACTTTGTGTCTCCATCTGTAAGGCTTATCCGTCTGGCCCTTCAGCGTGTATAAAATAACCTTTTGGCATTATATGTGGGCAGTCTGCTCTAAACATGTTCAAGGGCCAAAATACATCTATCAAAACCTTGTAAGTGCTCTTGCCCCTGAACATGTATAAAGCAACACTTCCTTTACATAACTATTGGGCATTTCCTCTTTATATACATGCTTAAAGGGCCAGAAAAATGACAGAACAGCGACGATATACGTCTCTAAATACAAGTCATGAGCAACGTGTCACAAGGCAAGATGAATGACAGCTTGTCGTGCGCGCAGTCATCTCATTAGACCCACAAAAATAAATTGTTTGATTGTCCATAGATCACCTTTAAAAGTTGGGTAGGTCGGTCGGGAAAAGGGGTTTTTTTGTTTGTTTTTTCCTCACTTGCCCTTTTTTCAGGTACCAAAAGTAAAATGAGATGTACTTGTTGTGTTAACCAAAACGGGGAACAAAATCTTTAACATTTTGATTTCTATTTTCTCAACACTTAAAAAAAATGAAAGAAGAAAAAAAAGATTTTTTTTATTTTCAGCTAATATTTGTAAAAAAATGAAATTTTCAACAACAAAATTGAAAATTGTATTTAAAAAAAAAAAAATCAAAAAAAAAAGTGTTTGGGTCGGAATGATAAAGAGGGTCGGGCGGACGAGGACAATCAAACAACTTTTTTTTTGCCTTATAGCCGCGATGTGGCACTGATGAATTAGTACTCGAGAGCTTCATTCTCGGAAATGAAAATAAAACACATATAGTTTGATCAGTTCCAAAATTGGTTAAGCCTCATCACAGCAGCGAATGAAATCAGAGTGCCGCGGCCACACCTGAAAGTAACAAGGGCACACATGGAAGTAACAAACGCACTGTGCATCATATGTGTGACGTCTATGTGCGGCCAAAACCGTGTGCCTGGGACAATAATCATGCGCGTACGCTTGGATTACTTTTGCGTGTGGAGAAATAAAAAAACAAATATTCTGTGCCAATTTGGAGCTGATTATTATATTAGTCTATCAAGAAGGACACTAGCCAGTGAGCCTGAAGGGGGAGAGGGTGCTCGATTGAAGGATGATTCAGGCTCACTAGTTAGTATTCTTCTTGACGGACTAACACACTGTGTGACATGCCTGTTATAGGGAGTATATAATCTAATGTACACTGGTAATTTCGTGAGGGTTTTATTTTTGCGAGTGGACATAAACACATGAAAATATTCTTTTGCAATAGAGTTACACTATAAGTAATATAGAAACCATCACATTAATGATTTTCCAAAAACTATAAAATTGCGAAAATATCAACCCGCAAACAAATTACCACTTATACAGTATAACATAATGAAAGGCTTAATTTCACCACTGCCGTAAAGTTTTTTTACTATCGCATGTCTTGAAATTATATGTGTGATATCCTTATACAGGGTGTCAAAAAAAGTGTCCCATGTGAAACATGATTTTTGGGGGGGGGGCCATGAAAAATGTATAAATTGTTCGCAAAATACTAGTAGGCATGTTCAGCAATCTGTAATGTGCCATAAGATTTTTTTTCTATCCATTTTGGAGCTTCCGTTATCAAATTATGGTAAATCTACTCAGGCATGTTCAAATTTAGCTTTCGACACTTTTTATGTGAAAAGAGCTCTTTTATTAGAATCATCATTCAGTGTGTAATTGAACATAATCAATAAAATCAATAATAATCTTCTAAATGTTGAAATATTTTCATCCATATTATCCATGACATACCATAAAATATTTGAATTTTAGACTGTAAAATCATCATTGGAATCATAAAGGCCGTTTTTTCAGTTAAAAATAATTTCAAATCAATCTTGTTCAAAAGTGGCCAAAGTGGGATTCGCACTCTTGTTACTGAATTGATCATATCTCAGTGGTTAGGTGGTGAAATTCAATAGGATAAAGTGTATTTGATAGCGGACTAATAGGGTTTACCAACAGTTTGTTTTTTTTAAACAAAGAGACAGATGTATTTATAATCAATTAATGGGACACTGTTTTTGATACACCCTGTATAGAACAAATATTGCCTGCCTTTTTGTTTGTGCTATAGTAAAACTATATCACTCGGTCCAATTTGGATTGTTTCATTACACTCAACTTCGCCTGTATAATGGAAAAGTTAAAATTTGACCTTATGAGAAAGTTATCACACTCTTTATCACACTCTCAGGCATTCAATATTGGTGTACCAGTTCATGTTATTTCTCACTTGGGTATTGTGAAAGCAGTTAGATTAAAGTAAAATAAATATGTAAAATATCTGTCAGTTATTTTATTATCTCCATCTTCCTATTAATAATATATTTCAAATACTAGAAGCATTTTAACTTTCACCGTTGCTTTTTTATCAAACTAATTTTATATAAATGATGTTTTAAAGTTCATTGACAAACAGTGCTTACGGAGGCTTTTTGTGTTGAGCGGCCTTGATGATCCAAAACACGGTACAGGCATAGCTTCAAATGAAAATACCCTCTTGTCCATCCCTGTTGATTGTTGATAACCTATGATCAAACACAGTATGCAGTGGCGTATACAAAGGGGTCTGTGCCACACCCCCCCCCCCCCCCCCCCACCCCCACCCCCACCTAAAATGTTGTCGTCGGTATCTAACTGGAGGTCGTCAGTACAGGGCCATTTAGGGGGAGAAAGGAGGGAGGAAATTGTCTCAAATCTAAATGTAAGGGGCCTTAAACTGCTTAGAAATTCCCCTTGATCATGTAGACTTGCTTCAAGTCTCTCTTGTTAGTCATTTCCATCTTATTTTTGCTAATTACCTTTAGTATGCCAGTCATGACACCTGACTTAATGTCCTTAAATATAAGGTCACACCATTGACCCTAGCCACTGTTTGCATCATATTACTATTCTACCCCAGTCACTAATCTACCCGATGTAGGCTGGGACACAGTCTGCTTATTATACCTGTATCCAATTAGCAAAATTGTTCTGTGGCAGGAAATAATAAGTACAGCAATTTCAACTGTAGCTACATGTAATAGTATAGCATAAAGGGGGTGAGTGATCAGCCTGGAACCAAGACTATTGATCATGTTGATAGAGAAAATGTTAATTCAAATTTTCAAAAGCAGAGACACGTCATGTGACCGGCCGTACGCTAGGCATACATTGCCGTCAATCATTTGCCAATGTATACATAGCGTATTGATCACTGTTGTCACCTGCTCAAAATTTTGAACATGTTCAAACATTTTTCTAGACCCCGGGCAGCGAACCCCTACAAATCGTTAACGAATAGAAGTTATGCCAAACGTGTCAAACGTTATGACAAACGTGTCAAACGTTATGACAAACGTGTCAAACGTTATGACAAACGTGTCAAACGAATTTCCAAAAACGACAGGCACGTGTTGGCTCTATTTGTAGGGCCATAGTAGATGCTATCCAAGGGCATTTCTCATGAACCTTTTAAGGCTATCAAACGTCATATATTTTGATCCCAAGAACATTTTGAATTTAGATGTTCTTTAAGGGCATTTCAAAACAGTTTCAAGGCTCCCAAACTTGGTATTCTCCTTACAATTGCAGAATTTATCAGAATGTTTGCCCTCCCTCTCTCCCTCCTCTTTTTTATGGCCCCTTGACAGGACTACCCTCAGTGTACCGATGACCTTCAGTGTACAAACGGAGTAATTTTAGGGGGAGGGCCCGCCCCTTTGGCTTCGCCACTTATAGTACCAAAAGTCAACAACGCCAGGGATTCTATTAATTTTGGGATAGGAAAGTGCTATACTGATGTACATAGCGAAAACGGTCCCTTTTGCATATTTACATAAATTAGGGTAATCGTCCGGAATGCGTCCGTGACTCGTTTGACGTCATTATTTAGTCAGCATAGAATTGGTGGCGCTATTCACGCGGTAGATTTACACCAGCTTGCTGTCAAAAAATGATACTGATACTGGAGTTGGAGTTGGTTATCCAACTCCAGCGGTTTTTGGATGAAATAATTTAATTCCAACGTGTGATGAATTTTATGGGGTCATACAGGGTGTCCCAAAAGTCTATGCACGTTTTTGAAGAGTCATATCTCATAAAATATAAATCATATGGTATAAATGTAACCATATTTTGATAGACGAGATTTGGGAAATTAATTTGATACCAAACACAACCCTATTGGTGAACCCACAACATTATAAAACTGGTTGAAAGTCATTGACCGTGTGCCAGACCAACCAATACCAAGTACCACACATTGTTGCTAAAGGTGCGCATAAATTAACGGTATGAAAGCAACGTTGCGCATTAGTCACAGTTCACTGCTTACCTTGCAACATTAATGTTATTTAATACCAAACTCGGTCACTCACAACATAAATAAGCGTAGTAGAAAACATTGCACAGCAAAAGTCTTCATCCAAGGTTTACAGCATAGATAAGCGAATACAAATTGTATGGTTCTACGCTGAAACACATTCAGTTCAACTTACTCATCAAAAGTTCAGAAAACATTTCAAAGTGGAACGCGCACCAGGAAGAATATCCATTCTGAAGTTGGTGGATACATTTTTGAACACAGGAACATATTCTAAATGGGTAAAACAACCTTCGACGAGGCCTTCCAGCAGCTTTAAAATAATCCGCTTTGTTTAAATGTTAACATGTTTGACAGCTGTGTTGTGTGTGTGTTTACTTTTCTGTTACGTTATTCGATTGTTTAGGTCTGTGTTTTGCATTAGCACACGTCTCTGTATACATGGAAAACATTTAAATTAGATTTCACTATAGAAACGAAAATTATTTGTGATATAGTTGTTAATATTATGATGATATCACTGTAATGTAAAATTTTAAATATTACAATTGACGGATCACTTTCCGTGTAACCAACTCTACCCGTGTTTTTGTTAATCTCAATAGGTATGGATTTATGAACTTTATTCCTCAGGAAGTATAAAATTACATTTTTGCAGTAATACATATTTTACTTCTAGGGTGGCATTACAAACAGATGTTACTCCAATTTTGGTACCAAATTATTTCCCACATCTCCTCTTTCTAAATATGTATTCATATTTTCAATACGACTTATATTTTGTGAAATACAAAGCTTCAAAGTCGTGCATAGACTTTTGGGACACCCTGTATAATCAAAATCCCGGGCAAAATCCATTGTTACATTGAAGCAATGGAAATTCAAAATTAACGGCCGTTCGTGTCTACCATCGTCTGCTACAATCACGCCGTATCAGTATAGCGCCACAAATTCTATGCTGACTAAATTTTGATTTAAAAGTGGCTTCTGATCGGCAAGCTGAGTGGCACACCCCTGACAATGCGTAACCAGCCATTACACTTCTAAATGGTCCTGTCAAAATGGACTCAATAATTCATCAAACGTATATGACCTCTGACGTGATTGACTGGTCATCCTCGCCTCCACCGCCTATGTTTGTTAATTCGCAACGCTCCCCATTATAATCCTCACTGCAATCACAAGTGTATGAATCAACACCGTCCACACATGCTCCCCCATTCTGACAAGGGTTGGACGCACACTCATCGATATCTGAAAATAAAATTGATTGATTGACGTTTTAGTTTGTCAATAATCAGAGTTAACATTTCTTTTAAAAAAAACAAATATTTATCAATACTCACTCGATTCGCAATTGTCTCCATAATAACCACCAAGACACTGACAGATGTAAGAATCTACACCGTCCACACATGCTCCCCCATTCTGACAAGGGTTGGACATACACTCGTCGATATCTGAAAATAAAATTAATTGATTGACCAGGTATTAAAATGGACCGAATTCTTTGCAATACCGCTTGCGGTACTGCAAAACTCCGCTTGCGTTACCGCGAAGCGGAAATGTAAGCTCCGCTTGGTATCTCCGCTTGCGGATATGCCAACATTTATTGGTATTGCCGCAAGCGGGGGAAAAAGTCCTAAAGCGGAGGTACCACTTCCTGTTTGTAATTCCTCTTCGCGGAATTGTCGCTTTGGCTTTGCTTTCCGCTTACGGACATGCACGTATTTGTTCACATTTCCCAACGCGGCACAAACTTACCGCTTGTAGTTATTCTAAAATTACATCTCCGCTTCGCGGGATTGTCGCTTCGGGATTGCTTTGCCGCGCACGGAAAAGCAAAACAAAATTCACATCTCCGCTTCGCGGAGTTGTCGCTTTTGGGTTGTTATTACGCACGCGGAAAGACCATATTTCTTAATACTTCCGCTAGCGGAGTCATCGAAATATTCTTCAAATGTCCGCTTGCGGGAATACCATTATTTGTTCACATTTCCGCCTCGCGGAGTTGTCGCTTTTGAATTGCTTTTCCGCGCGTGCAATTATTAAGATCTTTGCGATCTCCTTATTCTTAACACCCTTAGGCCCTATTCCACTCAGCAGATGGTGTAGATTGCAATTCAATAATTTACGAAATAAGGATAATATCGAGCGGTTGATGGGGCACGTGCCGCCATTTTTCAATAATTCATTAGTAATGTCATCCAATCCTGACGATTTATCATTCTTACATTTCCTAATAGCATCTCTAATTATATCTAAGCTTAGGCCTAGGTCAATATCACTTAGGCCTATACAATTAGTATCAATTTATTACAAGTTCTAATATTATTTACAAATCTCTTCTATTGATTCATAATCCTCCTCGGTATTCATGTTTACTTACATTCATTTAACCAAGCGTTCTCCAATGTTGCAAAACTTATTGTTTCATTTTATCAAATATTATATTATTACCCCCTGGCCCCTTAAGACAATGAACATCCTGTTTAGGTTGCCTACCCCTGAGTTATTGCCAGAACTTGCATCAAAGAGGACCACCCTATTGAGCAATTTGAATAGACCTATCAATACGCATTTGCATAATCTTATCCTTGATTAGGAATTTAGCTATATGACGTTTGACTTGGTAATCACTCCAAAGCTTATCCCCTTCAATAGTAGCCCTCTTATCACCTTTACACCATTGTCTATGTAACTTACAAGCAGTAATATATCTTTATCCCACCAGCAGCATTCAAAACTTTTAATTTCCAACTATCCCATATATATAGTGAGTCAACATTTTTAAAATTATCAGTATCCCAGTCAGGATGAACAAAGTGTACTCAAAGTAAAAATTGTTTCAGACATTTTTGTTATCAGAATATGAAGGCAACCAATG
>CM069455.1:16699796-16906716 GCA_035610835.1 Ophiura sarsii
TGTCGAGATGACGAGATAATTTACAGATGACGTGATAATTGACTACATAATTGCGAGATAATTTACAGATGACGTGATAATTGACTACATAATTGCGAGATAATTTACAGATGACGTGATAATTGACTACATAATTGCGAGATAATTTACAGATGACGTGATAATTGTCGAGATGACGAGATAATTTACAGATGACGTGATAATTGACTACATAATTGCGAGATAATTTACAGATGACGTGATAATTGACTACATAATTGCGAGATAATTTACAGATGACGTGATAATTGACTACATAATTGCGAGATAATTTACAGATGACGTGATAATTGTCGAGATGACGAGATAATTTACAGATGACGTGATAATTGACTACATAATTACGAGATAATTTACAGATGACGTGATAATTGACTACATAATTGCGAGATAATTTACAGATGACGTGATAATTGACTACATAATTGCGAGATAATTTACAGATGACGTGATAATTGTCGAGATGACGAGATACTTTACAGATGACGTGATAATTGACTACATAATTGCGAGATAATTTACAGATGACGTGATAATTGACTACATAATTGCGAGATAATTTACAGATGACGTGATAATTGACTACATAATTGCGAGATAATTTACAGATGACGTGATAATTGACTACATAATTGCGAGATAATTTACAGATGACGTGATAATTGTCGAGATGACGAGATAATTTACAGATGACGTGATAATTGACTACATAATTGCGAGATAATTTACAGATGACGTGATAATTGACTACATAATTGCGAGATAATTTACAGATGACGTGATAATTGACTACATAATTGCGAGATAATTTACAGATGACGTGATAATTGACTACATAATTGCGAGATAATTTACAGATGACGTGATAATTGACTACATAATTGCGAGATAATTTACAGATGACGTGATAATTGACTACATAATTGCGAGATAATTTACAGATGACGTGATAATTGACTACATAATTGCGAGATAATTTACAGATGACGTGATAATTGACGAGATGACGAGATAATTTACAGATGACGTGATAATTGACTACATAATTGCGAGATAATTTACAGATGACGTGATAATTGCGAGATAATTTACAGATGACGTTATAATTGACGAGATGACGAGATAATTTACAGATGACGTGATAATTGACTACATAATTGCGAGATAATTTACAGATGACGTGATAATTGACTACATAATTGCGAGATAATTTACAGATGACGTGATAATTGACTACATAATTGCGAGATAATTTACAGATAACAGTTTTGCCAATACCGCTATTTCGTCGCCCAATTGGGCTCCCTCTGATTTTGACTTGTGTGCCGCGTGTTGAAAAAGTGTGCTGTGGTTTGCTAAAAATTGGGCTACTCTCAACCCTGAGTCCGGGCTGTTCCTAACAGAGTAAGGCGTGGCGTCGAAACAGAGCACGCGTCAGACACTAGCTATTGTTGTGGAGAGGTCATAAACCCCAACTTGCATGTACATGATTGTATACATGTAGGGACGGTAATTACTGTTTTATTAATTAGCAGAATAGTTCCCCTGTTGTTTCTATAATTATTCATACCAGAATAATGTCTCCAAATTGTTAATGTTACATTATTTTTAATAATTTATTGTTCATCATTCCTTGTAAGATGTATGTTCGAAAGGTAAATAAAATGAATAAATTAACTAATAATGTTTAAAGCTGTATTTTTTACTAAATAATTACTATGTTGTGGCAAGTTGATGAACTCCCGGATGAACTCTGCTTGCCCATAAACCATAATAGACTTGTTTTTAACAAAGGTAATACTGTGAATCTGAATCGCATCCTCAAAGTGTTGGCTATTTTAAATTTGACATAATATTAACATTTTCCACGCGGCTATTGGTTTTATTGTATAAAACAGATTTTTCAGAAACCTTTCCCAACTTTCCATGTCTATCTCAAGGATTACAGAACCAATACCAGGCATGTTTGTACTTATTTCCATGCATTTCTCTTGGTGATGCAAAAATGGTAATTTAATTCAACATTTTTGAAACATTTTGTAAAGTTTTGGAATGTCGTCTACAGATGCTTGCCGCGTGGAAAGTGTTTAAACGGCTTTAGGTTGGTTATTTGTTGTCGTCTGAAACTTTGCCAGACCATATTGCCATATACGGCGTAATATACAACCAATTGCCTTCAGATTTGGAGAAGTATTAGACACATAGGCCTAGTTGAGTATAGGATATAAAACGAAATTGTAACCATGTCATCGTCTGTGTAAAAGTAGAGGTCAAAGTTCAAAATGTTTACGAAATAATTACTATTTTCGGCATGTTTAAGATCTTCGCACGACTATAATTTGAATTATTTTAACAATGTAATAACATTGACATCCCCCAAGTGTTGGCAATTTATATTTGACCCAATAGTCACCTTATGAGATTAGTAAATGCTATAATTTAACATGCCTAGTAGTATTGGTTCTGTAATTTTTTAGATAAGACTTTGAATAATTGGGAAATGTTTTTGAAAAATGTTTTGTAAATGGTAAAACTATAGTTACAACCATGTAGAAAGTGTTAAATTCAAATATTTACGTTAACATATTCGAAGACAATTTAGCGCGCCTGAAACACATCATTTTGCACTACAAAAAGTTGGAGGGTATCAAGTGTACCTGCTTTCTCGGACTAAATAAAATAGCTATATTTAAAATACCAATTGTAGTCTGCTTAAATTTAGAAATTCAAACGGGAAAGTATAAAATATGAAGCATCTAACAACAAAACATTTATTCAATAAATTAGATTAATTTGAAGAATAGGCGCCACGCGGCAAAAACTATGTCGGGCGGTAACTGAGATTTAATCAAATTATCGTAAAGAAAGATATTACAGTTTTATTCCGTAAAATCTTTACAGCACTGGAATTATATTCGATTCTTCGAATAATAAAGAATGTTGTTTATCATTCCTATGAATTAATACTTCAAGGTCAATTTCAAATGTTTATCAAAGACATTTCGATAAGATTGTGAACATCCTGATAAAAGCAGGTTTATTATAGTATGTACCGAAGCCTACCAATATTGCTTTAAAAGTATTTCAATAATTCGCCATCATCATGTTTAATCTGAGACTAATTAGTCTCAGGTTTAATTAATTACCCATTGCTATATAATAGAGTAAGTTGCTATCTTCAGTAGATAGCAAATATATCAAAGTAAATTGCTATTTTCAGTGATAGCAAGTCTATCAGAGTAAGTTGCTATCTTTAGTAGACACCAAGTCTATTAGAGTAAGTTGCTATCTTCAGTAGATAGCAAATCTATCAGAGTAAATTGCTATCTTCAGTGATAGCAAGTCTATCAGAGTAAGTTGCTATCACTGAAGATAACAATTTACTCTGATATATTTGATATCTACTGAAGATGGCAACTTACTCTGATATACTTGCTATCTACTGAAGATAGCATAGATAGCAACTTATTCTGATATATAATACTTGCTATCTACTGAAGATAGCAATTTACTCTGATATCTACTGAAGAAAGCAATTTACTCTGATAAACTTGCTATCTACTGAAGATAGCAACTTAATCTGATAGACTTGCTATTTAATGTACTGAAGATAGCAACTTACTCTGATATACTTGGTGTCTACTGAGATAGCAGCTTACTCTGATAGACTTGCTATCTACTGAATAAAGCAACTCACTGTGATTACTTGCTATCTACTGAAGATAGCATAGATAGCAACTTATTCTGATAGACTTGGCATCGAATGAAGGAAGCAATTTACTCTGTTAGGAACCGCCCGAAATAACTCCGAGTTGAAGGTAGCCCAATTTTTAGCAAACCACACCACAGCTTTTCAACACGCGGCACACTAGTCAAAATCAAAAGTAGCCCAATTGGGCGACGAAATCGTGGTATTGGCAAAACTGTTATCTGTAAATTATCTCGCAATTATGTAGTCAATTATCACGTCATCTGTAAATTATCTCGTCATCTCGTCAATTATCACGTCATCTGTAAATTATCTCGCAATTATGTAGTCAATTATCACGTCATCTGTAAATTATCTCGCAATTATGTAGTCAATTATCACGTCATCTGTAAATTATCTCGCAATTATGTAGTCAATTATCACGTCATCTGTAAATGATCTCGTCATCTCGACAATTATCACGTCATCTGTAAATTATCTCGCAATTATGTAGTCAATTATCACGTCATCTGTAAATTATCTCGCAATTATGTAGTCAATTATCACGTCATCTGTAAATTATCTCGCAATTATGTAGTCAATTATCACGTCATCTGTAAATTATCTCGTCATCTCGACAATTATCACGTCATCTGTAAATTATCTCGCAATTATGTAGTCAATATCACGTCATCTGTAAATTATCTCGCAATTATGTAGTCAATTATCACGTCATCTGTAAATTATCTCGCAATTATGTAGTCAATTATCACGTCATCTGTAAATTATCTCGTCATCTCGACAATTATCACGTCATCTGTAAATTATCTCGCAATTATGTAGTCAATTATCACGTCATCTGTAAATTATCTCGTCATCTCGTCAATTATCACGTCATCTGTAAATTATCTCGCAATTATCTCGTCAATTATCACGTCATCTGTAAATTATCTCGCAATTATCTCGTCAGTTATCACGTCATCTGTAAATTATCTGGCAATTATCTCGTCAACTATCACGTCATCTGTAAATTATCTCGTCATCTCGTCAATTATCACGTCATCTGTAAATTATCTCGCAATTATCTCATCAATTATCACGTCATCTGTAAATTATCTCGCAATTATCTCGTCATTTATCTCGTCATGTCATCATCTGGTTAACTCGTCATGACCCTTCAGGGCCACCGTAAACTACTGTTCCAAATGGTTTAACTTTATATCGCTCTGCATCACATTTGAGCACTCTGCAAAAAGATTGCTTCTTTACCAGTAATACAGTATTTAGATGAAAAATGAAAGCGGGTTTTCATTAAGGAGCCCAGGCCACATGTACGTGATGGAGCTGAATTGTGAAATGTTTATTGACCACAAAAGACTTTGCGAGTATAAAAATACTTAATACCATATGAAAATTTAGTGAAATGCGTGCATTTGTCATATATGTATGTTCGAACATTGTGAAACAAAATTTTGTTTTAGCCACACTCATTTTAGTAACAAATACTGAAAATCTACTTTAAAAAAAAAGAATAGAGGGCGCCCCTGGAAAATATTACATAATATGCCTTTAAGTATAGATTTGCGCGTGTGTGTGTGGGGCCGGGGGGGGGGGGGGGGGGGGGGGGGGGGGTCATACAAATAATCAACATCTGAGAAGGGGTGGGGGCGATAAAATAATCACTTTTGTTTAAGGGGGGCAATAAATGACGACAATAAATCAGAGAGATGAGATGTTTGGGATGAGATGTTTGTAATAGCCGACACACAAAACCAAAACCGGGGGACCGATGAGATTATATAAAACTTACTAAAATGTATATACTACAGTCAATACAATATAAGTCAACTGACCAGGTAACAAATGGGGGTAGTAGATATAAGGTTGAGACATTTCTCCTCTTTGATATTTGTATTATAGTGTACTCTGCTCATCTTCAACTTCGTATGCTGTTACATGATTGATGTATTTTTCATTACATATTTTTCATTATGAATTTTACCTGATTTCAATCATAATATTAGTCTATTGAATGAGTTATTATAGTTGGAGTGAGTTTGGACATTTTCCCTATCCTGGTCTCTAATAAATTTGGTTTAGCAGCGGTCCCAAATCTATTCCAGTACCGCCTGGGCCAGACTGCCTGGCCCCTGGCCTGGACGCTCTGTTTACTGCAGGGGTGGGCAACCTTTTTGAATGAATGGGCCTGATATAAGGAGTGAAAAATTGACCGGGCCGCACCTAACCAAATTTTGTAGTGATGACCTGCTGTAGATTTCAAACCTTTGATTCCGAAGACTTTCAAGCATGCAGTAGGTGTGTGTGCTTAATAATTTCAGTATCTTCAAAAAAAACACGTTCAAATCTCAATACAGTACAGATGACAGTGGCATAACTAGGTTCTTCATATTAGGGGGGGGGAGAATGAAAGTCAACCGACAAGATTGTTCTGAGTCAAGCAATGCGCTCGTAGCGAGCGAAAATTGTCGACTTTACGTTATTTGTGGCACGATTGAGGTATATTTTGGCTCTAAACAAGCCTTTCTTTACTAAAGAATGTTGCATTTATGAGAGACATTTTATGCGCGCGTAGCGCGCGAATTTTTTTCATCTGTGCACATTTGACCATCATACTTCCATGATTCCTCTTAAAATGAACCCCCCTCGCGACCCTCTGGTTATGCCACTGACAGATGACAATCAACGGGGAAAATGGACCTACGCACGTTGAGGAACAACATTTGTGCCGATAAATGCTAAGCAGCTATTATAGCTCGTAGTTTTGTGATGATATTGTAAAATAAATTATTTTAGTTTTGTATTTTTCTTGATACATCTCGCGCAGTGGCGTAGCCAGGTTTTTCTCAGTGGGGGGGCAAAGGGGGGGCCGGGAGTTTTGGTGGGGGGGCAACAACCAAATTGAGGATTGAATTTCCTTGTGTTGTGAATAGGTTAGTCCCAAATTATTTCAACTGACATTTCCCACAGGGGGGGGGGCAACAGGGGGGGCAGAGAACCCCACAGGGGGGGCAGCTGCCCCCCCTTGCCCCCCCTTGGCTACGCCACTGATCTCGCGGGCCGCAAAATAACCACTGGCGGGCCGCATGCGGCCCGCGGGCCGTAGGTTGCCCACCCCTGGTTTACTGCCATCTATAGTTTGACTAATTTATAGGCGACGGGCTGAATTTACCACTCAAAATCATTTCGTGATGTTTTTGTTTTTGGTTTCTACGCAATAATTTAATTGGTTTATAAGCTTGTATTTATTAATTTTAAAATAGTACATGTATTTTAAAGGTAAGTGTTCCAATTGGCAATTGTTGGCCCGATTTTCAACTTGATGTTTTCTATTACTAGGGGAGCACTGCACCCCCGGGACTGCACCACATCAAATGCGCAATTCGTGTAATCCTGATCCTGTAAATACTACATGTACTGCTGTAGTACTACTAGTACTAGTAGTATACTGAGTATAGTTCCGAAAAAGTACGAAGACTAGGCTTGTAAATGTGAGGTTTTCGAGCAATTTGTTTCTCCGGGGATGGTATTGTAACGATACGGGTTTTACCTACAAACACTCATGACTTGAGTACTTGGCGATAAACTCCACGTACGTTAGGCCATGGTAATGAAAGTCTTAGATTTGCGTCCACCGCCCGCATGGTCCAAAACCTCCCGCATGAAAAACTCATTATTTAAGAAAATTTTCATTATTCGCGTAAAAACACAAAAATCCCAACGTTTCCTGCTTTGTGAGTCCGTCAGTCAGCCAAAGAACGATGTTTTCAGTCACTTCGTTCAAAGCTGGCGATCGCGATCAAGCCGCCATCGTGGATTTGAGCCATCTATTGTCGAAAATGTGTTTTCAACACATTTTGGACAATAGATGGCGCCCTTCCCTGCGGGAAATCCGGGAAATCGTGCTTGGATAGGATAATGAATAATGAGTAATGAAAAACGGCCGCATGCGATTTGAAAAATGCCCAGACACAAATCTAAGATTTTCATTACCATGGCCTTAATACGAAGGGGTTCACTACTACAATAAGCATACGGAGACTATTAAGTTCTGTCATCTTTAATAACTATCTTGACACCAGTTCCCTATTTTGTTAGACGGAGTTGTCCATAGATGGAGAGGATACTCGGAGAGCTGGTACTCGACTCAACAGCCAAGATTCAACTAACGCCGAACCGCCTCTCCACCCCGTAGGAGAACTTCGCAACCAGAGATACAATTGTCTCACGATTGGTCACTTGAACGTGACGTCAGTACACATAGACCCTACCCAAAGATACTAATAAAGTGATATCAATGGGCGTGGCCTATGTGCTATCGTGAGCCAATCACATCTATCTAATACAGTATGTGGAACATCTTGCAGTATGTTTGTATTTAAAGGAACGCATGGGACCTATCCGTTGCACCTACAATGATAAAATACAATATTTTTAATTTATCGACCTATTAATAGTGCCCAGGGCGTAAGCACACCAGCCTAAATGAATGGTGAACAGGCATGCCAGAAAACGTGAAAAAGGGAGGGCGCTGTGTGCAGGTCCGTAGCGGAAAATTTAGGTTAATAACTCCTCATGAAACAGGGCTTAAATTAAAGTTTAAATGTTACTGAAAATGGTCATAGGTGACAAGTATGCCATAAAAGTAACCGGAGCTGAGGGTAGAAAAGGTGTCTTGAAATATGGCACTTTTACATGTATTTCAGTGAGAAAGATATTTGGTGTGGTGCGCCCTTAGTTTGTGTGGTCTAGTGGATAGATCGCATGTCTCACAATACAAAGCCTCTTATTTCAAAGGTTGTGAGTTCAAGCCCCGCTACGGCCAACATGTTTGTATATGTATCGGAAGAGCAAAATCCGAGCACGTTACGGTTAAAGGTCACAGACTCCTTCGTAAAGAGTAGGGGATCATCCTGGTCTGTGGCTGTATACACATCAGTCCTAGGTCACAGGGCAGGGGTTGCACAGTTAACACGTCCTGTGTATTTAAGCCCCCTTGAGGAAAAGGAAGGTTGCGAAGTATTTAATCAGATTCAGATTGAGATTGAGATTCTACATGGAGCAGGGAGGTGCGTCATCCTTAAAATAGTCGTATATCAAAGTTTTAATTGCAACTCTAATGGTTCTTATTTTAGAAGTACAAGGCAACATGAAATTTGCCTATTGAGTAGTACACAAACTGGCAGGGTGGTTAACCACCTTCTTCGGCAGTAATTCACTGCATTTTGGCCTATAACATCTAAATGGAACATATCTTCGGCTTAATCAGTTTACAAAAATATTGAGACAATATGGGGTTTCTCCTGATATCAAAATATGTTGATGGGCAAAAAAAGCTAATAAAGTGATCGTAACATCCACATTTAATAATTAGGAAACCCATGATTAATTACAATAAATTTACACCATGGACTTTTCAGACTTGTCTGAAAAGTCCATGTTTAGTTACACTAACTAACTATAAAACTAGGATAGCCGTCAACAAAAGTAAGCCCCGCCCCCCTAAAATTTGATTACGTTTGTTTACATAACTCTACACACAATTGAACGTTTTTAGAGATTGAAACACTTATGAAAAGCAAAAACACTTGGCTACCCATAAAAAGTTTCTCCATTTCAATATCGTTATTACAAATTAATTTTTAACAGTACTGGAGACATTTTTGTAACTTTCATGCATATATGATTTTGAAAAGCACCACTTTTTCTGACAACATCTTTTGGAAAAATGTGAAGAAGTAAACATGCTATTGAACAAAAACAACTTTTAATGGGTAGCCAAGCGTTTCCCCTTTTTCAGACACGTTACAATTTTTCAAAAGGTTCCTTTGTGTGTGGAGTTATGCAAACAAACATGATCAAATTCTAGGGGGAGACTTACTTTTTTTTACCCCTTTATATGATTTCTTTTTCTCACTTCACAAAATGGGAAAGTAAGTTTGTGAAAATATTTTTGATAGGAATGTGCCACCGTTTTCTTGTTACTTCTCGTTCCTAAGACGGTGGTCCCAAATATCAGAATTTAATCCGTTTTTTTATTCCATATGTTTCTGCTTCTTCTGCTTCTGCTCGTTAACTGTACACAGCGCCCTACTGGGCTATAAATGGTACCGTACAGGTTCCACAATAAATTGCCATTGACTTACATGCATAAGAGATCAAATTAAAGTCTGATTTTTTCAGCTATTGAACGACTGGTTTGTTTGTTTAAATCCTTGTTTTCTTTGAAGATACCGATGTCTTCCATCAAAAGAACACCCATTTTGGTGGGGTTGACCTTCATTTTTCCCCGCAACGGGACGTCGAATACTAGCACACTCTCCAAATTGCTGTCTGCTAGCTATATTCTGTGCATTTGTTCTAGAAGCGGTGAAAAGAGAAAAGTTGTGTCAAATCTTACTATTACAGAAAATACCAGGGTTCTTTAGGTAAATATTAAGTTTATAGTCTACAAATCACAAATAACACACATATCTTTCATATTAAGAGCATCATGTACCTTTTCTGTACATTTAAATTAATGGTTAGAGGTGGGGTCCTTCTTGAATTAAAAACACAGGCTAGCACCAATTTATTTGGAGGTGTGGAATTCACAGTGGTATGAAGTACACCCTTTGACATCAGCACATATTCCAGTGGATGCTTCATTTACACATACATGTAGGGGTTAGAAAGGCTGAGATTTGGTATGCATAACCTGGTTTTATCTTGTTTTTGTTCCTTTTGAATACAGAAAGTGACATTGACACTCCATTGAATCATATCTCTGATGGAAGATAAATCAACCAATGTGCTTCCTGGCTAACTCTAAATTAGCCTCCAAAACCATTGCAAAACATTTTACAGTACTATCATAGGATGAAATCTTCAAATAACAAAAAACCTGTGGACGAACCTGATGAAACAGAGTCGCCCACATCCTCGTGGGTGTTCCAGGGGGTACCACTCATCAATATAAAAGGAGACAAGCTATCAGCAGAAGATGCATTGAAGGACAAGGTCGTAGGTGTTTTCTTCTCGGCTGGTTGGTGCCCCGCATCCAGGGATTTCACACCGTTGTTGATGGAAGTGTACGATGAGCTCAAGAACAGGGGGGCACCCTTTGAGGTGGTGTTTGTTTCCTGCGATAAGTCTGAGGGCGCTATGCAGCAATTTATGCAGGATCTCCATGGTGACTGGTTGGCGGTACCATTTGGCAATTCACACATAGGGTTAGTATGGCATTCACAAAAAATTATAAGAGATTGTTATTTGGTATGCAGTTTTTGTGTAACAAATATGACAATATCATATTTTAAAAGCAGAAATTGCATACAATAAACTTGTAACTTACTGCCCTTGTTTGCAAACACATTCCATATTCAGGGATTTAAAATCATGTTTCAACCTATACGCTATAATATGTATCATCAATCTGCAAAAGCGTTTGTGTGGTCTACATGATTATTTCACAAGGACAATGCTCAAGTAAAGTAAACCATGTAGACACTCAGAATGCAACAGCAGGGGCTTAAAGGGGCATTGTGAGATATGTATGGGAGTGCGCCCTCAATTATCCTGGGAATCAGTTTTTTGCATCAAAGTAATACTTAGGCACATACTAAAGTTCTACCATCTGAAACAGTTTACCAACATTCGCCGTTTATCATATAAAATTTCATGATTTATGTTATTTGCTCATTTAGTATATCGATACATCTCTCAATGCCCCTTTAACTAGAGGGGCAGCATTTCCCCCCAGCCAGAAGGCTCCCCCCCGATGCCCCCACAAATGAAATGACAAACTCTATGTACGGTATATTTATTAAAAAAAATCAGTTATGCCCCCTCCCCCACCCCCGCCCCCCCCCCCCCCCCCCCCCCCCCCACCCCCACCCCCGATCACAGTTTTTCAAAGCCATATTTTTCAAAATTGTGGGATTTGGTTTATTTTTTTTACATATTCCTCAAAAATATCATCTTGGCCATCTATGCTGAAAATCTCAATGTTAATAATGATATGGCGGCAAAGTGATAGCTATTTCAAGAGAATCTCTCCAAAATCTCTTTGTCCACGGGTGAGTCTACGGGAAATGACCAGCAAGATATCATTAAATGGCATCGTCACTTTTAAGGCATAGAGTATAGATAATTACACTTCTAATCTATGAAAATCAATAAGTCTAATAAGGGTCACTCGTGGTATTATAATTACGTATTGATTTCACACCTGATTAGATAGTTAAGATGTTAACATTTACACTAGTTTCACCTGGCGGGACCTTCAAATCTTAGATTACTTGCATGCAATTCATCATTCAGTATTCAATGTACGAGGGCCATTCAATAAGTTCTAGCTCCTCACTCATAACATCGCTTATAAGAATGTCAATGTTTTGAACCACACTGTACTACTGTACGGTATGGGAGTTGTTGAATACTGGTGCTAATTTGTTGCTTCCTGTTTCTTTTTATTTTCTCCATACAGGGAGCTAAAAGAGAAGTATGACATTATAGCCGTCCCCAAACTGTTGATTCTCTCTCCTGATGACAGCGAGGTCATCTCAATGACTGGAAGAAAAGAAGTGCAGTCTAGAGGTGTGGTGTGTTTTAATAGCTGGGTCCGGGGAACTCAGTATGCTAATAAGTTCTGAAAAGGACTTCGAAAATGATCACTGGATATAGCTAGATAATCGTATAGACGAGAGGTATGGTGTGCCAATAGCTGAAGACTGGAACACAGTTGGGTAATAGATACTGAAAAGGACTTCAATTTGAACAATGCACTGCAAAATATGCAGACAAGAGAGATATACAAGCATGGAGTGCTTTAATAGCTGGGTTCGGGAACCACAGCTAGCTGAACATTATGTTCCCAGTCCCTCTTTTGGACCGGTGATTTGACATTTTGCCGGTAATAAATCATCTAAGGATGTGTCTATTTCCCACTATGTGTTCCAATTAAAAGACTGCATAAACTAAAGGGCATAAACTAACCTTCATAACCCTGAAAATGGATCACATAGTCAGCGGTTGACAAAATCTTATACGATTTATTACCAGCGAAATGTCAAAATCACCGGTCCAAAAGTGTTAAGGGATGGGAACATAATGAAAAGGATAATGATGCATCTAGAGAGATGTAAAGCCCATGCAAAGAAGGTGTTAATAAAACGTACTAAAAATTAACATTAGTTTCACGTTTTATTCCGTGTATGTCTATGGAGGCCATACTATGGCTCGGGGCAGGGGGAGCCATTTTTTTAAAACTATTTTTTAACAATCAAGAGGGGGTCAAAAAAGTTTTTCACTTTGTTAAGGGGGGGGGGGTCAAAAAGGTTTTCCTGTTTGTGAAGGGGTCAAGAAAGTTAAGACATCGAAAAATTGAACGCTCTGCTAGTGACAAGTGTGGACTTGTGCCAGGTAGTACACTTGTATGTGGTGAGAGGGACAGTCAAGTAAAGAAATGTATACCCTGGGTCAATCGGGAGAGAGCTTGAGTGCAAAAAGCAGGGGTCATTGGATGAGGGCCAGCCAAATACTCCATCCTGAGGAGCTATCCTTTGATCCATGTATGTTGTTAACTCCGATTTTGGAGTGTCTTGTATCCTGTCGCGGAGTATTTTTATCAGGCATGTAACGCGGTAAAGATCTACAACCCTCTAAAATTGACAATTTTCAAGAAAAGGGGCACTTCTTCAAAACCCTCCTGACATCTTAAGTGCCAGGGGGGGGGGGGGGGGGGTCTCAAATGGGGGTAGAAAAAGCCACAAAAATCCTTTTATTTAATTGGTGAATTCTGGCTTCAAAAGTAATTCACGATCAGGGTGTGTCTGGAAAGTCTTTGGTCACTTATGCTTGTTTGACTGCCCCCCCCCCCCCCCCCGGTCCCTGTTTCAGCATGTTTCAGAGATAATTGACATAAAGAGGATAGAAGACTGGGTAAATTGAACGAAATGAGTAATCATGCATGAAGCGGAGTACAATGGTAGTGAATGATGAGGACACTAATAACCCTAACCCTACCATACCATATAGAGGGGTTGATCACCCCCACCCCCACCCCCCACCCCAATATTGACGGTCGTGTCGGTTGAGATTGGCATAAGGTTTATCGCGAATCGAAAAACAATCCATTGATTTTCCTTTTCTGTTGCATTGTGGGATCGCCAAAGTGCAAAATCTGCCCCATTCTGGATCCCACAATGCATCAGAAAAGGATAATCAATGGATTTGTCTTTTCCGATTGGCGATAAGGCTTATTGGGCATTATGTGACTATAGGGATTTCAGACATTTCATTATTAGATTTAGATTTTCTTGAATCGTTGTAAACAAACTGGCAACCTACAAAAAATCGTCTGCTTCGGATTTTCTCTGGGAAATTCGAAACTTATTCTGCGTGAGAAAAACACCTCATGACCTTGATATATTGGTAGGAAAATCTTGTTATTGTGTTTATGTAATACTAGACCGTCCTAATAAATGTTAACACTATATTTGCAACATTGCCATGTATTTACACGCTTTCAATTCAATATGCTGCCTATTTTGCCAACGTATGGTAGACGAATTCAGCAACCCTGGACAGATTTTTATATAGGCCTCACTCATGACACTGGCACTCATGACACTGGCAGACAGTTAACACTTCACACTGAAGTTCACAGTCCGAACACTTGAAGTCTCACTGTAGTGATACTTCTCGGCAATCCTGTATTTTAGGGGGTTAGATCAATTTAACCCTCTAAGTCTAAGTAAAATACAGGATTGATTGCCTACTTCTCAACAACACTCCATCCATATCGAGTGGTTACACAGGTGATTAGGGCTAGGCCTATATAATATAGTATATTACAGGTGATTGCAGGAGTGGCATTGCTAGGTTTTTCATATTGAGGGGGGGGGGGGGCAAGAAATATAACTGAACTGACAAGATTTTACTGATTCCTTGATTCCCCTTTTCACATGAACCGACTCGACAGTGACAACTTAAAACCGACACAACAGTCAATATCTCCCCTCCCCTGGCTACGCCACTGATCTGGAGCCAAGGCTTAGCGAGAAGGTTTTTGGTGGTGCGCTGGCAGTGGTGTAGCCAGAAGGGGGCAGTTCGTTGCCATTTTCTAAACTCGTATAGCGATACACCAGGGAGGTGTTAAATAGGAAGGAGTGTGCACAACATTTTAAATCCAATTTGATTACCCTCTCAAGTACCACTTATCCGATTACGCCTTTGTACCAGTCAGTTACCATGAAAGGCCCTACCACTCCAAGCATCCTATTCATTAGAAGCCTGCGTTACGAGTTTCTGTCACAGTCGACCGCGCATCACTCTACTTGATCGTACTAGGGACCTGTTTTGAAAACGACCGGTTGTGACCTTTAGCGGAGAAACATTTTCGAGAACATTTCTTCGTGACGTAATTCCGGCCAGTAAATAAATTTCGCCAGTATCTAATTCCTTGCGAAGTTACGAGTTATGACAGCAAAAACGCGATCAAAATTGGACGATTATAGCGAAAGTTACGACATTTTCGGCAATTCCCCAAAATGTATAAGTATAAAACACTTATTTTTCATACTGTTACCATATTTTTACGCGGATAAGTGCGGACATTATAGAGTAGAAAACATGTCCCATTTAAGGTCTTTCATAAGTTGGGTCACACTTGTTTGGTTTTCCCAGTTATAGTCATTGAAGACCATTCTGGCTGCTCGCCGTTGGATTTTCCCCACTTTCTGTATGTGTTCTTTTGTGTGTGGGTCCCATACTGATGAGCAATACTCGAGAGTGGGCCTAACTAAAGCTGTGTAGGCGTGGGATTTTGTGTCTCGAGTGCATGAGTACAGATTCTCATACAGAGACTCATGTGAATTTGCTCACATGCACGGATGTGTCACGCATATAATGTGCCTTAATATGTGCCCGCATCCTTCTCTATTCATTCGCAACTGTAAGGCAGTGGCGTATCCAGAGGTAGAGGGGTTGATCACCCCCACCCCCACCCCCCACCCCAATATTGACGGTCGTGTCGGTTGAGATTGGCACTGTCGGTTCATTGACAAGAGGAACCAAGGAATTAGCATTAGAATTTGGAACGGATCAAACTATAGTCACAAAGAGAGAGAATCAACAGTCATTCTACAAGAAGGGTCATCCTTAAAATAGTTGTATTCCAAAGTTTGCATTTTGGCTTTATAACTATTCCATTGGAACATATCTTGCGCCAATCATGTTACATAAATAATGAGATCTGATATCAAAATATGTTGATGGAAAAAAAAGAGTTAAAGTGATCGGAACATTCATCTGTAATCAACAGATATCTCAAAACCTCAATTCACTGACCTACACTATTTGAACCCCCTGACCTCATGTTCGATTTAGCATTGCTGCCACCTATAATCCCCCCCCCCCCCCCCCCCACACCGAAAATGCCCCAAAACCACCCCACACATAAGGTTTATCGCGAACGGAATCGAAAAACAATCCATTGATTTTCCTTTTCTGTTGCATTGTGGGATCGCAAAAGTGCAAAATCTGCCCCATTCTGGATCCCACAATGCATCAGAAAAGGATAATCAATGGATTTGTCTTTTCCGATTGGCGATAAGGCTTATTGGGCATTGTGTGACTTTAGGGATTTCAGACATTTCATTATTAGATTTAGATTTTCTTGAATCGTTGTAAACAAACTGGCAACCTACAAAAAATCGTCTGCTTCGGATTTTCTCTGGGAAATTCGAAACTTATTCTGTGTGAGAAAACACCTCATGACCTTGATATATTGGTAGGAAAATCTTGTTATTGTGTTTATGTAATACTAGACCGTCCTAATAAATGTTAACACTATATTTGCAACATTGCCATGTATTTACACGCTTTCAATTCAATATGCTGCCTATTTTGCCAATGTATGGTAGACGAATTCGGCAACCCTGGACAGATTTTTATATAGGCCTCACTCATGACACTGGCAGACAGTTAATACTTCACACTGAAGTTCACAGGCCGAACACTTGAAGTCTCACTGTAGTGATACTTCTCGGCAATCCTGTATTTTAGGGGGTTAGATCAATTTAACCCTCTAAGTCAGGGGTGGGCAACCTACGGCCCGCGGGCCGCATGCGGCCCGCCAGTGGTTATTTTGCGGCCCGCGAGATCAGTGGCGTAGCCAAGGGGGGGCAAGGGGGGGCAGCTGCCCCCCCTGTGGGGTTCTCTGCCCCCCCTGTTGCCCCCCCCCCTGTGGGAAATGTCAGTTGAAATAATTTGGGACTAACCTATTCACAACACAAGGAAATTCAATCCTCAATTTGGTTGTTGCCCCCCCACCAAAACTCCCGGCCCCCCCTTTGCCCCCCCACTGAGAAAAACCTGGCTACGCCACTGCGCGAGATGTATCAAGAAAAATACAAAACTAAAATAATTTATTTTACAATATCATCACAAAACTACGAGCTATAATAGCTGCTTAGCATTTATCGGCACAAATGTTGTTCCTCAACGTGCGTAGGTCCATTTTCCCCGTTGATTGTCATCTGTCAGTGGCATAACCAGAGGGTCGCGAGGGGGGTTCATTTTAAGAGGAATCATGGAAGTATGATGGTCAAATGTGCACAGATGAAAAAAATTCGCGCGCTACGCGCGCATAAAATGTCTCTCATAAATGCAACATTCTTTAGTAAAGAAAGGCTTGTTTAGAGCCAAAATATACCTCAATCGTGCCACAAATAACGTAAAGTCGACAATTTTCGCTCGCTACGAGCGCATTGCTTGACTCAGAACAATCTTGTCGGTTGACTTTCATTCTCCCCCCCCCTAATATGAAGAACCTAGTTATGCCACTGTCATCTGTACTGTATTGAGATTTGAACGTGTTTTTTTTGAAGATACTGAAATTATTAAGCACACACACCTACTGCATGCTTGAAAGTCTTCGGAATCAAAGGTTTGAAATCTACAGCAGGTCATCACTACAAAATTTGGTTAGGTGCGGCCCGGTCAATTTTTCACTCCTTATATCAGGCCCATTCATTCAAAAAGGTTGCCCACCCCTGCTCTAAGTCTAAGTAAAATACAGGATTGCCTACTTCTCAACAACACTCCATCCATATCGAGTGGTTACACAGGTGATTAGGGCTAGGCCTATATAATATAGTATATTACAGGTGATTGCAGGAGTGGCATTGCTAGGTTTTTCATATTGAGGGGGGGGGGGGGGGTGCAAGAAATATAACTGAACTGACAAGATTTGACTGATTCCTTGATTCCCCTTTTCACATGAACCGACTCGACAGTGCCAACTTAAAACCGACACAACAGTCAATATCTCCCCCCCCCCCCTGGCTACGCCACTGATCTGGAGCCAAGGCTTAGCGAGAAGGTTTTTGGTGGTGCGCTGGCAGTGGTGTAGCCAGAAGGGGGCAGTTCGTTGCCATTTTCTAAACTCGTATAGCGATACACCAGGGAGGTGTTAAATAGAAAGGAGTGTGCACAACATTTTAAATCCAATTTGATTACCCTCTCAAGTACCACTTATCCGATTACGCCTTTGTACCAGTCAGTTACCATGAAAGGCCCTACCACTCCAAGCATCCTATTCATTAGAAGCCTGCGTTACAAGTTTCTGTCACAGTCGACCGCGCATCACTCTACTTGATCGTACTAGGGACCTGTTTTGAAAACGACCGGTTGTGACCTTTAGCGGGGAATCATCCAAGGAGATGAGATTTGTTTCTGTACGTTTTCTTTTGCATCAAAATAGATTCCGAATAGCTGGGAGCCTGGGAATCATCCAAGGAGATGAGATTTGTTTCGGTACGTTTTTTTGTTTCCATAAAAAACCCCCGTAGCAGCTGAAGTCAGCAATTAGTTGTTGGACCATAGGCCTGACGTTGCTGATACACAGTCGGGCCAACGTTGTATTGAAGTCGGCAGGTCGACGTCGGCTGGAAGTCTGTCCGAGGTTGGCACAACATCCATTGGACGTTGTCGGACGAAGGCCGACAGCGTGAGCAGCCAACTGTCGAGCCAACGTTTGGCCTACTTCAACAGCCGACTAGATCGCGACGTTGGGCCGACAGTGTGCTATCAAGGGTCTTACTTCAGAACAGCTGTTTTGAATGTGCCTGGCCTGATGTGAGACCTTGGCCAGGGCCAGGGATGGGGAGAGTATTCCAGTCCTTATATTATAAGTTAGTGTTCAGGAAAAATTAATGACGACAACACTCTTTTAAGTGCCAATTGGGTGTTGATAAGCTTTGCTGTGTATAGGCCTCTCTCTGCCTGGTGGTGGTGAGAATATAAGCTGGTTGCAGAAACTGTTGAGCTGGTATGGCTGCGTGACCGTTTGTGGTTTTATGCTAGCTACAAAATGAAGCATTACTATTAGTCTTTAGACAGTCCACGCCGTCGTTTTACTGAAGCAGTACTAATAATAGGGCGATCAAAATTCAACCCAATATTTCTTGGGAATAGAAACAGGTTGAGATATTTACCTAAGGTTATACATATTACTTGAACATAAAAACTATGATATCTGAAGCAAAAGTTGAAAAATATTGATGACAATATCATCTTGCTTGTAGGGCGTATGGTTCTATTTTTGTGTTTTCAACATTCCAGTTGGGCTGCTAAGGTATAGTCATAGTTTTTGTTGGTCACAAATCTTACTGCTCTGGATGGCCTTTATTTTTTATTTGGTTTTCTGTGTATGGGTCCAATACTGAACTCAAATATTCGAATAGGGGTCTGATTAGTGAAGTGTAAGCATAGCTTTGAGATTTTGTGGACATGAATAGAGGTTGCAGCGAATGAAGCCTAGTGATCTGTTGTTGATCTGTGGCTGTGACATTGTTGATGTTAAATCATGAGAGTCATGATTTCACATCAAAGATGTATACTCCAAAAAAAGGTTAGCGCTGTGCGGGGTGTAGAACTGGTGCTCGCCAGATTCGCAAAGATGGTGCAAGTAAAAACATGTGTTGGAAGGAACATTGATGTTGGTTGGGTCCGGTACGGCGGTTGCTGTCAAAAAAGCATCCCATGGCCAAGGAGAACCCACAGTGCCAATGATTGACAGTTTTGGACTGTTGGTGCTATGACGATATTGGAAGTCTATCCACATTGATATTGTGCGTACAAAGAAGAAGTAGGCCTACCTGTATCATGGGTTTGACTGTGGTCACTGTTAGATCCGGCGTGTAATAGAATAGCCATTGTGGATGTAGTGAACAACTAAACAAGATCAACAAAACAACCTTTCAACCCATTATTAACTAGAGAATGGGAAGGAAAGGCGGTTGGAAACCAAAGTTGATTGGAGCAGGGATACTATTATTTTAGGATAGGAAACTCCTAGACTGCAATGTATGACAGGTAGCGTTTTCTAGGCTATTCTAATAAGCTCATCCGGGAACTTTAACTTTTGTGTCTTTGATCATATCTTGATGGCGCTGTAGCGCTGTTTGTCATCTGCTTAGGTATAGACTTAATTGAGGTTTACACAGAATTGTTGGTATGTTTTTTGCAGTTTCTCAAATTATCATAAAACACGGACATGATGCAGGGTTTAACCACCCTGAATATAATTAAATCATGTTATTTAATTGCTTATTTTATACATTTTCAGCTCAATTTGTCACTTCCCTTTAAATATACACCATATTGTTGTTGTTTACCTAAGCAGACGACAGAAGACAGCGCCATCAAGATATAATCACACAAAAGTTAAAGTTCCCAGATGAAGTAGTTTCTGATCTGCAATTTGAGTTGCACAGCCCTTATTGGAGGCAACCCAAATTGAGACAAATAATTTGATCTTCCCCTTCCTCTAATAGATTGAGATTTATGTTGATGATTCTTCCCCTTCCTCTAATAGATTGTCTTGAGGTTGATGATGTTGAGCCTTTCCTATTGCAGAATCTCATGAATCATGATGTGATGCTGTAATAATAGTACTGTGAGATGATCTAAAAGAAATGGTTGCAAAAAAGCTTGGGTGGTGGTAAGTAGAAATTTATTTTAAAATTTGCTTGAAATTTAGAAGCAAAAAATTCCTGAGGGCCTGAATCAGGGGTTCTCAACTGGCAGCCATGGGCCATATCCAGCCTTTCGTGCAATCAAGGTGTAAACTTAACATGTATTAAAGTTGAGGGCCCTTATGAAAAATAAGTGGACTGGAGCACCCTTGATATTTAGAACATTGTCAAGACTTTTAAAGGTCAACCAAAATGGTGATTCAAGTATGTTTTATTCAATGGAGGATATTGTAAACAAATAAATACAAAAAGAATTATCCTTTGATATTGCCCAGGAAACAAAATAAAGAGTTTCTAAGCTTGTATAATTTGAATGAAACTGATGATGGCAGGTTACTACCCTGTAGGCCTATACGTCACTCACAGGTGTTGCCCAGACTCGCACACGGAACCTCAACAGGTCGATAGCATAAGCATTCACTGATACGTTTGTTCAGATCTATCGACCGAGTCCCAGACGGATACCGAGTTCGGAGTTACACGTAGTAACGCGTCATCCACATACAGGGTGTATCAGAAAGAACTGTACCGAGGCAATATAATTTATTACGGTATGAATTCGATTGATATTGTTCAAATCAATTTCACATTTATCTTGCGCAAACGCCCAGCTTTCATAAGAATTTTAATTTTTGAAAATCGGACATTTCTGATGTAAAATACAGACTTTCTGGTAAAGATGGTAGATTTTAATTTTGGTCAAAATGATGGATTTAAAAAAATCTGTAAAATTACTAACCCTACCTGAGATATCCATCTGTCTATAGGACAGGGTTTATTTTGGTCGCCATATTTCAACTTTTCACATCACTTGTATAACTATTTATTATTTTTATACTTTTGTGGGTGAAATTTGGAGATGAATTCTGATTTTTAATCCGCAAATAAACCAGGATTTGTTCTGCTTGAGTGGTTTTAACTTTTCTTTCTTTGGCGGGAGCTTTGAATATTGCTTTTGTGATGTGAGCTACATTGTTTGAAATGTTGGGTAAGTAGTAGAGAGGATTGATTGAAATTGAAAATACTTTTTTCATCGATTTTCACGAATGTCTTGCTACACGAGAACAAAAAAAAAATGTCTCAATGAAATTAACATATAATATAGGAAACATGTTCACCTTTATATTGCAGGTGTTTAAATTTAAAACAATAATCATTTCGTATTTTTATGTATTTTAGAAACACGGTACAGTTCATTCTGATACACCCTGTATAGTTCATCCCACACTTATAGGTCAATAAATGCGTATGTGTTGTTTCGAGAGAAATTAGACATATCAATGCAGGCGCGTTGATGTTGATGAGTGAATAATCGCACGACCCCACAGGGGGAGTGCTATTGTGAGCGTATCAACATTTATGTAAGTGCATTGATTTGTCTAATTTTTCGAGAAACAAAACATACGCATGTATTGACCTAATTCATACACGACACTTAACAAATAAAATTCACAATTTGAGCATAATTTTGATCTATGTAATAATGAATAAAACATGTTAACAACTTTGCTAACACCCGCAGTGACAATTGGGGAACCCACGATGTCTGAACAACTAATCAAAACAAAGCGTGTGGTGCGCGCATTAAACGGCGCATACGCGGAGTGTATTAGACACTTTCAATGCACTCCGCGTATTTTAGTTTCTTGCTTTCTTATTGGCTCGACACTATGAAGGGTGTATGAATAAAAAACAAACACTGGCAATTATGATTGGTTGTATGTATCTTTTTCCCTGGACAATATTTAAGAGTAACTGTTTTTATATTATATTTTTCTAAAAATGCTCCATGGAGTAAATCATGCTTGAATCACCATTTTGATGGACCTTTATTGGGTTTCTAGCCCTTGGGCGAGGGAAAAATATCTCTGTTCTATAACTTCTAACCACGATACCAAATTCGAAATGTTCAAAAATCTTTGATTTCTTTTGGAATTATGAAATAACATTGCCAATACCAACACTAACTTAGCCAGAGAGAAGAGAAAGTTGTACAAATGCAAGTGTAATCGTGGATTCTGAGCTAAGATACTTAATTGAATGGCGTCAGTGTTATAGGATGGTGGGTGGTTGCATGGAAGTAACTATCTTGGTGAAGGTGGTAGGAAGGAAGTAGACAGTGGTTTTAGATGAGAGTTATAATATAGTTTACTTTATTGCATTGCACTTTACAAGAGTTCAATAGCATCGGGAGAATGATAATTTAGTTTAAAAACCTATATTTCCAAAACATATAGGGTAGATGGGGGTTACTTAGAACATGATCGAGGTTAGTCGGAACATTGCTATTTCTTTCAAGCATATAATTCATTTATAGAATATTACCAATTGACCACACCAGTGGATCATTTAGCATTGCTCTTCCATTGGTGAAATGGTGGATGACAGGTAATGTGTACACTGCAGGTGGTAGTATAGGGTGTCCCAAAAATTTCGATACTTTTTTAATGCTTTTTATCTCTCTTAAACTAAAGATAATTCACATAGCACCAAACTGGAAACATATTTGGATAGAGAAAACCTATTGAATTATCTTGATACCAAACGTGACACATTTTCTTAGGTTCTTTATATAAAACCATTGTTCAGCCAGTGATAGTTAAGTCACTGGTTCAACTTGCAGGACCCAATGTGTATGTTGCTGTAATGACATGCTGTATGTTACTCTCATTATAAATAATGTGGATTTTTGCAAAATGGCCTTCACTATTACATTTTGTACACAACATTATTATGTTCTTAATCTGAAATTCAAAAGACTCACGGTGGAAAACCTTTTTCATCTTCACTATACCTCTCTTGCTCCCTTCACTTCATTGAGCTCTTTATACTCACGTTTATATGAAAGTCTAGTGTTAGCGTTCGGACAACTTTCTTCTTTACTTTGGCAACACATATGGCTGTTATTGTAAGTTTGGAATCAAAACAATTCTATAAGTTTTCTCTATCCAAATATATTTTTACTTTTAAACTGCGAAATAGTTTACCAGAGATATAAAGCTTTAAAATGGTATCACAACTTTTGGGACACCCTGTACTTTATAAAGTTGATTATATGCCTGAAAGAAATCTCAGTGTTCACTGTTCCAACTAACCCCCATCTCTCCCACTATGTACAGGGGTAGCATTGGGGGGGGGGGGAATGACCCCCTCAAATGAAATTATCAAAAAACACCCCCGCTCTTGGGCCTTAATGCTACTCCTGATTATGTACCGTATTATCCCTATTAAGCGCCCAGGACCTTATAAGCGCCCACCCCTGTTTTTCTCAATGACTACCAACAAATCAATCCCTTATAAGCACCCACCTTTTCAAATGGTCAGCCTCCTCAAATATGACCATCAAATGGTCAGCATCTTCAAATGACCATAAAATGGTCAGCATCTTCAAATGACCTCTTGTACATATTTAGTACGATAAATGAGTGTAAAAAAGGTAACACAATAAGCGCCCACCCAAAATGACTTTGCTAACCGCCCTGGGCGCTTAATAGGGATAATACGGTACATGCAATTACTTTTCACTGCATGATAGCTATCACTAGCAAGGTATTAGCCAGAGATCCGTCTGGGCGTCATATGAATGCCTATCCGCGAAAATGGATGCCCTAAAAGAAAGAATCTCTTTTTTTTAAAATATTTTTTCTCAATTTGAACCCCAAAAGGTGGGTATATTTTGTGTTTATTTTTTTATGGTGGATATACTATTTTATGTAAAAAAACACTGTTTTGTGCGCAATATTTTAAATTTGGACCGATTTGATGCGGTCAATTTACACAGGAACGTGGACGCTCCGCTCCCGCTGCTCACTCCACTTTATTTTGGTCCCATTTTGGACACCCAACTTTCAAAATATCCTGGCTAAGGCCCTGGTCACTAGTGCAATGCACTTCTGCTATTTTATCAACTTTGAGTGAACTTTATTTTGTCCATAGAGGTCATATGGGATATAACCTTCCTTGCTTCCACACCATGTCAGGGATGAAATATTTTAGTCACATGTCCTATGTAGAAATATCAAGAAAGGAAATCCCCGTTGTGATAACAATAATCGGGAAAAACAGGAAACCTACCATGGGTTACACTTAACAAACAGGAAATTTGCTGTGGTCAAAGTACAGCCTACAATATTTATAAAGTAAAAAAGGGCATATCAACGGAACAGGGAGTTTTTGGTATTCACACTTTATTGCTGTTGTTTTTAATAATTTTTGTGTGTATGATATAAACACTTTCCACGGGGCCATTAGTTTTACCATATACAGAAACCATCCCCAATTATTAAAGTCTATCTCAAGGATTACTGAACTAAAACTAGGCATGTTTGTACTTATTTCAATGCATTTCTTATGGTGATTCCAAATCTTGTAATGAAGTTCAATCATTTTGACATTTTGTGACATTTTGGAATGTCGTCTGCAGACGCCAGCCACGTGGAAAGTGTTAAGATTTATTTTTGGTGAATCTGCTGAATGCAACATACCATGATACCAATAAGCCAGAACATAAATCTAGCCCAAACCAAAGAAGATTTTAACGTCACACCCACAATGCATTTGGATTTTTCCTTATCTATACTTGTATCAATACGATCGATATATCAGTGACCTTTGTACCCCGAGATATTGTATCAAGGCTTTTTGTCACGCATGACACATATCGGAAAGTCGATGGTTCCCCTGTCTTTTTGGTTTTCCAATAACTGTAAGTAAGTTGTTCACTAGTTGAGCTCTTATGTTTTAGAAATAAGAAAAAAGAACACTAAGAACTAATGTATTTGTTGATGTGAACAAGAATCTAAGAGCTTGTACGATGATGGCGCTATGAGGCCTTGATTTTGTGAATATGTCTATGGGAACCGGGATGAATCGGGGACCAGATTTACAGCATTTTGCAAAATTGCAATGCATTATGGTACTGTCTTTAAAACCTTCTTTGATCCCAAACAGGATTATTAGGCTTTTGTTTGAAAATCTAGCACCATGTTGTATGTTGCATTTAACAGTTTTTTAAAGCACTGGGCGGAAAAAATCAAGATACAATGCATGTTCCATGTATCAAACAAATTTATTTATTTATCTGTGATAACATAGATGTATTATTTACCTTAATAAAATATTTTAATAACCATACTTCATATTATAAACCACCACACCGGATTCCAATAAGGAGGTCATTTTCAAAAATGTACCCTTGCGATCAAAATATTCAGCCCAGGCCCGTAAATAGGGATTTGGGGGGGGGGGGGCTTTGTCCATCCCAAAAACCCATACAAAATGCCACATTAGCCCCCCCCCCCTCCCTTCCGTCATGGTAAAACAGTCCACATTTTGGGGAAAAGGTCCACTTTTAAGAAATATGAACCTTCAGAAATAATCTCGGTTGCGGGCCTGATCAGGCCAAATCAGCCTGTTTTCAGGACGAGCAAAACATCCAAGCATAGTGAAAAAAATTGTTATGGCTCATCATTGATGTGTCATTTGCATGTTGTAATTCTTTCATTTTCAGTTACTAACTGAACAACTTGCAATATTTTTGTGTTTATAATAATAACACACCTTTCTTTAGTGAGAGAAACCCAAAAGCGCTTTACAACAAAAGAATTAAAAGAGTAAAATTACCAAAGCAAAATACAAATGATTTTAAATCTACAAAATATACATACAGAGTAAAAAACAAACACCATGAAATAAATCAAGTAAAAACACATATCATATGATAACAGTGTCTTGTTATTCATAAAGGCAACTAGCATCTATAAATTTCCTGGGATTATAAAGGCCATAAAAACAATGTAAAGTGCTCAACAAAAAAGAAAGTCATACACTTTTATCCCTTAGAGACTTTTGAAAAGTGGCTAATTTTCTTTAAATGGTGCTAAATCATAATTTATCTTTGTTGTTAGGTGGCAACTTTGGTATCAAATTGTGCCGGAAAGATTCATCAAAATGTCTATCTAGTCTTTTTGGTCAAAAAATAATCGGAAGTTACTCTAAAGGACCTAAACAAAGTGTATGACTTTCTTTTGTTGAGCACTTTAGTAGGCCTAACCCAAAATTAGCAATCGGGAAAAAAACCCCAAAAAGCAGATTTCAATTGATAATGGTAGATATGATCCATGGGTGTCAATATTTACCAAAAAACAATAAGGATGCATATGGGGTGGGGAAATTGGTGTTTTTTTCGGGGGGGGGGGGGGGGTCATTGAAACTGTGGATCATTGACCCAAATTTTGATTCAAAATGTTTGTGTTCGGTATCAAATGAAATTTAATTTTAAACCACTAGTGATGATGTTTATGTTGTCACAGGTTTCTGTATATGAACCAGTTCTCTTCTGTCGTTAGATGGTTCATAATTATATTGAAAGTATTGAAACACTTGTTATTGCTGGTGCCCAAAAACTCTTGATACATTTTTCATTGAACCATGCTCAGATCAGAAGTGTTTTCATTGAACCATGCTCAGATCAGAAATGTTATCAATGCTTGAAATGTAAGTCAAGATCCTTGTGAAACCTCAGAAAGATCAGGGTCAGGCCTTGAAATTCACTAATACCACAGAATGGCCTCCAATGCCCTTGGACTTTGCCTTCTTCTTGGTCAAGACTGTGACATTAGTACCTTATTACATTTTAAGTTCTGATATAAGGAGCTCTTGTAAGAACTTCAAAACCCTAAACAAATTGTTTCACTATCCCAATGCAAGGTTTCCTTGAATGTTATATTTTGGCAACAAATAAATATTGTGTTTTTCTACAAAATCTCTATATTTTGTTGTTGTTCTCCAAGCAGCTAGAATATAAATCTTTTTAATGTATTTACTTCAAAATCCGTTTTACTTTAATATTGTTAAAGCGCGAGCAGATGCAGGTGGACCGCAGGGATCCGCCTGCTTGGGTTGGCAGGGTTGGGTCCATATAGGCAAAGGTCCTGTCCAATGGCTTCGGAAGCTCTGTGACAATACACACATTTTATAGTAGAATTAAGCTACAGTGGAAACTCGTTAACACAAAATCTGATAAACCAAAATAATACCTGATAACACAAAGTGGCTTTCAAGATCTGTGGATAAAAAATTGACCTGATAATTACAAAAATGTAACCAAAGACCTCACCGACTTTGTGTTAACGGGGTTCGACTGGATTTTTTGCACACCCAGCACCCACTGGCTACAGGCCTGCCTAGTGCCTAAAATACTACAGTATGTATACCATTTTATACAAAAAGTCTTGATTTTATACAATAATTTTGGAAGCCCATGAACATTTTGATAATATTAAGTAAATAACAAACAAACAAAAATAAAACATGTCAATATACTTATTTGGTGCTTGAGTCTATAATCGATGCAAAAACAAAGCAAAACAAGTTAAAAATATCAAAAACTATGTACGGGCAAAATTAGCATGTCTACAAACAGTGGCTATCTAAACACAAACTCAATTATATTTTCAATTTAAATAATTGTGTACTTTATTTGTTACCTAAAACCCTTGTTTCAAATTGTCATTCTAATCCCCAAATGAACAAAAAGTCTCTGCTTTTATTTTGCTACTCTATTTCTTTTTTCAATTCTACCAACTGTATCGGTACTGGAACAGACACGGAATTGTCCTCCTCGGAATCGGACATAGTTTGTGAATGCCTTGATTCTTCGTCATCTGCCACACTGTCTTCCATCTCATCCTCGTACCCCTCTCTAAACAGATGTAGATTTGACCTGATAGCGATAATTTTCTGCTTCTTCACTTCGCTCAAGCCAGCTGCTTTCAGACTAGAGTAGTTGTCTCCCGGGGAACATCGTTTCTTCATGGACACTGCCGCGGATGGAGGTATACTGAGCAGATTAGATGCTATTGGCATGATCTTCTGCACAGCGCACATTCCTTTCCACCATATGAATGGGTCTGTATGCTGAGCCGCAGCCCACACGGACGGCACGGACCACAGTCGTCCCTCTTGAGCTCGGTATTCGGCAAGGTTAGCCATGACCTTACCGGGATCCAATCCAAGGTGCATTGACAACTTGATGATGAGATCCATCGCTCCTGCTAAATCCTCCTCGTTTAGACCCTGGCCTCTGTATCTTGGATCAAGAAGATTGCTGGCATGATGGATGGGAAAGCAGCAATAGGTTTTCCTTACTTCCATGGCCTGTTGAGCGGAGATCTGCTCCTGTGAAGTTAACGGAGAAGCTGCAAGACGGGCGCTGATATCATTCATGATCTTGCAGAACTCCTGTGGTACATCTGACAGAAGTGCCTTAGATGAGGTAACCTTTGATAGCCCCAGAGCTATGGGTCGAAGTATGTCCATACAGGATTCAATAGGTAACCAGAAGTGCTCGTTGTCAAGTACTATAGAGGACATTTCATCATCCAAGCCACTATAATTCTGGGAGACGATCTCCATGCAAGAGTCTTTGCAAGCTAGCAGCGACTCAAACATCAATAAGGCACCGTCTTGTTGGCTTCTACCCGGTAGATGTAACATCTTTGCATCCTTTCCATAGTTCTCCTCTTGTTTCATCTTAAGTGCATCATACAAAGAAGGAACTTCCTTGATGCTTTGAACAACACTGGTGGCTTTCATCGAGAGATTCTGCAAAGTCTCCAACTTCATGATGTCATCAATAAGCCCCGCTAGGCTATACCCAACACAGCCTGCAGTTGTGATATGAGGATACTGCTGCTGGATAAGCTCCCATGCTGCTCTCATGTTGTTACTGGTGTTATCTGTCAGCACCAGTAGCACCTTAGCTGCACCAATTCCTTGGATCACCCCACTGATGACCTCTGCTATGTATGCCGGGGTACACTCGCTCTCTTTTGCCTCGATACTTTTTAGAAACACTGGTTGAGGAGTGGCAACGGTGAAGTTAACACGACTCTGACCAGTCTTGTCAGCCCAGCCATCAGCGATAATAGCAACACAGGCGCACTTGTTGACTTTCTCCAATATCTTTCCAGTCACCCGCTCGTATTCTTCGTCTAAGAGTTGTCTTGTAAGTTGGCTCTTTGTCGGTGGTGTATAGGTAGCTCGTAAGAGTTTGAACGCTTCTTTCCAGTGTTGATTCTCCGCGAAATTCAATGGTGTGTTTGAGCTGTAGACGGCACGAGCAACAGCGGCATCAATTATTTGATTATCACCTGGATTTGTCCTTATCGGTTGCATTCTGTTGACGATTTGTAGATTGGGATGTTCAAGACGCATCTTTTTGGCTGCTGCTACCCCTGATGGTGTTGCTAACGCTGTTGGTGCACTCGGTGTGGTGGGCATACTACTTCGGTTGTATATGAGTTGTGAGAGTTGTGAAGGCGGTGATTGCTGTGCACTTGTAGATGGTGCCTGCTGATCAGGCGATGTAGACGTAGAAGGATATGAGCTAGACCTGTTCCATTGGTGTATGATGGGAGTTGTAGTGCTCCTACATCCAACCTCATCAATCACAGACTGGGGACACTGCCTGCACTTTACCAACAGGTGCTTTCGCATTTTGGTGACGTTGGGAAAAGTATAGCGCAGGTTGCAATACATGCAATACGATGTCGATTTACTATTGCCGTGCTCATCTTTATGAGTCTCCGTCACAAAATGCTTCCAAACAGCCTTTGTATCTTTGAACCATCTGTGACTTTTCACAGTTCGCGTTGCAGAGATGGGTCCAAAAGCTGGTTTAGGATCATTCAACGATGACTGGGAAAGTGAAGGGGAAACCACTGCTTGCCCCTGGCTTGTCTCATTTTCAACCGGTTGGGGTATCACCAATGCGACCTCCACCTCGTCGTGAGAACCATTCTCCACGAGTTGTCCGAGTTCAACACGGATGTTTTCAGGACACGATCGGCATTGCTTCACAAGGTGAAGGGTCATCTTTGTGGCATTTGATCGGTAGGTTTTATTACAGAAGTTACAGGTGGAAGTCCGTCTTACTCGTCCATCGTTGTCGGTCCATTGCTCCGTGGTGTAATACTGCCAGACTGTCGAAAATGGAGGCATGGTGGTAGTGGTTTCTCGCACACTAATAGGAATAATTAAACAAAGAAAGAACATTAAGAACTAGTTCTAATAAATAGAATCATATTTTAAAAACAATACTTTTTAGAGATTCAAACATTTTTGGTGACAACTTTGTTGGAAACAAATGAAAGACAACGAAATACATGAATATGTATTGGAATGGTCAAATGTGTTTCCAAGACTGATAAAATAACTAAGTAATGTTTAGGGTTGAAAATTAAAAAAAAACCACCAAAGAATTCTTAGGTTTTTTTCTTTCACAAGCCATTGGAAATTTTATATCAATTTTTATCTTGAAAGTAAAAAAATAAGTTAAAAAAGAATAAAAGGAGGAACCTGGCAACAAGAAACTTGTTTCATTTGGCCTTACATGCATGTATAGATGAAAAAATGATTTTACAGCAGTGGTTTTAAAGAGAATCAACATATTCGCAAAATGTTATGCAGCAAACATGTTCTTTCCCTTAGCAAGTATGCACAGATTAATTTGAATTTTCTTTTACATTTTGGGTGAGTGCAAAAAAAATGGTACCAAAATGGGACATTCTGACCAAAATTTCAAATTCACTTTTCAAACAATTTTTTTGTGTTACTTTGAAGTTAGTATGTTGAACTTTGTGAAATAACTCAAGGGGCAGTCTGAATCCTTCAATTTTTTTTTTCAGCATGTTTACTACAGAATATGCACATTTTCAATGATAAATCACACAAGCACTGTTTCTTTTTAAATGTAACTATAATAATGCATACCAACACAACTTTAATATTCAAAGTACACTTTTAACATGTTTTAACATATAAAATGACTTTAAAGCATCTTTGTACCTCAAAAAATTGAAAAAAAATCAATTTTTCTGTAGAAATCACTTGATTTTGCCTACTTTGGGATGCAAAAGTTTTCACAGTAAAAAAGGAGAACTGTCACAGACCTTTTTAACATATTTACATGATAAACAACACTAACTTGAAACTACAGTGAAAGTTTCAAGTTCATAACATAATTCTTGGCAAAATAGTGCACAGGGAAAAAAGTGCTTCAATTTGTTAAGTTTGTGTTACACTCCTGACATGCCAATTTTCCTAGATACCTGTAATTCTATGGATCATAAAACCCTTGTCTTGTTTTAAAACAAAATATTTACATTGGCAAACATATAAAGCACCAAGAAAACTATAATACATACTAAATGTAGTCTTCTTTGACAATCATTGTACCAATTTATGTTAATTTTTCACACTGTTTTCTCATTAAGCAACAAAAGGTATATTTTAACACCAATACTACCAGCAGAAAATCAGTCTAAAAGACTTTAATGGAGCAAAATGTTATTTTGATAAACACACAAAGAATTTGGAGCAAATTATTCATATGTCAGTACAATACTGATATGTATTTATACTTTGGGCACCTAATGTTACACTCCTGACATACCAATATACTGACAAATACTCTCAGTTCTAGAGATCACAAGTTGTTGTCATTGCTTTAAAAGGAACTGTTTGGGTTTTTAAACATACAACACATTTACCACCAACAAAGTACACACATTTTATGGATATCACCCAACTTTGTCATCATTATTCATATTGAAAATCAGTTCAGATGTATCACTTTGGCAAACAAATATGCAGATTTTCAATTTTAAACCATTGTTAATCAAACCAAACATGTAAGTTGAGCATATATCTAATTCTTGACTATTTGGACCTTATCATACATGTCACTGCCAAGTCAATTTAGTATCAAGCAGCAGATAGTTATTTCTTTACCTTGTGTTACACTCCTGACATATGAATTGTACATGCCCATACATTAGAGTTTGAAGATCATTAGTTCACAGCCTCTTTATACAGAATGAATTGAAGGTTGCTTCATATTTCAACAACTAATCTATTCAAATTAATAACTGTCAACTAGGTTCATGAGGGCATGGTACCCATGCCTCCATATAATTGAAATTCTACTTAACTACAAGGTAACATATTAAATGCGATCCAACAATAGCAAAAGTGAACTACATTGTAACTATATTAAAACTATAATCTTACACAAAAGCATGCTAATTGTATTTCTTTTCTAAGATGGTTTATCATCATTGAGGTTTATAAACTTAAGCAATTTGAAAAGTGTTACACTCTGACATAGCAATAAGTCCTGCTGCAGATTTCCAAAAGTGTATCAAGGTATTTGTTGGTTTTACTCAAGTACAATAAAATTTCTCCTCAGTATCAAAATCATTTGAATATAATGACCAAAAACTGTCATATGAACTGTAATCAGTATTTCTCAAATTTAGATGCAGACTTCATCATTTGTTCACAACTTTTTCCTCAGTTCAGCTAGTACTTCAATATCAAGCTTCATTCTCAAGTATTTATTTATTTATTTATTTATATATTTATTTATTTATATATTTATTTATTTGGTATTTATTCATTTAATATTCATTTATTTATTATTTATTTCTGTTCTTTTATAAGGTTGTGGATTAAGTGCAATTGTTTATTTTTTTTATTACTGTTCTCTTATAAGATAGTTCTTGTTAATGACAAACAACTAAAATTAGTAAGTACTAGAACATTGCAATATTTACCATTCAATTAAGGGAAGTGTCAACCCTATTATTTTGATGATCAATTTTTGCTTCTAAGTTTGAGAATATTGAATAAAAGTACAAGTATACATTTATAGAAAGGAAATTTGATAAGGAATCCAATGGTGATATCAATGTGATACCAAATAAACTACATTTTGAGAAATGAACCATAAAGCGATTTTTTTTACCCCACATTTTTCAGACAGCATAACTATAAAATAAAAAATGGTAATTTGTTCTAATAAACATTTTTGTAAACTAGACAATTTTGTCTAGGAGGCAATTTTTTCTTTTTCCAAAATAAGGCTTGGTTTTGGAAATATTGCTAAAAACATCGGAAAAGTGTAAAAGTCATGTTTGTTTGCATACATTTCGCTAGAAATGGATGCATATCTCGACTTTAAAATCCATAATCGAAAAAATAAAAATTTGCCTCCTAGCGCTGAAAGTCCTCTACACAATGGTAGTAAAAGCTTACCTGATAGTTTGATATTTTTTTACTTATGTTGTCTGAAAAATCGTAAAATTCCTTCAAATTTGAACTTCAAGAAAACATCGATTTAGTAAAAATATTGACATTTTCCACCATTTAAAGCTAAATGTTCACGGAATACACGGGCGTGTGACCTAAAAAGCGAGTATACTATTATGAACAATCAAAATAAACTATCAGATTCAATTTATATTGTCACAATATGAAGAAATTGGAAGAAAACTGAAATTTAAATGATCGTAAGATTGGCCTTTGTTTACATTTTTAGACATTGTTTTGCGCTCTTTTGTTTTTCGCGTCTATGTCGCGGATATTAAGCGGCGCGTCTAGTATTACGCACGGGAAGTTTCAGCGCGCGACGCAATGATCGAACAGTTGTCGCAACATTTGAAAAGCGCGGAACTCCGCTTAAATTCCCGCCAAATAACCATGCGCCTTTTACTGGCTCAAACTTACCAAGACAGCAATTTAAAATCACCCAAAAAGAACAGGAAATAGTCGCTTCCGATTAGTAACTTATGATGGTAATGATAGAATACATACAAAAGTATAAAATAATAGAGAAATATGAAATTCAATTTTTGAAACAAGTGCCGGGTTGACACTGCCCTTAATGCTGTTCCTATGAATAGGCTTTATTATTTTTATTTCTAAAATCTGATTATCTTGCTAGGTATGCCTTTCTTATTCTCTTTCTTGTTGCTCTTTAAATACATGTCAGGAGTGTAACAACAATATATAACACACATCATGTTTTAAATAAACATTGTACTTACATATTTTGAACTATGTTTTCATTAAACAATATCACATAATGCTGAAAAGTATATGGTATTGCTAGGACTAAAAATGTTTGAAAATATTTATGTATTATTGAAGGATAATGTAGGGTCTCTTAATGTCACGCAGGTATGACAGGGCCTGTGATCAAGTTACAGTGTTATTGATTTTCATGATTTATATTGTAACAGTGATTAAATACTATTTTGATTTGATGTACTATTGATAATTTTGTCAGTATTTGCATTTAAGTGGTATTTAATGTCATGATAAATACATTACACATTGCGTGCAATGGTGTTACACTCCTGACAACCACCTTTATGCACTCTGAAACAGACACAAAGAACAAATCACATTTACCTTTATTACTAATAGTTTATTTACACCAGGTATGACATAAAATAAATACCATTGCTCAATTTCATCTGGATGAACAACTTTAAAAAATAGGATGAAAGTCAATGTTACACTCCTGACATTCATAGGGTGTCACATTTTATCTGCATACATCCAGTAATTAATGCAATCTACACTTGTCAATTTACCATTAAGTGAAAGGCAACACTGTACCCATTTGAAAAAGGGAAAGTAGAATTGGTAGCTTTTGTCAATCTTTCTTACATGACTGACTTTTTCGTAAAATTTGAATTTGTCTCCCTTTTTAAAAAGTGCACACTTCATTGATAAACAAGACATTTTGAAGCACATAGAATAGCTGTATTTGACTTGAACTAAAACAAAATGAAACTAATGAGTACATATTATTACAAGATTCATTAGGAATCAGATTGAACAAGGTTTTAATTATTTATGGCTTACAGAAATTACATGTTCAATTTCAATGTCCCAAAAAAGTGTTACACTCCTGACTGTTTTTTGCTTGTTCGCCAAGGCGAACTAGCATATATAGGCTTGGAATTGGTACGCGTTTTGTATGGCTCCGTTCCGAGTGTCACTTTGCACAGAAAACCTAATTGGTGTCACTGGTATAATATGCCAAACGATACTTTCATACGCTCATAATTGATGGACGAGAAGTGTGCCATCCGTGTCGATGGTTTTGATTGGACGAGAGATTGATATATCATCGCCAGTGAATATTAAACTGGGTAGGCGTTGTAACTGGTACTTATACCGAACATTGTATGGGCGGCCAATGGGGTTAAATATATTGAATATATACTTGGAATTTGTTAGAGATTTATAAATGATAACTTTTTTATAATGAATATTAATAAGTAATATGAATATTCATTGATTAATTTGGGATCCTCTTGAATCATCTCGGTTATCTCGGTCAGTGGCGTAACAGTCGGGGGGTAGGGGGGTCGCACAGTGCCCCCTGAAGGTGCTCAGCAGGAAATTCAAACCTACCCACCAGGAAAAATGGAGGGGAAGGGAAAGAAAAGAGAGAGAGAAAGGAAAAAGGGAGGAAAAAGAAAAAGGAAAAGGGGAAAGAAATAAAAGAAGAAAGGGAAAGAAAGAAAGAAAATTTCGCCGTACAAAAAACACAACAGTCAACACATTGTTGACTGTTGTGTTTTTTGTACTGCGAAATTTTGTTACTGTGCGTAATTTTGTGACCGTGCGATTTTGTGAAGTTTTTTGACCACCCCCCCCCCCCCCCCCCCACACACACACACCTACGTGAAATTCACGAGGTGACTGAATGGGAAAAAAATTGGGGCAACCTTTTAAAAATTCCGGGACGGAATTATTCTAACCATAATTTTTTGGGCTGTGCCCCCCCCCCCTCCTGACAACCAACCTCTGTTACGCCACTGATCTCGGTTCAACCTGGACCATTTCAGTTCAATCCGGATCATTCATATTCATGTTAATTATAATTCATTATTGCAAATTAGTAGTCATTACAAAATTATAATTTATCTTTTTTTACCCCGATTTTAGACTATATTCAATCAATTTAACCTCATTGGCCGCCCATACAATGTTCGGTATAAGTACCAGTTACAACGCCTACCTAATAGGCTAGCTGTGTCATCGTATTGAACTTTTCGTGACATTTTGAAGTGGATTTGCGTGATAGATCGCAGTTGTCTTCTTCATTACCTATAGATTAAAGGGCCGTGTACTACATTTTTATTACACTTTTAAAAACAGCTCATAATCTTAGATCAAGTTGAGACTCGTCACTCGATTTGACTCATACGGTGAATTTTGGAGTTTAATTTTTGGTAGACGGAAGGTTTATTTCGTATGCTTCCGCCATATGAAAAATACATGTACGTTGATTTTCGTCTTATATAGGAAATGTATATTATTACGTAATGTTTTGAGAAATTGTTTTCCAATTGATCCATCAGAGAGTTATCTCTAGAACAGGTCTGCAACTGATTTTTGTCTGCATTATTATTTTTGAGTGATTTTTGGCCAGTTTCAGTTTAACCAATGAATGAATTTGTCCGGGAATTTGTCAGGGAATTTGTAGTAAGCTTACTTACCATTTTAAGCTTACAACTTCTGACTTTGATATTTCTAATCCGAGATTTTAACCACCCATAATCATGTTTATGGTGCTAGGGCATCTAGTACAACAAATGTCTTTTGATCACAAATCTGTTACTGATTATAGGTAGCTCAAATTCGTATCATAAAAAGCAAATAAAGCCCGGTTTAATAAAGGCACATTATATGATATTTGCCTATTTTTTTCGGAATTGGTTGAAAAAAACCCACATTTTTCCTTGAGATTTCTACACGAATGTCATTTATGTTCTCAAATTGGTTGCGGATTGACCGTGCAGTGATACTGATATATGATACGTAGCTCAAACTGTGATATCGTCCTTTAAAAAGTAAATCAGGGCACATTATATGAAGATACTTTAGCATATGGCTAGTTTGTCCACAATTGAATTGGTCGGTAAAAAAACTGTTTTTCCTTGCGATTTCATAGGGAATGTCATTTATGACATCAAATTGGTTGCGGATTGACCGATCAGTGACACAGATATTATACGTAACTCAAAATGTGATATCGTATCCTAAAAAGCAAATCAGGGCACATATGATAGTTTGTCTATTTAGTCCCTAATTGGTAGAAGAAGAAAAAAGTGTTTCCTTGTGTGATGTCAACGGCAACGCTATTTGTCGTCATCGTCAAATTGGTTGCTGATTGACCGATCAGTGACACCGATATCATACGTAGCTCAAAATGTGATATCATATCCTGAAAAGCAATTCAGGGCACATTATATGATATTTAGCCTATTTTGTCCGGAATTGGTTGGAGAAGAAAAAAACACGATTAGGTTTTGCGATTTCAATGTGAACGTCATTGTCGTCAAATTGGTTGCGGATTGACCGATCAGTAACACCGATATCATACGTAACTCAAAATGTGATATCGTATCCTAAAAAGCAAATCAGGGCACATTATATGATAGTTTGTCTATTTAGTCCCTAATTGGTAGAAGAAGAAAAAAAGTTTTTCCTTGTGTGATGTCAACGGCAACGCTATTTGTCGTCAAATTGGTTGCTGATTGACCGATCAGTGACACCGATATCATACGTAGCTCAAAATGTGATATCATATCCTAAAAGCAAATCAGGGCACATTATATGATATTTAGCCTATTTTGTCCGGAATTGGTTGGAGAAAAAAAATCATTGCGATTTCAACGCGAACATCCTTTATGTTGTCAAGTTGGTTGCGGATTGACCGATCAGTATAACACCGATATCATACGTAACTCAAAATGTGATACGTATCCTAAAAAGCAAATCAGGGCACATGATATGATAGTTTGTCTATTTTGTCCGGAATTGGTTGAAGAAAAAAAAATCACGATTTGGATTTGCGATTTCAATGTGAACGTCATTGTCGTCAAATTGGTTGCGGATTGACCGATTTGTGACACCGATATCATATGTGGCTAAAATGTGATATCGTATCCTAAAAAGCAAATCAAGGCACATCATATGAAATTTTGTTTATTTTGTCCGCAATTGCTAGGAAAAAAACCTGTTTTCCCCGGCGATTTCAACGTGAACGTCATTTATGTCGTCAAATTGGTCGCGGATTGACCGATTAGTGACACAGATATCATACACAGCTCAAAATGTGATATCATATCCTGAAAAGCAAATCAGGGCACATAATATGATATTTAGCCTATTTTTCCGGAATTGGTTGAAGAAAAACCCCAATTTTTGCGATTTCAATGTGAACATCATTTATGTCGTCAAATTGGTTGCGGATTGACCGATTAGTGACACTGATATCATACGTAGCTACAAATGTGATATCGTATCCTAAAAAGCACATCAGGGCACATCATATGAAATTTTGATTATTTTGTCCGCAATTGCTAGGAAAAAACCCTGTTTTTCCCGGCGATTTCAACGTGAACGTCATTTATGTCGTCAAATTGGTCGCGGATTGACCGATTAGTGACACAGATATCATACGCAGCTCAAAATGTGATATCATATCCTGAAATGCAAATCAGGGCACATTATATGATAATTAGCAAATTTTTTCCGGAATTGGTTGAAGAAAAACCACAATTTTTGCGATTTCAATGTGAACGTCATTTATGTCGTCAAATTAGTTGCGGATTGATCGATTAGTGACACTGATATTATACGTAGCTACAAATGTGATATCGTATCCTAAAAAGCAAATCTGGGCACATTATATGATATTTTCTGGATGCATGATATGGGAATTGCTCACATAAAACTCTAATATGTTTCACACTTGTTACAAGCATTTCCCTTTTTAAAGGGTTTTTTATTAGCATCATAAATGGACGTAACTTTTTTTCTGAAGGAGCTTCGGTAAACATTTTATGACACAAAAAAGCATGGTATCTAACACATTTTAGAATAATTACCTTTTCTGTAAACCCCTTTATTTTAGTGATAGGTGCTAAAAAGTAAAAGGTACCATTTTTTGTTGTTGCTAATATCATTGTAAACAATGAAATGTCTTGCTTTATCTGTATTACATAGTACACATTTAAAATCACTGATGTACTTTACACACACATTTTTTTGGGTTATATTGATTTTAGCACTCGGGCAGTGAAAAAGAACAACCTTGTTCTATGGTTTCATGTGAATTTTAAAAAAAATCCAAAACATTTATTTTTCTTCAAAAAATTCAAAAACTTTTCACAATTTTCGAAACGTTTTGAAATGAAATTCAAAAAATGTGTTAGAAGTGCGATATGATATGATCAATTAACTAAAGCTACCTAAAATCGATGTTGTGCCACTTTTACAGAAAGAATGCTTATAAGCATTAAACCGAGTCTAACTTCCAATGGGCATCAATCCGTCTTGAAACATTGGAGGAGGGTGGAGGCATTCGGTCTGAATTTTTAAAATATTCAGTTCTGTTTGGCTACACAGACACTCATTCTATTAATTAAACCTATTGAATCGCAATACCAAAAAAAATATGATTGCATAACATTTGCTTAGACCACAGGTGGAAGATTTGTATCTTCAGAGTAAGCCTTTCTATTCATTGCAAACTTTAAAGTGGCACAACATCGATTTTAGGTAGCTTTTTAGATAATTTGTCATATCTCAGGATTGACAAAACCAAATCAGATGAAATAAACAGCATCTGAAAGCAAAGCGATTAGTCTTAATGGTCAATAAGTTTGGTAAACATGTCCCAGTTTATTTTTGGACACCCTGTATATCAATATTTGTATGTGTAAAAGTGAACATTTATGCATTATGAATTGTGTTTTAATTTGCTGATTTTATGTGACACGATCAAGTGGAATGGAATGAGTCGGATGTCGGGAATATAGATTTTGAGTTATAGGTAAAAAGAAGTGACAAATTCTTATGTTTTACTCTGTTTGATTTGATTTTAGTGGGGTTTAGACCATACTGCAGCTTTTAAATGGTGGACAAATATCAAAATTGAACACTGCCGACATGTGATTCATTTAGCTTGATCACGTCACATATTTAGGATTGGAAAGTTTATTATTGCCATATACAAAATAAAAATGGTCGCACATTTTTATAATCAATGATAATAATGCACAGCATTGATAAAAGCGCTTGATACATAGATCTCCACACGCTTCACAAGATAATAACAAAATAGATAAATACAAGAAAATATCTTGTATATTGCCCACTTTTTTTTTAAACATAGAACCAAAACTTATTTTCTTATAGAAACCAGTAAAAGACCAGTGAACCAGCATTTGGTCATAAGATAAAAGCCCGGCAATGAATCTGGTAGAGTTCAGATAAAAATTACACCAAAAACTGAAATATAAAAAATGACGCAACAAATTTAACAATATGCACTTGTCTAGCTGATCTGCTCATGAAGAAAGTTTATTGCATTATTTAATCTGTAGGATTTTTAAACATGTATGCTTTTATTTTAACAAGCGTTTTATTTTTGCGAAAGGTGAATGGTAAATGAATCCTGTTCTCTGAGCCCCTTTAAAACAAGTTTAAACCATTGTATTTATAGGTGTTAATTGTGTTTTTATAATCCAACATTATTTTCCAGTGCTTTGTTGTTTAAAGGTATATTATGTGATCTTTTCCAGGGAACACCCTCAATCCTCGAAAAATAATTGAAGCAAATTTTCTTGCAGATTTACTTTTCTGATCATAAATCATGAATCTTTCCAAGTTACAGAGCGATACAATTCCTAATAACCTCAAAATCATGGTTTTAGGAGTGAATTTAGAGTTAGATTTGAAATTAGGAATCGTATCGATCTGTAACTTATAAGTTCTTTATGATTTATGATCAAAAATGCAAATCTGCAAGAAAATCTGCTTTCATAGAAAAATTCAATGATAGAGGGTGCTACTTGGAAAAGATCACATAATAGCCTTTAATTTTCTAGAAACACTATATTGCTAAAGTTTGTGCATTTTTAAAGAAAAAAATACAGGTGTGACATAAAATGTTCTTGTTGGTTTTTCCCAATTATGTGTTGGATTTTCCCAATTAAGTATTTTTAGACTCAATTACAGCCTTTTGGAAATTTCTCTAAAATAGATGTTGGAAAAAAAAAATAATAGGTATATAAGCACTGTATCTGAAAAAGAAACTCACAAGAGAATTGAGATATATGTTCATTAATCAATTCCCAAAGTGTGTGTCAGGGTAATGTAGCGCTTTCTCTCTTGTTACAGAAATTCAAGAACGTGATAATTTAGGCAATTTTCAAAAAATAAAAAAACATAAGAAATTTCAAAAATGATCCGATAGTCCTCAAATATTAGTAAAGACTTATCTTGTGGTCTCAGTCTCAGTGTAAAGTATCTATAGATATAATTGATTTGGTACCGGTATATTAATAGCTGTTTTTTCTGAAGTGGTGTATTATTAGTATCCAAGTTTAGCCCACAGAACTATTACAATTTACTAATACTAGATAAAACACTCCACAACTTACCAATTACTATGTAGGATGTTAAAGCATTGATCAGCAACTGCAAACCTCTTCTTTCTGAACAAATGTCCGGTTGGAAATTCTGAAAATAATAGCAAAATGAGCATAGCATGTATTAATTATGTAGGCCCACATCCAGCGGTGTAACCTTGTATTTAGGTTTAATAACTGAGAAGTATGGTTTATCCATTTGATAATATCAGTATTCATTACTATGATACACTAGTTATTGATTAAAGTACATGCATGATCTTTATGATCAAATGTGATAAATAACTTACCCCTTGATAAATAGAGTCACTTCCAAGACACACCAACTTTTTGGGGAAAATGAGCAAGTTGGGAAAATAGAAAATCTACCCGCAGAAACAAAATCACAGCTTGTAAATGTCCTATGGTACTACTATACGACAACACCCATATAGAGTTGTTGTTGTCCACACAGAACAGAACAGGCAAGCAAGTCTGATACGGGTTTCCACACAGGCTCTATGGGAAACAAGGAAATTACACTCACTGTGCATGTGCACAGCAGGGAGGGCAATGTACAGCAGGCTGTACTAACAGCCCGGGCAGGAAATTCCCAGTTAAATACTATTGGCTGGTTTGTGTGTGTGGGTGTGCATGTACAATGGAGCAGCAGGCACCAATGCCATGTCCATATATCAGGAAATTACCCTGAACTTTGTCTTTGTGTGTGTTTGTCCATGTGGGCATAATTTGATGAGATTATATTTTCACAGGATTTTGCTTAATATTTTGTTTGGTAGGTTTTTTTTGCTGTTTGTGTTGCTGTGGAAAAGGACTTTTCTGGGGGGAAATAGGATTTTGTTTTTCTGTTATATATATTTATTATATATTATTATTTTGTGTGAGTTATGTTTTAATTGCTGAGAATGTTTCCAAACAGTGTCCAAAATTGTGAACTTTGTATTTTTGATAATATTTTCGTGATAAATGAAATTTATTAACTATCATATATTTACTTTCTGATTTTAAAGATGTCTAAATAATGATGGTATAATTAATAGCAAAGAACATTGTATTGTTTGGGTACAACCTAACAAGCCGTTAACCCCTCGATGGTTTACGTAGTTCTGGTGTCGGCTAAACGTCAGTACCCAACGAGACTTTTAGGGTATTTTTGAACATAGGTTCAACGTCCATATGGCGTCTTAATCTGGACGTCCTTTTGAAAACGTCCAGCCGACTTCAATGTAAGGACGCCGACCTTTCCCCTGACTACCATTCCCCGACGTCGGGCCGACTTCAGTGTGCTATGTAATGATTATAGAAGGGCACAAGTGATATACTGCCAGTCTACCACCATATTGTTTGTGTGATTATCTCTAAAACATAATTCCAATATTGAACCCAAAAATCTCATACCCTTGTTGCGCAGAGATTATTGCAATAAAGCAGGTTATCTTGCAATAAAGCAGGTTTTGACTAGCCTTAACCTAACAGTTAAGGCTATAGTCAAAAAATTGAGTTTCATTTATAACTTAAAGCCCATTAATCTGAAACAACAAAATTATGTCCTAATTACGATAGCGGGGTCTCTGCTAACCTGAAAGTGAAATTCTGACCACCAGTTTAAATTAACATAGTGAAGTTCAAAAGTCTGAAATATAATCTCCAAATCCCCAAATAATATTACATTTCTGCAAAGCCAAAAATTGAATTAACAATAAAAATGAAAAATATGTGGTTTGTATCTCTCCACACGCAAAGGTAATCCAAGCATATGCGCTATTTTGGCTTATGCACATGTCACACATATACTTCACCAGGCCAGTAAGCAGGATTATTTTAGGTGGGGGGGGGGGGGGGGGGGGTTGGAAAAGGTACATTGGTACCCCAAAAATAGTAAAAGGTTGCCCCCAATTTTTTTTTAGTCATCTCACAACATTTTGAGAGGGAGGGGGGAGCGTTAGGACATATTTTAGTCCAAAACGGCCAGAAAATAGTTTACCCTCGGTGATCATTGTCGCCACAGGCTGAAAAAGTAGGCAATACGGAAAGCTCCTTGCAGGGAAATTTGATCATTTGGAGGGAAATTTTGGCATTTGGAGGGAAATGTTACTCTTTCATTAAGAAATGCATCCCATTTTGGAGGGAAATTTGGAATCGTTTGCCGGGAAAAAAACATTTTTTCAGGCCATGATTGGCGCCGCAATTGCCAATGTCATTAAATATCTTGTCTATTATATTAAATGTTGTTAATCAAACTTGTCTATTGTTAAGTATTTAATTTCTAAATGCGAGCTAACCCGGCTCGTGACAGCAGGATCACCCATTTGGAACCAACTCAAATATAATTCAATAATGTAATTTGATCGCTAGCCTGGAAATAAAACTGCATCTATTGGTCTGAAAATGAAATTGTAAACATCCACAAAACTTAATGTAATGTTTTGCTGTTCCTGTTCACTTTTCTCTTGAAGATTAATATGACAATAGTATTAGAGTAAAAGTTCATCTAACTGCATCTATTTGTCTCATAAGAGTAGGTTGCTACTAAAAAAGTAATAACAACAATAATGCTATCTACTGAAGATAGTACATCTACTGCATACTGGTCATAATAATAGCACAATGTATTGTTTTAACTACCATTTGCTATTAGGAGAGGTAAAGAAAACCCTGTTTTACAGGCCCGACCGACCCACTTTTTGCGTTTTTCAAGAATTTTGTTTCATTTTGGTTTTTTTAAATCCCGATTTGGGCAGATTTTGGTGACATTTTAAGTGACATTTTAAGAAGCTAAAAAAACTTTAAAAAAACCCCAACCACCCCACCCTACTTGACAGGTCCGTCCGCCCGTAAATCAGGATTTTTTCTTTCATCGCCTTAGTATCAATTGACTAATTTTAAAATGCACCAGTGTAATTTAAAATCTTGCTGGGTGCAACATAAGTTTTTTTCTCAAGCCAACCATGTAACATGATTAACAACGACCATTTTAATCCTCTTATAATGTTTTTTAATGAGTTATATATTTGTATTAACTATCTGGTTTTGGTTTATTTTAGTATATATTGATCGTATGTTTAGCATTATGCCCTGTTGTAGTTTTAAAGATTTTCTGTAGTTTTTAAGATTTTTCTGTGCAGCGCCTTGAGGCTGTTTACATCGTAAGGCGCTTAATAAGTCCCACGTATTATTATTATTATTAACATAAATTAACATGTGCGATGCTATTGTATATTCCGTCCCAGATGTACACACACAATATACCCACTCTCCTTTTTGCAGGGGGAATATTTTTTCTTGGTCTAAAGAGGGCGCACTCATGCTGCAACCATCAGTGTTCTTCATCCTCCTCCTCACAAGCATTTGTATGTATTTTCATTTGATTCAATCATCAGTGATGATCATGCCCTCTATAGTATACTCCCGAGTACTATAAAGCCAATATTTTCATGTAAAGATATTTATGCGCATTTTGATATCATAGACATTTCGCGAATTGTTTTTTCGCGGGCGATCTTATGGATGCACTGCATGAATGTTGAAAACAATATTTTTTGTGTGTTATAATTTTTGCGGAAAAATATTTTGCGCAAAAAGCGCTAAAGTAAAACCGGCCCAAATATTTTAGCTTTTACAGTATACTGAATTACCGCATACTATGGTAGGATTGTGTGTGTGATTTTTGTTCGATAAACAGCCTCTTGCATGCTTTATTCAATAAGTGGTATGTTGTTTCCTACTTATACGATTATTGAAAAAAAACCTAGGACAAAGTAATTTGGGTAATTTGGTTTCATACAGAAGATTATTTTGTATGACGAAAGTTTGCGCTACATTTATTTTCGTGTTTCAAGCAGTTACCACAAAAATTAAAAATGTGTGAATTAAAGGCTATAATTCTTTGATGTAGAACTTCTACATAAAAGAATGATAGAAGTCTATATATTGAACTTTCAGATTACGAATTCAAAAGCAAGCAAAATGGTTCAAAATCCGCAAAGTGTGAAAATTACTACTTTAATGCTTTCCACATGGCAGGCGTCTGCAGACGACAGTTCCAAAATTTCACAAAATGTTTCACAAATGTCAACATTATGGAATGTCATCATATTTGGAATTACCATAAGAAATGCATTAAAATCAGTACAAAAATGCCTAGTATTGGTTCAGTATTATCTTGAGATAGACTTAAAAAGTAGGGAAAGGTAAAGGTTTCTGAAAAATCTGTTTTGTTTAAAAACTAATAGCCGCGTGGAAAGTGTTAACGGTACATGTAGTTTAAAGAAGATTTGGTTTTCATTTATAACCACTTTGGCTGCATTGGTAAGATTTCCAAACCTCCCTCCCTAAAAAACTTGACAACATAGACAATGCCTATACTATAAAAGTGGATATTTTCGCATTTATATTTTGCTTTTCGCGCTCGAACCATCTTCCACAGAAAATATTAACACACAAATATATTTCTTTTGGGACGTATAGGTCTATGTGATGAAGCTACAAATCACAAATTTCAAACAAGCAGATGAAAATCGGTAAAGCGTGAACAATTAATCACACAAAAATTACCACTTTTACACTTAAAGGTAGATGACCCGATCACATTTTCGTAACACAGAATTATTTCAAACATACGGAGATTTTCATATCATATGAAAGCTCGTATTTTTCTCATCATCATACTGAAATTTGACGGCCTAAATTGGTATAATTACGGAGAAATCGATGAAATAACGTCGAATTACCGCGAATGGTGGTATCCACCGATATAGTTTGTGTACTACTCAATGGGTACAGTTCACAGCATCTTGTGCGTCTAAAATAAGAACCATTAGAGCTATGCAACTCAAACTTTGGAACACAACTTTTTTAAGGATGACCTTTCATGTAGAATAGAAAACTTCAAGTTGAAAATCGGAACATCTACCTTTACAGTACCCAATATGAGTTCAAAAAGGCTGTTAGATAGGAAGCCATATAGGATTAGGCTGAACCAGGGAGCGCTGACCCTGACCAGCGTTTTAGGCCTTCAGATTATTGGAAAACCAGATATTTTTGTTGTTCATATACTACTATAAATACGTATACCTATTGCTATAAATAATTCAATAGATATTGTTGTCCTTGGCCTTTAGCTGCACCTTTCAACAGATCAAAAACAGTTTCTATTTAATAACCCTGAACGTGATGATCAAACTCTGTATAAAATCTAGGGGGTGTCACATGTATACAAAGGTGGCTATCAGTCTCACTTTTCAGTATGGACCTGGCCTGGATCACAGTGTTGGAATATACTTTCAGAATGCTTTTTTTCTTCTCACAGCACACACAAACCCTTACAGTCATATTTTGCGATAATTCCCAAGTGACGCCCTCTATCCTTTATTTTTCTTTGAAAGCAGATTTCTTGGTTTTGAATAGGTTAAAATAAACTGCAAGGGTCTGCTCCGACAACTTATTTTCTGAACATCTTTTTTGTGTTTGTGAATAGAATCCCATGGTCATGGCCTGAAAAAAGGTTTTTTCCCGGCAAGGGATTACAAATTTCCCTCCAAAATGGAATGCATTTCTTCGATGCAGTTTGAATTTGTTCATAATAACCATTGTCATGTAACAAGAAATCACACAAGTAATACTTTGGTTGTACCGAAATTTAAGTCGAACTCAGGTATGCGAACGTTTCATGTTAGGGCAGCATATGCCTGGAACAACTTGCCATCACCAATCAGAACCGAACTTGAGAATATGTCAGTGCAACAATTTAAAACAAAGATCCATGGAATTTAAATTTTGTGTTCTAAAGTATATTACAATTCTGCATTTCCTTGATGAATTTATATGATGGTTCTGTATATATTTATGTAAATAGTTGTTATATTCCATGTATATATATTGTAAATAATTATGTATTTTTCTCTGTGAAATGAGGGCCTGCTTGGAAAGCAGTGCTTGACACTGAAGCTGTTTACCCTCAATAAAGAAAGATTAAATAATAATAATAATGAAGGGGAACATTTCCCTCCAAATGCTCAAATTTCCCTGCAAGGAGCTTTCCGTATTGCCTACTTTTTCAGCCTGTGCCCATGGTTTGACACCATGTTAGCAAGTTTGACAGGACAGGAAAGCATAATATTTCCATCATGATTTTGTACTGTAATGGTTTTTCACGGAAAATACAGTCAAGATGGATTTATGAATCCAGGAAAGCCTTATCTGATAAGTCAAATTTCATTATAAGAGAGAAAAAAATATGTGTAAATATTTTTAAAAATCATATAAAATTGATTTATATTTAACAACCAATTTGAACCACAAACATTTTTTGGCTGCATGTTGAAAAGATTGCTTTACCCCCAATTTTATACCTGTTTTGAAACCCTTAGCGATGGCATTCACAAGGATATAATATAGCCTTTCTGTTTAACAAGTAAAACGCAACAACATTTCCTCTTTTTTTTGACACTTGATAGCTACCTTTAAATATAAGTATCCCCCCTTAATCTGAACTGTGCCCATTGTTAACACTTGTATGAAAGTGATCTTGCCCTTGATCTTGTCAAGTATGGACGCATAGATTTTAGATTATTATTATTTGTTTGTTTGATTGTTGTTGGGTGTTTTTAGGGGGGGGGGGGGGGGGGGGCTGCGTGGTATGGGTACCAGCTTTGCACTGATCTAATTTGATATTTCATGCTCATTTTCAGCATATTTTAGAGGTCATGTTCTTTTAACTCTATTAAAAAGGCTACTGTTTGAGAATTTGAATGATCTGAACGGCTGCAAAAGATGTTTTATTTCCTGGGAAGCAAAAAAAAAAATGCCCAGAAAGAAAGCAAGATTTTAGGCTTCACAATGTACTCATCTCCATTAGAAGATATCATCGATTCACATGGCATCTCCAAAATGACTTATGCTGATGACACTCAAATATATATTGTATTAAAAAAATGATGATGACAGAGTAGGTGCAATCTCGCGACTGGAAGCTTGTGTAACAGATATCAAAACCTGGTCCACAGCTAATGACCTTAAATTAAATGATGACAAGACAGAAGTTCTTCATATTACATCCCGTTTTAGGAACAATTCTACGATTTCATCAGTAAAAATCAATGATTCTCATATTGAGCCAGCTTCCAATGCCCGCAACCTTGGCATTATCCTTCAAAACGATCTTATGTTGGATGTTCATGTCAACAACATTTGTCGTGCGGCTTCTCATGCTCTTTATAAGATAGGTCAAATCCGGCGTTATCTCGATCAGCCAACAACTGAGAGACTTATTCATGCTTTTGTGACTTGCCGACTTGATAACTGCAATAGTTTACTATATGCCCTCCCTGATACACAAATCTCAAAACTTCAACGGATTCAAAACTCAGCTGCTCGACTTGTCACTCTGTCTAAGATTCGCTGTCACATTTCTCCCGTCCTTCGTGACTTACATTGGCTACCGATCAGATCCCGCATTATTTACAAGATTCTTCTAATAACATTTAAATGTACTCGTACTTAAGCTCCTATGTATCTACAAGATCTTATTCAACAATACGAGCCCACTCGCAATCTTCGTTCTGGCTCAAAATATCTTCTTGCGCATGTTTCTTCACCTTCTACTTCATATGGTCGCCGTTCTTTTCAAGATGCTTCTGCTGAACTTTGGAACAATTTACCATATCATGTTAAATCCGCCAAAACTCTTGAACAGTTCAAATCATTGCTAAAAACTTACCTATTTAATGTTAATGTTTAATTTCTTTTTGTTTCGTCTTTTGTTACTCATGTTACTGTGTGTTTTTGTTTTTGTTTTGTTTTTGTTTGTGATAGCGCATAGGGACTTAATTGTGTTATGCGCTCAATAAGTATGGTTTAATTATTATTATTATTATTATTTCCCTCCATTTCTTATGTATTTCTTTTATTTGGAAAAGCAAAATTTCCCTCCAAATACCCACATTTCCCGGGTAGGAGCGTCCTGAGTTCCACATTTTGTTAGGCCTGATCTGAACCTAGAATTGCAAGTTTCAGTCATGCTTGGTAAAAACCAGTATTTCAACATACTGAGATTTTTAGGTTTCCAATATTTTTTGCCCTGGTTGTTGAATTTGTGAAACAGGTAGCGAGTTTAACACTACATGTAACAGTTTGAGGATCAGTTTATCATAAGGCCAAAAAAATAAAAGATGTTTGGTTGCCCTCCGTGACCGACCAAAAACTCCCGTCGCCGGTCGCTTTTTTATTTTTTTATTTTTTTAAATATTTTTCTCAACACATAGAATTTGAAAATTGCTGTTAATTTTTTCTCCCAACGTCTTCTTTCACAGTTAAAATATAAACACCACATATAAACAGCATTGAAATTTGTATTTAAAAAAATTATATTCAAAAACGCCATCACGGCCTAAAAAAACACCCCTATTTAAAAAAAAAAAGCCCTAAAATTAAAAAAGAAAGAAAAAAGGATCGACGTCCCGTCACTCCAAAATGTTGCCCTCTGAGGACAACCAAACATCTTTTTGTTGTTGGCCTAATTACTGTGTTCTCAAATTTCTTCATATTATTATTTGCAGTTTCATACAAATGCAGGAGTATAAAAATAACCATTGTAAAACATCAGCTTGTATTCTATATAAGATTTGTTAATTTAATCCTTTTAGTTCAGTATATTGTTTGTCATAATTGCACATCGTTTAAATCTGATTGATTAGTATGTCCTTGGCGCTACTGCTAAATTTAGTTTAAAAAAAGAAAAAGAATTGGAGGTTTTAATACTCTGTGCACTCAAACAAATTAATATGTAAGTGAATTTGTTCGTTTGTTGTTGTTTAATCATACATTTGTTAAATTGAATCGAAGTATACATTTTAGTAAACAAGTTACCTAAATGAAAACATGATGTTTGTTCTAATTTTTGGAAAACTTTATTATTTGTTTCTTCTAAATGAACTGATTTTGTCAATATCAGTATGGAAACAGGATAACACATTCTTATTGGCCCATATTTTTTATAATTTATATTTGAGAATGAAATCTTAATCCTATAACTTCTGTCCTTATTTGTCCCTTCTGTCCTTATTTGTCCCGTGTTTCCCCCTTGTTAGCTTTATTGCTACACACCCCCATGAGGGGTTATGGTTAATCAAAATTGTCAATGACAAGAAGTGAAAATAGTTATGCGCACACAAATCTCCCCTCCCTCCCCTCCTCTTGGCAGAATCCATCTCAAAGCAGACATGCCACTACATGTACCTCCCAGGTGTACCACACGGTGTAATAATCACAATTTGTGCTCTTACTCGCATTCACATTTTTAGGAAAATTGACCAAAAATGCAGTACTGTATAACCAGAAATGTTCGCATGCATTTAATTTTCGCTAATTTCGTGAGGAGCACTTGTGCGCGTAAATTTCATGCTTCAAATATTTCCAATCTACCTTATTACATTGCAAAGTTACACAATGTAACTCCAGTTTTACATTCACAAATTGTTCATGCCGTGAATTAGGCCAGTATTGCTGATTTGTGAAATATTAAACTTATGAACATCTCTGGTTTTACAGGACTTGAAAATGATACCACATTGACATTCTGTATAAATAAAAAAAACACAACTATATCTTCCTTCTGAAATGAGTGTTTTTATATGAAAAAAATGACTTGCAAGTATTAGTTTTTTTTAGAAAAATCATACATCATATAAAATTTAAAGACCATTCAGAATTTTTGTAATCAGAATTTGCACTTTTGAAATTACTTATTTATGAAAAAATATGCAGTTTAATATTTATAAGTGGTAATTGTGGAGTGTGCACGGCATTTTATCTTTACATCAAGACAATTTAAGTATAACTAGCGGGACGCCCGTTCTTCGAACGGGCTCCCGCTAGTAAGTAACGCCTATCAGACAGAACCCCGGTGAAATAACACATAAGTAGCTATACGAAAATTTGTCTCGAAATTGGTAAGAATACATATAATGCATATAGGCCTATTTCCTTACCTGAAATTGCCGCCCCCGCATCGTGGTTATCTCAACACCCAAGGCCTAAACCAAACCATCTCCCCAAGCTGTATCCCCTGGTTTATACTGTTAACCACACTATTTCCTTCCACTTCGTGACTCTCCCTGTTAGTGTTACGCACTTTAGTATCACATTTCTTCATTAACTCCCTGCCTCCCAAACCCTCTTTACTTCGTGGCCTCCCCTCGCCCGCCCGCCCCGTACTGTGCGATCTAAACCTTCAAGGCCTAAATTAACCAACTCCCATAGCGTTCTTCAGTAACCCCTTGCCTCCCAAACCTCATTACTTCATGGCCTCCCCTCGCCCCCCCCCCTCTCCCCGGGGCGTTCCCCTGCCGTCTCTTGCCCGCCGTCCCCGCCCCGCCCCTACCGCCCGCCCTGTGCTTATAAACATTCAAGGCCTAAATTAACTTACTCCCGTAGCGCAGCGTATTTCTCCAATATTTACCCGCTCGCGTGTGTAGGGGTGCGTTGGTGTAGTGCGTGTGAGCGTTTATTTTGCACGGCGCACAACGACGCGTTATATGTGTTAGGCGCCGAATGCATGGTTGCAATACGCATGAAGATAAACAAAACAAACACGGCCCGTATCCATGGATTTTCATGGTTTTTTACTCATATCTCGGTCAATTCTGTACGGTTTTCAGCCATTTATAGTTTATAACACTCACATTATAATCATCTTTTATCAGTGCAACGTTCACGGCTTTTAGACGTTAAATGAGAAAGCCTTATGGATACATACATACAACATACGGTGAATTATAGTAAGACTAGCGGGACGCCCGTCCTTCGGACGGGCTCTCCCGCTAGGGAGTAGGGCTTACCAGATAGAACACCTACAAAAAAAAACAACAACACATAAGTGTTGGGGAATTTATAACAAAAGACATAGGAATAGAACAATATTTAAAACACTTTTGTTTTAAATCAAAGATGTTGCTTTAATTCAAAAGTTATCCCACATCTGACACCAGTTGTACATGATTTAGTTTCATCATACTATGTTTCTTCCTCATCAGCCTAAGATGGAATGTAGTCAACCCAGTTTCAGGGAATTATCCTCTGAATTAATGCTTATTAAGTAAGGCTATATTAAAACAAATCTTTTGTCTCGAAGGTTCTTCAGTTTTTCAAAACCTAATGCGGAATGCGGTTTTTTTAAGGTTTTTTTTATTATAAATATAAAATATTGAAATCCTTTTTAAAAAGTGATCTTTTGTATTTAATCAATGAAAATCTGAAAAATCAGTGAAACTTTGGGATTTTTTCTTCTTTTTTCTTTCTAACGCACACCTATTAACTAACGCGCGCTGGAGCTTTGAGACAATTTTTTTTTTAATATAGCCTAATATACACAATATTGCTCACACAAATAAATAACAAAATAAACTCAATGTTTTCTTTTAAATTGAATCATGATTATTGCATAAAATAAACACATCAATTGAATTGTAAATACTGCACTGTTCCTTATATTGATTCTCCTTCCAACAAAGATAAAGTTAAATAATACAATATTCGTTTCCTTCACATTTTTGTAAATCAAAGTGGCAATAATTATAAAAAGTCTTGTTTCATGGTGGTCAAAAATTAAATTAAACATGGATTTAAAAGGAATGTTGGCTTATTCCTAATTGAAAGTACTACGGTCATTAGAAAGCCATTATATCTCTGCAAATCCTAACAATATTGTATACAATTTAAATGGCCATGACAAATCTTGTTTCTCTCATGTTTTAGATGCTCGTTGTTAATTTTATTGTATTGATGTTATTATGATTGACTTTGAGCTTATCACCATATGTTTCACAGGACCTCGTGGAAGGCTACGTTATCTATGTATGTACCTTTCTTGGTGAGGATTTTAATGTTGTTTCACTTTTTAACAAAAGATGAATCTATAATGCAACATTTTTATATTCATTACCTTGACATTTTTGTTAATTGAAGTGGCCATAATTATTTGTAATCTTGTTTCTGGGTCAAAAATGAAATTAAGAATTAAAGTTGCACATCGACTGATGTCAGCGGATGGACATTGGTGTGCCAGTTGGAGCAGTCATTTTTTATATCGCTGCCAGGAAGGAGAGAGGCTGGGTCCGCTGGATTGTGTAAACACTGATCTATTTCTCTTGGTGGCGACTTGGCGACGTTCAGTAGCAGCTGAAACTTCGTCTCCGGATCACCAACCCTCTTTCTGGCATACTCAACTCCAGGCTCTTTCTTGCTCAACCTGCAATAATGACAACGCAAACATAAATCAGGTAGGTAAGTAAACGGTAAGTATTCAAAATTAATGATACGGCGACGAAATCTGTTCTCCCATCTTACAGACCCGACCACTTTAGATATCTTACCATTAATATCTAGGAAACTTGCTGTTAAGTGTAGCGGGGCTTGCAGTCATATTACAAAGCGTCATTGTGGTCCAGTCAGTGTGGTTTTGTCCTGGCTTGCTTCAAAAAGTAGCTGTAACCGGCCTGGCCTGTTCACACTCCCGTCGTTGCACATCGACCGATGTCAGCGGATATTGGTGCGCGAGTTGGAGCAGTCATTTTGTATCCACCGACATCGACCGATGCGCAACGACAGGAGTATGAACGTACCTTAATGGGAGTAAAATATAATATATAAATAATGAATGTTAGATCAAGAGCTTATTATATTAGTTTGTGTCCTAACTGCCGATAAACCTAACAAACGATTATCTCTCAAAATTACAAAATAACCAGTGTCCCGCAACGGAGCAGAGGATCGGGAGTGTTCTCCATCATCTTTTAAACCGCCAGGTGGTCGTCTTTTATTAGGCATATGCCTGTTTTTTTTAAACCGCATGTGGGGTGGTATTGATTGATGTGATGGGCGGGGTGTGTGTGTAGGAGTGCTGGGGTGTTAATAAAATGCAAAAACTTACATAATCTGCGTCTCTTCTGCAAGCGAGTTGGAGCAGTCATTTTGTATCCACCGACATCGACCGATGCGCAACGACAGGAGTATGAACGCACCTTAATGGGAGTAATATATAATATATAAATAATGAATGTTAGATCAAGAGCATATTATATTAGTTTGTGTCCTAACTGCGGATAAACCTAACAAACGATTATCTCTCAAAATCACAAAATAACCAGTGTCCCGCAACGGAGCAGAGGATCGGGAGTGTTCTCCATCATCTTTTAAACCGCCAGGTGGTCATCTTCTATTAGGCATATGCCTGGGTTTTTTTGAAGCCACATGTGGGGTGGTATCGATTGATGCGATGGGTGGGGGTGTGTGTGTGGGGGTGCTGGGGTGTTAACAAAGTGCAAAAACTTACATAATCTGCGTCTCTTCTGCAAGACTGCTACTATATCCATAATACGATTACAGGACCTCGTGGAAAACTACATTGTCTGTGTATGTACCGTCTCTGTCAGGATATGTGCCATTCTTCGTCAGGATTTTAATGTTGTTTGGGTTTCCTACTCTGCTCATGGATACGTACAGCTGACCGTGTGAAAAGAAATCCTTTTCCAGGTAGATGCCAACACGCGTTAATGTTTGGCCTTGAGATTTGTTTGAAGTCATTGCAAATGCTGTTCGGACTGGAAATTGCCGCCGCTGGAGTCGGAAAGGGTATAGATTTTCAGATGGTGACAGAGATATACGCGGAATGAAGAGCTTCTTTCCAACATGTACGCCGCTGGCAATGGTGGCGTCGATGATATGGTCGTTCAGATGAGTTACAACATACTTAGTGCCATTGCAATGTCCTTGGATGGGATCGATGTTTCGTAACAGGATGATAGGAGCGTGCTGTTTAAGTGTGATTTCATGAGGTGGCATTCCTGATGGGTTCAAACTGTTCAGGAATTCTTCTGGATAATGATGACGTTCCTCTTGACTGCCAATGGTGTCACTGCTCTTGAACACTCTTTCAGATCCAGGGAATTTCTTCAGAAGGTAGTTGTTAACTTTGTCCACACCTTCATTAGTGGGGCAAAGTACAGCTCGAGACGTCAACCATTCAGGATTCTTATAGTTATGATCCAAGTCAGGGAAGACGAAATTCGTGAACTGTCCAATGTTGTCTGAAGGGTATACAAACTCCTCTTGCAGTTTGATCTTGTGCTGGCCGAGTGAACGAACAACCGGGACCTTCCCCTCTCCTATGTCCAAGAGATGACTTGCGTAACCACTTTCATCTCCACCTGCCAATGCAACTCGCATGTTTCTTGTAAGTTTCATGACCTTGACATCTGACCATAGAGGGGATGCTTTCAGACAGGCATTGACAATTCCAGCTCGACTTCCTTTTCTGACAATGGGCAATATCTGTCGCCAATCCCCAGCAAGTACAACTGTAACGCCACCAAACGTATGGTTGTTTTTCCGGATGTCCTTCATCGTACGATCGACAGCTTCAAGAATCATGCGGTTTGCCATGCTCACCTCGTCAATTACCAGAAGCTTGCATCGACGGATCAGTTCGGCTGTTGCACATCGTGGAGTGATGTTACAGGTACTTTCTTCTGTTATGTTGATGGGAACCTTGAGTCGTGAGTGAAGAGTCCGACCTCTTGGCAGAAGAGTTGCTGCAATTCCACTTGTAGCTGTAGCGAGAGCGACTTGATTCTGGGATCGTACATGTGCTAGAATTGTAGTCAGGACAAAGGTCTTACCTGTCCCTCCGCTGGCGTCTAATGAGATCAACAACCCTTGCTCATTTTCAACCGATGTAATCACAGTATCGTAAACCTCTCGTTGTTCTGCATTCAATTTCGCACTATTCGTTGCATCAATATCCCGTAATGTGTCAACATCGTGCTCGATCTCTTCTCGCATCTCTCTGGATAGACGACCTTCCACGATTTCCATAATACTGGCATCAGGCTTAGGAAGCCCAAAATCGCGCTCCAAATCTAGGTTTTCTCTTTCTAACCTATCCTGCAGATACATGAGTAATTCGTTGATGATGATAAGGGTTGGTTCCTCTTGCTGATCCCGGTGTAGATAGTCTTCGATGAGATGGTGTCTATGCCGTGCGTAAAAAGCAAGCGGATCCGCGGGTCTGATCCAGATAAGAATAGTAGCGAACACATCTCGTAGCTGGTTGCCGAATTTGTAATTTGCAGCTTCTTCTATAACCTTGTCGATCTCGGCGTCGTCTTCGAGAAGTCCTAATTTAAGACACGCAGCTTGAAATGTAGGCTGTTCTTCTTCGTCAACGGTCCTTAAATCAGAGTAGCTTGTCGCGCCAGGCTGGTGATGAAGAAGCATTCTAAGAAAATAGAGCTCTGATTGGTGCGCATTCAGGCTGATGACAGGTATGCGACCAATCATGTCGGAGATGGTATCGCCATTATTGTACGCGCAGTTGCGTTTTCGCTTTTGCCATCGCTTTCCATTCCATGTATAGTGTTTCGGGATGTCTGGATAAAGGATGTCTGTCGCGCCGGGATCTTCTCGATTGAGGTGAAACCATTCTGTCAACTTCGTTGTTGGTGGACCTCGATGTGCAGCTTCAGCAGCTTGTCCTTCGTTGAATACAACCAGCTGCTCGTCTTCCAGGTGGCAAGGTAATTTCATTACAGCGGGGTATCTTTGGTGAAGTTTGAACTCATATATTCTCCAGAACGCTGCTGATGAACTCACATATCTTGCATTCACGTAGCGCTCGACCTCATCATTAGTAATATCTCTCTCCTCTCCGTTGCCTAAACGTATCATGACACGATCACATCCCTTGGTTATATATTTGTACAGGTATTTCACAGCTTTAACACTATGAACCACTTCAACGTTGATGTGCGCATTATACTTTAGACTCAGCAAAGGGTTGTACGGAACGATAAATCGGTTGTCCACTTGGAAGTTGTTGCCGCGAACTGTAAGTGTGTGTGTTCGGCCTCCACTTTCTGGGGATCTACGTCTGTACTCGGGATACGTTGATTGAGTCATTACTGTGTGATTCCTGAAGTCTTTGGGAAAGTCTTTTCCACATGATCTTGCTGCACCTTCTCCAGACATACATGGGGAATTTCTGTTGATAACACCACATGGCCCGTGAATGTTGTTGTGAGTAATGATATCGTACAGCTTTGGATTCGTCTGTTGGTCCGGTATTTCAGCACATACGATACGATCAACATCTTGTGGTGTTTGCGGTTCATCTTCGTGTTTCAGTATGAGCAGGATGTGTGCATGCGGAAGACCTCTTTTTTGATCCTCTTTTACACATGTGAAGGCGGCTACTTTGCCAAGAATGTCTCGTCGACGTATGTCTACCAGCAGTTCCTCGAGTTTGATGTTGAACACGCGGACGCTGATGTCAGGTCTGTCACTTGGATTTTCACCAGGAAAGAGAGAAGTCTTGATCTCTGGCCAATTAGGGTTGCATGTGAAGGTGACGAATAATGATGGTTTGCCATATTTACGTACTATAGCCATTGCATCTTGAAAGGCTTCTGCATAGAATCGAGGACTTCCATATACAGTCGGTGGCAAGATAACTTTCCTTCCGGCATTCACAGCATCATTCTGGTCGAGTGCATCCATTAATCCGCTGTACTTATCTGCACGTATTTCTCGTTGATGATATTTGATGTATTTCAAACGTTCAGCTTCTATTTTGGCGTATTGGTCACACACATACTGTTGCATGAGGCGTCGAGATTTCATGACGAAGTTCTCACTGTCTGTCCTTATTTGAAGTACATATCGGTAGAATTCAGCAGGGGATACGTTTCGAGAGCCTCGTGAATGTTTCATATTCAAGTGGTAACCATCAGTTCCATATGGAAAGAGAAGGATGTAATGAAGAGGATCGTAACTACGATGAAGTTCATTTATCCTCTGCATAGGACCTTCCCTGGTGTGGATAATGACATCAAAGTTGTTGGTTAAATCACCAGGTAATATAACTGCAACCTCACTTCCAGTAGGCATGTTGAATCTCCGAGCATGCTCACCAGATGGTCTTTTGTCAGCATTAAGAACAATCTCAAGATGTTGGTCACTGTGTTCTTGAATTTCAATCGCAGCTTTGAACGATTGTATGTATGGATTGACATCATGAAGAATTTCTTGTAGTGTGACCACTCTTGAACGATCCAAGTTTGGCTGGTGCTGTAACCGGTTTGAGGCTTCATTCTCGGTGTCGTGGAAGTACAACTGAGCAAACTTGGGAACATTGCCGATAGTTGGAAGAAGGGTGTCAATTAGATGATACATCTTGCCTTGAATCGTCACAGTCGGACTAAAACCTTGCTGTATGATTTCCTTTCCTATGCCAAGTGAGGCTAATGAGAGGCAGTTGTTATATTTCCTGATATTGGTTAGGAAAGAAGCATTTTGGTAGAGATTCTTAATTATATCAGGTGGTGATGGAATGGGATCCAACTTGACCTTCCCCTGTGAACAGCAGAACCCTGGCCTTTCTTCTTTCCACTTCATACTTGTGCAGTGTTGGCATACAGAATCTGCATCAAACAGGCTTGGAAGCTGGTGATGTCTGTCTTCGAGGGTGAAGTCGCTTTCAAGAAAATAGGCCGTGTCCTTTATGACTCCAAGTTTTCTACGATTGGTGAGGGCTTCTTGAGTTTGTCTATTTCGTTGATTACGAAGATCTTGTAGACGTGATTGTCGATCTTCTACCGATTCATTTTGTCTTTCCACGATTGCATGGTTACTCATTTGTTGAAGTCTAGATTGGCGCTCAATTTCCGTTTCATTTTGTCTTACCACGATTGCATGGTTACTCTTTTGTTGAAGTCTAGATTGGCGCTCAATTTCCGTTTCATTTTGTCTCACCACGATTGCATGGCTACTCATTTGTTGAAGTCTAGCCTGGCGCTCAATTTCCGTTTCATTTTGTCTTACCTGGATTGCGTGGTTTCTCATTTGATGTAGCCGAAACGGATGCCTCGAAAAAGTGGCTTTTCTTTTCTTTAATTTAGGCATTTATGTATGTTAAGTTAACAAACGTGTAAACTTGCAAACCTGTTAGTGAAACACAAAACGGAACGTAAACCTATTAATTATAAATGCAAAACATTTATCAACTCAAAATAAGGTTTTTTTTTCAGCAATGATAATAAAAACAAATTCATTTGAAACACAAAACAGAACGTAGGCCTATTACTTCAAACTGCGAAACATTAAATAACTTGAAGGTTGTGTTATTTCAGCAAAGATTGATAATAAAAATAAATTAATGATAACTGTAAATATCGGTTAATTAATGTTGCAAAGCACCTGGAAAGAGTATGATTTATTTGAGTAATTTCAGGAATATTCGCATAAGATTTGACGATTACGGATTAAAATACTATAATTGAGTCAGTTTCAAATTGACAAACCTGCTAACGCATACGCACCATGGCGAGGTATGAATGCGTGGACGCTAGTGCGCCATTGCTTGCGCAGCATCAGCATGGCGAGTTGTGAATGCGTGGACGCTAGTGCGCCATTCCAAAATAGCGCGCGTAAGCTTGGTTTACCTTTGCGCGGGGATAATAAAACGCGCATTTCTCGCCAATTAAACTATATTTCATTTTGTACTGTACAGTGACGTTAGAGCGTGTTCATGTGATATACACAGCATTCACATGTGAGTGTCGGGTTTCGTGTTTGAGTATCAACTCTTTACTCCCCTAGCCTTTCGTTTTACAATATCTCTCATTTTCATTGCATGTTAAGACTCACTTTAAAACATTTAACAACTCAAAATAAGGGTGTTATTTCAGCAATGATTAATAATAAAAACAAATTAATATGAAACACAAAACGGAACGTAGGCCTATTAATTAGAACTGCAAAACATTACATAACTCGAAATAAGGGTGTTATACTGTTATTTCAGCAAAGGTTGATAATAAAATTACTCCCCTTGCCCTACCCACAAACTGGTAGCTTAACTTTCCTGACTTTTGGTTACGGGTCGGATTTTCCTCACGAAAGCATTCAACATGTTCTACGTCACGAAAAGTCTTAGCTAATTTTAAAAGATATGTCTTTTTTCCATGTTCATTGTATGTTAAATAAATTCAAACAGGGCCAAACATTTTAACTTCGTTTTACAATTTCTCTCATTTTCGTTGTAGGCTTAAGACTCACCTTTTTCATGCTATAAATTTGTGTTCTGATGTGCTACATGCGCTATAATCTAGATGGAATCTAGCGCCATATAAAATATTAATTGTTATGTTATGTTAAGGGGGGAGCTATTGAACCCTGTTAAAATTGTTTTGATGCATTAGAATAATGATAAAGTTACTTAAAATCCCTATAGGCCTATTATACAGGTGTCCACTACAATCCAAAACCTGAATTAGACCTGTTCGTGTATCCTACCTTAGGTAGTTATCTGCGACTGTGCCGATGTGTTGTTGACTTGCTGTAGCTGTATGGTAGAGGTGAATACTATGCCGATGTGTTGACTTGCTGTAGCTGTATGGTAGTGGTGAATAGCCTCGTCTTTCAATTCTGGGTCTTTTCCTTGTCTGCTTGTGGTAGTTTGTTTTGTGTAGCTGCATGTTGCATTGATAATAGGATAAGAATAGGTTTGAATAGGATTAGAAAAAGTAAGCGCCACTATATAAAAAAATAGTAATTGTTATGAGCATCCAAACACTTACAGTTACACGTTTAATTTTACGGACGGTAAAGTATCGAAAGGCCCAATCATGCCTATAAGAAACCACATCAACTCTTAGTAATTAGAATAGGCCTCCAAACCTTACACGTTTAATTTTACGGAATGAAAAAAATATATAGGCCTAGGGCCTATAATGTGATAGACCTGGTTTTGCTGATAGGCCTATTCTTAGACTTTTGGTAGGCCTAGGCCTATACCATGTCTCTTATAGGGGAAGGTGGGGTAATGGCGGACGCGGGGTAATCGCGGACAGGGCTGTATCTAAAGGCAGGTGAAAGAAGGTGGTATTTTGCCACCCTATGATGTTAGGTGCCTCTCCATTGAAATCACACAAAACCTAAATGGGATGGTTGTCTCGCAAATTCTCGCGAGAATGACAAAAATCACTTTTTGGGCAAGTTCATATTTTGGTGCATTACTTTCTCTTTGAAACTGGTATTTCTACATCAATCAAGGAAAACAAAGTCTTATTATTTTTTTATTTAATGTATGATACCTTCTGATAAAAAAGAAATGAATTCGGAGTCACAATGATGAGCATCATAATAAGAGAGGATGTGCCCATACATTCATCTTCTTCTTCCACAGACCGCCATTGGCGTATTCACGTACTGTACATTACCCCCACCTTCCCCTACCTTTAAACAGTGAGCTGTGTGATAGACCTGGTTTTGCTGATACTATAGGCCTATTCTTTTGGTTGCCTATTCTTTTGGTTCCATCCATACCTTACACGTTTAATTTTACGGAATGAAAAGAAAAAAATATCATGTCTCTTACCTTTAAACAGTGAGCTGTGTGATGCACGACCTTCTCGTACATCTGAGAAGAAACGAATGATTCGAATTCCCTTCGATGAATGTAAACAATACATGTGTACGCGACGCGTGGTGGTTTGCGCGATTATTAAGCAAGGCGCACTACGACGCGCTATGTGTTACGCGCCGACTGTATGGTTACAGTCACGCACGCGCCGATGGTTACAGTCACGCACAAAGATAAACAAAAATGGCCCGTATAAACCGTATAAACAGTCTAAATAGACCCTGGAATTTACTCATTTTGCTCATATCTCGGTCAATTCTGTACGGTTTTCAGCCATTTATAGCTTATAACACTCACATTATAATCATCTTTTATCTGTGCAACGTTCACGGTTTTTAGACGTAAAATGAGAGAGCCTTTATGGATACATACACACATACAACATACGGTGAATTATAGTAAGATGATTGAAAAATTAAAAACTCAAATTAATAGCTTTTTTTAAAAAACAAGACAACGATTAGACACAATTTGTCAAAATCTGTAATGATTTTGTATCAGAAGAACACATTAATCAGGGATTACTGTCACATTGAAATTGAATTATTTCATCAAAAATCTAATTTTTAAAATTTTGAGATGTAAATTATGATGTGAGAGTGAAAACTGCCTATTATTATAATGGCGCAGCCAGCATCTGATATTGCCTTCATCTGATATGGTCGTGTGGTTGTCAGAATAATAGATGCTTGAAGTGGTAGTATGCACCTGCAGCCTTAAGACACTACAAAATATTCCATTAAGTCTGAAAATATTGGGGTTTTTTCTTCATTTTTATAAGGTGGTAGAATTTTCACACTGTACAAATTTATTGCAAATTTGTTTTATATTAATAATTTAAAATCAAATTAATATGTAAATTTATAACAAATTTGTTTATTTTGTATATTGTACAAATTTAAAACAACCTTATTGTGCATTTTAATACCCTTTTTGTCCTTGTGCAATCTTATAACAAATAATTATAAAAGTTAAAATTTATTTTGTATGGATTTGTGTACGTTTAAAACAAATTCATATTTGATCAATTGTTATCAATTTTGTGTGTAGGGGTGTGTGTGAAATTTATTTTATCAAATTAGTACTTTCTTTGTGCAAATTAATAATAAATTTGTTTTTGTGCAATCGTATGAATACATTTGTTATTTGTGCAAAGTTTAAATTAAAATGTATTTGTATTTTTACAAATTTATAACATTTGATTTTGATCAATTTTTGTGTAGCTTTTTCTGTTTGTGCAAATTCATGACAGTATTTGTCATTTTATTTGTGCAAATTTATAACAAATATTTTGACCTTATGACCAATCTGTATACATTGTAAATATAACCTAATTTGTATTTAGTCAGATTTGTAGCAAATTTGTGATTGTGCAAATTCATAACAGCAAATTTGTAATTTTATTTGTGCAAATTTACCTTGCAATCTATGACCCATTTGTATTTGTAAAAAAATACCTTAATTTGTATTTCGTCAGATTTGTAGCAACATTTGTATTTGTGCAAATTCATAACATCATATTTGTAATCTTATGTGTGCAAATTTATTAAAGTGGAATTTGTAGGCCTGACAAATTTATTGTGCAAATTTAGTACTTTGTTGTTTAATATGCACTTACATATTTGTGGTGAAAATTTATGACATCAGAGGCAATTTTATATCAAATTTGTGTGCAAATATGCACCAAGTTTGAATTAAACTCAGAAAAAGAAAGGTTTAATTACTGAAAACAATATAATTTCGCGGATACTTTATTTTGCGAATTTAAAATTAATGCTATTTTTCCACACCCTTGCGAAATTTGGGAAATTAAATCCTTGCAAAATTAAGTGGTTTTACAGTATCCAGCTCCATAAAAGAGGATTTTTGTGTACAATTGTGAATTAACAAAAATATCACCAAATGCTTATTGCAAAATTACCGTAAAAACCTCAAACCCTGTAAACCAGGATATTTGGGTGCCGCATTAATTTGAATTTTTCACACCATTTTTGTGGTACAAAAATAAAACTTCTTCAATATACCAGGTCAATGTAATCTTGATACTGTAATTTCGCTAATTTCGTTAGGAGATCTAATTCGCCAAATTAAATTGCCACCAATATATTATTTATAATGGTTATAAACTTATATATACTATAGGAAGGTGATACAAATTAGTGAAATTAAGTTGCCGCAATAAGTTGACTAAATGCTTATAATTCGCTAAATTAAGTTGTTTTACACTTACAGTCAAAGACTTACAGTAACACAAATCAAATGTGCAAATTCAATATACAACACCTAATTAAAAAGAAGATAGCAGAGCATGAAAATTTAAATTCTGTAAAAATAACAAGTTTAACTGCATACTGTGGTGATTGATAGGTGAATAATTCATTTAGTGGTCAAGTACTCTTAACACTTTCCACGCGGCAGGCGTCTGCAGACGACATTCCAAAAGTTCCCAAAATGTTAAAAAATGTCAACATTATTGAATTTCATTACTATATTTAGAATCAGTGTGATAAATGCATTGAAATGAGTACAAACATGCCAAGTATTGGTTCAGTAAACCTTGTGATAGACTTTGAAAATTGGGAAAGGTTTCTGAAAAATCTGTTTTTTATATGGTAAAACCAATAGCCGCGTGGAAAGTGTTAACCACTTATATTTATTGCACACGTATTGAGCGATTTCTATACTCATACGGTCAAGAACTGGCAAACCAATCTTGATCAAGACCAATTTCAAAACCTAGCAGAATTTTCCAAATATATTTACATTTCAAATAATTCTCTGATTCTCCATTGAAAACTTAATTAACCCAAAGCATAAATTAAATTTGCATATATTTAATAAAACGTGTTACCATAGAGAATTTAGTCAAGAATAAATGATGAATTTATCTGTCTGGTCAGCACAGTGGTCAACAAAGACAGCACTAGCTCACCCTGGTTTATTATTACTATAAGGCAACCAGAAAAATGGCCTGTTCTACGGGCCCGACCGACCCTTTTGTTTACAAATTTGTTGATTTTCTTTTTTAAATAGCATATTTTTTTAACATTGTTGATTTTTTTCTTCTTCAATTGAATAATTTTATTTTAAATGTGGAGAATTGTTGAAACATTTTCATGAAATTTTAGGAAACAAAACAAAAAACAATAAAAACAATCAACCTTACCCGAGAGGTCCATTTGCCCGCAGTACAGTATTTGATTTTTGTGGCCCAAAGACTGATATTTTCAAATCCATTGAACATTATAAAAGGACACATACGAAATTACAGACAATTTATTAGTTCTGTAATTCAGAAAACTTAGCAATATTTTCTCAATGGTTGAATAAACATTAAGATGTGAAAATATTGGCATTTACTGTAATCTGGCTTCAGTGGAGAAAAAAATTACAATCCATTTTATATTTTTAAGGCATAAGCATACAGATTTTCCATTTAATAAAATGAATTATAAACATTTTAAATTTTCGGCTTTTTTTTCTTCCTTCATAAAACATTTCTACATAAATTGTATAAAATTTTGCCAAGTGGTAATTTAAATTCCAGTCATACCTAACATGTACCACAAGACTTTTTTAATTAAGGCCTTGGCACCGTGCCCAATATATCTATACAAAACCAAGACACGTGGTGTCCTTGGAGCTGACATCAATGATAGTAAAAAAATGCATTAATTCTGGCAATTCAGGGGAAATTGGTTGCATTAACAAAAAAAGAATGGCTGCATTATAATTCAGCTACTATTGATCCTGAATATTAACACTTTCCACGCGGCTATTATTTTTACCATACACAAAACAGATTTTTCAGAAACCTTTCACAATTTTCAAAGTCTATCTCAAGGATTACTGATCCAATACTAGGCATGTTTGTACTTATGTCAATGCAATTCTCATGGTGATTCCAAATATGGTAATGAAATTAAGTAATTTTGACTTTTTTAAAACATTTTGTGACATTTTGGAATGTCATCTGCAGCTGCCTGCCGCGTGGAAAGTGTTAAAAGCCACAAATCTATAACAGGACTGCATAGCGGTTTTATTTTAGTGTTTAGCTTTCAGGGATTAGTAGTATAGCAAGTCTGAATAAATTGGTTTTAATTAAATAGTTACTATTTTAAATGGCTTGGTAAATTTTTATTGCTTTTTATCATCATTTTATTATAATTATGTGCATATTTTATTTAAATTATATTGTTTGCACCCAGAGAGTTGTACATGTACCGGTATTTGTTTTTCAAATGTACTACCCCACTTGAAAATGTTATGGTAACAAAGCAAATTTGATTTCAGATCAATTTTGTTTTGGTAAAATAGCAACAAAATACATATTACAAAATAGGATGATAAGTGGAACATAATTGATATTTTACAGTTTGTTTCCAATTTATTTCACCCGTTTCCCCTTTGTTCTGCCTTGTTTTCTATTTCGTCTTTTGTCTTATTTATGATTACCATGTTTTAAAAAACGTTTGATAAATAATTCATCAATTGCAAGGCCAAAAATACTCTACAGTAAATTCACGTACTATAGCATGAATGTTAATGAGCTAGACATTTTTAATCTAAATTTATTATTCTAATTAGCAAAATTCTTTGCTAAAGGCAACAACAACAAAAAAGTTGACTTGCCCTTTTATATGTGCCAACATCTGAGTTGGTCTGTTGGCTTAATTTTTTTAGGTAATCAAGCAGATGCTACACTTTCCTAAAACTGGTAACTTAATATTTAATAAATTAGTGAGTAATTGACCATTTTATACAGTTTGAGGTGCAGTGAAACATAAACAGAACACATTTTGCTATAAGTTGTGACCAATATATGATATTTGAAATGATTTGGAATTTCAAAAAATTATATTTAAAAAAGCAACTATAAGTAGATGTTTCAAATTTTAGGGTTGGTCGCAAAGAGCAAGTCAACTATTTTATTAATATATTGATAAATTGTCCACCTATCAGCTGCTCATCCCAATTCCCAATACATGTACCATTTGGGTTGTTCAAATTGAAATATGATATTCTTCAACATAGTGCAGGTTTTTTGTATCAATCCATGCACAGGAAGAAAAAAATATCTTCAAAAGTACCATAGATGATGAAAGTACATAGACCCCACATCCTTGAGGTTTTTTTATAGAATATCCATGGATCATTAAATTCACATTTTTACCATATGTGACCAGATCCAAATTCTTCCAAGGTTGCTAAATGTAACTGTGAAGATTAATGTAAAATTCAGGTTCACTAATTAGTAATTAGCAGCCATGTATGAGTTGGCCTCCGGTATATTATATACATATTTTATAAATGAAATAATGTGGGGGTTGGGATTGGGATTTAACTCATTTCATTTAAATGTAGGCCTATGATCTATCTATTTAAAATTTAAAAACAATTATAAATATATATTTATTAGTATTATTTATTTATTTATTTAAAAAATTCAAAATTTAGACCTTCCGAGAAAGGGAGTCGTTACTCTGACTTTCATGCCAATATTAGGCAATCATCAGACGAAACTTTGAATTTTTACAAAGCTCTCCCGTTTGAAAAGAATTTCGCCTTTAGGGGGAAAGAAGGATGATTCTTATTAGTATGATTTTAATAGTGGAATAAGGCGTAATTCTTTTCAAAAGAATTTCGCCTTAACGTCATTTTAAACAATAAATTTCGCCATGACTAACAAAAAATGGAATAAATCGCTTTGTTTTCTTCGCCTTATCGTATGAATTAACAAAGTTATTATTATCTTATTTATTTATTTATTATTATTATTATAATTTTTTTTTTTTTTGGGGGGGGGGGAGGGGGCGGTGTTAATCTGTATACAAAATCCCAAGAAATGTAATTGGGTTATAAGTGCATCATCTATTTACTAATTATACCACAAAATACTATTATTATTACACCCATACCCTGGATTCCACTAGATCCCTCCAGGTATATACACCATCTGTCAGGCATATTCCCCATTTTAAAGGCATATGGCTCATTCCATGAAGTTGGGGCATTTGTTAAAATAGCAGAATTTGGTACTTTAGGCAGCTTATAAACTGTTTTACTCTATGTGTATATCAAATTTTTTTAGTGTCCAAAAACAGTACTAGGTTATAGTATTGAGCCATGAAAAAAAAATTAAAAATCGACCCTTCCTTGAAGAAAAAATAAATAAAAAATGAGGTGGTGTCCAAGACCATTTTTGCTAAAAAACGTGACATGGAAAACACAACAATTAATATGAGTTTTATGTAAGCAAAACTATCATAGAATTGCTTGGAAATCGATTTGATTAATAAAAGATACATGTATTCATAGTTTACTGACCAAAACACTTTGTCACGCTGGACTGATTTTTCACCCAAGCAACATGAAAATTGCCTTTCCGATGCTACGCACGGTGTCCACAAAATATACACGTGTAGCATCGGGAGTTTTCATTGCTGAATTGGGGTAGTTCTCTATCATACATTTTTTAATTATTTTCCAAAATTAAGAGCATTTATCAATTGAAAACTATTGCAAATGAGAATAAATTTCATGAAGACCATTCCATATATTCATGAAAAAGTATACCGTGCCGTGTGCATGGTGTCCTAACCATAAAATGTAGCATCGTGATAAACATCCTATGCAATTTGTGGGAATCCCCCCCTGGAGATAAATAAAACATTTCATATTTCTTTTTGTAAGGATAGAGGTCAATAGCTATCAGGTTTGTTTGGAATTTGCCACATGTGGGCTAGTTTTATCAAGGTTTCAGTCGCTGATGTCCCGTTGTAGCATCGGGACTTTTATGTAGCATCAAAATGTAAACATTGGATAGTTTTGTGAATGGTAAGTGCAATTGTAATTATTTCTTAATGTTGCTTGTATGTCTGTATTTATTAATGCATTTTTATTGAAAGGGAAACACTGAATCAGAATTTCTTTTCATGTTATGATATTAATTTTGAGTCACGGACGCCATAATAATTTGGCGTCCATGTAGCATCGGGCATAGCATGGGCAATATTTTGCATTGGGTATCGTTATAGTTCGTTGAAATTGTAATTTTTTTGTAGAATCACATCATTAATAAACTTTGAAGTTAATAATGAATTAGTTTTTGCTCTTTTAATGCTAATAATATAGCTTACCAATACGATGCTACATGGACACCATGTCCATGTAGCATTTCATAAAATTTGCCTAATTAGACTAAAACAATTACCCCATTCAAAATTATCCATCACCCAAAACATTCAAAACATTGCCTACATTTTACTACACTTTACAGAAAAAAGGCATATTATGAGAGATGTATAGGCCTATCTAATGAAATATATTAATACACAATGCTACATGGACACCATTTCCATTAGCATTTCACTGAATTCACAATAAACATTCCCTTATTTTAGTATTATTTACTATAAATAAAACAAATAATTGTAAATCATTTAAGTTCTCTATCCTTTGCTATTCTTTTTCATGTTAAATGAATAATAAATAAAATACTCCAGCATGATTTTAATATAAATATTTTCCTGCAACACAAAAAGTGCAACATGAATAAATAATCTACTCCAATATCAATACACAATGTTCCATGAAGATACTAAGCCATAGGGTTTATTTTGTTTTGCTTTGCAGGTTCTTGACATTAATTCAGAAGACAGTTCTATCGTCCTGGAATTTATGGAGATGAAGACAAGGAACCCATCATTTTCAAAAACTAGTACCTTTTCCAAAGAAATCCATCATGGCAATTAAATTATTTTTTTGCAAACTGACTTTTTTTAAGTGATCAATCATCTTTATCAATAATAGAGGATGATTCAATCAGAAACGAGCAAAGAGACTAAGATCACAAAGGGTACTTTAAGAACAACACTGCATGAAGTTTGTTTCAGTGGACATCTTAAGTTTCTTTGATCAATGGTGTATTGTTATTGTGTAATTGTAAGAAATGGTGTATGTGTATTAGGTAATTATGTTTTATGCTTCATGGCAGGTTATCTTTTTGTGTAATTTGTAGTTTTACAATCCATGTTATTAATTTTATCGTGTGCTTATAACATAAAAAGTTAACATCATAGTACATCCTCTCTATTGATCTGAAAAAGATGCACCTGTTCAAGCTGTTCCAAATATTTTAGGGCATGGTGTCCATGTAGCATCGTAATACTTAAGTACACAGAAAAGGTAAATTTTACATGAACAGTGTTTAGATAAATTTCAAGCAATTCACTCTGTGTATCTACTTGATATGATGAACAAGTAGACAAACCATTCACACTCAAATAATTGTAACAGTATGAATAGTCTTATTATTAACAATGTTACAAGACGCGGTGTCCATGTAGCATCGGTAGTGCATTTTATAACATTATACAGGTAAATAATACTTCATATACTTACTTTATGACTATAATGTAATCAATGTGCATGGTTTATAGAGTACTTTACATCAAACAAATATTGATATGTACTTTATTTAAATTCATTATACAAATTGCAAAATAAAGAGTCACTTTTCAATGAGTTTTTACATAAAACAGTTAATCTACGATGTCTTGTTCATTAAGTTATGTTCAACCTAGACAAATCTGGTTTCTTTTCATGTATTTGTGGTTCCAAGTAGTTAATTGAGGTATAGAAACTTGGCCCACATCTTAAGCTAATTTATTAGAAAATGATATGGAAATGGGAAATGGTGTCCATGTAGCATCAGGATTTTTGGAAATGTCATCCAACTGTTGAACATGTGCGGTTATTTTACACCAAATGTTACATTAAAATAAAAAGTTCTACATTGGACTTTGGCAAATGTAGAACCTAAAAAAGAAGAAAGAGTTGGAAAATATCCATTTTGAAAATTTCACTTGGATGTCACATAATATGCCCCAACTTCATGGAATGAGCCATATATGATCTTTTCCAGGGAGCACCCTCTATTCGTGATTTTTTTTTTAGAAAGTAGATTTTCTTGCAGATTTGCATTTCTGATCATAAATCGTACATACATTCCAAGTTACAGAGCGATACGATTCCTAATTACCTCAAAATCATGGTTTTAGAGTGAATTTAAGAAGTTGTCAGACATATCCGACAGTTTATTTTCACTCTAAAACCATGATTTTGAAGTAATTAAGAATCATATCGCCCTGTAACTTGGAATGTATGTACAATTTATGATCAGAAATGAAAATCTGCAAGAAAATCTGCTTTCATTTTTTTTCGATGTTGAAGGCGTTCCCTGGAAAAGATCACATAATATGCCTTTAATGCTCTCTTGCACGATTTACAAAATTTTCCATTCATTATTTACTACAGACTACACACTGCACGTTTTTACAGAGGGTTTCCTATTAAATTTAAGATTGAAAAATTCATGGCTACGATTCCATCAGTGTTTGGCGGCAGCCTGCTTTGGCGAGACTTTTTCCATGGCCACATAAAATATATATTGCTTATCGTCTTGAAAATTATATGAAATAGGAGTTTTAATCATTACCAGTTCTGTATTATCCCTATTAAGCTCCCAGGGCGGTTAGCAAAGTCATTTTGGGTGGGCGCTTATTTTGTTACCTTTTTTAAACTCATTTATTGTACTAAATAAAATGTACAAGGGGTCATTTGAAGATGCTGACCATTTGATGGTCATTTGAAGATGCTGACCATTTGATCTACTAAATACAATGTACAAGTGGTAATTTGAGAAGGCTGACCACTTGACGTACTAATGAAAATGTACAATTGGTCAATTGAGGAGGCTGACCATTTCATGTACTAATGAAATATTTTGTACAAGTGGTCATTTGAGGATGCTGACCATTTGAAAAGGTGGGCGCTTATAAGAGATTGTTTGTTGTTAATGTTAGTCATTGAGAAAAACAGGGGTAGGCGCTTATAAGGTTCTGGGCGCTTAATAGGGATAATACGGTATTGGTAAATTTAATTGTGCTCAGCAGTATCACTGTGAAAGTGGAATAATGCACTACAAATATTCCAGTTTTTTAACTCTTTTTTTTTGACCCCCTATTACAATGGTATTAATTTCCCCCTCTATTTTCTGTGTAAAAAACACCTATGACCCATGATTCCAAAATATTCGGGACCTCCCCTACCAAAGAAAATGAGATACTTAGTTGTTTCACTGTGTGATGTTTGCAGTTTTAAGAATCGCTATTCAAAATGTTGAATCAAATACAATATACAAATAAGCAGAATAGTAATAAGCACATTCTGTAAATGTTTGAAAAAATCATGCCAACAGTCAACCAATGTTTTTTTGAGATGGGGGCCATATTATTTTCTCTCTCGCTATTTTAACAAGACCTGGGAGCGTGTGGAGCAAGGTAGACACAGAGCCAGTCAAAATAGCTGTACATGTCGTTCTTCGTATCCACACCACCAGGGCAGGCAATGCTTGTACTGTAAAAGTGGAAATGTTCGCGCTTGTAAATCTTCGCGCATTGCACATTTTGAACAATTTTGCTTGTTTTTATTTTTGCGATTTTGAGCTTCCATGCATAGACCTACATACAAAACGAATATATTCGCGCGTTTTAATTTTCGCGCTTCCTGATTTGAGCGCGAAAAGCGCGAAAATAAATGTAGCGCAAACATTTCCACTTTTACAGTATGCCAAACAGAGTGGATGACTCATCGTCTGTTTCAAGGAAAACATGCTGATTATGAATACAAGAGGACATCCCCAAATGAACTAGAAGAAGATGAAGAGAAGAAGAAAACTGTAAACATGCTAAGCAGGTCATAGCATTTTTACAATCGGTAAATTTTCACAGTTTGGTTATTATACAAGAGGACATCCCCAAATGAACTAGAAGAAGATGAAGAGGAGAAGAAAACTGTAAACATGCTAAGCAGGTCATAGCATTTTTACAATCGGTAAATTTTCACAGTTTGGTTATTATACAAGAGGACATCCCCAAATGAACTAGAAGAAGATGAAGAGGAGAAGAAAACTGTAAACATGCTAAGCAGGTCATAGCATTTTTACAATCGGTAAATTTTCACAGTTTGGTTATTATACAAGAGGACATCCCCAAATGAACTAGAAGAAGATGAAGAGGAGAAGAAAACTGTAAACATGCTAAGCAGGTCATAGCATTTTTACAATCGGTAAATTTTCACAGTTTGGTTATTATACAAGAGGACATCCCCAAATGAACTAGAAGAAGATGAAGAGGAGAAGAAAACTGTAAACATGCTAAGCAGGTCATAGCATTTTTACAATCGGTAAATTTTCACAGTTTGGTTATTATACAAGAGGGCTCTATTGCCACTTCGTCCAATGCCATTTCGTCCATTAACCAGTTCGTCCAATGTCATTTCGTCCAATGCCATTTCGTCCATTAGTCACTTGGTCCAATAACCACTTGGTCCAATAGCCACTTCGTCCAATGTCATTTCGTCCAATAGCCACTTCGTCCACTGTCACTTCGTCCAATAGCCACTTCGTCCAATAGCCATTTCGTCCATTCCCACTTCGTCCAATAGCCATTTCGGCCAGTACTATTTCGTCCAATGGCCATTTCGTCCATAGTCATTTCGTCCATAGCCATTTTGTCCAATAACCATTTCGTCCAATAACCAATTCGTCCAATAACCATTTCGTCCAATAGCCATTTCGTCCAATAGCCATTTCGTCCAATAGCCATTTCGTCCAATAGCCATTTCGTCCAATAGCCATTTCGTCCAAAAACCAATTCGTCCAATAGCCATTTCGTCCAATAACCAATTCGTCCAATAACCAATTCGTCCAATAACCGTTTCGTCCATAACCATTTCGTCCAATAGCCATTTCGTCCAATAACCATTTCGTCCAATAACCATTTCGTCCAATAGCCATTTCGTCCAATAGCCAATAAATCATTACGTGAGATAAATAATAATCATTACTAGTTACAAAAGAAGGACCTTGAGTGGATGGACTACAGAAAATTACTATCAACTGATGATCTTAATATCCCAAGTTATTGCTGCAGCGGTGAATGGTGACGCCGGGCCCGAGTCAAATACATATAAGGAAATGAATATTGAGCGCATGTGCAAATAAAAGTTTAAATGTCCACAACTAACCACACGATGGTATGGTATTTTTACCAAAGCGGGTGTGGGAAAGTAAGAGTTCTTGGGCATTATTTTATTGATGATATGGTCATGGGACTCATTAGGAGAGATGGGCAGAGTAAATTCTTTACATCAACACTGTTATATTCTTATTCATGCAGTAAATGTATATACATAAATAAATAGTGCAGTCTCACTCAGCATGCTCAGAGAATTACTTGTAATCACACCCCGGAATCACACTTTATTTCTATTCTTAGTGACCATTGTAAACCGTTTGTAAACGTCTGCTCTTGACCACGCACTTGACCGGACCGGACAAGCCAGTCACAGTTTTATTTCGTTCAGAGTTCGTAAAGCGGGGGAGAACATTCATGATTTTATTGTTTGTGAGGGGTACAAGGCAATGTGTGTGTGTATTGTATATAATAATGCAATCAGAGGGACGTGGTGGGGACGGGTGAGTTGATGGGGGAGGGTGGGGTAGCATTTCTCAAAAATTGACAGCCTGGATTAACACTTTCCACGCGGCAGGCGTCTGCAGATGACATTCAAAAAGTTCACAAAATGTTTTATGGTCATATTTCGCTTTCGTCAATATTTTCAATCAGCATCACCCCGGGGTTTACCCTGGATCCATTGGCTTTATGGGGGCTTTGCCCTCTTGCATACAACAACCCTTATGCAGAGTCACTACATACATACATGCCAGGGTGAACTAAGACACAATTACGACAAGAGGGCATTGAAACCTTCACCCCTTCACAGTTTGATAAATGCGGATGCAAGCACCCTCAGCCCGGGCCCTAATTAACGTGAATTCAGGTTGAAAAAAGATACCCTTAAAGTTCTCGGAAATATTGGTGATTGATACCCTTAGCAAGGGCCGACCTTATTCCGCGTTTTAGTTCACGCGGATGATTACAACATTTAATATGTGACTGACCCCCCCCCCCCCTCCCCCCCCCCCCCCCCCCCCCCTCTGGATTTTGGACATTAACACCAACATTACAAATTAAAAGCTGGCTTTGAATGGTAAAATAAAGCAGAGAAATTACGATTTTGTTTTGGGAGAGACTGAAAGTTTGTATATTTTTAGTGCCTCCCTCAAATTAGGGCTTCCAAGGGCTTCAAAACCTTATGTTAGTATTTGGATTGTGTAACAACTGGTGTTGAGCTGCGCGGATCTGATCTCGTGTACCGGAACGATCACGATGCCTGATCTCATTGTAAAGATGTTTTTTTGTTTCATATTTGCTTCTTATTGTTATTTACTGTTTACTTCTGATTGTTTGTTATTTGTTGGTTGCTTCTTGTTGTTTGGACGAAATGGTTATTGGACGAAATGGTTATTGGACGAATTGGTTATTGGACGAAATGGTTATTGGACGAAATGGTTATTGGACGAATTGGTTATTGGACGAAATGGTTATTGGACGAAATGGCTATTGGACGAAATGGCTATTGGACGAAATGGCTATTGGACGAAATGGCTATGGACGAAATGGCCATTGGACAAAATGGGTACGGACGAAATGGTTATTGGACGAAATGGGTATTGGACGAAGTGGGAATGGACGAAGTGGTTATTGGACGAAATGGCTATGGACGAAATGGCCATTGGACAAAATGGGTATGGACGAAATGGGTATGGACCAAGTGGCTATTGGACCAAGTGGCTATTGGACCAATTGGCTATTGGACCAAGTGGCTAGTGGACCGAGTGGATACTGGACGAAGTGGGAATGGACCAACTGACATTGGACGAAATGGCTATGGACGAAATGGCTAATGGACGAACTGGCATTGGACGAAATGGCAATGGGCCACAAGAGGACATCCCCAAATGAACTAGAAGAAGATGAAGAGGAGAAGAAAACTGTAAACATGCTAAGCAGGTCATAGCATTTTTACAATCGGTAAATTTTCACAGTTTGGTTATTATTCAAGAGGACATCCCCAAATGAACTAGAAGAAGATGAAGAGGAGAAGAAAACTGTAAACATGCTAAGCAGGTCATAGCATTTTTACAATCTGTAAATTTTCACGGTTTGGTTATTATTGATTTTTTTTGCCAATACTGTATGTTAATGAGTGTAAATTGAGGAACAGGTGTATTTTGTACTTAATGTATTCAGTGTTTGTGACCACAAAAAAATCGAGTCAATAGTCATATAAAATTAAACCTTGGGTCATATATTTAATTCAAGTCAAGCTCAATATTTCCCCCTAAAAAGTCATCAATGGGAAAAATGTCAAGTCACGTCAGTGCTCCAAGCCTTGGAAAATGTGAAAATTCCTTGTAGGGGGATTTTGTATTTGAAAGAACATTTTGGTTCTGAAAATAAAGAAATAAAGCGAAATTTGGAGGAAACAGATATTTGCCTTTTCCCCAGATCTGCACAAGTAAAAAATATCACAACCCTGCATGTATTTATTGCTTCAAATATAATAAATATATCCATAAAATATGAAGCAAATTTGGGAAAAAAGTTGTGAAAATGTTGTGACTTGAAAATAAAAGCTAAATATTGTTGGCAAGACCCAATTTATACCAGATGAATAAACATAAAACCACGCTGAACAGCCAGCTAGCCCTCTGGTGTGTTTACCCTGCATACAAAATGAGCTGGGATTGATCTTTGGCATGGGCTGCTGCATACTGTAAAATAATGGACATTTTCATGTGTAATTTTTTATGCACTTTGCACATTTTGAAAAATGTTACTTGGTTTTTATTTTTGCGATTTTGAGCTCCTTTACATAGACCTACATTCAAAGTGAATATTTGCGTATTTTTATTTTGCGCTTGCTGATTTTAGCGTGAAAATAAATGTAGCGTAAAAATTTCCAATTTTACAGTATATGATGGAAGCTGTAAAATTTAAAGAGGAGGTTTTACTAGTCTCATTTTATATGCAGAAGTGCACTATTTTCTTGCCATCCATCCAGTATACATTTTTACCAGGGACCCGGCAGTTTCCTGCACAATCCCATATAACCTTATCACCTCACCTCTTCATGGTGGAAAGCACCAGAATCTGAATACAATTATTTTGGCTGTGTGCGATTGATTTTTTCCCAGACATGCCAGCGCCTGTATGAACTATCACGGTACAATCACACACAACGTTGTATTTGAATACACTGGCATATATTTTGTACCGTACATGCTTGTCCTATTGAATTTTATGGCTTGGATTGTATGCCCGATTGTATGCTGATCAGATTAACAAACCCTGAAAAAATATATAAAGTAAACTGTACTATCACAGATCTGTAGTTCTAAATACTGATAGAGACGAATGCATTGCGCTACATAATAATACAATACAACCCATGAACTGGTCTGGGAAAGCCCAAAATGAATCATATCTAAAAGTAGAAAATTGACTCATTCCCGTGTGATGGGATAGCGCCCTGTTTGTTGTATGGATGGCTGGTACACGTTGGAGCTTTTGATGTAATGGTATCCCATGTCATCAATAGAATAATGATAATAGAACTATTGAGTGCCATTTCAATACACATTTTTGTTGTGAATAGAAATTCTTTGCCAGTATTTTGGTATTGTGAATGTTTTACAATAGGGATAACCTCTGAGATAAATTCAGTACATGGTTGTTGTTTCATTTTATTTTTATGCTTTCGTGGCAGTTCTGGGCTATATGATTACATTCCAGTGTGTGCAAGCTTTCGCAAGATTCACTGCTGGAATGGGAGCACATGTTACTGCAATCGGAATATCAAGTAAATCTCTTCAGGAAAAAAATGCTACAAAAATATAAAATCATGGTTTGCCCCTAAAAACCTACCCATTAAATTTTCAATTTTCAAATTTGTTGTATGGCTGGTACACGTTGGAGCTTTTGATGTAATGGTATCCATGTCATCAATAGAATAATGATAATAGAACTATTGAATGGCATTTCAATACACATTTTTGTTGTGAATAGAAATTGTTTGCCAGTATTTTGGTATTGTGAATGTTTTACAATAGGGATAACCCTTGTGATAAATTCAGTACATGGTTGTTGTTTCATATTATTTTTATGTTTCTTGTTTCATTTTATTTGTATGCTTTCGTGGCAATTCTGGGCTATATGATTACATTCCAGTGTGTGCAAGCTTTCGCAAGATTCACTGCTGGGATGGGAGCACATAGTACTGCAATTGGAATATTACTAAGTAAATCTCTTCAGGAAAAACAATGCTACACAATTATAAAATCATGGTTTGCCCAAAAACCTATATACCCATTCAATTTTCAATTTTCAAATATCCCAATTGAAAAGTATCTTCTAAGAAAAAAATGAGAAAAAAACGAGAGAAATACTGTTCTGAATTCAATTTAAAATTTCCATGAATTTCTAGTTTTTTGTACTGTTTTCATCAAGATATCTCGTTGTGTGAGTGCAACAACATCATAAGTAAAATGTTATCAAAATTGACTTGTAAGTTTTACCTATTTTGTTGTGAATAGAAATTATTTGCCAGTAATTTGGTATTGTGAATGTTTTACAATAGGGATAACCTGTGAGATAAATTCAGTACATGGTTCTTGTTTCATATTATTTTTATGCTTTCGTGGCAATTCTGAGCTATATGATTACATTCCAGTGTGATCAAGCTTTTGAGAGATTCACTGCTGGAATGGGAGCACATGTTACTACAATCGGAATATCAAGTAAATCTCTTCAGGAAAAAAATGCTACAAAATTATGAAATCATGGTTTGCCCCTAAAAACCTAACCATTAAATTTTCAATTGTCAAATATCCCTATTGAAAAGTATACCTTCTAAGAAAAAAACGAGAAAAAAATGAAGAGAAATACCGTTCTGAATTTAATTTAAAATGTCCATGATTTTCTAGCTTTATGTACTGTTTTCATCAAGATATCTAGTTGTGCGAGTGCAACAACATCGTAAGTGAAATTTTATCAAAATTGACTTGTAAGTTTTACCTATTTTGTTGTGAATAGAAATTCTTTACCAGTATTTTGGTATTGTGAATGTTTTACAATAGGGATAACCCTTGAGATAAATTCAGTACATGGTTCTTGTTTCATATTATTTTTATGTTTCGTTTTTCATATTATTTTTATGCTTTCGTGGCAATCTGGGCTATATGATTACATTCCAGTGTGTGCAAGATTTGGAGAGATTCACTGCTGGGATGGGAACCCATGTTACTGCAATTATTTGAAATATCAAGTAAATTTATTCTCTTCAGGAAAAAAAGCTACAAAATTATAAAATCACGGTTCGCCCCCCCAAAAAAGCTACCCATTAAATTTTCATTTTAAATGTCCCAATTGAAAAGTATACCTTCTCAGAAAAAAACCCCAGACCAAACTCAGAAAAATACTGTTACATTTCCATGATTTTCTAGCTTTTTGTACTGTAATTTCTTCCGGATAACTTGTCTTGCGAGTGCAACAACATCGCAAGTGAAATGTCATCAAAATTGACTTGTTTACCTATTTTGAAAGAGAAGGTAATTTGTGCACATTTAAAGCTGATTTTGAAGTTCTAAAACAAGTTGATTAAAGGCATATTATGTGATCTTTTCCAGAGAGCGCCCTCTATTCATGATTTTTTTTAGAAACTAGATTTTCTTGCAAATAGAAAATAAACTGTCGTGTTATCACGACAGTTTATATTTTCACTCTAAATTCACTCTAAAACCAGGATTTTGAGGTAATTAGGAATCGTATCTCTCTGTAACTTGGAATGTATGTACGATTTATGATCAGAAATGTAAATCTGCAAGCAAATCTGCTTTCGATTTTTTTCTCTCGATGTTGAGGGCGTTCCCTGGAAAGATCACATAATATGCCTTTATTTTTTAATTAATAAAAAGCAATGTTGTAAGTACACTACAATTTTATGGTTGTATGCAATAATAACATACACTCTGCTTTCATAGCATTCTGATTCTGAGTGCAATAACATCGTATCTACCACTTACGTTGTTGTTGCACTCTCTTCTCCCGTCTGTTCTCAAGTTTTCTCAGTGCAATAACATCGTATTTACCACTAACATGAGTATTGCGCTCTGTTTTCATAGCATTCTGTGTGCAATAACATTGTATCTACCACTTGCAATGTTGTTGCACTCTGTTCTCCCGTCTGTTATCAAGTTTTTCTCAGTGCAATGATATCTACCACTTACGTTAGTATTGCACTCTGTTTTCATAGCATTCTGAGTGCAATAACATTGTATCTACCACTTACGATGTTGTTGCACTCTGTTCTCCAGTCTGTTATCAAGTTTTTCTCAGTGCAATTTAGTATTTATATCATCAAAGAAAAGAATCTTTATAAAATTCCATAAAACAATGTGGTTATACTCAAACACAAAATAATTCCCCCACTACATCACAATATGATCACTTGTTATATTGCTTTCTACTGAAGATAGTTAATTGCTTTTGGCATTTCATAATTAAGCATGGGTAGGCAACAGTTCGCTGCTTGCCCCTTAAGGGGGGACTTAAGGGGGCTGTCAAGTGTCGTTGTATGAATTTGTCAAGCACTGTAACTTTCAAACTATTTATGTGTTGTACATAAAAGTATACACTTTTTTGAATGAAATGAGTCGGGGAATCCATTTTTCGTATCAAAAATCGTGATTTTTATATTTTTGCCCAAAAATGCCTCTTTTTTGCCTAAATTTTATTAACAACCTAACAAAATAATTTTTAGGTAAAAAATTCTAAAATTTTACAGAAAGCATCTTAATTCAATTATCTAGGAAGTTTTTTTTTTTTTGCCTTTAAAATTTTTAGTTTTGAAATTATTGACCAAAAAGTGCTAAAAATGTGAATTTTGAGATATTTTATCCCAAAATTCACATTTTTAGCACTTTTCACCGTTTACTATTACGATCAGGCGTTTTTGAACAACTATGTGGATGGGTCGGTTTATTGTCAAATATTTCCTTGGGTGAAATCTCCCCCCCCCAGTCAGGCCCTTTCCCCCCTTCCCCCCAGTCAGCTCAAGCCCCACCTCATTTTGTCCCACAAACAATCAAAAAGGTCAAAATGACTTAAAATCAGCTTAAAATTAGGCTGAAATGTCCAACTCGGAACAAATTAAACTAATTTCAGACAATATTTTCAATAAAAGCCAACATTTTTGGGCGCTTCTCGCACAATTTGCACCCTCCCAAAAATGTTTGTCTTGCCCCACCAGATTTTATTTTTTCTTTCCCCCCTGATTACCCCCTCCCCCAAAAAGGTTAAAACAACTTTTTGAATCTCTGAGTCAATTCCATATTCTTAGGCCTATAATCCAAAATGGCATTAACATTTGTCCATGAATGCGAAGGATGAAAATATGTTATGTTGACATCACTGATGTGTTGGCCCATATATAGCAAAATAAATGACATGTTATCAAAACTTATACATGTAAGGACTTGGGACTCGAACACCAAGGACTCGGACAGTAAGGACTCGGTCCAGGACTTGGATTCGGGTAGGGTGGGCTCGATTCCAACACTGGTTTGCTCCACTTGAATTTTAGGAGTATCATTATTAGACCATTCAAACCAGTAATTAGCCCCCCCCCCCCCCCGGGTCCTCTCGAAAATGACTGTGTAAAAAATCAAATCAAATCTGTAAACATTTAGCCGCTTTTTGACAACCCTTATGAAAATCGCAACCTTTATCGCAATCAATTCTGCTACCTTGCGCAAGGTTAAATTTGAAAAAATACAACCTTGCGCAAAAACTAACTGTGGAAAAATATGACCTAATGCGCAACCTTGCAGAAACATCTAAAGCTTGCGCAACCTGTTCGCAACCAGCTAGTGCTGCAAGGTTGCGCAAGCACAAGGTTGCACAAGGTTGCGCAAGCACAAGGTTAGATTTGGAAAAATATAACCTTGCGCAGCCTTGCAATGTATGTTTGCGTATAACCGCAAGCTTGCGCAACCTGTTTGCAACCAGCTAGCAACCACCAAAAACGTGCCTCAAAATTCGGAACCAATACCAAAATAAGCTTATATGTTTTAAACTTACTATTTTTCATCATTTTTATCTGCAACATCAGTTTCCTTCAAAGATTAGAATATGATTCACAACTTATTTTTTTGGAAATACCTTATTTTCATTATGAAATTGATTACAAAGTATGGGTACAATTAAATCATCAAAGTCACTACAATTTTAGTAAAGGTTACAATGACAGCAATGTTTATTTCATATGTTTGACCTGACGTTTGAACATAAGAAGAAATCTTGCGCAACCAGTATGGTATTTCTGAAGAGGTTGCAGGGAGCTTGCGCAACCAGTATGGTATTTCTGAGAAGGTTGCGCAACCTTGCAGCAACCATCCGCAACCAGTTTGGTTCTTCTGAGAAGGTTGCAGGAGCTTGCGCAACCAGTTTGGTTCTTCTGAGAAGGTTGTGCAACCTTGCAGCAATCATCCACAACCTTGCGCAACCTTGCGCAACCTTGCGACAAACTTGTGCAACCTTGCTACAACCTTGTGCAACCTGGTACCACCTTGCTGCAACCACATTTTGGTGATTGCCTTTTCGTAAGGGAAGGGAAAGAAAACAAATGTATTGGTTGATATTCTTTTGCATGTGAAATTGTTTTCACCCATTTCTAAAAAAATGGGTCGGTCGGGTCCATACAACAAGGTTTTGTATCTTTGTCGTCTCATTTATAAATATTAATTTGCTTTTGTCAATTTGCTATCACAGGTTTAAAATTATTTTGTTTTACAGTCCGTAATGTGTTATTGCGCCCCCATATAACAAAAGTCAAGAAGCTGTAATCATAACTAAGTAACAACTTCCTTTTTGTCTGACAGATTTAGATACATGATACTGCCCTCTCAAATTGATTCTAATAATAATTTTGGAATGTTTTTAAAATCTGGTGTCAGACATTAATTTCAGTTTTGGAAATCCAATTAGCAGAACCAACATAAGATTATTGGGTTTCTTAGTGGGTACGAGGTCACAGGGATGTTCCACCAAATACGGACCCATTTTCACCCGTCTGGTAAATGAATGACTCCATTCAAAGCCATTTCTGGTAAATTAATGGGTCTAATAATAAGTAATATCCTTAAATTTATTGTTTTTCACAGACATTTTAGCAAAATCTGTCAAATATGTATGAGCATTATGGGTCTCTGGTAAACATATGGGTCCATTTCCTCCTGAAAATTGGTAAATGTTTGGGTCAATTTTCATTTTGCTGGCGGCACATCCCTACCAAACAAATATCTGAGTGACCCCCCCCCCCCCCCCCCGGAAACAAGTTTCCCCTTTCTTTCTGGATATATTAATATACCACTGAACATTATCTGCCTCTCCCTCGACCAAATCTATCCCTCCTGTCTCAGTGATCCCTTTGTGCCCCCTAAATTTCATGATTCCCTCTGCATCCCCCCACCCCTAAAATTTGCTCCCCCTAGAACACAAATTCTGAAGCTTCCACCGCACTGTTATGTATGATGCCACATGTTTATGTATAAAATTGTATTTTTAATTTCCCACTGATTAAATATATACAGCCTTATTGATCATAATTGATTTCATGCAACACTAGGCAATATTAAATTCCATTTATATCTTTATGAAATACCAGAAATACCATGACAGATTACATGACATTCCATGAATTCTTCTCACTAAAACAGGAACAAAAGGTAAATCAATTAAACCTTTTGTGCATAAATCCCGTCATGTGATAAGAGAATTGTGCAATAATACAGTGGGGATTCCCACTGCATTGTATTTTATGTTTAATCTGTGCAATAGCAATAGGCTGTTCCATTGATTTTCAATTCTCCCCATTTTCATATGCCTCCGTCCCTATGGAAAGTACTGCTGGAATTGGATGTTTTGTAGGGTGTGTGCAATGATCCTTGAACAGCTAAATAATGGTTGGAATGGGAATCATGAATGTTTTGCTGGTTCTCATCTAAATTGTTTGTACATTAAAATTCCTGAAATTGTTTATTAAGAAAATTAATGTATTACTTTATTTTGTAGGTACAAAGCATTTGATTGAAACAGTATTTTTAACTCACTGCAATACCATTTATTCAATTTAAAGTGTGAGAAAATAAAAGTACTATATACATGTATAAGGCTTAGGCTTAGGCTATGGGGAAAACAAAACTACCATGTTCTATGGGCAAACGGATCTCTCAGGTTGGGTAGGTCGGTTGGTCAGGCTTTGTTTTAAGGTGTTTCCCCCTTCTAAATGAAATAAAATCTGTAACAATTTTGCCATTTTTTGAACAAAGTTGACTTAATATATTTTGGGTTGGTACTCAATATTCCTTTTGCACATGGAAAATGTTTCGCCACCTTAAAGGCAATATTCTGTTCTTATAAATATTTCTCTAAAAAAGCAATTCTGGAGGAGCAGTCAGTGGTGTTTCTTTGGCTTTTGCCCCAACTCTGAAAAAAAAATCCTTATTTGTGTACCAATGTACCTTACCTTGTTTGTGTACCAATGTACCTTTTTTGTGTACAAATGTACCTTTTTTGTGTTCTAATGTACATTTTTGTGAAAACGCCCCCCCCCACCCTTTTTCGGAAAATGCCCCTTCCCCAATGTGTAAAGCATTTTTTTAGGCCGGTTCAGACTAAAATTTGTCCTCCCCCTTTTACCATTTTTGGGTACCAATGTACCTTTTCCAGAAAAAAACGCCTCCTAAAAAAAGCCTGCTTACGGGCCTGGTTTCTTTAGATAAAGTATTTAAAATGAGTAGTTTTCCACCACTTAGGCAATTATCATTGAACATGTTGAAACTAAACAGTCATAGGGAGGGGTCAGTCAAAATATATATTGATCATAAAACTGGAATATGATTGTTACAGGTACCTTTAGGACATAAGAAATAATTTTAAAGTGTCCACCCTGGAAGGTCGATACCCTGGAGGGGGGTGGGAGAGGGATACTCAGATAATTTGAAAAAAAATTAAAATTGACCCAAATGCATTGACCAATTTTCGGGGGAAAGTGGACCAATATATTTACAAATTTCTGTGAAACACAGCAACATTAAGGATTTTAGACCCATAAATTTACCAAAAATGTAAAGGGGTCATTTATATACCAGACGGGTGAAAATGGGACCCTATTTGGTGGCACATTCCCGGAACCCCCCCCCCCCCCCACCCCACCCTCCCCTTGGTCAATACCTCAGCTTGAACATGTTCACCCTTGTGTACATAATATGCTCCCCGCCCCCTCGGGGAGAGTAAAAAAACCCAATATTTTGTTCAGGTTTATTTGTTAGTCCCTATAATTCTGCCAAATACAATGCTATTATATCATATTGATCATTGTAGATAGATGATGCTCTATCCGGCTAGGTGTGGTCAAAGCCAAGTTTAGTCGCAATGCATTCAATGTACATAATATACAATACTGTGAATGCAAGGATGTTGGATGATAGAGTGATCTGCTTTATAAATTCTTTCTATTGCAGCAGATTTTTGGCCAAGATCCAAGAGTGATTCATTGTGCGTAAGACATGGAGCTGTTCAGTGTCCTAGGTATTTTCCTCTTGGACATATTTTAAAGGAGCATTTTCAGTGGCGTAGCTAGTTATTTTTTCACATTAGGGATCCCTTGGGGGAGGGGGCAAGGAATAAAAGTGAACTGACAGACTTCACCTCAACCAGGGGTGGGGGGGGGGGGGGGGGGGGTGGGCAAGTATGCCAAGTAAAAGTATCTCTGCCTGGAGTTGTGCCACATTTTGTTTGATCCTATGGGTGCTTAAAATGTTATTTTAAAAGCATCCACACTTGGTTTGGGTGTGGAAGGGCACTAAATACATTCACATATTAGGCGAAGTTTAAAAAGAGATATGTTTAGCGTCCAAACTGTTTCAAAAAAGGGAAGGAGTTTGCCCTTTTTATTTGGTTTACTTTTAGTGCAAAATGGTTCTTATTAGCTAGGTCTCTTTTATTCTGTCTTATGGTTTTGAGGGTTGGTCTGTTGGTCACCACAAAACTTGTTTAAAATGCTTACATAGAACGACGCAAAGCTGTTGCAAACATCTCAAACTCTGAAACACCTGAACAAAAAAGTTATGACTGTAACAAAGAAAAAATAAATAAAACTGAAGCGGATCTAAAAAGGAAGCGGGAGAGGACGCTAAACATGTTTATATTGCCTTATTTCTATCACCAAACAATTTGAACTTGTTTGTCTGTGTAGCCTCACCCCCTCTATATTATAATTGTTGTATCCTGGATTTGAGTGATCGTTATAATTCATCCCCCAATTTCTGTATAAACTGTATTGTTTACAATATTGAATAAAATTTTGTTTAGATCATTGCAATCGTCGTCTAAATTATTGTATGAAATGTAGTGTAGTATACATTAATGTTTGCATGAAAGTGTTTAGTATCATGGGAATACATCAGGCATTCTCAAATGGTGGCGCGCGCGCCACTTGTGGCGCATCAAGGCATCCTAAGTGGCGCGAGAGTGGTTAAAATTTGTTTAAAAAAAAAAAATCATATCATGATATGGCCAAATTCCATAGGCATATGACAGTCAGATGTATAAATACAGCAATTTTTCTCACGCTACGCGCATCCATATGTGCCCTAAAAACAGTAATATTAGTTAATATGCTGCATACATATGTTAAAATATTTTGAAATTAATGTTATAAAGGGAATTTTGCCATTGTAAATTCTAAAAAATATGACCAAGTGGAGCTTCAACAAGTTGGTTACTAAAATGTGGCGCATCAGTAAATCTAGTTGAGAAAGCCTGGAATACATACAGTTTGTCATTTCATTTGGGGGCTTTAGGGGTGGGGGCAAGCCTTCTGGCAGAGGGGAAATGCCCCCTGGTTACGCCACTGAATATACCCAAAAGACCAGCCAACCCCAGTATGATACTTTACACAATGACAAAATGTTTTCATCCAACCCTAAATGAGCTTACCTTTCAAACAAAAATACCATAAGCCGACATACTCCACCAAAATCCTGTTCTATGAGCAAACGGACATCTCAGTTTGGGTTGGTCGGTCAGGTTGTTTTTTCCCTTCAAAAATGACAGTAGCAAATCCCATAACAGGTTGGTCTGGTGGACTCGGGCCTGTAGAACAGGTTTCCTTTTTCCCTGTCACCTGACCATGAACAATTTGATCCATAAGTTTTGCCCCCTCGCACCCAAAGTGAATATTATGTTATGATGTAGCCAAGCACTAATGTCAATGCTATCTTTTCATAGGCGCGCACAAGCAAGTTTTATATGAATTTCATTTACCTTTTCAGAGGCAAACATCGTGGGTTTTCTTAACATCATTCATGTTTGACCATTTTTAACCCATAATTAACATTTTGTTGTCACCCAGTATGATTTGTGTTGTATGTTTTTATGGCTTTTCCTGAAAAAATGGTACCACCCCTTATTTGAGGAACTCCTAAAAGTCATGTGGTTTAGTCTGGTGTAATGAAAGAAATCAAGTTTCCCCCAGAAGTCCTGTTTAGTTCGAAATTGTGTAGGAGACTTGTGAATTCCCAATTCATAGCACTTTTAAGATTTAAAGATTTTTAAGGCACAACATTTCCCCTTAAGATAGTGCTCCAATATTATCTGCACAAAATGCTCCATCGGGGTACCATTTTTTCTTTTGAAAGCTTAAAGGCATATTATGTGATCTTTTCCAGGCAGAGCCCTCTATTCATGATTTTTTTAGAAAGTAGATTTTCTTGCAGATTTACATTTTGGATCATAAATCATGAATAATATTCCAAGTTACAAGCGTAATATGATTCCTAATTACCTCAAAATCATGGTTTTAGAGTGAATTAAGAGTAAAAATAAGTTGTCGGCGCAGACCCCGACAGTTTATTTTCACTCTAAAACCATGATTTTGAAGTAATTAAGAATCGTATCGCCCTGTAACTTGGAATGTATATGTACGATTTATGATCAAAAATATAAATCTGCAAGAAAATCTGCTTTCAATTTTTTTTTGAGGATTGAGGGCGTTCCCTGGAAAGTTCTCATAATATGCCTTAAAGCCACATAGCCAATAATTGGACAATGATAACACTACTTTCATATCATTATATTCAATAGATAGGCCTACAGCTCCAGTCCCCATTGCAAGTTGAAACTAAACAAGTGCTATCTTTTTCTCAGTAATCCATAAATCCTTGATGTCCCTGAACTTTGAAAGCTCATTACAATTTATTGTCCCATTGTAAAGTTAGTTAAAATCAAGTAAACACAGCGGAAACAAAAGATATATCATTATATTGTAGAGAAGACAATAATATTTTAATATAATACAATCTGTTCTCCTCGACGTTGTACAATCAATAAAATACGATAGGCAAGATCAATAATTAGTATCAATTGTTTAAAAAGTACTCTTTAATTTAATTTCGGCTGGCTCATAGTAAAAACCATTGTTGAAAGATAGCCAGTATTCATGAGCGGAAAAAAGGCATTGTTCAAAACATAACATTTTAGTGATTTATTCTGATAATGTTGCTTTGAACAATGCATTTTGTTAAAAATTATTCTCATTCATACACTTGTCAAATAAACAGGACACAAAAAGTCTGTAAAAAGACAAAATGCTTCAACAAAAAATTATCTTTTGTCTCAATATTTTTAATCTTTTACACACAATTAATGTGAGCAATGTTTAGTTAAACTGACCAATGGGGTTGTTTGTTCGAGTGTATTATTGGCCAAATACGAAATTGTTGAGTTGTTTTTGACCAATTTATTTTAAAATTGAAACATTCCATCCATCTGGATTTATATCTTGTCCTGAAAGACTTTTCACATTATTATCTTGCATCTCTTCTAGAATTCTTTCTTCTGCATTTCTTGTTACATGCCATCTGTTTCTAGTCTGGCCAGCCAGTAGTACAATACATTTTCTTCAAAACCGCCTTTGTTTTTCAACTTAAGTTCATCAATACATAAAAAATAAAAACACTGGCCAATTAATTATTGACAGGATTTAAATTATAATACTTAGGCAGTGTTTTAGCCACATGACAATATAATTAGGTGTGTTCTCTGAATTTCCTGGGCTGGGCCCTTCAACTAATTTTTTCATTTCCAAGTTTGATAATTGATCGAGCTCTACATAATTAGCCGTCATCTGAAATACCAAACCAAATTGTATACTATAGTACATTCAAGATTACATGGAACTAAACCCAACAAGATATTGTCCAATAGTACTGTAAATTGAAAATGCCATTGTTGGAGTTAGATACCATGTCTTAATGAATGCACTATGGTATATAACAATTTTATAAATTAAAAAACTATAGCAATTTGTATAAAAAGACATCAAATAGAACACCATCATATTTAATTAAACAAATCAGATGTTTAGCAATGTAACAAAAAAGTAACTTTTTGTTTGCATATTCACAATCACAACCAAAAAATAGAAACATTTATCATTATTAATCAAATTCAAAACTGTAAAAAATGTTTTCAAAATAGAATTTGGTATTATTATTGTTTTGTCACAGATTATTAAACATCAAAATTATTGAAAATTAGCAATAAGAAATTCTCACGAAATTTTAAAACGCCAATGTGGTACTGAATACTGTTAGAAAAAAATGAACATAAAATTGAAAGGCATTGGACTTGTTTCTCTCTCCCAAATATGGCACCAACACATTCCCCAACAAGCATGAGATTTTAAGCCAGTGGATACACCAGATCATCGACATATAATTAACATTTATAATTAACCCATCCTTTTTGTTCTTAGATTAAATTGTAAGCAACAAAATGGAATGTTGTATGTTTAATATTGCTTTTGGACTCTCCAAACACTTCATTCGTTATATTTTTGCAGTTATTTCAATTCAGCCAAAAATTCAACCCATTTTGTTGTACACCAGTTCTATTTTTAGTACTGATAAAGCCAATGGGAAAAATCTCCCTTTGCTACGTGTACATTGTATGCATGCAGAGAGTCTGCATAATAAATGCATTTGACCTCGGGGAATTGATCAAGTTATAAATGGCCTGTATTTTTATATGACCAGCCGTCTGCACACGTATTTAATATATGAATGAAAACCAATGGAGTCTGAAAGGGATCTCCCGACAACCCTTTGTCTTTGTTAAACACACATTATGCCTCACTGGTTTCTGATAGTAAACATGGCTTAAATTAAAACAATCTTGACAATAAAATAACTATAATAACATATTATTAGAATAGAAATGTTTTAAAGTCTCTGTATTGCTGCTCTGCCTGTCGGTCGGCCACATAAAATTGAACTCAAGTTCAGTCCGCTGTGAATTTATTGCTTGGTGGATCTAGCGTTAGAGTTCACGTACACTCTCGGTGTGGTAGGCGATCTAACCTCTTCTCTGCTCAGCTATCGCTTCACCTCTCAACGGGGGACCCGCCCACACGCCGTAATCAACAAAATCTGGCAGTTTCGTCTCGTTTCATTCTGATGAATGAAAACATGTTCATCATGGGGGCAAAATGAAAATTGTCTTTTTAGAACGCTAGCTGCTGCGCTAACATAACCTGGCAACCATTTTTCACATGTTCCATGACTCCTTGTTTTAATGCACAAACCTGTTCCCTAAGCTTTGACGCAGTGTTCACTAAATCAGAGTTCTGGGTTTTCAAGTCCTTTACTTTATCTTCAAGACGGGCGATTCTCTCCAACTTTCGCTTTCGGCACTTGCTGGCGGCTACACGATTCCTCAGCTTCTTGCGTTCTGCCTTAATCCTCTCCTGTGTCTCCATGTCGATTGGTGACATAGGGGGGCTGCCATGAAAGACAGGTACAGTTTGGGGTTGTTCAACTGGCATATTAACAACATGTTCTTGTTTTACTCTTGATTGCCATGCACCTGCTGCGTTCAACGCCGATGCGTCGACCGTGGTGGCAATAGCAGAGTTGCGTGGTTGATAGTTCACAGTTGTACCGGGTAGAGATGTTGTAGTTTGAATATTTAGTCCGGAATTGACCGAATTGTTATAACTGGGGGCAGCACTGGTCACAACAGTGTTCGGGGGTGCCTGAACTTGCTGGGCCGCTTGGGGCAATGTCTGTACAACAGAAACTTGGGTATATGTTTGTCCAGTTTGGGGATCTGTCGTCGTCACATTCTGCTGTTGTCCTTGCATTTGCATGCCTTGTATGCCTTGCGCCGTTGCAATTACACCGGGTGGAAGTGTTGAGTGTAAACTCTGCAAAGCTTCGACGAAACCTTGTGCAAAAGCGGCCTGTTCATCGGTAACATTTTTCGGGCAGATAAATTGAGTTGGTGTCGGAGTTGTACACACGTTTCCCTGCTGATTGATGATCATTTTCTCCAATTCTGGCGACGCTAATTTCAGCATTTGGACGTCCGGAGTGGACAGTATGGATTTGCGTGTTTTACCCATACCGATATCCAAATCAAGCGTCATGCTTTTCTTCTTGTTCAACCACGGATTGTCCTCATAAAATTGAGTCTCCATTTTGCTTGTTGCTGTTTTTGTTGTTGACATACGCTGAAAGTTTTGCTGCAAGTGCTGTCAGTTTAGGCTGACTCACTATTGCAATGTGTGTGGGAAGCTTTGCTATCAAACGTTGACTAAAAATTCGGTTGTAATGTTTTGAAGTCGTGCTGCTTTCATTCACGTACAGTTAGTTCTGCAGTATTATCTCGAGTATGTCTCTTCCGATGCTGAGTCACAATATATAGCTTGACTAAGCGTGCTAAAAATAGTATCCGGTGTAATGACATAAGATCCTAGGCATTTCATTGGCTACTGATGACATCATACGTAGAGTGACTGCCGCTAATGAGGGTATATCATTGGTCACCATAGGAATTGGTAAAGAGTGCGGTGCATTATGGGGGACGGGGAGTGCCCTATCTCTGACGTAGTAAATGCGGGAATTCTCCATGAGCGTTACCATTCATGCATAGGATGGATAAACGAGTGACAGTTGATGCGCGGTGGAATAATATTAATATATTTTCTTGAAATTTTACATTTCAGCGCGTTATATGGTAATGTTTATGGCCATACTCTATTTTAGAATATTTTTACATTATTCTGCGTCATTAAAGTATGAAAAAAACCCATTTGAAACTTTGAAGTGTATTCAAACTATATTTACATTTATTTCTCCAAAGTATGTACATCCCTCATGAGAAAATGAAACAGTCCACTACGTCACGAGTTTTCCGCTTAACCCGGAAGAGCATGGGATTTCCATAACAAAACATCACGTGCTGGTTTTGACGTAGCACTCCATATATGGCTAAAAGGTGATAAAAGATTATACCAGCAGGTGAGATGAATGGCCTTGAATCGATAAAGTTTACAAAGGCGTGAAAGGGATTGGTATGTCAAATTTATAAAAAGAAGTTTGTAGTGTAGTGGATTGTCATAAGGACTTCCCCCGATTGTACTATTAGCCTTTAATCGAGTTTTACATAACCGATACCATGTGCTCTCTCTCTGGCCTTTGCACGCACTCACACACCGGATTTCCTAGATCCAACTTTATTTTCTATCGATGTTTTGACAACATTCGCGTCCCGGACAACATGTAGATTGCTGTCTTTACCTGCTTTGCTTTTGCTTTAGTTTCCGCGGGATGTCAACTCATGGTAGGCTACACCGTTTGTCCGACAGGAAAAAGATCTAAACACTTTCTAAATGTATACCACCCACTCACTTGTATTGTAACAAACATGTACAGTACATCAATGTTTTGCTACTGGTGATGAAGGAACCTCCTCCTTTTCATTTATATATTGATGCGTCATGGATTGGTTCTGAAGGCTGCCCTGGTAAAAGATGATGTCAACGTGTTTACTATATAATTCAATTACCGATTTTCCACCCAATTAATCTCTATTGGCAATTTTTTAATGCCCAGATCTTGATTTGATAATATTATGAAAATAATACGATCTGATTGTTATGGACTTGCATGATTTGTTTAATTTCAATCCACACTATCAATTCACTGTCATCGATTTGCAAGATTGTTTTATTATACAACTTACAAGTTTTCAAGAAACTCCTCCACAAACTAAATTGTATTGAATGTTACACAAGTATATATAATAGATTCTCCAACTCTTAACAATGGTTTGACACATTTTAATTCCAATCCAACACTACATATTTAAATATTGAAAATGTGTAATTATGTAAACCACCTCCCCAGATATACTATCCCAAGTATACTATAGCCTAAGCAACCCTAAGCTACATGGTTAAAACTTTATTTTAATTTCACATAACACATACAAAATCGATTCGATACACAATAAAGGCAAAACATGTAATCCTGTAACCAGCCAGAGATAACCAACAAGATATCAGAACAATTCTTGTCAATCCTTATACCCTCATGAAGATTCATATCCAAAGGAGCCTTCTTGATTCATCCAAACAAATTTGTCTTCACTAGACCTGATAATCATGACCCATATGGCCAAGGGGCATATTGTTTGGAAGGGTCTAATCCTCTTCTGTCTGTTCATTTAGAAAACTGACAGTACAATTCAAAGGTTAATCCCCTGGGCACTACCTGTCTATAACAGCGCTTCTGATTGGTTTAATAATTACAAGATATACTCATTTGAATAACCAATTACGATACAGCTTTTAAACTATTTCACCTCAATCTTTATCAGGGATACAATTATTTTACAATGTCTCTGATTGGTGCAATAAATGATGTGCCATCTTTTTGACCAATCAGCTGGTAGTTCTCAGGGGGTCAAAATTCAGAATTTGGATGTCGGTGCATTATACTATTATAGGCCTGTAAAATGCAGTAAATTAATTGACTTTTCATAATGTGAAACTTGTAAACTAATTTTCAAAATAATCACATTGTAATAAAATCTGTTCAAAATGATAAAAAGTACAATTTTCATAAAAAGTACAATTTTCATATTAATAAGATACCAACATTTGTATACAAACTTTCCATAACTTTTTTTTTAACCAATCTATACCAATGCATATTGAATCAAGGTTAATATAACAACTTCAAATGATTACCCAAACAAGTGAACTATTTCATTTCAATTTTAAATAGGACATTTTTTTTATAATTGGTCAAACTTTGTTCACAGTAAATATAAGAACATTTGTCGGTCAAATTCTATCAGAATATTTGGTTTTGTAACATCTGTACATTGTCACGTTTTATGGTGTATTTTTGTAAATCAATTTCTGTGAATTTTGAAAAGATAAAACACAATGTTTGTTCTTGTTTCGATCGAAACAAACAACATTTGGTTCCTTGTTATTTATTCAGGATATTTACTAAGTCAATATGAAGGTTGGAGAAATGTCACAAACGCTCCCGGATGTATTATGCATACAGGAATAAAAACATTAATAAAAACTATTAAGAATTTCACAATTTCATTTGAGGAAAGAAAATGCTTAAATGTTATTGCAATTAAGATTGACACAATTTGTAGTTCCTAGAAAAACATAATGGAGTGCACGGAACACATTAATTTGTATTATACATGTATACATGCAAGTGTGATAGTCATTCAAATGATAACAAAAACAAACTTTTATTTGTCGAGACACTCCAAGACTAGCACATTAACACATTAATTTGTATTATACATGTATACATGCAAGTGTGATAGTCATTCAAATGATAACAAAAACAAACTTTTATTTGTCGAGACACTCCAAGACTAGCGGAAATGTCTGTCAGATTTTGAAGTATTAAACAAATCACTGATGCTTTGTCAATTCAATACATTACATTTTTATTATCATCCCATTTAATGGTTTTTATTCAGGTGTGTTATTGATAATCTTTTATTTGTGTAGATATTAGGCCATAAATATAAAATAGTTTGTTGCCTTAATTGGAAAACATAGGAATGGAGCATCAGGTGGTAAATATTTTTACAATTGAATACTAGTGTTCAAATAAAAGTGAGAATTTTTGTTATGTTGATTTGTAACCCTTCTCCATCTTGCATCTTATCTTCTTCTTCTTTGTTAATACGACTCCCTAGTAGAGTAAAACAAATCGGGACGTGTGTGGGCACAGTGTCTTTCTTGAAGTGATGCTATTTACTTAAATACTTTGTTCTTGAATGATTTTGCGAGCTCAATGTTTACAAGTTTTCCGGTAAATATGTTCCAGTCCGTGACAGTCCTAAAGAGTACTTGTAGCCTTCTAATGGTAGTTTTTATTTCAATAAACAATTTGTTGTGGCTTCTTCTGATTTTGTATCAGTGACTGGGTGTTTGGACTCAGATATGTATCTGTAGCCTTATAACAGTTGATCAACGTTCTGAACCATGTAGAAAAAATGTGTGCGAAACTAAATGCATTACAATTTCATTTTTTTAACTAAACCTTTGTTTTGACCCCTGATTAAAATGGTATTAAATTCATTTCCCCCTTTTTTCTGTGTAAAAAAACTGACCCCCAAAATATTTGGACCTCCCCCTACTGAAGAAAATGAGTGCTAAACCCACTTCAAAGAACGTCACAAATCATGAAGGTATGACTATAAACATTTCGGAGTTTGAGCTGGAAAAAGGTAAAATTTTGGAGAAGAAAAAAGACTGACTTTTTTGAGTAATAGTTGCAGAGGTGAACAATGAACGTAACCTTTTTTCCTCCATCCCAATGTGTACAATGTACATATAGACACCATTATTTTACCAATATCAACATGTCCTATTGACACACTATAGGTACTTCCTCTCATCAAAGAGATCAAATAATTCTTTCAAATGAACTTTGGACATTCCTTAATCAATCATGCCTGATTGTTACCACAATAGCCTGTTGTGACGTCACCAAGTGTTTCGTAGTTTATTGACATTAGCTCAAGGTTGCGTGCTTTCTGGGGCGTACAAATTGCGACACAGCATTTTTTTAAATTGTGGGTGTATAGCTTTAATTTAGTGGAGCGTTAGTATTCCATTCTCTGTGGGTTTGTACATCATTAGCTACTTAGGGTTAACACATATTTGAGGTCAAGTACTTACACGTTTGAGAAGCATTTTTTCTCTGTGCTCAAAAAAGAGTGCTATGTAGACATTTTTTGCAAGTTTTTTCTTCTTTATCAGTGCCCAATATCACTTTAGCTTTTTTTGCCCATCAGATTAGAAGAAACCCCATATATTACTCATTATTTTTGTAAAATGTTTGGTGCGATATATGTTGACGTTTATAGGCCAGAATACAGTGAATTACTGCCAAAGGTGGTTAACCACCTGGCCAGTTTGTGTACTACTCAGTGGGCAAATTTCATGTCACCTTGTGCCTCTAAAAACCCCATTGGAGTTATGCAACTCAAATTTTGGAATATGACTATTTTAAGGATAATCCTTCATGTAGAATAAAAAAGTTGAAAATCGGACCAGCAATCGGAACACCTACCTTAAAATGTGCAAACAAATAGGCTAAGACTAAGAGGGCAAGAATATTCAGCAGGCATATTAATAATGAATAATAAACAAAATTGTTGAAAATCATAATAGACAAAAAGCTAGTCAGTTCAAAACAATAAAAATAAATAATTACTGAATGGAAATATTAGTTGTATATTGTTTTAATTAACATTAGCTTTAATACCATTTCTTTACTCTATTGGTGAACATAGGGCTGGTAAATGTTCATTTAATTGTTAATATTCCTGCCTGTGAAAGTACAGCTATCTACAATAGCATGATAATATGATAAATAGATTATTTAGCAATAAAGATAAATATTATGCAATGCTAACATCAGATTACTATAAGTTGTATATCGAGGGTATATATAGGGTAAACGAGATTGTGTTTTTTCCACCCCTTATGTGTTTATATAGGGGTAGAAAAAAAAAGCGATTGCATTTTTCCCCATCCCCTATGTGTTAGGGGTAGGAGAAAAGAATTAGACGTGTTTTATCCCCACTCCCTACATGAGTATGTCAGGGGTAGAAAAAAACCCAGAGTGCTTCCCCCCTATGTGTTATATAGGGGTAGGAAAAAACACAGAATTTGTTTTTCCCCATCCTAGGTATACTCCTTTGAGGAAAACATGAGTGGAAAATCAATACAAAAGCATACCAATATGACTTTGAAATTATTTTTTGGGGTTGGCAAAAACAATATATTGAGATTTTCATTTTTCAAAACCAAATAGATTTATTCATGATTGACAGTTTTGTGTGTTATGGTCTGCATTCTTCATCAGAATGACCTCTTCTAATCCATGCTGCTTCCGGTTGAGGGCGCTGCTACGGTGATCAGTGGGATGTGGACATGACTTGGAAAATGGATCCCTCATCTCTGTTCATAGCATTGGGTTCTGTCAAGTCCAATTAAAGGCATATTATGTGATCTTTTCGCGGGGGCGCACTCTATCCATGATTTTTTTTAGAAAGTAGATTTTCTTGCAGATTTACATTTCTGATCATAAATCATAAATATATCCGAAATAACAGAGCGATACGATTCCTAATTACTTCAAAATCATGGTTTTTAGAGGTTGAAAATAGATTGTTCGCTAGTGAAAGGAACAATCTATTTTCACTCTAAAAAACATGATTTTGAAGTAATTAGGAACCATATCGCTCTGTAACTCGGAATATATTCATGATTTATGATCAGAAATGTAAATCTGCAAGAAAATCTGCTTCCATTTTTTTTTTGAGGATTGAGGGCGTCCCCTCGAAAAGATCACATAATATTCATTTAAAGGTAGATGTTCCGATTTTCAACTTGAAGTTTTCTATTCTACATGAAAGGTCATCCTTAAAAAAGTCGTGTTCCAAAGTTTGAGTTGCATAGCTCTAATGGTTCTTATTTTAGACGCACAAGATGCTGTGAACTGTACCCATTGAGTAGAACACAAACTATATCGGTATTCGATGTAATTCGACGTTATTCATCGATTTCTCCGTAATTATACCAATTTAGGCCGTCAAATTTCAGTATGATGATGAGAAAAATACGAGCTTTCATATGATATGAAAATCTCCGTATGTTTGAAATAATTCTGTGTTACGAAAATGTGATCGGGTCATCTACCTTTAAATAAAACTCACTTATATTTTATAACTAAGCGGTGCTTTATTTTTACCAACTGTGTGATTTATTTATTTCCAAATCAATACAATTATCAGATTGTACCCTAAATTCTTACTGTGTCTTCCTTGTGATATTTCCCTCTCAAAAGAGTAATACCAATTTGCTTAGGATGTAGGAAATGAATTATTTCAGAAACCACAGATTTGAACCAAGAAAATATGATACTATACTCTATTTGGCTTCCTCCGGACATTAACCCTAGAACGTGGCAGTGGGGATGGAACGAAGAACAGGGGGAGGGGGTTAAATAAAAAATGGGAAAAATTATGTCCGCCGGCGCCGGGAGTTGAACCCGGGTCGGCCGCGTGACAGGCGAGATATACTAACACTCAGCCACGGGGGGAGGGCTTCACAGGCTAAGAAATCGGAGACCATATATACCCGTAGTTTAGTGCTACAGGAGATAGAACTTGTGCGCGCGCAAGCCACGTGGTGCTGGATGTGAGGTGACTGTGAGACGTAGTAGCGTTAGGGTTAATGTAACTTAACAGGCGCAGCTTTTATGCACACGTATGTATCATCTGCCTTTCAACGCTCGTGTGTATACATCAGCGCCTCGAGAAGTCGCGGGCGTTATGTGCTGCAAGTAGTCGAATATGCAGTTACGTCGCTGCCTTGTGATGGCCAAATAGACTATATAGAAACAATGTTGTTCTGTGTGTACTGCATTTTTTTAAAGTCTTTTGCTGATGTGTCGTGTTTACGATGGTTTTTTGAAGTGAAAAGTTTGAGAACCAAGTAAGTCTTTGAAACTACCTCAGATAATAAATTGGTGGCAGTGGTGGGATATAGACACTATGAAAAATCATGGACTGTAAACAAAATAATGTTGTTTTGTACTAGACAATTTATTAACAGCTTTCCCCTGTATGTCTGTATGTAGTACTACATTGCTATTCACTATCAAAGTGATTATGTATAAACTCCCTGGTAAACTGGATTACATACCTATGAATGCTATTGCGAGCACAGTACATAAACATCCCATCAACTTTATGTGGCGATCATTTTCGATCAGTCTTCAGGACTCAAAATCTTGATCCAGTTGATATAGTGATAATTGGTTTAGACGTAACGCTTCGATAGTGAATTATCATTATGATTATTAAAATTCCAGGATAAGTACTATAATAGTACAATTATGGATGCACATTGGTGGCAGTTGTGGGATTACGGCAAAATAATCTCACAAAATAAAATACTGTACTTCTGACATCAGAAAATGTGATTGACGGGTGCTAGAAATCTGATGACCCCTCTTTTGGGTCTAAATTTGATTAAATACACTGAACATAGAATTCAGATTATCATTAACTGATTGTATCTGTCATTAAAATGAAATAATGTTTTCTCTATCCATTAATTTTTGGAGTGTTTTTTGTGCGAACATTATTGGCATCATACAAAAATTGAAGCGAATAAAATTAACAGAAACTATTATTTAAGATCATTTGAACGCCACACCTCGACAAGTAGTGCTCGTGCCCTTAGTAGTATATTTTTGAAAATTACTTCCATTGTCAAACTTCAACTTATGGTATATCAGATCACAAAACAGCCAACTATAATAATATTTTGTAACTTTCAAAAGTCCCTTTTAATATGTAATCATTTCCCTCTATCTGATTTTTTCATATCAGCAAACAATACAACACCATTCCCATACTTCTCCCATTTATTGTATTTAATAATTTATTACCTAAATAAAATGTAAATCACTGAGAAATAATCCTTAATGTACAACATTTATTTAGATGGAAGTCTGAATTCCTATGTTCACATGTCTATGTTCACACCATATCCTCGGATGCTTTTACTGAACTTGAACCCAGATATATGCCAAAACCAAGATTCTAGAATGGTATTCGAAATTGTGTATGTTCAAGATGAAAGTGAAAGTGTACATTACACAAATCATGAAATACAATATTTGATTGTGCTAACATATTGCCCTATCAAGTTTAACCCGCTAACCTGTAGGTGTTCCCTTCTGACCCAAATCAGGGATCACCATCAACGTGAATCATTTATGGGGGCACAGCACTAAATAAACCGCCCACTGGATTACATGTAAATTAGGGCTAAAAGAGTTGTGATTTAGGGCCCTTAGTAACCATTTTTGGAATGTCTTGAATGCTTTATTCTAATAAACAAACATTAACATTTCATAAAATCATCAAGAAGTGTTACACCTTCCAATTACATTTTATAATACAATCATTTAAACAGCGCCACCCTTATTTTCAGCTCGGACGCTCGCCTTCTAACCGCCTCCGAGCACATTTGTTCATGTGATAAATTTTTGGTACAATCGAAAATCAATCAATATTTTGCAATATCCTGATCAAAGTACAAGAGATTCTTTCATTTTAATTATGAAATGCTACCCCAAGCCAAACTGATTCGAGTGATTCCCAAAGGACCCCATTAATCACAAAATCGTTTTTTGTTTTTGCCGAAACTTACTACCATTACACAAAACGAGGAGTGATTTAGTGCTGTGCGCCCTTATTGATGTGTTTGGGTTGGGGTTAGGTAATACCAGGGAAATTGAATAGAGAACATATCACAACGGAAAACAAAACAATACAAACACCCTAAGACATGAAGTAACCCAAAACAACAACAATCAACCCAACAAACATAAAACACCAATTCCAATAAATAACACCCAGAAATAACTCATTCCAGAAATATTCTCATTTTAATAAAGCAACGCCTTTTGCACAACTTGTAGGCCTATTCTTTTATCAGCTTATTAGGGAGCGTTCAGAAATACTTTGGTGGGGTGGACTGGGCAACTTTTTTGGTGTCTTTTTTCACCCCCCCCCCCCCCTTTACAAACTGGAAAACATTTTTGACTGCCCCCATCTTAAGCTTAACAAATTGAACACTTTTTTGACCCCCCCCCCCCAGCCCTCTTTGTACAACAAAACGTTGATTCAAAAATGCTGATCGAGCTGCAATCAGCATTTTACGTCAGACAGTGTCCCCTGCAGCACGCGTGATACATAACGCGAACCATATTTACATAAAGGGCGATTTAAGAAGAAGAAAAATCAATAAATAGCGATGGTTTTATTTAATCAAGTTTTGCTGTGTTTTTGTGAGTAGAAACAACAATAATGGTAATTTTTAATATTTATCTTGAATTCTGAAGTAAATTAATTTAAAAACAATCTTCAACACTACTTTGTGTCCCTTTAAGTTCAGATGGAAGCATTATAGTAGGTAGGCATTTTTTTCTTATGGTCCCTGAAACCACAGACCAGGGTGTTGCATTACTACATACTGTACTATTAGCTACTACTACTACTAGTGTATATTATTAAGAAACGCTCTTTTTAAAATGGTTTGAAATGTTTGGTGGTAAAATATATCTCTTGATATTTGTTTAAAACAAATCTATAATTCCTCTTTGTTTTAAGTTGATTTAAGTTTATGGTCCTCAGCTGGGCAAGAAATACTGTTATTCTTGTATTTTGTTGTTGTTGATTGATGATTTAGTACAAATTTAAATCCATAACAATTTTGTCTCCAAATGCTCATGAACCAATTATTGTCCTCTACAACCAACCTCAAACCATTTCCAGTATTAATTGTACGTTTCTGAGGTTTATCTTTTATTGTCTATTGTCTATGTCTTGTCAAAGCAATTGTTTATGGGATGAAATATGTTCAGCAATGAATAATTAACATCTTGGTTAAGTATAATGAATATTGTGACAGATAAGTCATTGTAAATGCTATTGTCAACTCCTTAACCCAAAATACTTAGGAATATCGGCTATTTCAAAATAATAGTTTCATTAAATCAATTACATATATAAAATGTGTATAATTTGTTGACCGCATTACAAACTGTTCTGTTCAATGCTCCATAACCATAATTGGCCACCCGTCACACAGGCCCACACAGATCATATTGATGTGTTCCTCAAATTTCTCTTCAATCTTACTTATTGTTAGATACATTTTCTGAGACAGGGCACATATATATGAAGAAAACACTTGATTTTGATGGTTTTATTTGTGTTAAATTTGCATGCTGATATTTTAATTAACATTGATTGAACATTTGATAATCCCCACAAGTTTTTTATAATCTTCACCCCCATAAGACCTTTCACCTCCAATTGCTTCTCTCATGCAGCTCATTATAGGTCTCCACTGTATGGCTATTACTTATGGGGCTGTCATTTTCTTCAGTTTTGTTTTTGTTTGGGGGGGGGGGGGGGGGGGGGGTAGTTGTTCTACACAGAAAATAGGGGGGTCATGAAATGAAACCATTGTAATAGGGGGGGTCAAAAGAAAAAATACAGTTACAATCCTGAAATTGTTTTGGCCGCTTCGCGCGAATACATTACAGTTTGTCTCAAAGCTCCTCTCCTGTTGTAAAACTAATGCGGCATGCGGTTTTTTTTAAAGTTTTCTTTTTCTTTTTTTTTAATTATAAAATATTGAAATCCTTGTAAAAGTGAACTTTTGTATTTAAGATGATCTGATCAATGAAAATCTGAAAAATCTGTGAAATTTTGGGATTTAAAAAAAAAGAAGAAAAAAAGAAGTTTTTTTCCAGATTTTTGTTTTTCTAATGGCAGTTTATTGGTGCGCATTATGCGCACCAATAAACTAACGCGCGCGGGAGCTTTGAGACAAACAATTAATTTAATTTGGCCTTAACATCCTCAAATTGTTTGCAAGCTTTGCACGCATTTCGTCTATGTTTCAACATTGTAAAACAAAAGGTCGGATCACAAACCCTTATTTTTTTAGCTTCAATATCAACTGTTTCCCAAATAACCCTAAGGGGTCGTCCAAAATTATCGCCATTTTCACTTACGTACAGAGCGTATGTAACTTTTTCCCCCCCTCCCCCTCGAGTTACGTACGCAATAAATGGCGACCCCCTCCCCCCTCTTACGTACGCTTTGTACGTAACTGAAAATGGCGAAAATTATGGACGACCCCTAATATAATAGTCAGTGTCATAATGCTATGTACATAATTCCAACTATATGCGAGCGAACTTGTGCACATTCATACATATATGCATGTGCGGAAATCCAGAAGTGCGTACCAGGCGCCTTCAAAAAATGACCGCGCGTTAATCATGAAATCTTCATGCACATGCTGCACTTAAGTTCGCAAATTTCACGCAGCGCTCCGAACGATAACAAAACATGCTTGTGTGAAATAATTTGAATTTTGTCCATATTATCTGAGTAGGGGGTATACAATTATTCGCTTTTGTTTTGGGGGTCATAAAAAAATGATGATCAATGATATTTTGGGACCCCCTACCAAAGAAAATGACCGCCCCGTAGACCCTGAGAAGACCATTACCAGAAAGGTCTTATAACAATATGTAAACAACATGTAAACTTTTTCATATTTCTATGTATTGTATTTTAATAAATATGGAGGTCAGACAGAAAAAACAAAATAAATAAAAGAAATGAAGTCTCTTTAAAACAGAACCTGGACAATTTGTCAAAACCCATTCCTTTCTCTGTGAGATGTGTTTTATTAGCAAATAGCATTGGATCCGTGTTGAGAGAAAAAAAAGTTGCTTTAATTAAAACAAAATCCAGACAATTATGACCGCAACTCATTTTCCAGTAATCATTCATATTGGAGCCGTGCCAATAGTTACATTGGCACTGAACATCCAATAGTTACATTGGCACTGAACATCGGCACGTACGTTCTGATGGTAAACGATGCCTGGTTTCAAGCTGCTCTATTGGCCATTATAAAACTATTGTTTGTTTATCCACAGTAGTTATCTCTTAAATGGTTGATTCATCAGTACAATGGTTTTTTTAAATATTTGGAAATGCTTTTTTCATGGTGTTTCGGTCCCATGATTGATAATGGATCAACAAACATGTTTTTAATTTTTTTTTAGTCTATAGACCTAGCTAGTTGATATTAAAATATAAAAGTGAACAGTAAAAAACAATGATTTGATTTGTTTGGAAACTGCTGAACTACTTTGGCTATAATTACTGATTATTCATTGTATCATTAGTAATAGTAGCGCTATAAATTATGCTAAAAAACAAATAAACAAACAAACCATTTTTCCTCACAGACTTGGAAAAAATGCAGTACACACAGAACACCATTGTTTGTGTCCAGTATCGCATTTCTTGGTTCAATTCTGCGGTTTCTGAAATAATACTTGATTTTCTGGTTCCTACCTCCTAAGCAAATTGGTTTCACTATAGTTTGATAGGGATCAAATCAAAAAAGGAACACACATGTATTATTAGGGTACAATCTGATAATTTTGTATTGATTTGGAAAAATGGAAATCACACAAAAAGGGAAAATAAAGCACCGCTTTGTTATGACATAAAAGCGGTGTTATTTGATTTGATATTTTCATATTTGGAGAAACAATAGGATACAATATATTAATTGTGATTGTGAAATTAATTGGCAAATGTGATGCGATCTGTGAAAACCCGTCGGATGTCGTAAAATGTGAACTAGGGATTATGGGTAAAATTGAAGAAAAAAAATTCTTCTTTTTTTTTTTCTTCTTTTTTTCTTCTTCTTTTTTTAAAGAAAATTAATTTCCAATACTTTGTGTCATCATCTTTTATGAAACTTTACCTTCCAAAACTTACCCAAGTCACTTTTAACATTAACCTTATTATGTTATTCTATTAAATTATGTATCTTTTTTGGCCTGTTTTCATGATTTCTTGTTTTGTAGCTTTTTATGACATCACAATCGTCCTTCACTCATAACTTTTTTGTAGTGATTGTAGAAAAATGATCGAAACAGTTCTGTAATCAGCACAGTTTTAGCTTTCTTATGATGTAAATATCTACAATATGAAAAATGCCACCATATGGCGGGTTTTCACAGATCGCATCACATATTTCCTTTTTTATCATCATACATTTTTATAGGCATATACCATAGACTTAAGACAATGGATGATCATTGGCTTCATAAATTTGATTCAAACAATTTAAATGTTTAATTCAACGTTTCATTCAAATGTGCCGAGGATTGTTGTTGGCAACGTCAGATGTTTGGCTTTATTTTTGCGTAGCAAAAACTGCTACACACTTTTTGACTTGTGTAGCAATTCCTAAATTGTGTGTCGCAGTTTTTATAGGCAATAAAATAGCGCACATAAATATTATTTTTACTAAATTATAACAAGGAGTTATTATTAATAGCTCCATGATTAAGTTATAATTAACTGAATATCTCCAACAAGTACGGTACATGTACATTATACGCATTTTACTTGAAGGTATTTCTCAATTAAAGTGAGAACTTGGACATATTTCGTACTTCTTAGTCAAAATACTGCATCGCAAAATATGCGACGCCACTTTACAGTTGCGTCGCAAACAGTGCTGTTTTGTGTCGCATTTTGCGATGCGATACATGTTATGTCGGACGTTGGTTGTTGGCAAACATAGTGTTAGAATCACAATGAGAATTTTTCTATTCAGAAACAAGACTTGATGGGCCCTGAGCACTGATGACAAGCCCATCTTCTTCATATACAGACCTCTTTATTTTGATGACAATTTTACTACTGCTGTGTTTTTAGACTTTCATCCGACTCAAGTTCACTCAACAGTTTAATAATTGGCCTTAAAAAAGGCCAATTTTACGGCATGCTTCCACCTATTGTGTGTAACTTTTGATTTTATTAGTATGATAGAGGACGACGAGTAAGTTGATGAATCAAAAAGATCAAATGAAATGACCGGAGAAACATTTGTGATTAGAAAATCTGATTACCTTCACAATACACCATTCTTAAAAGCTTGTAATGTGCTCTTAATAATTTAAATCCTTAGTGCATGTAGAGGTTGGTTTTTGCCTTCAACTTATCAATTTTGATGTAATGGGTGACAGATAACATTAGTGAAAATATAATTTAAAATACATAGTGAATTACAAATCCCCCCCCCCCCCTCACTCAGATATGGACTCCTTTGCATGACCCAAAATCTGCCAGCTTATTATTATTATTATTAACTTATTAACTTTATTTTGTATACACAATTAACTCTCAATTCCAAAATATCAACATACCTCAAATTCAAAGGCAAGTAGTATGGTTATAATAGGCCTACCATGGAAGTACCAGGTTATACTAAACTCTGCCAGGAGGTCTACTTTGTGGTCTACTTTACACTGTCACCACTGGCACGTGCAGATTGCGGATTGAGAAGAATTGATTTCAAAAAGATATAATTCATAACTTCTTTTGACACATTATGGAAGCAATTTATCACATACGTACTAAAAATCACTATCTCTGTCTGAAATCAACGACCTAGAAAATACTAATTATACAAACAATAATTGGACTCCCTCCAAGTGGTATTCCTTTACCATTGTGTATACAAACGCAACATGTGCTTAATACCATTGTATGTATTTCCGGTCCGACATGCCACGCATATTTGATATTTACCCATTCATTCATAAAAATTAATAGATCTATGTGGTTGAATTTTTTTTGTTTATAGTGAGATGTAGTACATAATTAATTATTTATTAAATCATTTCTGTTTCATTGATAAACAATAATGGAAAGCACCACAACCCATAAGCCATTATTTACCCATTCTTCAAATTACTGTAAAAGTGACAATTTTGGCACGATTAATTTTGGGAAATGTTCAATTGTTTTGCCTTATATTTTTAAGTTTGCGATTTGTATAGCTTCATCGTATAGACCTATACCCAAAAGAAATATAATTTACATGTTCGAGCGCAAAAAGTGCTAAAATAAATATAGCACAAATGTTTCCTCTTTTACAGTAGTAGATTCACGTGGTTAAGACAATGAGGTGTGGGTATTTACATAACATAAACAAGTCAGTTATTTATTTAATAATGCCAAATTTATTGATAAACAAAATTGAAAAGCACTGCACAAACAGCCATTTGCCCAGTCATTGAATTTATATAGACATGTGTGGTTGGGAAACTAGGTTTAGTGAGGTACAAATGTATACATACATAAGGCAAACAAAAAACTTGGTATGTCTCACATTTATTGGGACAGGAAAATAGCTATGCGAAATGCGATTTAAAAAATAAGCTTTTTTTAAAAGAAAAAATACCTTTTTGGCACACCTCTTCCCCCGCCTCTTTCGGAGCCAATTTCCCCCCAATTTTTTCAGACAACTAAAATAAAAAAATAAAACACCCACCCAAAATTGGGCTCATCGTGTAGGGTTATGTGGCAAAAGTGACTCCTCATACTTATGCGCGTGGGGTATGAGAGACAGATCTTTTCTTTTTCTTGGCCGAAATAAAATTGGTTATTTTGATAAACAATATTGAAAAGCACAAATGTAAAGCCAGGCATGTAGATAGAGCATGAGCGTTGTTCTCGGTCGTCCGCAGGCATTGAACAAAATATACAGCAACAAAAGGAATAAATAACATAACATAACAATTAACATAACAATTAATATTTATTTAAATCCCCTCCCTCCCTCAACATCCCCCTCCCTCAACATCCCCCTCCCTCACCATCCTCCTCCCTCGCCATCATCCCCCTCCCTCTCACACCCATGACTAAATGGCACCCATTAAACAGTAAATGTGGACCTTCTTCTTTCCTAAGTAACAAATTGTATGTTTTGTTCTCATTTCAGAAATAGGTCCATTCATGTTGTAAGATAGGCAGAATTGGTTAAACTTGAACCATTATACTTGATACCATTTTGTTCAACTTTTTTGTTACGGTAAGTAAATTATTTTGGTTTTAAAAACGGTTTTGCTTCAGCAATGATTGCCAAAATCACTATAGGTCGATCAGTTCAAAATTGGCACGGAGAAATATGATGTTTTTATTTCTCCACATGCAAAAGTAATCCAAACAAATGTGCACTATTTTGGTCATGCACACACACGATTGTGTAGGAGTGGAGCTGATCAAAATAATTATAATCTTTGAATATTTCATGCAGTTACATTTGTTTTTTATTTGCAATAAAAAGAGTTCAGTGGGCATTCTTATTCTTAGAGAAAAGGGGAAATTTGCAATTTTTCTGTATGTGTTATTTCATTCTATTTTTCAGAAAGAGATCCATTTGTATGAGAAATTAATTAGAGCAGAATTGATCAGAGCTTGAAAGTCCCTATATTTGAACTGTAACTTTATTGTACAGCTTCTTGAATTTGTGAATTAGGTACACATAATCACTAAAGTTCAACTGGGTTCCCTCTGCAGCTCTGGCCCAAATCGCCATGATCACTATGCAGTATGCATTTCCACATTATGTGGCCTTTTTGTATTAATTCCCTTTTAATTTGCAATCAAAAGTGTTTCAGTGGGAATTCAGATAATCATCAATCGATGCATAAAAAAAGGCAACAATGACCAACTGTTTTCTCCATATTTGTGGAAATAGCGTACTTTAAAGTTCCATAAAACCATATATTTCACCATTTTGTGTTTGTGTTTCTTTTTTTTAGAAAGAGGTCCATTTCTGTACGAGATTAACTAGATTGGAATTGTTAAGAGTTGTTTGGGCAACATCACACTTGATCTGTGGAACCCTATTTTCCAGCATCGCAAATTTCGAAAAGGTAAGCTATTAGTATTATTTAGGTTAAAAAGTACATAGCCTTAGCAAATAGGCCTATATAGAAAACACCAAACTGTATAATTAGCATGGAAAAAGTGAGTCCTAAGATTACAACGAATCTGAGAGTTATTGTCAGTTTCTCTTAGAATAGTACGAGGGAGATTATTCCACGACTGTGGACAAGCTACACTGAACGATTTCTGACCCAAGACCTTGTTCATTCTAAGAACATTCAGACTGGTTATGGCATAATAACGAAGAGTTCTGTGAGAACTTTGGTTATATGATCAAAGTTACAAGTAACTCAAACTAAATTGTCTGCAGGAAGACAGCATTCAGTTAATTTCCCACTCAGCAAAATCTATGCATCCTGATTTGGTTCGGGGGTGAACCACTTACATAATCTAATAACTTGTTGTGACTTTGGCATGAACTATTTGATAATTTAGGACCTAATGCCATGTTTATAAATGCATGGAATATTAGTAAATGGCTGGATTTTTTAAAGTCAACATATTTGATGACTCGGATTGTAAATTCATTGGAAGCAACAAAGTCCATAATTTTTTCAAAAATGTTAAATAACTTCATTTGACTCTAGTCACTTTTATCTGTTTGGGTTTGCATGAATTTGACCATAGGTGTTGTATGTGACTGGGGGAGGGGGGGGGGGGGGGGGCATCATTACTATAAAAAAAAAATCAAGCGTCAAACTTTCACACAGACGGATTGATAGATAGATGGCTGAATGCAATGTTTTCACTTGCTTCGTTTTTTATTTGAAAAGGGTGGTAAAAGGGGTATTTTCAATTCCTTTACATGATCATGAGAACCCAAAAGTGTTTGGAGTGAAGGTACCAGGGGAACACTCGGTTAGATAAAATAGATGGTTTAAGGTTAGGGTTTCAAGTATGGGTCAGGTTTGAGTATTGGTCAGAACGAAGAACAAACTCTTCCCATATTATCTGAAACTTTATTGAGTTTATAGACTAATATTGGTCAGGAATGGAGTAAAATAAATTTAAAAAAAACCTATGAATAAATAATTTATGTAACTTTATCATTTTGTAAAGATTTGGCTTGGACTATTCTTAGGTAAATTCCTTTATGCCCTTTGCACTTCCTCTCTATTGTTTTGCAATATATCTAATCAAAATATTGTGAAAGAGAAAAAAGACTAAAGAGGGAACTTATGGTGTGAATAAAATCCACTCTGAATTAGGCAATATGATTTATATTTCTGTGTGTAGCATAGGTCAATAATATAAAGGGGTCAAAAAAGTAAGTCCCCCTAAAATTTGATCACGTTTGTTTGCATAACTCTACACATAATTACACGTTTTGAGAGATTGAAAAGCAAAAACACTTGGCTACCCATAGAAAGTTTTTCCATTTCAATATCATTATTACTTTTCCCAAAATAGTCACATTTCACAAATATTACGTTTTAAAAAAAGTGACACTTTTCAAGATTCTATGCGAGTTTGTGTGCATAAATCCATACACAATTAGGTGTGTTGAAAGATTGAAACATTTATGAAACGGGAAAACCCTTGGCTTCCCACACAAAGTTTCTCCTTTTCAATACCATGTTTACTTTACCCAAAACAGTCACATTTCCCCAAAATGATGTTTTCCGAAAAGTGGCACTTTTCAACGATACAGGGAAGTTATTGACGTGAATTGGCTAGTCATGAATGAAATGAAATCATTTTATTTTTAATTCAAATAAGGACCAGCTAAAGAGAGAAAAGACTTTCTTTTAATTGAATATAAAGACAATTCAAATTAATTTTAAAACAGCACTGGAGACATTTTTGTAACTTTCTTGCATAAGATTTTGAAAAGTGCCACTTTTCTGAAAATATCATTTTGGGGAAATGTGAATGTTTTGGAAGAAGTAAACATGGTACTGAAAAAGGAAAACTTGCAATAGGTAGCCAAGCATTTTCTCTTTTAATAAACGTTTCAATTTTTCAAAAAGTACATTTGTGTGTGGAGTTATGCAAACAAACACGATCAAATTTTAGGGGGGGACTTACTTTTTTGACCCCTTTATGATAATGTTCAATTCAAATACTGTAAAAGTGGTAATTTTTCGAGCTACATTTGTTTTTGCGCTTTTCGTGCTAAAAATGCGCGAATATATTCATTATGTATGTAGGTCTTTGAAGGAAGCTCAAAATCACAAAAATAAAAACAAGACAAAATTGTTCAAAATGTGCAAAGCGCGAAAAATTTCATGTGCGGAAATTCCCCTTTTTACAGTACCAGTAGTCAAACGTGCACTACATTTAGCAAGGTCAATACATATGGATGTTAATCCTACAATCATTTACACTTAATATTATTGTTTGATATAAAAGGTACCTGTCATATTAAAAAGGAAGTATAAGATATTTTGTATAAATAATTTCAATATAGGAAATACCAATGATTGTAGGCCTACAATAGAAGAAGTTCTATAGCCTAGTGTAATAGAGGTACCTGTCACAAAAAGGAAGTTATAAGGTATTTTTGATAAATGATTTCTATAATAGGAAATACCAATGATTGTACAATAGAAGAAGTTCTATAGCCTATTGTAATAGAGGTACCTGTCACAAAAAGGAAGTTATAAGGTATTTTGGATAAATAATTTCAATACATAGGAAATACCAAAGATTGCACAATAGAAGAAGTTCAATAGCCTATTGTAATAGATTGAAATGTTGAAATGTTTCCAAATTTGTTGAATGCACTTGAAGGTTCCCACGCATACTGCACGTAATGCACGGAGATATGGTTCAATAGCAACAAGGAAAGAGAAAAAATGAGAGGACATAAAATGGCAATTTGTCAGCATTGTGAAAGAAAGAACATTTTGACAGCTGCATATCGGAGGGTTGAGCGCCAGAAGGCCGTAACTTAATTTTTGGGCAAATTGATATTTTGGTACAAAATAATCAATATATCCTAGATTTTCAGAGCCTCAAAGAGATAACTCATAAACACTCTTAATTTGACTAAAATTAGAGTTATAAGGGGGGTGCTACAGTGTGTTGTAACGAGTCCCAAATATTTGAAAGTCGATTATCTCAAAATAGCATTTCTTGAGTTACGGCCTTATGGCGCTCAACCCTCGATATGTGTGTACTGTCACGGCAAAAGAGTGCAGTTGTTGGTAAAATGCATTTTGAGATATTGATGGAATTAGGCAAGGAAAAACAATGAAAATAAAGAAAATGTTACAGTAATCTTTTTTGATTAAATCAGGAAGCAATATTCAATCTTAACCACATACACGTGCACTTTTTATTTGTTGTCTTTAAAACTATTTGATATTTGAATTTAGGCTGTTTTTCTCTTTGGGTGCCATTGATTGATTGATTGATTGATTGATTGATTGATTGATTGATTGATTGATTGATTGATTGATTGATTGATTGATTGATTGATTGATTGATTGATTGATTGATTGATTGATTGATTGATTGATTGATTGATTGATTGATTGATTGATTGATTGATTGATTGATTGATTGATTGATTGATTGATTGATTGATTCCCCCGACAATTGAGTTAGGGTGAGGAGTTTGAAGGATTCTGACTACTACCCCCCTCACCCAAAGAGAAAAAACTCACCCCCACACACACACCCCCACACACAAAACAATGAGGAAAAGACACCTTAAATATCTTTCTTTCTAGTTGACAAGCTATCATACCTTATATCTGTAAATAAATCTTTTCCACAAGATGTACCTTACGACATGATGCCACACATATACATACGTAGTGCCACCACACCTGCCCCATGTGAGTAACGCATCTGTCAATACAGCGCCCCCAAGTCTTCCTGTAACGTCTGTTGACTGTCTGTAATGAAGGTGTGAGACAACATGGTCCAAGAACGGTAAACGCCCGTAGCAAAAACAAACACGGACTGGCATTTTTGTGACTATTTAAATTCATTGTAATATCAATAGAAATAGCATGGGAATGGGTTAACAAAGATGTTGTCTTATGATTGAGATATCGAAATGCAGACGAAGAACTATTGCGAGAATCAAAGAATCCAATCTTGTTAAAGATTATTCACAATTGAATTGTGTAAATCCATAAGTTTATTCATCCAACGCAGTTGGGGAATGGTAACCGCTCGGAGTGAAAACCATGGACTGGCACGTTTGTGACTTTATAAATTAATTGTAATATCAATAGAAATAGCATGGGAATGGGATAACAAAGATGCTTGATGTCTTATGATTGAGATATCGAAATGCAGATGAAGAACTATTGCGAGAATCAAAGAATACAATCTTGTTAAAGATTATTCTCAAAATTGTGTAAATCCTTAAGTTTATTCATCTAATGGTAACCGCTCGGAGTGAAAACCATGGACTAGCACGTTTGTGACTTTTTAAATTAATTGTAATATCAATAGAAATAGCATGGGAATGGGTTAACAATAATGTTGATGTCTTATGATTGAGATATCGAAATGCAGACGAAGAACTATTGCGAGAATCAAAGAATCCAATCTTGTTAAGATTATTCACAATTGAATTGTGTAAATCCTTAGTTTATTCATCCAACGCAGTTGAGGAAAGGTAACCATAGCGAAATCCAGGGACAGGCACTTTTGTGACTTAATGAATTGTAATATCAATAGAAATTGCAAATTTCCCATAGCAAAAACAATACAGATTAGTACAGAATGGCACTTTCAAAATTATTTGTATTCAGGGCTGGAACTTAAGATGTTTTTCAACCAGCCAGTCTTGGTAGGTAATTCACAAAAATACCTGCTCAACAGAAATTCCACCTGCCAGTGTAACTCCTTACACTGCAAGTTTGAAAAGCTTTACCTGCCAGTTGGGCAGGTACTTTTGCATCTTCACCCGCCTGACGCAAAAGTTACCCGCTATGGGCAGATGGGTGGGTGCTATTTCCAGGCCTGTTTTTAATATCTCTATTAAGCATGGGAATGGGATAACAGAGACGTCTTGTGATCTATATTGATAATGCAGACATAGAAATATTGTAAGAAACCACGTCCAATCGTGTTTGAAGATCCTCTTAATTCAATTTGGAGATTCTTCAGGTATTTATGTCCGGGTACGTACGTGGCAGGGATTCCTGTCCAATGAAGAAATCTGCTGTCTCAAATATGAATATGGGGACAAAATTCTTGTCCTGAAATGGGCTATTCCATGTGAAACCAATACACCCTGTATATGGAAGACACAGGGAGTGTAGATTTCAAATGGTGAGTCACCTATGCAGGTAAACCCAATTAAAATTCACACTCCCTGTGTGGAAGATTAAGGTAATTTCTTCCAATAGGGGTGTATGGATTTCAAATGGAATAGCGCAATACAGTTTAAAACTTTTGTTTTCTTGGGTTAGACCAATACATTTGGTCAAAACCCAAGCACACTATCTTGGCAGACACGAGACACCTCCTGACGAAATGAGAGCCACTTAAGATTAAACTCTACCAATTTTAACTGATGGTTAACTTTTTAAAGCATTATGATCTTTAGTGAAAGTCTTTCTATGTATCCTTTATTAGACAGAGAGCTTGATATGAATGGAAAATTGGTTTCCCTTTGACCTGTAAGTTCTAACACTCACTGTTCATTCTAAAGCTAGCCATCTAACCTAACTTGACTCCTCCCTTCAAATAAATTAGTATGGTACCTTAAGGGCTGGTTTTAAAGATCTGAAATCAATTTTGAGTGTACCCTTTCCTCTCCGCACCCCTGCCTTTGGAAAAAATAAAAGCGCTGGAGGAAACGGCTACTTGGTGAGTAAAATTGATGTTGAAATGTGAATTTGAGACCTTGTTAATGGGGAAATATGAAATTAGGTTGTCTTTTTCATGGGTGAATAAGCCTCTCTGAATAACATTTTGCATTACTTTTGTGTGATGGCTAATCTATTGTAAAGTTAAAGGTAGATGACCCGATCACATTTTCGTAACACAGAATTATTTCAAACATACGGAGATTTTCATATCATATGAAAGCTTGTGTTTTTCTCATCATCATACTGAAATTTGACGGCCTAAATCGATATAATTAGGGAGAAATCGATGAAATAACGTCGATATACTGCGAATGGTGGTAACCACCGATATAGTTTGTGTACTACTCAATGGGTACAGTTCACAGCATCTTGTGCGTCTAAAATATGAACCATTAGAGCTATGCAACTCAAACTTTGGAACACGACTTTTTTAAGGATGACCTTTCATGTAGAATAGAAAACTTCAAGTTGAAAATCGGAACATCTACCTTTAAGTTGTCTTTTTCATGGGTGAATACAATTTTGCATTACTTTTGTGTGATGGCTATTTCTATTGTAAAGTTAAGGGGATTTCTTGAGTTGCTTTAGTATCTACCCAATTCCTTTTTGTGATTCAATTAAAACTGAGCAACTAATTCAAATTAATGAATCACCATAAGAAAGCCTATACTATTTTGGAGGTGTTGGAGAGTGTCCTAGCTTTGTGGTCAGTTTCAATTGCTCATGAGTATGAGTCAGGGGTGAACCCTGGGAAAATTACACCCTGTTTAACTTCAGTCTAGGGTAGGTCTAGATATAATGGTAGATAGGTGTTTAAAATAGGAGCCAAAGAATTGCAAGATGCCCAGCTTTTCTGATGAGTCCCAAAATGGACTGTAGAGTGGACAGGACAGATTTTTGGGGTGGAGATATGTTTTTATTTCAACTTTTTTGGTCAAGTATGGTCGGGGCAAGATAACTTGGGTCGGATCGGTTTGAGGGTAAGATATTTTGGGTCAGATTGGTTCAGGCAAGATATTTTGGGTCGTGTCGGTTTGGGGGCAATCAGGGTTAGCGCTGACCTGCAGATTGAAGGGGTCCAAATCGAGAAAACTTGGGGTCAGGGTATCTAAAACTACACAAAATTAGACATTTAAGGGGTCCAAACTAGTCCAAACTGTCAATCTATGGGGTACCGGACCCCTGGAATCCTTAAAACACCATCCTTGGAGGCAATATATTTTGGGTCAGGTCTGGTCGGGACAAGATCCCCCCCCCCCCCTCCCTCTCGTTATATGTCACCAAGTATAAGGCTGAATGTTCATTGTGTAGCACTGGGAAAATGGAAAATGATCTATTTAGGCTAGAAAAAGCTAGCAAAAGTCTTCCTGTTCAATCAGAGTCGTATGTATGCATTGTCACTTTAATATCTTTATATTTTGTAAGTAACAATACTGTTGGCAAAGTTATGCCATCTGTCCATCAAGTTTGTTTCCATTCTAATGTCACCTCTGTTTCAACGTAACACTATCCAGAGCTGTGACTAGTCATCAGTTGTGTGATTCAGCTTAAACAGTTGTACACTTTGCAGCTTCAGCAAATCTTATCGTTCTCCAAAGTCAGTCAACTTACGCAACCCCAAACGTTAATAGTCAACTTGCGCAACCCCCAACGTTAAAGGGGCATTGAGAGATGTATCGATATACTAAATGAGCAAATAACATAAAGATAATCATCAACATAGCCCAAATCCAAAATGTCATACAACTCCGACATCGCCTTCATGCCAAATAAGCAAATAACGGCACTTCCGGGTTGAGATTTGCCGCGAAAGTCTGCGAGTAAAACGAGAGCATAACTTCCGAATTCAGCACCTAGTTTCGATATGATCACATCGAAACTAAGAAAATCATGACATTTTATATGATAAATGGTGAATGTTGGTAAACTGATTTCCAGGATAATTGAGGGCGCACTCCCATACTTATCTCTCAATGTTTGTTTGTTTAATCTTTCTTTATTGAGGGTAAACAGCTTCAGTGTCAAGCACTGCTTTCCAAGCAGGCCCTCATCATACAGAAAATAATACAATATTTACAAAGATATGTTCAACTATTTACACATAATACATGAATCAAACAGAAATAGCAAAATAATATAATCAAGAAGTACTTTGCACACAATTAGAGTCCGTTAATCTTAGACTTAAATTGGTGCACGGTCATGTTCTCCAGTTCAATTCTGACTGCTGCTGGTAGGCTATTCCAGGCATATGCTGCCCTAACATGAAATGTGCGCAAGCCTGAATTGGATTTAAATTTTGGCACAGCCAATGTATTACTGGTGTGATTTCTTGTAAGATGTGAATGGCTGTTATGAACAAATTCAAATTGGGCAGATATGTATGATGGACTTAAATTTCTCAAACATTTATACACAATAAGAGTTAGGTGATTATGCCATCTTTTATCAAGTTTTACCCATTTAAGTATATCTATCATATCATTTGTTGGTGTTCTAATATCAGCTGATAGAATTATCCTAGCTAAGTTATTATGAAGTACCTGTAATTTGTTATGAGACTCAGCAGAAAAGTTTGACCAAACAGTGCTTCCATAATCAAAGTGAGGAATAACTAGAGCATTTGATAGCATTACAATAGTCTGATATGGAAGAAAATGTTTCATACGTTTGATGATACCAGTTCTTTTACTGACATTTTTACATAAATAATCAACATGAGCAGACCAAGACAGGTTGCTCCTTTAATATTAAAGTGATCTATATTATGGCATCGGCATAAAGTTTTGGAAATGAAGTAAGATTTTATGTGCAAAAATCAAGGTGGAAATTCATTTTTATTTCTTTTCTTTTTTCATGCTTTACTTCCTTTTAATATCTTCAAATGCTACTGCCAACAAAAGTCCACTTTTGATGTTATTTGGAAGGGTAAAAGCAAAAGCTCTTTTGGACACAATACTGTTATTATGACTATTTACATTTTTCACAGTGCTTTTTTCCTTGTGTCAGAGATTTCTCACAGACTGAGCTTGACGCTGTTAAGCAACTGATTATTAGAAATAATCAGCCTAAATAATACGTTAATTGTTGCCTATTTCACTTCTCACTTGTTACATTAGTCCCTCTTATTTAGTGATACTGGATACTCACTGATCCTATGAATTATACAAATAAATATAGAGTGAGAGAAACCTAAATTGGAGAACAAACTGTGCTTCTGATTGCAGTCTTATCAAAGTACATGCTTGTTTTTGTACCTTTGATTATTATATACTAGCGGGTACCTGCGCATTTCTGCTTGCATAATTGTAACAAAATTGGCACCCCCCGAGTGGATCCATGTTCCCTCCGTTTTTCAAACAACACATCACATTTTCCTATGTTAAACTTGTCTCATCGTGCCCCTTTTATAATAGTACTGTAAAGTTTGTACTAAGGAGCAATGGACTGCCTGCTTTTTCCAACAACGTAGCAAAGGGTTAAACCCCAAATTTCACGGAATCTAACCTAAATCCAACATAAACCGGTTCTTCGTTGGACCCATACGGGTCTACACAGCGAATTTGAAGTCAATCTTGTGGAAAGGGGAGAACAATTCCGTACAAGAGTTGGCGATTCCGTATTTATTATATAGAATGGTGCTGCAAGTTATTATGAAGCAACTTAGACACTGCCTGCAGTTTAATTAATAGAGGACATGCTTGTTATGTAACTGAGATTATTACATATGGTGATGATTGAAGAACTTTAAATTATTGTTTTTAGAAATTAAATGTTAACTACGAAAATGTAACTAAAAGCATCAGGTTTATATTATGTTTATGGCATGGCTATCCTGTTTTTGTATCTGATATTATTACATATTGGTGATGATTGAAGGACTCTAAACTATTGATTTTAGAAATTAAACAGACAAATTTAAGTTTGAAAATGTAATTAAAAAGATTTGACACAAGCTTTAAGTTAGTATTATGTTTGTTTCCTGGCTATTGATGACTCATATTGGCAAGAGGACCCTGGGAAACGACACAAGTGCAAGGGGTTCTCTAAGGATCGCTTCAGGATATCCCTACTTCCTGGCTTGACTCCATGCTTGTTAACTCCATAGGTACTAGGGGCTGATCTTACATTGGCTCTGATTGGCTATATTGCATGATGGAATCACATGTACTATCCAATCAAAACAAATTTTCAGAGTTAACTTCATAGGTACTAGGGGCTGATCTTACATTGGCTCTGATTGGCTATATTGCATGATATAATCATTGTACTATCCAATCAAAACAAAGCTTTCAGAGTTATCTCCAAAGGTACTAAACTGCTCAAAAAAGTTTGGATTTTTTTTTTCAATCACAATTTCAATCACAATTTGTTGATTTTGGCACATTCAGATTGTGACCTCCCCATGTTCTCAAACAAGTAGCTGAGCACTGGAGCAAGGAATTGCTTCAAATTTGGTATCATTGTAAAGATGAAAATATCAGCTTTACATATATATATAACACTTAATTCCATACTTTTTTGAGCAGTTTATAATCATTGTATTTTCCAATCAAACAGCGCCTCTAGTGTTACCTCTTTTTATTAAATATTACTTTTTTACAACGTTTCCGATTTGCATGTGCTTGGAGATAGGCCTAGAAGTTGTAATTTTTAGTAATCAGGGATCTTAGGGTTATTAAGAGGAATAGCATAAGGCAGTTAAAGGTCAACCAAAATGGTGATTCAAGTATATTTTATTCAATGGGGTATGTTTAGAAGAGTATTATGCTAAAAGAATTTCTTTAAAATATTGTCCAAGGAAAAATATATACAAGAAATCAATCATAATTTCCAGTGTTTCTTTTTTAGTGTGGGATGAACTGTATACGGATGACGCGTTAGTACGTAACAGGTGTTACTCCCAACTCGGTATCGGTCCAGGTCTCGATCGATAAGTCTGCACAAACAAAAGTCATGAGTGGATGCTTACGCTATCGACCTATTGAGGTTCTGTGTGCGAGCCTGGGTAACACTCATGACGTATACAGGGTTGTAACCGGCCATCGTCAATATTTATGATACAAATTATTTATGCTTAGAAACTTTATATTTTGTTTTCGGTGCAATATTAAAGGGTAATTCTTTTTGCATTTTGATTTTTAAAATATCCTCCATCGAGAACAAAAAACTTGAATCACCATTTTGGTTGACCTTTAAGCCTATTCCTTATTGTAGACCTATTTGAAAATATTGCCATGGCCAAAAAACAATCAATAGCTTCTACTATGTTTGAAAACCACAATCTATCTATCCCCTGCCCTAAACTGCTATAAACACAAATTTTAATAATAAACATGTTTACAAATTTGTATTTTGTTTGATTGTCAGTGACACAGGAAAGGTACATCAAGGGATAATTTTGTTATTTTCCTGATGGCCCATATTTTGTTTTCTTGATTGCACAGGTAACACTTGTAGTGACACTCGCTGACAGGTCTATTAATCCAGGCAATTAAAGGTAGGTGTTCCAATTGCTGGCCTGATTTTCAACTTGGTGTTTTCTATTTTTCATGAAGGATCATTCCAAATTTTGAGTTGCATAACTTCAATGGTTCTTCTTTTAGAAGCAAAAGGTGAGATGAAATTTGGCCATTGAGTAGTACACAAACGGGCCGGGTAGTTAACCACCTTTGGCCGTAATTCACTTCATTTTGGCCTTAAACGTCTAAATGGAACAAATCTTGCGCCAAACATTTTGCTGAAATAATGGGGTTTCTTATGATATCAAATATGTTGATGGATAAAAAAAAGCGTAAGTGATCGGAACATTCACATACCTTTAAAGGGGTATGACCCAATTTTTTTAATCATGTGTTTTTGATACTACAAGAAGGCACATAATAACCCAATTTGTTTAATTATGTGTTTTCTATTTTATACTCCCTGTCATAGTTCCTTGGATATAAATTCGTGTTATTCCACATAAGCTTATTTTGTTGTTATTTGCGGGACATGGCGTCAAAATGTTTGACAGGCACGAACAACTATTCATCTCGATATGCATATTCATGAATAGCATGACTAAGGTCATGCACCATTAATCACGGCGTATGACGATTTCACGATTGACCAATTAGGATGCACAATTATTCTTTTTTAAGGGACCGGTACGCACTTCCGGGTTTACGTACATTCCCACCTACGCATTGCAATGCGCACCTACGCACATCCGTACGCAATTCACACATACGCATGATTTGATGGAATTATGTCCAAGGCATTATGACAGGGGAGTATACACGAAGGCACATAAAAAACTATTGTATTCCAAAATTTGATTTGAAATACTCCATCAGTTCTCACGATAGATCCCTAAATTCAATACTTTTTGCTTACAACATCTGAAGGAGACATCTCTCAGGCCTTATATTTTGCAGGGATGATGAGAATATAATCATTACGGGCTTTCTTCTTATTTAAATCTTAATCTCAATTTTGATGGGAAAAAGCTGAAGTGATTAACCCAAACATTTACCAATTTTCGAAGGGAAATCAGCCCATATGTTTACTGGAGGGAGGCAGATCAATAATTTTTCTATATATTTGACAGATTTGATAAAAACAGGAAAATTCAGGATTTTTAGACCCATAAATTTACAAAAAAATGCTCTGACAAGGGGTCAATAATATATCAGACGGGTGAAAAATGGGACCCTATTTGGCGGCGCACAGTGTCAGAATTAAGGGTAAAAAACTGGTTGTCCGCCGGACAACCTAGCAGGAAATGGTGGTTGTCCGGCAGGATTTTTGGTTGTCCGTATTTAAGGGGTTTATTTGGTTTAACTTAGTAACCCAATGCGATTATCAACCTTATTGCCGACAACACAGTTCCGTGTCGGAGCTAAATATGATATTATTGTGCGTTAGAGGAACCCATTTTGACCAATGATGAAACAGCGGTACTTTTATAGATGTTATTATCATGATTATTTGCGCTCCATAATCAAATGCTATTTATGATAGTGTGGCTTTATGAATAGGGCTGATCATGTAGCTTTACAATCACGACAACCAAAAACTTAATCCAGCAGCTTCAAATGTGTTATCCCTTTGGAAGCAGTTACCACAATAAAACAAATCGACCATCATCGACCGTATACAGATTTCGAAAGAAAAATATTATGTATGTCATTTTACCTATTCATAATTTAGTAGATACTTTTTATTATTTTCCGTTTTTATTATGCACGTGGAATAAAGGAAACATTAAAATGAAAATAACAGTTCTACATATTTATTTGCGAGAAGAAACCCGAAAATAATTCAATAATCATTTTTTTATATACCTAGGTACAAAACCATTTGCCCTTATTAAATGGAAAACAGTTATATTAACCAAGATACGGATTATAAACGTTACTTTAAGTATTTCTGGCTATGAGACCACCTGAATACCTCTATCAATTTATCTGAATAACAATACATTTCTTTATCTAAAATATGTGGGCAATTGACAACAACTGTTTGCAGCCAAAGTTATGCCGATATACCAGCCGCAAGTTCCCTGTCACTAGGTGCATAGTGATGACTACATCACAGTAGTACATGCACATGAAGACACGGTATTAACCTTGCAAATTACGATTCAATTCGAGTGCCTCCCCCTCTTTTGCTTCTGTTTCCTCTGACTGAAAATGGTAAATCGGCCAATGTCTGCGTATCGACTATAATACAGACTACGGCTACCACATGTATGGTATAAATAGGATACATGTTCAAATAAAGGTCCAAATGAGATCATTGAAGTACGTTGATAGATTGATAATTTCCGTATGAAACTTGAAATATATTATTATTTAGCTGTTGATTTTGTTTCATTCACAGTTCTGTAAAATATTTAAATTCATATCTTAACTTCTAGAAAGACTTCTGGTTGCCTGCCGGACAACTGCAAAAGTAAATGTTGGTTGCGCGGTGCTCATTTTGGTTGTCCCGGGCAACCGGACAACTACTTAATGCGAACGCTGGCGGCACATCCCCGTAACCTCACATCCACTAAGTACCCCTCGGGTGGTGCCCCTTTCAAATTGCCTGACTGAAACTGCAATGCCCTCAATTTCTTAATTTTGAAGGGGGAGGCTTGTAGATGGAACTGAAATTAAAGTCCTGTAATAATGTATGGTATGGAAGGTGTTTGATCCCAAGCATAAGAGTACACACCACCAAATCATATTTTGCATTCTGACATTACACGGCAGTGTTTGAAATTAAGATTGATCCCACCATAAGTCTAAATTTAACATCCTAGAAAAGGTAATAAATGCTGTTAATGTACCTAAATGTTCCATAATTTTGCATTTGTAGGTTATTTCCTCCACATCAGGCCCAAAATCTAAAGCTTTTTCTTGAATGGTATCATTTTACACGATTTCACTGTTTCCACCAATTTAGAGCTAGAATCTCTGATCTTAGGATAAAGGCAGTCTGTCGTACCTAAGATAGATATCATTGGTCCGTAGCGAAAAAAAATGCTGGTTACCCCCACAAAAGTGATTGTGTTGAAGCAGAAGACATATAGATCTTCAATAAAAACAATGATTTGAATGAACCAGTTTGCTCTAATAGTGAACAAAATTAACACAAACTTGACCTCTTAACCACACAAAAGCAATAGTGAACTGATTTGGTGGTGTGGGACCATAAGGGACCAAACATTTGATGATCATTGTACATGGCCATGTGCAGGCCTAGAAATAGCACCCGCCCTCCCGCCCATAGCGGGTAACTTTGGCTTTGGGCGGGTGAAGCTGCAAAAGTACCTGACCGACTGGCGGGTACATTTTATAGAACTCACATTGTAAGTGATTTACACAGGCTGGTGGAATTCCTACCGGGCAGTATTTCTGTGAGTTACCTGCTCAACTGGCTGGTTAAACAAATTTCCAGTCCTGGCCATGTACAGTTGCTCATACCAATAAAAAACTAGCTTCATGCTTAGACACATAAAACCTTAAAAGCAGTCTGTTGCTGCTTTATATTTCACCAAGTGCTTCTGCAATTATTTCACAGACACATAACAATTTTATTAGTGCTGATGAATAACTTCTGGGCAACTCCCATATCATGAATTGCCACAACATGAATGACAAGTTGACGCTGGGTGCGCCATGAATCAAATCAAGCCACTGGTTTTATCAATTGAATCAAGCCAACTTTTCTTACTTTAATTTCATTTCAGCCTGCATGCTTATAAGTTATAGGCTTTTTAAGCCGGGCCCGAGCATATTGCTTGAGCCGGGTCCCTTCAGGATCCAAGCATGTGTCCTTAACGCCCGGCCTTGTAAACAAACAAACAAGTAAAGCCATTTTTGAAAACAAACAAATAAACCAACAGATCTGAAAATTGTGTCTTAAGTCTTTGCTCAAGTCAACAAAACATTGGGACAACATTGCTTTAAACAGGTAGGATATACTAGGCCACTGCCCAGGCAAGTCTTTTGAAGTAATGAAATGACAAAATGAGTCCAGTTGAATCGTCAGTGACTTTTGTAAAGTCAGCAAAACTTGTTACTCGAGTCATAGTCGTCAACTTCAGTTGGCACAACATTGCTTCAAACAGATAGGTTTAACAAGGCCACTGCTCCAAAGTTTTTGAGTTTTGAAACAGCAAACTGTGTTCAGTTGAATTGTTTCTCTCAGTGACTCAAGTCAGACGGTTAGTCAAAGCTATCAACCTGTGTTGGCACAACATTAATTAACAAGGCCACTGCCCCAATTAGTTTAGAATGACAAATTGAGTCGAGTCAAGTCTTTAACTCAGTGGCGGCCCAGTCACAACCTTTGCCTCCCCTAGCTTCCCCCAGTCAGCTCAAGTCCCAACCCATTTTGGCCCCCAAACAATAGAAAATGTTGAGTTTTAATGTCAAAATTACTTAAAATTGGTCAACAAAACATGTGAGTCAAGATGTACTCATGTTAAAGCCATTGACTGGTGTTAACATGCCCTACCGGTACTTCAAGAAGTTTAGGGTAAACTAGGCCACTACTTCGAAGTGTTTTACATTTTTGAAACAACAAATTGAGTCTGATTGATTCGTTGCTCTCAGTGACTCAAATCAAGTCAACAAAACAAGCGAGTCAAGATGTACTCATGTTAAAGCCATTGACTGGTGTTAACATGCCTTACCGGTACTTCAAGCAGGTCAGGCCGCTGCTTCAAAGTGTTTTTGATTTTTTGAGACAAATTGAGTCCGGTCAATTCAAATCAACAAAACATGCGACTCAAGATGGACTCGCGTTAAAGCCATTGACTGATGTTAAAGCACTACTCATTCTCCCTATCAGGTAGGGTAAACTAGGCCACTGCCCCCTCCCAGCACTTTTCAAGTTCCCATCCACCGTATCAAACATAGTGTTTGTGTGCGCAAGGATAGCAAACTTTGACGTCATACAAGAAGTTGTTATTCTCAATGGGATTCTGTAACGCACTGAATCTGATACAGCATGTTTCCTAATGGGTCAATTAACTTTGCCATTTATGACCAGTGTTATCATAATAGAGACTTCTTGTGGAAGTATTGAAAATAAGAACATATCTGAAGTGGGATGTGCCAGTTTCTACTTTTATCAAAGCAGTCCATTGATGAGTAGGACTGTAGGTTTGCCGGACACCTTGTGTGCACAGACCACTGTTACGGGTTAGGTTAGGAAACCCTTATGACTTTGACCTAACCGCCCCCCCCCCCCCCACCCCCACCCCACCCAAATGCAAAAAATAATACTTTCAAGCACACATGCAGTTAGTTTTCAATGGTGCAATCAACCGAGCCTATAAAGTGAGCGCGGTATACTGCACGAAGGAGTAGCTGAGGGTCGTGGGTGGGACGGTAGGCTGACGTGCGGGTGGTGTTTTCTCTTCAAAAATTTTGATCCCGATTAAAAACCTGGTATGGGGATAGTAGACTAGTCAAAATTGCCATTTATTTGACGATACCCGGACACTGCGTCTATACGCTGGTTTTTTGTTTTAAAATACTAATTAAGTATTCAATAACCACCAACAAAAATGCACAAAAATGTACTATTGGGGAACTCTTTATATAAGAGGTTAAAGTTGGAACCGTGAGGGGGAAATCCAAAAAATACTATCTTTGCAAGTTTCAGTCAGACCTTTTTTCTGTTGGGACACTCAATAGTTCATCAGCCGTCACATTTAATTCATGCCTTGCTATTCATAGAGATAATACTACCTCAATAGAGCACACTACAATTCAATACGGATTAGGCCTGGCCGGTTAGTTCTGATAGACTGGTTATTATATAGTGTGTCTCAAATGAAAATAAATAGCTCTATCTAATAATTTATAGGCTTTATCTTCGCTATATAAAGGCAATATGGTTGGGTTTAACAACGGTATATTAAAACAAACATTTATTTTATTAGTTCACAGTGTTGTTTTATTTTGTGTTACTCTTCTTTTAACAACAATAAATAAACGTTTCACAATACAACATTGTTCAAGCATACACTGTTAAAAAATGTTGTTAAATTAACGGTAAAAAGGCTGGCAGCCAATCTGCCAACAAACCCCTGTAAAATTTACATTGTACTGTAAAAATTTACAGTAAATAGCTGTCAAATTTAATAACGGGACACTGTAAAATGTTACAGTTTCTTAAACCAATTGCTGTAAAAATGCACAAAAGACAATATACTGTATATTTTACAGTATTTTGCTGCTTTTTTACAATGCAAAGTAAAATGTACAGGTGTTTGTTGAAAATGTTGTAAAATTAACGGTAAAAAGGCTGGCAGCCAATCTGCCAACAAACCCCTGTAAAATTTACATTGATGAAATTTAGGACTTGGTCAAAAAACTGACATTTTTTTATTTGTGTGTAGCTAATGTTGAGAATGTCAAGTCTTAAGCCACTAGCTCAACTTTTCATTTTAGTCAACGATGGCTTAAAGAATCAAGTGTGAAAAATACAGTATTTGACGGTTGTTTTAGAAACGGTGAAATACTGTCATATTCCCATCATTTGACAGTGTTTTACATGTAAATTCTACAATGATTTTTTACGGTGTAAGTGTATAATTTAAAATACATTTTCATGTTGATGAGGCGATTTACTACAATAATACAAGTAACTGCAAATATTAACCGTGTGTTGATAACAAAATAAATTGAGTCATACATATCAATTGCGCTTGATTTGATATTAATTAACTGTGTGTGTATTTCCATAAGAGAACGGTCCTCATTTAGTTCCTTGATTTAGTTCCTTATATAGTATAAAAACTTAATTATAAGTATATGAATATCTTTCATCTATGAAACACATATTGTATGCGTACTTCAATGGGAATTAATCAAACACAGATAATAGCAACCAAGTATATTGATAAAATAAGTTATATGTCATGTCAATAGGATAGTAATATATATATATATATAATTGAAGTTCTATCCTTTATTGAGTTCCATTTAGACAAACCATTATTACACTTTTTTAGAATAAATATGAATATGTCCAACGGTAAAAATCTAAAAATGATGAAAATGCTAATTATATATACTGACATCACTTAAACACCGTAAAATCGACATTATTTGCGTTTCTTTGAAATAGTACCTGCCGCCAAAATGAAAAGGAAGGGTTATTCTGGCATACAAAGAGAATTTATCCTTGCACGTAAGTTAAACCAAACGGCAGACGAACCTTTAAATTATAGACAAAAATATTGTCTCTTTTCTTAAAAGTTAAGACAGCAGCAAAGACAAAATTCCTGCAAATTATATATCATTTTGATTGAAAAAGTATCTGTAAGTTAATTTCCAATATACACAAAGTTAATTATATAAAATTAGTTTCAATAAGTAAAAGAACCACAGATTCTTTTTCTGAATTTGCAATTGATAGTTAAATTAATGATGACTGAACCAATATAAACATATCTGTTCACTTGTTTGAGTTGCCAGTGAATAACATTTACGTTTTGTACATAGTTAAATGAAATGTTAAAACGATTATCAAAAATAAGGCTGTATCTTGCGTGCGAAACTAACATGATTATGTTGGACACATCAACGTTTAGAATAAGCATTAAAAGTATTTCCTTTTAAAAAAGTGCACCTGCATCGGACTTCCTTGAGGAGTTCTGGGGGTGCTGCCGATTTGTCCGTCATTATAGGGGTAACGGCCGCATCCGTAGAAGTCTTAAATCCATAATCTTCCTTTTCCAGGACAGTGCGTAGATATTTCCACGTCGTGACTTGATGGTGGACTCGTAGACTATGGAAAAAACATGCGCGGCTTGTAGGTGGCATACGCTCGACGGTTACATATTTGGTGGATAGAATGTTGAGGTTGTCTAGTGACGATGTTGCCTTTCCCCCACTGTACATCGCCTTTACAAACAATTCCCCAGCTGTTGCAACTGCCTCCTTTGATGCGTTTCGTTCCCCGAATACACCAATTACATGTCTCAGATCCGAAGACGCCTGTAACTCCTTGAAGGGTTTGGCTTCCCAATACCGAAAGGCTTCGACGTAAAAAACAATTGGCTATGAAATCGAATTCAAAGTTGTAATTTCGAAGACGTCTTTTATGCTCTGGTTCTGCACAATTCCTTTTAGATGTTGGTGGCTGCTCTTTATCACCCTTTCGTCGGTTATGGGCAGTGTATTTTTTGCGACACTTTTCATGAAGAAAGTACATTTCCTTGTCGTCATATGGTCCATTGCATAGGCCATCTTGTCTCCACTGTGACGCTTTTATTATTGCCTCTGCACCCTTTCTTCTAATTTTGCGGATATCGCCGTATGTCTGTCATTCATTCATTTTTTTTTTCATTCATAAAAGGTTTATTAAAAAAGGCCATAGCAGTCATGAACTGAATTGCGGCCAGTATACAATAATACAACAATATCATTATCAAGAAATTCAAAACTATACACAAAATATAAGCAAATAGACAAAAATATACATTAAACACACCATACTATATGCACAAAGTAACCACGTCAAATTAAGAACCACAGAAATGCAATCTAAATTAAAAATATTGCACGTGAGATATTAAAAAGTATTTAATTTTAGGGTAAATGACATATTGGAGATAAAATGCACTGCTACTACTCAAGACTCTTGCTATTCCATAGATCAGTCATGTATACCATCAGGCTGTTTTTGTAACGAGTTGTATTGCACTTTTGGGTTGACAGTTTGTTAGCACCACGCAGATTTCTCTTATGTACACTAGCTCGGGTAGGTGGAATCCAACCACTGAATTTTTCGGATTTCATTAGTGAGTTAAAAAAATTCAAGCAAAGTTGCTTCCTTCTAGTATAAAAATAATTTAATCCACATACATCAAGAAGAAAAAAAAATTTAATCCACATACATCAAGATGTCGACATACCATGCACTTCTTCATGGTGAAGACATGATTGCCTGTTTGAGGAGACCCCTGTAAAGATTTAGGGTGAAATTGTACTTTAGGTCTTAGATTCTGGACTTAGGTCTTAGATTGTGGACTGCACTAGCATTGTTCGATACTTGAACCCCCAATATCGTTCGATCACAAAGTCAGAGTTCAAGCATCGGACGATACTGGCATATATAAAATGATTTGCAGAGGTCTGGAACAATTATTTCCAGTATCGTTCTATACTGGGACAAATCACTCATGGTAACACGTCTACAGATTCTACCAATACTGGAACATAAAAACGTTCCAGTATTGCTCAATACAGGAACAGTAATATCGTAATATCGTACCGGTAATACGATACTGGCAACTTTTATGTGCCAGCATCTGGGACCAAAAGTACAAGTTCAATTACAAGTACAAGTTCCGAATTTAGTATCATATGTAAGTTTTTGTGGGTTTTTTTCAATAGTAAATACATCATTATCTTATTCTTACAATGTTTTAAAGGCTTTTAATTTTGTGTTACATTTTGTAATAACCATTAGAAAATGCCACCTGTGGTAATGGTTTAAAGGTATACGTATATGACGTGGCATTTGAAATTAGTTAAAACGACATTGTAAATAGTCACTGGTTCGAACAACGTCACAAGTTGAGATGATCATTTACAGACAAACGTATAGTTTATGTTTTAGTTATGCCAAGTATTCGACATTTAGCCTTGGCATTATAGAATTAGAATAACTATTCTAAATTCTGAATTAGTTCTGCCTCCCAGCAACTTTGTTTTCATGCATTTTTGACAGTTATATTATATTACCTCGAATGCTACGGTCAACATACTACTCGTATAGCATTAGCATCAATCACAACAGGATAGTTTATTTCATTTATAAACATGATAAAGTGGACATTTAAACAATTCAAATTCCCAAGAGTTGAAGATGTTCTATCCTAAAGGGTATTTGGCAAAAGCATAAGAAATAAATATCAAAGTACATAACAATGATCATATAATGATATTTAAGATAAAGAACAGCTTCATATAGTCTACATAATGTATACAATGGTTTGTTTTCTCTGAGGTTCCGATCATCTAATGCAACATGAAATAACAATATTACAAAACTTATGATAACGTCACAAGTTTGCTGGTAGATATAGTTGCAAAGGGTGAGGATTACAACGGCACTGGAAGTTTTTTAAAGTCAAAGTAGGGGCAATTATATACCACCATGTAAGCGCAGCGAGCGGAGTGAGGTTTGGGGACCGATTCAGAACCGCGAGAAATTGGAATATGCTCTTTTGAGGAGCGTTTCTCAGCCATTTCAGACCTCATTAACCCGTATTGTTTTCAGAAATCCTTTTTTTGTGCTATAATGATCGCTTGAAATTGCGTTCAGGTGGGTGCCAAGAGACCAATGTGTGTGAGTTGCGGCATGTAATATGTGGGCCCAGTAATGTTTGAAGTTAGGTGCTCGCTGAGGGCATTTCTAGGCCGTTTATTGTTCTTACATTCCATATTATATTGTCTGACGTTTTTGTCGGCATTATAGGTATCATCAATGGTGTTGGGTAATGAGAAAACCTAATGCTGTGGGGCTCGGGCTCCGCTTACGGGCGTATTTAAGGTTGTCAACAGTGTGTGTGGGGTGGGGGAGGAAGGGCAATGGCCCCTGGCCATTTGGTTCGCCGTTGGGGGTTTGATGCACATAATTATAGGATCTACTCCTATTTTTCTCCTTATTTACTCCACCTTTTAGTTGTTTAATATACCGTAAACATACACCCGTGTACGTTTCACACTCAAATCCACTTGCTCCGTCATCAATTAAACATTCAATCCATAACGTAGTCGTCTTCTTGTGATAAGTGATTACTACCAATATTGCCGACCATACCATCTCGCTTCATATCAGATGACAAACACCTATTTTGGCCGTTTAAAGGGGTCATTGAATAGCTTAATGTTTCAATACATGAATTATACCAGTTAATATATCACTACCGATGACATATCGATTACCAATAAACATAACAAGCTACAAATATCTATAAAATGTATCGTATACCGTATCATACTTACAACATGTTCTTCGATGTGTGTTTTGAATGGAGATTTTCTGTACACGCAGCTCGTAGTCACACTTAATCACCGCATGTCATCATTTCGATGGAACGCCATCGTATCAATATCGCTAAAGACGCAATAATGTACCCTCAACTTTAAACCCTAATTCCAAGAGTTCCCCAAGAGTAAATTTTTGTGCATTTTTTTTGGTGGTTATTGAATACATCCTTGGCATTTTAAAACAAAAAACCAGCGTATAGGCGCAGTGTCCGGGTGGTGATGGAGAAATGACTAGTCTATAGGGTTATTAGACATAATTGCATTGATTTGAAGCTATACAGTACAGACTCAAGTGGAAGCATTACAAGAAGATTAATAATATATATTTGATACTGATATATGCAATAAAGAGCCATAGTTTTTATAAATTGCCCCTCAATAAGTAAGTGTGGCCTACTGTAATAGGCCTATCTATTTCTAACTTCAGATTCAGTCATTTGGTAGAACTAGGCCTATATGTAACCCTAACCCAACTGAGTACCTTGCTTAAAATTTAAAAAGAGCAAAATCTACATTAGTAGCTCCCGCTTCTCAAGTGTATCTCATTGTGTCATCATGGAAGGGCCTATATTTATGGTGACGTAGCTTTATAGGACTGGAACTCCATACGGGAGTAGAACACAGGTTTGAATCTGGCTGCCAGCAGAGCCGATTCCATCCTCTCATTAGATGTATTAATATACCTCCTGACCAGCCTAAGAAATGGCTTACATTAAGGCCAAACAAAAATAGGTTTGTCTCAAGCTTGCGCGCATTGGTTTTGAAATGCCAAAAATATCGTGTCTGAAATGCAGGAAATTGTAAAATCAATTTTTTTTTTCCCTACAAATTTTTATTTCAAGTTTTTAGTACAAAATCGGCAGATTTGCCTTTTCTCAAACTTTTACATGACTCAGTTCTTCAAAAAACGCTGCACAATTGTTCTTTATACAACTACATCACAATATTCATTTCAAATAGAGAAAAACAATATCAGAAAGTGTCAATGATTGCAAATAGTAAGCGTAAAAATTTACACACACAAAAAAAGTTTAAAAAAAGGAAAAGGGAAGACAAAAAACTGCGTGCGTCGCCTGATTTTGAAGCCTTTGCAAGCTTTGAGACAAACTTCTTTTTTTTGCCATCACAAGACATTGAACTATCATACCGTACTAGTACACCGCTGTGTTATTGCATCATGAGCATGCATTGGGCCTCGAGTGGCAGCTCGGACGGACACTGGATTGGGGTAGTCAGAGATTGGGGTAAACAGAGTATCTATTACTAGATCTACCCTCTCATTTGCCCATTTTTCTGATATAGTTTTTAATATTTCCAAAACCAAATCACCACATTGAGCGTTAGAGTTAATAGAAATGTGACTTGTACTTTTCACTCCTTGATCAAAACAATGTTTGTATCTGTTGTCACAACCTACAGTTCTGCTTCATGCCGCCATCAACTGCACTTTCCCTACTTTACACATCTTTCCGACTTAAATTATCCCATATCATAGACAAGATTCATAATCGGAAAGTATTCTTTGCCAACCGTCATGTCACTTAGGCCAATAACAAAAAAGAAGTTGTGTTGCCCTCAAGTGCTAAAAATTGAAAATTGGGTCGGTCGGTCGGTCAGATTTTTTCTTCTTTTTTTCTTGGCTGAAAAATAAATGGTTTATATTGAGACAAAATTGGTATAGGCCCTTAGTCAATTTAACTATATAATGTTTCTAGTGTGATAATAGTCTAAAAAACATTTATTCAAGCTTACTTATACATTTCGATTAAAAAAAAAATGAAAAATGAACAATTAGGGCAACACAATCTTTTTGTTGTTGTTGCCTTACGCAAGTATCATATTTCATAAAAGCTCACAGCGTGACTTCTGTAAGGAAGCAAGTTTGACACAGAGAGATTCATGTGTTACATTTGAGTTTGAGCTATTTCAGAGTTTGGAGTTGAGTTTAGATTTCTGGTTGAACATGTATATTGTTTTAGGGTTTATGTGAGTTTTCAGTGGCGTAGCTAGAGCGGGAGGGGGTGGTTGGGGCAATATCATGAGTCTGTTGGTTGAGATTGTTTCTATTGGTTCATTTGACAAGGGGAGTCATGGAATATGACTATCAAATTAGTTGTCGGTTCACTTTTATTTCATGCTCCTCCAATAGGAAAAATCTAGCTAACGCCACTGTGAGTTTTAGTTGGAAAATAAGTTGCATTGAGTAGTGTGGGCTTAGGAGATTGAGTTAAAACTATGAGATGATCGTGTGAGTATGAGCATGAGTTAGGTAAGAATTTGAGTTACATGAAGTTAAGGTTAGTGTTTTTGATCATTTCGAGGTTGATTTAGGGCTTGAGTTATATAAGATATATTTTGAGTAAATATATTGACTAGATACATTATATAACTAATTTAAAGTTTGCGATAGTTTGCAGTGATAGTTGGGTTAGAGTTGGAGCTATAGTAGCGGTACTGACCTTTCAAATGAAATCTTTGTGTTTAGGATTATCATGATTTCTTGTTATTTTATCTTGCAACTAAATCATCATCATCATTAATACGCTCTTCGTCCTAATTGGACATTGCGTGCTTAATTAGCTAGCAATTAACATCCATAAATGTCCATTAACGTGCGTTCATAAATGGATGCCCTCTTCTGCTAGGATAGATATTACAACTAAATATAGACATTTTATGTGTAAAGATTTATAAAACAAGATTTAAAAAAACCATTAAACATATTTATCATTTCATTTTCAAATCTTGTTGTAATCCTGCTACTTTTCTACTAATGCATAGTTGAATCAGTTCAAAATTTCTTTTTATCTCTCCGCACCCATAAGTAATCCAAGCGTACTCATGTGATTATGGCCAAACACACACCGTTTTGGTTGCATGCATACGTCATGCATATGATGCACAGTGTGCTTGATGATGCCATCATTTGTTCCTGTGTCCTTCTGTATTCATTCGCTGCTGTCAGGAGGCTTCACCAATTTGGAACTGTACCGTACACTGTACTCTTCCTCTTTGCAGTGACGTCAGTACATTGAAGATGGCTGGTACCTCAACCAGACTGCATGTGTTCCCTCCTGATGAAGAAACACTATCTCTGCAGAAAATGCTGCGTCAGTCACTGGAATATAATTTGACGTCACTGCACAGCGGATGTGAAATGAACTAGATACTTAACACTTTTCACGCGGCAGTCGTCTGCAGACGACATTCCAAAATTTCACAAAATGTTTTAAAAATATTGAATTTCAGTATCATATTTGGAATCACTATGACAAATGCATTAAAATAAGTACAAACATGCCTAGTATGGATTCAGTAATCCTTGAAATAGACCTTAAAAGTTGGGAAAGTTTTCTAAACAAATTGTTTTGTATATATATGGTAAAACTAATCGCTGCCGCCGCCGTGTGGAAAGTGTTAAGTTTCAGCCCTCACTACTCTTCGCTTACATGGTTTAATTGACATTCATGTTTCATAGATAACACCACCTAGCCGTACTAGTCCCTAGCTTCTTCTGTATATCCTGTATAGACACATGGATCAAAGACATTGCGAGGAGCGCGTCTACAAATTGCTTAACAACAGACACTCGGTTGTCGCTGATAGAATTCTCGTGGGGGAACTTGGGATTTCTCGCCTACTTTATGGACTTTTTGTAAGATGATTTACATGATTTGGGATTTATGGGATGCATTATGTAACATTACATAATTCATGACAAGGTTTCAGGCTGCCATATTCCACAAGAGGTGGAAGCTCAATACGCAAGACTGATGGGGGTGAGGATGACTATCAGATTGAGAGTATATACAGGCCAGGGTGTCCCGTTTCCCCCTAGTTTATTCCCCCACTTTCCCTGGACCAGTTCTGATCGGACCAATTCCAGATGGAAACTCCGTTTCTAATGAGATTTTGTAGGTCAGGTTATTTGCTATCCGTAACTAATACTATCACATTTCGGATTAAAATTCACAAAGCATGAAAAGCATTCCCCATTCGGCACTGTTGCCTAACGACTCGAGTTAATGACTTGACTTGACTTGACTTGGACTTGACTTGAGTCACTAAGGGCGCGTTCCCACTGTGGCTGTTTGATACCAGGACGTGGACTCGATGTTACATCGAGTCTACTTCCAAGCCTAGTGGGAACGCGAAATAAGGGGTTTCGACCCTACATCCACGATGTAGGGTCGAAACCTACTCGAAGAGGTAGTCTCGCACCTAGGACGTGGTATCAAAATCGCTAGTGAGAACGCGTTTTACTTATCGTATGTGGACTCGTACCACTTGTTCCACAATAACAAGCGTGTTGTGCTGCGTTAGACTGCGCCGCCGTCAGTCGCGCGCTTCAAATTGCAATTTCACGCGGCCAAATGTCATGCACGCGTGGTATTTACGCAGTAAGTACGCACAGCGCACTCGCTTAAACTTGTAAACAAGTAACATCCGGGTAAGTGGACTCGATACCACATCGGTATTTTGATGTATTTTATCACACAATGAGAACGCAACATCAATGTTATGCATGTAGACTCGCACTAGGTATGAGTCCACATTCGCACAGTGAGAACACGCCCTTAGAGCAATGACTTGACTGACCTGTGACTCTGTTTCAAAACTTTTCAGTTGAGTTGACATGACTCAAGAGTCACTTTTCCAAAAGACTTGACTTGACTTGGAGTCACTTATCCAACAGACTTAACTTGACTTGATTCACTTTTCCGAAAGACTCGACTTGACTCGGAGTCACTTATCCAAAAGACTTGACTTGACTTGATTCACTTTTCCAAAATACTTGACTTGACTCAGAGTCACTTATCCAAAAGACTTGACTTGACTTGATTCACTTTTCCAAAAGACTTGACTTGACTTGATTCACTTTTCCAAAAGACTTGACTTGACTTGATTCACTTTTCCAAAAGACTTGACTTGAATCACTTTTCCAAAAGACTTGACTTGACTTGAAGCACTTTTCCAAAAGACTTGAATTGACTTGGAGTCACTTATCCAAAAGACTTGACTTGACTTGATTCATTTTTCCAAAAGACTTGACTTGAATCACTTTTCCAAAAGACTTGACTTGACTCGGAGTCACTTATCCAAAATACTTGACTTGACTCAGAGTCACTTGTCCAAAAGACTTGACTTAACTCAGAGTCACTAATCCAAAATACTCGGAGTCACTTATTACTTATCACTTATCTAAAAGACTTGACTTGTGACTTCAGCCTGGTGCTCAACTGGTTTGAGTAAGTTGGGTCTATATTTGTTTACCATCAAAATGCAACACTTTCTGCCAAGAGCAGTGCGATTAGGCCAAAAAAAAATTGTTATGTTGTCCTCGCCAGCTTTCAGAGAGGAGGGGCGGGCGGGCGGATTTTTAAATTTTTTAAAATTTTTTTTAAAATTTTTCTTTTACCAGTAGAAGCTCAAAGTGCAGCCAACAAGAAGTTAAAATCACTCTAAGAGCCGCACATATATGTTATAAACACTTAATTTAATATCAATGCCATTTAAACTGTTAAAAAAAAAAATCTGAAAAAAATCTGGAAAAAAAAAAAAAAAATCTGATTTAAAAAATAAAAAAAAACGGCGATTTTTAAAATAAAAAAAATCTGAAAAAAAAAAAAAAATCGGAGCGGCCCTAAAATGACGAGCGGGCGGTCGAGGACAACATAACAATTTTTTATTTTTGGCCTTACAGCAGATCACATATCGCCCTGAAATTTAGACATTCTGTTAAGACTACTTCTTGGCTATCAAATAGTCAAATTACAGCATTATTGATTATGAATTGGCTGAGATACTCAGGATAAAGTAGGGAAGTGCAAAACATGTTTTACATCGTTTATCCTGTATTCCTTATTTTCTTGTCAGGTCAATATTAGCAAGACACTTTAAAGGTAGATGACCCGATCACATTCCGATTTTCAACTTGAAGTTTTCTATTCTACATGAAAGGTCATCCTTAAAAAAGTCGTGTTCCAAAGTTTGAGTTGCATAGCTCTAATGGTTCTTATTTTAGACGCACAAGATGCTGTGAACTGTACCCATTGAGTAGTACACAAACTATATCGGTGGTTACCACCATTCGCGGTAATTCGACGTTATTTCATCGATTTCTCCGTAATTATACCGATTTAGGCCGTCAAATTTCAGTATGATGATGAGAAAAATACGAGCTTTCATATGATATGAAAATCTCCGTATGTTTGAAATAATTCTGTGTTACGAAAATGTGATCGGGTCATCTACCTTTAATAAAAACCCATTGTACTTAAATAATGGGAAACAAACTCATCATTCTGAGAAGAATATGTCATGTTAAAGATAAAATCTGGCTACAACTGCTATCATATAAAAACTGAGCACATTTACAATAAATTAGTTGATAGTTAATGACACAGCTTGAATATCCAAATTACGAAGTCTGTTCCCGCCCTTCTTTCTCTCTTATATGTAAGTAATAAATATAAGTATGGTACAATATTCAAAAGATGAACAAATGAAGTAGTCGTGTAAAGGTAGGAATTATTTTGTATGAATCATTCATTGTTAATTTGTGATGGTGACATTATGGTGCAGCTCGACCCTCAACATGCTGTCCTTGTTTCAAGACGCATCAACGAGCACATTCCCGCATGAGAAACACTACTCGACTCTTCATCGGTGTGCGCCTTATTCCCTAAACAGCATTGGTGATCCAGTTCCTAAGATCTTGGAGATTAGTTGGTGGTGTCTGGAAAACTTGAGACTTAACATTACCCCAAAGAAAAAGGCTAATGGTGAACATTACCCCAAAGAAAAAGGCTAATGGTGTAAGTTCTAGAGAGCGAGTAGGCCACTCTGTAGCATGTCCAAGACCAACAACTCTGTTTATAGGACGAATGATGTAAATCGTGTTTTGCACTTGTCTACTTATATCTTTAATATCTCAGCGAATTCATAGTCGTTATTGCTGTCATTTGCCTTTGTGATAGTCAAGAAGTAGTCCTAACAGAATATCTAAGTTTTACGGCGATATGTGATTTGCTGTGGTCGTACAGCTCTCAGCAAAAAGTGTTGCGTTTTTTTTGATACACCCTGTATATTGGTAGCGGTAGGGAAAAAATGCAATCTCGTTTTTTGCCTACTCCTACATAACAATGCAACGCAACCTCTTGAGGGTGTGTTGCCTGGTTCTCTATGTACATATAACATATCGGTGTAGGGAAAATATGCAATCTTGTTTTTTTTGCCTACCCTATATAAAGGCCTACTGGAAGGTAACGGCGGAGTTATTAGAAATGTGCACTAACAGGTTACGATGGACAACTTCCTTTATGTTTCTAAGCCATACACTATTGACAGGATTAACTGGTATCAGGGGTAATGTAATCATGTTGTGATTGAATGCAGGAAAGTATTCATACACTAATCAGTGAATGACATGACAGGTGATCAAGTAAATTAAGTATATCTGACATGCAGTACAATCAGTGATCGATGTTCGTGAAAAAATGTGTGTAGCAAATTGTTGTCAAATTTGTTGTTCAAATTGATAAACTGTTACATTGAAATGCATAGTTTAAAACTGATATACACGAGCGTGCACTGTGCATCATATGCGTGACTCATGCGTGCGACCAAATCGTGGGGTAAAAATCGCCCAGCGCCTGCTTATCTTGAGCCTTGTATAGCATATCGGGGTAGGGAAAATACGCAATCTTGTTTTTTGCCTACCCTATATAGGCCTACTGGAAAGTTACGGTGGAGTTATTAGAAATGTGCACTAACAGGTTACGATGGACAACTTCCTTTATGTTTCTAAGTCATACACTATTGACAGGATTAACTGGTATCAAGGGTAATGTAATCATGTTATGATTGAATGCAGGAAAGTATTCATACACTAATCAGTGAACGTCATGACAGGTAATCAAGCAAATTAAGTGTAACTGACATGCAGAACAATCAGTGATCGATGATCGTGAAAAAATGTGTGTAGCAAATTGTTGTCAATTTTTTGTTAAAAATTATAAACTGTTACATTGAAATGCATAGTTTAAAACTGCTATGAAATGCAGTTTAAAACTGCTATACACGAGCGTGCACTGTGCATCAGATGCGTGACTCATGCGTGTGACCAAATCGTGGGGTAAAAATCGCCCAGCGCCTGCTTATCTTGAGCCTTGTATAGCATATCGAGGTAGGGAAAATACGCAATCTTGTTTTTTGCCTACCCTATAGGCCTACTGGAAGGTAACGGCGGAGTTATTAGAAATGTGCACTTACAGGCTACGATGGACAACTTCCTTTATGTTTCTAAGCCATACACTATTGACAGGATTAACTGGTATCAGGGGTAATGTAATCATGTTATGATTGAATGCAGGAAAGTATTCATACACTAATCAGTGAACGTCATGACAGGTAATCAAGCAAATTAAGTATAACTGACATGCAGAACAATCAGTGATCAATTTTTGTGAACAAATGTGTGTAGCAATTTTTTTCCTAAAAATGATAAACTGTTACATTGAAATGCATAGTTTAAAACTGCTATACACATTTCAGATTGTATAGCAAATTCTGCAAAGTGTGGAGTATAATTTAGCGATGCGACACTGGGTAAATCGTACCCTGAGTACAATGTAAAAAGTACTGGAAGTCTTTGCCATTTCCAAATGTTACCTCGATGGGAGGGGGACTTCATATAATATTTATTCAGTGCATGAAATTCTTGTTATCAGAATCAGAACTTTTGCAAATGTTAACCCCCTTACAGGCATGCTACCATTCTGGGTTGCTAGCTACCTCCAGTTCTCTTGTGAATTTGACATGGCTACAATTTAAAGTTTTACAAATCAGGTTTTTGCATCAGTGTGTTTAAATGCACACATAACTTCCACCAATTTATTATTTAATCTTTCTTTATTGCAGGTAAACAACTTCAGTGTCAAGCACTGCTTTCCAAGCAGACCCTCAAAATATATCAATATAATCAATGCACTGGTATTTGTTCTCCTATGATCAAAGAAGAAAGCTAGCCTGTGAGGGCTGAAGTCACCTTCAACTTGAGTTGACACAGGGTGAAGTCACTGTTTTCCCCCTAAAATAAAGGGGCATTGAGAGATACTTATTGGAGTGCGCTCTCAATTTTCTTGGAAATCAGTTTTTTTGCACCTACGTAATATTTAGGCAAGTTAACTACCATTTAAAAGCGTTTACCCTAATTCTTTGTCTATCTCGTACAATTTGACAAGTTGGTCATTTCGATGTAGATCACATCGAAAATGTCAGCACCACACACCACATAAATGGCTTCAACCAAATGTCTATCTAGCGCCATCATTCAACCCTTTTCCCATGAATTATTATACTTCGGGGTTCCTAGACGTACCTTATCTATTCCCATAACACAAAACAGCGGCGGCGCCACAGGGGGGGGGGGGCTTATGGGAAAAAGGGAAAGAAAAGAAAAGGGAAAGAGAATAAAAGGGAAAGAAAAGAGGAAAGAAAAGAGGAAAGAAAAGAGGAAAACAGAGGAGCCTATAGCATTTGAAGATGAAGATGATGAGTTGATGATGTGATGATAAAATGACCAAACAAAGTGAGTAACCAAAGGAGCCCGCCCCGACATAGCCCAACATAAAAAATAATAACAATTTAAATGTAACAAAAAATAACCTCAGCAGACGGGGACACGAATGGCAGTAAATGTTGAATCTCCGTTAGTATTAATGTTAAAAAAGGATTTCTATGTTGGCACTAAATTATTTCATCCTAAATCGCTGGAGTTAGATAACCAAATGGAGTTGAATAACCAACTCAGATCAATATCAATTTTCGAATAATTTGTTTATAATTTAATTCGTCATTAATTTAATTCTTCGCACCTTGGTGCTTCGCACCTTGGTGCTTCGCACATCACTAACAAATATACATTTACAATTTATTTTAATTTTTGGACAGGCGATAGTTTGCCCCCCCCCCCCTCTATCAAAATACCATGGCGCCGCCCCTGACATAAAAGACCCTCTTTTTAAGATCCCAATTTTGTTCAAATAAGAACAACAATTAACCGTCTTACGGTTATAATTTTTTCAATACTATTTGAAGGTGGACTTTTTCACCTACTAGTTCATAGAACTAATTCTCATCACCTTCCTTAGTTCTTTTAAGAACTTAAAAGTCTATTGCATTTGTCAAGTTCTTTCCAAACAAATGCCATAAATTTCTCAAAACCCCCAATTTGTTCAGTTCTTTTTTTCAATTTCTTCAGACAATTACAACAACAACAATTCACCGTCCGTCCAATATTTTAATCAGCAAGGATATTAGGATAGATAGAAGGGAAGGAAGAACTGGGTTTCTGATAATATGAAATCCTGGCTTAATAACGACACTGTTAACACGTTCTGCATGTAGATAGAAGATTGGCTTCCCTGACAATCATCAAAGTGATTTCCTGAACGGTGACATGTAAATCATAAGAAACCAGGGAGTTTCATGCTCTAGGTCTGTTGAAATAGCAGACTTGTACATTGCTAATGGATTGATCAATAAGCCATGATCGATGACAGCAGGATTTTATAAACAAAAATGCGTAAAAAATACCATTTGGGCTAATTCTCGGTCAGTGCTTCGGGACTAGTTAACCGCTAGATTTCTTAGGGTTAGTATTCCAGCTTTATACTTGAGGTTAGTTAACCTTGACATGATTCACACAGCCGTTAACTAAAGGTTTAGTCTCGAGACAATACAATACAGTACAATACAAATGAGCATTTATAAAGCGCCTTTACATCAAGATCAAAGCGCGCGCGTAAGGAAAGCAAACCAAAAGAAACAAAATGGCAATGCATAAACAAACATCATTATGGATTTCGTGGTGTAGTACTTGAATGGTTTGAGAGCTACTTAAGCAATAGAACTCAAAGTGTTTTTTATGATAACTGTAATTCTGACTTCAAAAATATTGTATGTGGTGTTCCACAGGGATCCATATTGGGCCCTTTGCTTTTCATATTGTATGTTAATGATATAACATTTCAAATGTACTTGATTTCATATTGTTTGCTGATGACACTACTATTCTTTACTCACACAAGGACATCAATAGCAAAATAAATGTAATAAATGAAGATTTGAATGAAGTAAGCAATTGGTTTAAAGCCAACAAATTATCAGTTAATGCTAGCAAAACGAATTATATGATTTTAGGTACACCTCATATGACATCAAAAAAAATACGAGAAGATTTTAATGTTACTTTAAATAATATTACACTAGAAAGAGTATTATTAGGCGTATTAATTGACGAATGTCTTACATGGAAAAACCACATTGATTGCATATCGAAAACAGTTTCAAGAAATATTGGTGTCATGAACACACTTAAGCATTCTATTCCAGCACGTATATTACACTCGTTATATTGTACTTTAATTTTACCTTATCTCAGCTATGGAATACTTATATGGGGCAAAACTTGTAAATCATATCTAGAAAAACTTGTTAAACTGCAAAAATGGGCAATTAGAACCATCTCTAATAGTCACTATAGGAGTCACACAGCACCTTTATTTGCTAAGTATAATTTTCTTACAATAACCGATATGTACACAATGGAACTTGGGGTATTCATGTTTAAATATTCCATAAATGATCTACCTAGAGCTTTTAAAACCTTCTTTTCAAAGCGTTCAGATGTTCACAACTACCCAACAAGACATGACAATGATTTTAACATGACAAATAACAAAAAGACTTTCCCCGACCGTGCTATTCGAACCAATGGTCCAATTCTCTGGAATTCACTTCCCAAAAACATGAAACAATCCAAATCGTTAAAGCATTTCCGAACCCAGTTAAAGCAAAACCTTATCCAAAATTACGAGTAATCTCTTGTATTTGAGCCCGTCCTTGTTCTGTCTTGTATAATGGTGTTGTGGGTTTCTTATTGTTTATTGTAGTATAAAATGTTTGTTTATGTATTGCTTGTTTTAAGGGATAGACCATTAACGGGCCTCATTGGCTTTCCAGTCTACTCCTCCATATTGTGTATTTTTATATATGTGATTGTGATTTGATTTTTTTTTTTTATATGGAAATAAAGATTGATTGATTGATTGATTGATTGAGTACAATATAATGTAAGTTGCACTTTATTTGGATACAAATATGTTTTGACAGATTTCTAATAACATAAGTAAAGAGTCATAATTTCTTGTGAGTGTGGGAAGGTGATTCCACATTGCTGGAGCAACATAGGTGAAAGTCTGATTGCTGGCAGTTTTAAGAGTTCTGATGGTTGGGTAGTATTCGAAGCCGATCACAGGTTGACACATGTTTTTAGAGAGAAAGGCAAGATGATAGGTAGCCCGGTGCTACACCTGAGAGGCACTTAAACACACTAACTAAGATCTTAAAAGTTGCACGCTCCCTGACGCTCTCTAGCATAGCGACCATCATTTGAACGCTCCTAATGTACATCAACAGCCTTTGAGATTAAGATGAATGCAACTTTCATTATTAGACAATCTCATTTGTTTTGCACTGCTTCACCTACTTCAAGAAGAAGTTTGTCCTGAATGAGATATTTTGAGAGACCATAAGCCATAATTGAATACATTTTCCACTTAAGTTATTCAAATTGTAGTGAGTTTAAACTATATCAATTCTTACGATAATTTAACTATAAGGCTGGTCTTGAAATCCTATGAATAGGCCTATCCACCAAATCCTACATATGTACTGCTATTAAAAATACTGATATACTCATTACTACCATGTTATCAGACACTATCGTGCAAGCAGGCGAGATGCGCCGCTCGAGAACCACCTTGTTGTATTTTTTGCACTAAATAATACATTTTTAAACTGCAGAAACAGTAGTTATTGCTTTGTAGTTGTAAGATCACAATAATGAACTCAAACATGGACAGAAAAATTAATTGTGGGAGGGGGTGACGGGAAACTAAGCATTATCTTCAATTTCATTCTGCAAAGGTCCTATTGTATTCGAAATGCAACTCAAACAATACTGTCAAAGGTCAGGAACCTCAATCCTATATATTGATGTTAAAATGTCATAATGTAATGCCACTAAATGGCATTCTCCCGTTAATAAACTCTGTGATTAACTGTGATTAGCATGTGCTCTAAGATATTGAAAAGAACAGGAAAAAGTTGCAGGAAGGGAACAGTACCCCAGAGTAATGTAGAGGAATTACGACTATGGACATGACTTTTTGAAACATTTAACAAATAATCCATGCAATTAAATGTGTTGTAGATTTTGAGAGATTTATCAATCAATCACGAGTCGTCCAGGGGGTATACGTGTTTGTTTCAGGATGATAACCTTATGGTATGTGCGACACTTCAATGTGAGTACCCACTTTCATCGTCAATAGTCTGTTTTACATCTAAAGAGGTCCATTTTTGACTTGTGTTGATGCTTATTTTTTTGTCATAGTGTGTCATCGAAATTGATTGTTGATAGGTCACCAGTTCAAGCTAAATGTGTCTTGAACAACATGGTGAAGATGATTACCATCGAAACTCAATGAATTGCCAACAAGAGAGAACTGATAAATCAAAGTGTTAATCAGCAAAAGAATCGGGAAAAGTTGGCGCAGCGTATCTTCAGCCTTTCATCAATGAGGTCCGGTTTAATTCCTGTTAAGCTTGTTCTCAACGACGTTATGTGAATTTGGTTTCTCCATCCATACAGAATCAATAATAGAGCTTCTTATCATAATGTTGTCCTAATGTGCTGGAATAATTTTTCTCTAATGTACCGGATATCTATTTACATATTTAGGCCTATGGCAGCCTCACAGACCCTTGATCAGGTTTACCTGGATAATTATGTTACATGTATTAATTAAATTCAATTAAATTATGAATCAAAACAATGACTTTTAGCCACTATAGTTTAATCAGTTTTTTTTAATCTATCTGCGTGCAAAAGTAATCCAACCTGTGCCATTTTGGCATAAAGCACGCGTCGCACATACGATTTGTAGTGCGTCATGTTGAGCATTTTGCGCACCCACAATCTTCTGTACTGATTCGCTGCTGTGACTGTCAGCAGGTTCACCAATTTGGAACGGACTGGAGTGTAACCTAAACCTATGCTAGTGATCTGATTTCACACGTTTTAAAAAGAACCTACTTTTTCAGGGAATAAAATAGAACATTTTCAAAGCTCCTATACTTGGGGACATGAATTTTGGTTTGCCACCCCTCCCTACCAAAATGTAAGATTGAGTGACCCTCCCTTGGGAATATAATAGGGAAAAAGATGCTCCCCAGAGTAGTTAAGGGCTATAAATATGCAGGAACATGGGTATACCCAGGAGATGAAAGGGGTAGAACAACCAGAGGATCAAGTTTAAGTAGAGGGCTTACCATTCAAGTTTAAGGGGAGCCATAGCATTTTTGTTTGTCACTTAGCAATGAGAAAATATTTAAATCAGCTAAGAACCTACCAGAGGCCACAGTGCTTAATATAATTTCATTGCCATAACAAACATAGTCCAATGTAAACATGACAATTCTTATTGCAGCATTATGGCAATTAGGTATATAGTAGGTGTCAAATCCTCCCCTTCCTCCGACCTGCCTTTGTTGCAGCCTACCCCTTTAAATCAAATGGTACATCCCTAAATGAATGCCTGGATGTGTACAATCAGTATGCCCAATTAAAGGTGAAGGGGTGTGATTAGTATTTTGAAGGTAGGGGTATTTCCCATGGGAGAGAGGGTTAGAATGTTGCAGGAAGAGGGTTAACAAATTACATATGGGTGCTTGTTGGGGGGGGGGGGGGGGGGGGGGGGCAGGGAAGCAGTAGTGTATTTTGTAAACAACATCTTTTGAATGTTCTACAAAGAATAACAATTTCATTATTCATTTTATTTATTTATTTATGCTTTCTTTATTGAGGGTAATATGCTTCAGTGACTTGCACTGCTTTCCAAGCAGGCCCTCATTTCGATACATACATAAATACATGCAAATAACAAATGTTACAGTGTTCAGAATAGCATTTTAGCTCAATTAGGTGGTGTGGATGCCACATGCTTATCTTCTCTAAAACATGCTAAAATTGCTTGTAAAGTGCAAGTGAGCTAAACTCAGGATGGAAAAAACAGTCAGAAAAGACCCACTTTCATTTATTCTTAGCAATTTGATACCGAAAACTTAAGTTAGAACAACATAGACTGCTATGCAAAATAGAAAAACGTGAATGTTTGTTGCGGTGTTCGGACAACACTTGTTATTGTAATTGTATTAAATTGTAGTAGTTCCACTCTGGTCATGCATGTTCTGCTCTGTTCTTTTCTGGTCTGGGCAGGTCTGTTCTGGTCTGTTCTGTTCTACCCCGTTCTGCTTTGTTCAGTTTTGTTAGCTTTTGTTCTGTTCTGAAATCAAAGTTACTTAGTTCTGTTGTTCTGTTGGGTTCTATTCTGGTTTGTCCCGCCGGTTGGGTCTGATCTGTGTTGTCTTGTGTATGGCTATTCTTGTTTTGTCTTGTCTGGACTGGTTTTGCATACCTTTAAACCAAAGAAGATTTTAACGTTGCAGCCACAATGCATTGCGCCAACTCAAGATTTGTTCCCACAATATATTTGGATTTCCCCTTATCTATACTCGTATCAATACTATCGATATATCAGTGACGTTTGTAACCCGAGATATCGATATCATGGCTTTCTGACACGTATCTGAAAATGGATGGTTCCCCTGTCTTTTTGGTTTTCCAATAACTGTGAGTAAGTTGTTCGCTAGTCAAGCTCTTACTACGTTTTAGAAATAAGTAAAAGGAACACGGAAAACAAATTTATTTATTGATGTAAACACTAAACAAGAATCTAAGAGCTCGTATGATGAAGGCGCTAAGAAGCCATGATTTTGTGCATGTGTCTATGAGAGTATGTGTGGTCTAGTGGATAGCACGCAGGGTTCATGATACAAAGGTTATGAGTTCTAGCCCCGCTATAGCCAACTTGTTTGTATCCTTGGGCAAGGTACTTAGTCTCAGTTGCCTCGTCTACCCAAGCGAGATTGGGGAGCTGTTAAAAAGGGTTATATTACAATATAAGTGCTAATATGGATGTGCACCTAGCCGGCAGCCTACGATAGATGAAAGCGAAATGATTGTGACGATTTCCTAACGATAGCGTAATAATATAGGCTACAGCGCCATGAGCGTCGCTTGCGGCGGATACCGGCGCTTTATAAATATCCACTATTATTATTATCTTCTTTGCCTTTAAATCACACAACTTCAGTGGGGGATAGATTTTACCAGAGCAAGATGAAGCAGCTCTTAGATTTGTTTTGAGGGAAGCGATTTATAAAACATACCCCCACGAGAATTTAGAACTTCAGATTCTGACATTATAGGGTACATATATGACCCATGAGAGCTTGTGGATGATGTTTCTAAATCTTCTATTATAAAGAGGTACTTGTTAATTTATAGATGAGAGGGATTTAAGGGGAAGAAGTATTATATACCCATGAGAAGAGAGAGGAAGGGAGCTAGTGTGACTCACAGTATCCTCACCCGTGCTATGAGCTCAGAGGGAGGGGGGGGGGGGGGGGGGGCTCAGATACAAAGTTGTAATCAGCTTTGTGAATGATTATACCGAATAAGGTGGTGTTTTTTCTCTTGTGAGAATAAGTGCACCTTTTTTCCACTTTTTTTTTTGGGGAGTGCGTTCACACAGATGCTAACAACTTTTATACATGAGTGCCCCCCTCCCCCTATGTGATGAGAAGGAATTGTAACGAGTCAATGTGTCTGGTATGAGGCGTAGGCAATATCCTCAATGAGTGGTTGTTTTTATTGCAAAATGTGTTTTTAAAGCCGGGATCTACACGCAAGATGCAATATTTAATCTTGATTCATAATATGAAGCTGTTGATAAAAGATATTCGTGATTTTTAACACTCTCAGAGTGCCTGGCGCGTTGCCCTATTTGCCACAAAGGGAGTAACTTGAATGGGGGAGGTTGCGTGCCAGCTTCCCAGACCGGGTTCAATCTCGGCGCTCATATCAACAATTATTTGTTTTGATTATAGTCTTGGTCATGTGATTTGTGACTTCTAACAACATTAAAAATGAATGATTGACTATGTAGTATTTAGTAAAAGGCAAAGATCACCTTCTCATATCCCGCAAATAAACGATCATCAAAATAATAATAAGTTTACTAAAACAAAACCTTGTCAGCTATACTCTCATTCAATGCAAATTTATAGTGGAGATTCACTTGAAATCGCTTAATTTAGTCAAATCTGTAACTTTGTTAAATTAATTATACTCGCTAAAATGTTATTTTTGCCGCCGATTTTCACTTCCATTGTTTACTGTGCCCCATCTTGAAACATGCATGACACAATTTCGTCACAAGATGGCGCCCTAACAATCAACCCAGAGTACGCTTGGAGAAATTGGGGAATCCAGAGGCCCTCCTGAAAAATTAAATTGAGTCCCGGGAGCATGATTTACCGAAAATCCCAGCCCTAGTCTTTTGGTGATTCACATAAACTCATTACAGAAATGGATCATTTGATTGTTAAACTGCAAATAAATTGTGAGGTTGGACCCCCATTTTTTGGGTCAGGCCCCCATTGGCTCAGGACTGGAGTGAAGGGCCCGATTGGGTCAGGGCCTGGTCGTGACACTGGTCAGAGCCCAACTGTAGTTGACACTACATTGAAATGCCTGCTGTAATTTAGGCCTACATGAAATGCTAAAAACAAATTGACATTGTGATGATTGAGGGTTTTTTTCCCGGGGGGGGGGGGGGGGGTACTCGGATTTGGTTTGGTCGGGGGTGTGCCGCTGGAGATTCAAAACCCATACCCATTTTTAGGGGTGATTTTGGAAAAATCGGTACCCATTTTTAGGGGTTTTGCTTCATTTTAGACCAAAATTTTCGCAAATTATCGGGAAAATATACCTAATTTTTGCAATTTTTCGCGAAAATAGATGAAAATTTCGCGAAAATAGACCCATTTGTAAAAAGTGACCCCATTATTAGGGATTTCCAGCACAAAATCATACCCCATGTTTAGGGATTTTGTGCCCAAAAAGCTACCCATTAGAGCGGCACACCCCCGTATACCGTCTTGGGTGAGTACCCCCCCCCCCCCTGGGTTTTTTTGGGATTGTGAAAGAAAACATGCACTTCTCTAAATGTCATCACCATGTTATAGGCTAATCACCATGTCATGTTTACTGGCATTTACATTGTCAAGTATGAGTTTGTGCTTACACGAACATTTCAATCCCTATTCTCTAAAGGCTCGTGTGTACAAACTCAAGTGACAAATCCCAAGAATAATATTTATTTTTAGCAAATTCATTTTTTGGAAAGTTCAATTGCAACAATTGCAATTGACAATTCTATAGCAGCAGTGTTTCCTCGAAGAATATTTAGAGTGAGTCAAATTGAATAAATATCGGGAAATTTGACTAGTTAGTAAAATAACTAAATGTTACATAGTAAAATAACTAAATGTTACATAGTACACATTGTAACTTCCAAATTGACAATCAACTGCGTCAAAATCGTGTCATAGCGGCTTGGCAGAAATACCGATTGCTATATGAACGTAATAACAACCACTATAATAGGCGTCAATCTATTTCAAAAAATTCTAGGAATTGATGCCCATTAATTGATTGTTTTAACCCTACCATCCCTGAATGCTACATAATACTACTCTACTAGGTGCTGGTAGCACATGGTTCCCCAACTTATCTCCTGATGTACCCCCAGGCTATCATATATGTAGGAAAATCTTAAGATTTTTCAAGCTGACCCTGTGGCTCAATTAGCTAAGGACTGGGCGCAATTAGATAGGACCAGACTGCCACACAGACAACCCAGGTTCGATTCCTGGTGCCAGTGGGCTGGTTTCTCCCCAAATTTGACCCATTTTACCCTTAACCATTCTAAGAAGGGCCAAAGGTCCTTCATAGTTCAAAGTGGAGCTCAAAACCTGCAGTATTCACCTCTCAGCCTCTAAGCAAGACCATCAAAGCCCTTACCGAAATTCTTTTTCTTTTCTGAAAGCTGTTTAAAATATTGATAATGATATATTTTTAGCATCCAAAGAGGTAAACCACTAATACAAAACACAACATCATAGATTATTGTGAAGATAAACCATATTATTATTAATAAATCTGGAGTCACAATTAGTGGCATGAAGATGGATAGACCGCAGAATTCCGATACAAATTCAATATTTGGAAGTATCACTTTAAATCCTACAGGACATAATCTATTATATAGAACCACAATGAATCATGATTTAGTCACTTGTTGGGGGGTTTTGGAGCTATTTTTAAGGCAAGCCGGTAACATTATTCTGTTAGAATGCATCAATTACAATCTCGTTAGTGGAAGTTGACAGATAATTTTAGATTTTTAAAACTTATCCTAAGGTACAGGAAAATGTATCACAATCATACCTCGCCTAAGACGATATACGGGGTGTGCCGCTCTAATGGGTAGCTTTTTTGGCAAAAAATCCCTAAACATGGGGTGAGATTTTGTGCTGGAAATCCCTAATAATGGGGTCACTTTTTACATATGGGTCTATTTTGGGTCTAAAATGAAGCAAAACCCCTAGAAATGGGTACTGTTTTTTCCAAAATCACCCCTAAAAATGGTTAGGGGTTTTGAATCTCCAGCGGCACACCCCCGACCAAACCAAATCCGAGTACCCCCCGGGAAATGTATACATTGCAATCACATTTGTGGAAGTTGACAGAAGTTTGGATTTTTTTCTTCAGATAAAATTTGCCAAAAGTATTATTATTATAAGCGTGTATTTGTTATGTCTTTGAACTATTTGTAGGCAAGCGGGTGCATTATTTTGTTTATAATGTAATTAGTTTTAAAACAGGTTCACTGTCCCTTGCCGGATGATCGGAATTCTGCGGTCTATTTTAGACAGCTTTCAGAAGTGAGTGCCCATTCTGCTTGGTGTGAGAATTTGTTGGCTCAGAAAAAAAAACTGTGAGTAGGAGATATGTTTCTAACGACATGATAGTTAATGCCCGATAGCATGGCTTGAAATACGGAATTAAGAATCAGGAGCTACTTTTAACACAAATTTGCCCCTGTTTCATGGATTTTCCTTCATGGCCAGGGACAATCTGTCACGTACAAGGGTAACACTTCAGAAATATGTCATCCTAAAGATGAATGCAAAGGAATAACCAGGGGCAAATTTAAATGTTAAAGTTGCTCCTGGTGACACAATTTACATAAAGAGCCAGGGGCATGTTGAGGTTTAGCAGGAGTAAATTTGATCCCTGCTCCTCCTCATTTCAAGCCCTGCCCGATAGTTAAGGCCCACATACCAGAGAATGTCTTCTGGGGCGACAAATGATAATATAATATCTGTGACTACACAAGACATAAATAACAATCTCTAATTTCTTCTCTTTCCAGAATCACCGCTCGACAAATTTCCAATTTCATCAATGGCCTTCTCATCCAGTAGCAGTAGCAGCAGACTCAGAACAAGCTCATTCAATTCAGTCCATGATCCAAGAACAAACTCTGCCACGAGTCGCACAGGCACCGCTACCGGTACTACAGATGATGAATCGTTTGAGTTGACTGAGAGCAATGTGGAGCAAGTCCGTAGAGGAGTCTTGGAGTCTGATTCTGATTCACCACAGGTAAGAAAGAATACTATAGTTGAATCAGTTCTAAATTGGCGAGAAATATTCAGTTTTTATCTCTCCACGTGCAAAAGTAATCCAAGTGTACCTGCGCGGTTGTGGCCAAATACTCTGTTTGGGCTGTACGCAAGCATCATGCATATGATGCACAGTGCGCTTGTTGCCTTCATGCGCACCTGCGTCCTTGAGTATTCATTCGCTGCTGTAAGGAGGCTTCGCCAAATTGTAACTGATCAAACTATAGATCAGTTCGTGGAGGAGAGGGGTCAGATGTTAAGTCTGAAGTGGTGAAGGGTTTTAAGTTTGGCATTTTTGAACCATAGGGCATTCAGTGACAGAAACTTGCACTAAGTTGCACAGAGGTAGACTCGCCTCCTGATCAATGATCTTTCCCTACTACAAGACAAGGAGATGGCTAGAAGAGGCAATCTGGATTAATAGCAGAGGAAGTAACACTACCGAGCAAAGGCAAGATACACATTGGACAAGCTTCATGACTAGCTCATCACACATTGGCAACCTAAGAGCACCAGCAATTAAAGCCAGTGGCGTAGCTAGAGGGGGGTAAGGGCCATTGCGCCCCAATATTGGAGCCTGTCGGTTATTGTCGGTTGAGATAGGTACTGTCGGTTAATTTGACAAAGCTCAAGAAATATCATTTATCTGCACGGTATATGCAATGCAGTAGCATTGGTTCAAAATCAGGTAATATATGAACAAAACTAGTGTTTTAATGTAAAGAAAAGGCTTCAAAATTAGCCCTCCTGATTGGCCAGCCATTACAATACAGTAAAACTTCAGAGCTTTTTATTCTACCTGTACATAGAAAATGTAGACGTAATGTTTATAATTGCAATCATAACCCTGTGATCTATTCCAATCTAAGTCTCTTAACCCTAACCTGACTACCCTGTTTTTTAAAGAAAAACTGAGAGAGTGGACAAGACAAAACAAGATGAAGATGAGCCAATAAATCGCTGCTCCCCGACTGGGGACCCTACGCACATGCAAGCCACAACTATCAGCTTCACATTCGAGCAGTATACCGCATTCACTATAGGCTCGGTTGATTGTGTCATTGAGAACCTTCCACGCATGCGCTGGTATTTTGTGGTATTTGGTAGGGTTAGGGTTTTAATGTATCTTGCATATCTTAGGCCAAATAAAAATAATAATGTAGTTTCTCGTCCTCGCGCGCATCTGTTTTGGCTGCCGCATCAAAAAAGTTTTTTTTTAAATTTTATTTTTTTATTTTTTTATTTTTTATTTTTTATTTTTTTAATTTTTTAACTCTATTATTTCATTTTTCTTTTTCAAGAAAATTTCGAAATTACGAGTCATTTTCACAATCTGCACTTTTTCTCAATCGTGAAAATATTCTCTTTTGCAGCCCTATATGCACAGGTGAAGTAAATACTACCTATGACGCTATTATAAATTTTGTGATAAGTCTATCCAAATGCATCAAATTTTCTGCCATCTTGGATCTGCAATTTTGAAGAAAAAGAAGAAGAAAAAAAGTGCCTGCATCCGTTTTTCAAAAAGTTCGGACGAGAAACTATTTTTCTTTTTAACAGGGCCTTATAAATGAAAACAAATCCTGCTATCCAAGCGTTGGAATCACAAGTTCACAATATATTGTATGATTTTGAATTGATAACTAAAACTTTTCCATCTTTGTCAGCTAAGGTTGACGGTCAAAACTGTATTCATAGGAAATGAAACCGCAGATTTACACGTAACAACAACTAATAAAAGTTGTTTTGTCATAAGTAGAAAACTGATTAAAGTTTGGACTAGTTTTAGGTTTGTTTATATTATCCAATTTGTGAGATTCAAATCAGAGACCTTTATAGTGTGTTGGACATACCATATCCAGAACAAGGGTATGGGGATAGGGAGAGTAAGCTGGACTAGGAATAGAATAAGACATGTGGTCAGGATTTAATTTACCAAAATAAATTCTATGGGGCGATATATACAATTGAGTTGCTACCAAGGTCCACCCTGGTGGATTGTTGATCTGTTATCATCATCCATTTGTTGGTATCTGATTTTCCTGATTTTTTTTTAACCCCGTGTCTAAATGGTACATCCCTCAACCTTCGTTCCAAACCACACGCTGTGGCGGCAATAAAAAGTATAACAATGGTAAACAACTTTATAAATAGCTGGAGTCCTTAAACTTTTTAAATATTAACAAGTTCAACTGGGTCAGTAGTGGAAATAGCTTCAGGAACTAATGTTAAAAGCAATCATTTCAGTTGCACAATGACCCAATTTTCTCCCTACCACATATCATACAATGCAAGATATAGTGTGGGAAAACAGGACATAGGTCTATAGAACAGCCGGTAAATACTTCGAAATATGCTTTCCTATTATGATGTTCAATACATTAAAAGGTATTCAGTATCTAATCTTAGAAGGAAGTTTGTATATTTGATGTGAGATATTGCTCAACATTTTTGAAGGTGAATACTGTAAAACAAGAAATGTGTGGGTGCATTTAAATTTCGCTAATTTCGCGATGAGCACTTATTCGCGAACATTTATTTATTTTCAATCTACCTTGTAGCTGTGCATTGCAAAGTTACATAATGTAACTCCAAAGTTTCCATTTGCAAAATTGTCATGCCATGAATTAGGCCAGTATTGCTGATTTGCGAAATTTCAAACTCACAAACATTTCTGGTTTTACAACAGTACTTTCTTTTCGCATCATAATAGCACATACACAGCCAGTCCAGAGTTCCACAAATTTCACTTATGTACAGCTTCAGAATGCTGTAAATTTGACATCGTAAATAACCTGATTAATTACAGCACTGTAATGCACTTATCAATTGCAGCCCCGGCCCCGGGGGACCCGGGGATAGCGGGGATTAGGGCCGGGACGTACAAATTGCCGATGTGACGTCCCGGCTACAGTCGTGTACGGTCCCCGCAGTGCGGGGCACCACTTTTTGTACGCCCCCGCTACAGTCCCGGCCCCCCATGGCCGGGACAAAGTGTACGCCGGCGTACGGTCCCGGCCCCCCATAGCCGGGACAAAGTGTACGACGGCGTACGGTCCCGGCCCCCATAGCCGGGGCATAGTGTACGCCCCGGCTACGCCCGGCCTCAGACAGCCGGGCCAATATTAGCGAATCGTTATCATGTTACACGGTTCACTGCGAGCATTTTCATGATTTACCGTTCACTACTATATGGTTTTGTGAATAGTTTAGTTTATACAGTGCTCCAGAACAAAACTTATACCAGAGGCCTAAAACTAAAAATACTATAATGTTGGCATGATCTATCTCAGTCTGTTGTCAACCAGAAATGAATCGAGTAAAAAAAAATCACTTTATGGATATCATATTGTGTAGCTTTATTTTTGATAGATCATGCGTACCCACCGGCAACATTGGAAAGTTTTGATCCAATTTATTTATTATGAACAAACAGTATTTAAGTTTTAAAAATGGACCGACAACATGATGATTGATCTAATTGACTTGGGAGGGGGATTTTGGACCTTCTTGGGGACTTGAGAGGGGGAATTGAGGGGGGGGGGGCTCCCCTCCCTGACTTACGGGCCTGCAAGTAGGTGTTGTCTATCTGACCAGGCCCTACCGTGTACATTATTCCAGGCAAAAGCACTACGGTATATGGTCAAATTGTACTAAGTTTACCGTACATGTAGTCATGGTAGTGAAAATCGAGGCATTTATCAATCGCGGTGACTAATTTTAAAAGTTTAATATAGTGCATGTCTGTATTTTATATCTCTATGCCACGGTGCTGAATCAGCACGATATAATACCTTAGCGTACATCCCCGCTATGTGTGCGTACACCCCGGCTACACTGGGGTGTACATTTTTTGTACCTTAGCGTACGTCCCCGCTATGTATGTGTACGCCCCGGCTATGCCCCGGCTATGCCCCGGGGTGTACATTCGTGTACCCTAGCGTACGCCCCCGCTACAATGCCCGGCCTATTTTTTCAGAATGTACGTCCCCACTATGCCCCGGCTACACGCCCCGGCTAGCGGGGGCACGTTTTGTACGCCCCGGGTACACGCCCCCGCATAGCCGGGCCATGTTTTTTGTACGTTTGCGTACGGTCCCCGCATAGTCCCCGCCATGCCCCGGGTCCCCCGGGGCCGGGACTGCAATTGATAAGTGCATAATTATTAGCCAACTTGGTGCGTGTGTGTGTTTAGTAGATGATTGTCTAGTCTGGGTGAGTGAGAGGTGTCCTACTGTGAAAGTGGTGTGTATCTGGTCACAGATAGTCATGACTATCTGTGATCTGGTGTGTAGGGTAGAGTTCTGCCACATAAATCATCACTAAAATAGTCACTGTCGATGAGTGCTATTAATCCCTTATAGCACATACACAGCCAATAGCACATACACAGCCAATCCAGAATTCCACAAATTTCACTTATCGTACAGCTTCAGAATGCTGTAAATTTGACATCGTAAATAACCTGATTAATTACAGCACTGTAATTATTAGCCAACTTGGTGTGTGTGTGTTTAATAATAGATGATTGTCTAAGTCTGGGTGAGTGAGAGGTGTCCTACTGTGAAAGTGGTGTGTATCTGGTGTGTAGGGTAGAGCTCTGCCATATAAATCATCACTAAAATGGTCACTGTCGATGAGTGCTATTAATTCCTTATAGCACTCGGCAGCTACGCTGCCTCGTGCTATAAGTCATACTAAGAAAAATGAAAGATCAAAATGAATTATAACTGATAAGATAACAAATTATTCCACATTGACTAACAAGTTTATGTACACATGGTCAATACGAAATGATAGAGTTGTGAACTAACCCTAACATTCTCGTAGTTGAATCAGGGGCGGGGCACAAAGTGGGCGGTGGCACAACAAATTCTGTCAGGGGGGCAACTGCCACTGACTACAAAATATTTGTCAGGGGGGCAAACGCCACTGACTACAAAATATAATAGGTAGGGGCTTTAAATTTTTTTCAAAACTATCAGGGGGTTCAAATGAGGGAAATTTAGCGCAGAAAACCAACCCTGTCTGCGGCAGGATTCGAACCTGGATCCAACAGCATGTACCTAGTCTGTGTTTCTCCTCGCCACCTCACCAAGAGGCTGTGCGCCCAAAAAACGATTCCGTCCTTACTTATCACCCGCCGTGATCCCCCTTCCCCGGGGAGAAAGACTGAGGGAACCCTTGCAGTCAGCATAATTTTTGAATTGGATTTCATGGGGTTCAGGGCTAAAAGGGTTGTAGAGATGCAAAACAATAAACTTAATAAGCTTTGCTGAAGACAAGAAAAGGTAAAAGAAACACAAGGCAAATCACATGTTTTGGTTTTATCACGGTCTATGATACAATTCACTTTTTAAAAGGCCATAACAAATTATTTGTTTGCTTGCCCATAGATGCCCTCAAAAAAGTAGGGTCAGTCGGTCGGATTTTTATTTCATTTTATTTTACTTATTTTTGTCTCTAAATTAGTACCTGAATACCATAAATAAAGGGAAAAATAGTGTTAAATACTTTTTTTTAAATATTTTAAGTCCAAAAACTGGACTTAAGATGATCCATATGGGGTTACATGGGTTTTAAAAAGAATTATCTTTAAAAAAAATTGTGAAAAAACTCTCTTTTTAAAGTTTTTTTATATTATTTTTTTGTAAAAAAGGGGTTAAAAGTGACACGGTCAGGACTGTTTTACACAGTCGGTCGGTCGGACGAGGGCAAGCAAACAATTAATTTGTTATGGCCTAAGTGTCTTACATATACTAATACCGGGAAGTGTTTTTTGAAAGTTTTATTCTTGATATAATTAAAATAGGCATAGTCTTGACATGAGAGTTGAACAAAAGAAAGATCATTTCAAATCCATTTACCATTTTATTCCAGACAAGGTCTTTCTTTCAAGCTATCTGGAAAAATATACTCTATACACTTTGCTTTGAATGCCTTGCTTTGAAGTATGTCTTCAATGATAAACAATGGGAGCAAGGGTACTAACCCAGTGTCTGTGGAGTGTAACAATAGGGCTATATTGAAACCACACTTGTTGATGCTAATTGTCCAAATTGTGGTGACGTTTTCTAGGAATATTGGTAGTAGTGACCCCAGGGGCAGGTTTGAGGCCTTCATTCAATGAGAAGTGTGCCCTTAACCTAAGGCATGTTGGTTTAATCATGCATTAGTGAACAAGGGCACTTGTGACATGTCTACTACTAAAGTTTCTGCTATTGTGTGCCAGTTTTGATGAAGTTTTCTGGGAAAGATGTAATAAATAAATTCTTATAAGATTTTGTAATCTTGTGTGATCTTGGCGTCACCTTCTGGGCTTACCTCTCTTTAATAGCTTAGCACTTTTGGCTTAAAGGGACATTAATTGGTGTTGTCAATTTTAAATGTTTAAAAATTTACTTCAGAATTCAAGTTAAACATTAAAAATTGCCATGACTGTTGTTTCTACTAACAAAAACACAGCAAAACTTGGTTAAAACAATACCATCGCTATTTATTGAAAAACGCCCTCTATGCAAATATGGTTCGCGTTATGTATCACGCGTACTGCAGGGGGATACTGTCGGACGTAAAATGCTGAACGGGCCCGATCAGTATTTTTTGAATCAACGTTTTGTTGTACAAAGGGCTGATTTTTCTTAATCCTTATAGGTGTAAGTTTATACATGTAATACAATTGTAAAAATAAACAAATCCCAGTTTTTATCATATATTTTTGTAATTGAGGGCGCTGCCTCCACCACATCTCTTAATGCCCCTTTAACCCTAACCTTCCTGGACCTTACAAAACCCTACAGTGCTTCAATCTTGTATCGTGCAGGCGGCCCCATCAAGCTCGTGCCACGTTCAGCGTGTGGTTCAACTTGTGTTTTGATCATCAACCGTGTAGCTATGGTAGAGCATCAGACCTGCACGTGTCCTGGGTTTGATCCGCCGCGCATGCAGAGACTGATTTTCTACTCACATTTTACCCATTTTTTCTCCCTGATAGTTTTATTCATTAAAACACACTAAGGGAGTAAGGGTTTAAACTTCTCATTACAGCATTTACATTGAGTTGGAAATAAAATGGACAGAGAACAAGGTAGCTAGCTGTATAATTTGTGATTTCTGAAAGAATAGATTGCTAAATGGTATTGGTCTTCATATTTTGGAGGGGAGGAGCAAGAGGGAGGCATTGATCTGGGAGCATAACAGACATATAATATTGTTGGTTTATGAGGTGGGGAGGGGATGTCATCCGAGGCAATCCCTGCTGTGATAGAGTTCAATCCCTGTCCATAGTTAGCCCTATTAAAACGTATCTTTGACCAACTCTCTGATGGGGAGGATTCCCTGTACCTAGTTAACCCTACAGTAAAACATCACTTGGACACCTGGGTTAAATAGAAATATCATTGTGGTCCACTGTCTTAGTGAAGCAGATGGTATTAAGTTTGCTGATTTTCCGCCTCAATATGTATGGGTTTAGTTATATGTTTAAGGTTTAGGGTTACGGTTAAGGAGGTGGTTGTGAAATGAGAAATTGGCAAACTCTACCACAACCAAGTTAATGAAAACAATGTCCTGTAAAAGGGAATTTAAGCTTAGTAATGCCCTCAAACTACTTGTTTTCTAAATGAAATAATGCTATTTATAGCATTAAACTACTACCTCTGGGGTTCAAAAAGAGTTCTTGAAGTGTAAACAATGTCTTGAAATTGAGGCAGGCTCTGTCTGCCTCTCAAGTTAATGCTATTGTTAGGAGGCTTTCCTGGAAAATGTAATGTAGGATTTGTATGGTGGTTTCGCTTTAGAGGGACAGGTATATTTGAGACATTTCATGATTTTGTACAACAGCACAGCAGCCTAGATGTGCAGAAATGTATAAATGATGACTAGCATTCGCAGGTTATTGGAATACCTTCAGAAGGAGCCATTCCAGCTTTAAACAGTTATATTTATATGACTGGTTTTTGTATACACGTTCCTGCAGTGTTCAAAGTTTACCATTGCAGGATCAAAAAAAAAAAAAACCCTACCTATTATATTTTGTAGTATTATGGGATAAACACTTAGGCTGCTGTGGTACAACAGTAAGCATGGGAAGGATGTCATAACATATAGACAGAGCTGGTTAAAGGGGCATTGAGAGATACGTATGGGAGTGCGCCCTCAATTATCCTGGAAATCAGGTTTTTTTTGCATCAAAGTAATACTTAGGCATATACTAACTACCATCTGAAACAGTTTACCAACATTCGCCGTTTATCATATATAAAATTTCATGATTTTCTTAGTTTCGATATGATTATATCGAAACTCAGGTGCTGAATTCAGAAGTTATGCATCGTTTTACTCCCAGACTTTCGCTGCAAATCACAACCCGGAAGTGCCGTTATTTGCTTATTTTATCTTGAAGGCGATGTCGGAATTGTATGACATTTTGGATTTGGGCTATGTTGATGATTATCTTTACGTTATTTGCTCGTTTAGTATATCAATACATCTCTCAATGCCCCTTTAAGGGATGGTCTGTTGATCATCCCAAATGATGGGTTCATAAAGTGACAAGTTGTTTTGAAGTTTGTGTTATTGTGTGAGCTTGTTGCATGTCAAATTGAGACTCTTGTCTGCCTCTCAAGTTTATGCTATTGTAATTGTTAAGACACTTTCCTGGAAAATGCAAGATTTGTATGAAATGTATGGTGATATTATGCCAAGACAAGTGTTCAAATCACAGGCTTATTATAAATGCTTCATGATTTTTTTACAATTGAGAGAATGCTTTAACCTTTAGACAGCTGGAATTTGAGAGTTGTTCTGTTGATTCTTCCAAATGAATGGCTATATGGTTCAGTAAACAGGACTTAGTTGTTTTGAAGTTTGAGAAACTCATGATGTTATTGTGGGTAATCTTTCCAGGAAAAGAGACAAATAGGTTTAAAAGATGTGTTTGAAAGTGTTCTTAAACACTTGAAATGGAGTTACAAAAGACCAAACGGTGTAAATAATTTCTTCAATCAAATTAAGACTACTCTTCCTGTCATGTTTATGGTGCTTTTGTGAGCAAGTTTTCTTGAAAAGAGAAAATGCAAGATTAATATGGCTGTAAAATGTTAAGATTTGTGTAATATAAACACTTATGATCTGGCACAATAGATAGTGTGACCGGTGACGTAGTGCCCGGCGGTTTGCGTGCGCACCTACAGGGAACGGTGCTTTAATTCACACTTGATTGATCATTACTTAGCATGCTTACGGTGTAATAGTGCAGAAGTCATGGTATGCATCCCTTAGCACAATGAGAGACCAGGTACTAAATCTGGTTGCCCGGCGGTTTGTGTGCGCACCATAAGGGCATGTGCTTTTAAAATTGGCGCTCAGTGATGTGTGTTTTGCTTTCATATAGTATGATGTATGCAGTAGTCATGGACTAGTACCCCTAGCATGTCTTTAGACCAGGCGCTAATCAATATGTAAACACTACTGATGTAAACAACGGTCACCTCATCTATAGAGAGGGTACCAATAACCAGTACACTCTTACACTACCAAATCCAACAGAATCCAACAGAAGCACTGCACCGGTGGGCCCCATCTCCCATCTATCTCGTTGCACAATCACGGAAAGATATAGGCTCCGCGACCCCTTACTGTGATAGGTGATCACCAGGACTCCGACCGCGGCGCCCAGGGTGCAGCACTCCCCATTTTGTCTGTCATTAGTATTTCTCCCCAGTTCCTCCCCTGTTGGCTTTACTCCAACAAACCGCCTGCCAGGTTATGGCTAATCTCTCAAAATGATTCCTGATTGTTCTTACATGTGGCAAAATGGTTCAGCAAATGTGACAATATTGTTTTGAAGTTTGAAGTAGACTCAAGTATGTTATTTGTGTGGAAGGAAGCAGTACTGTAAAATCAAATATGAATGCATGTTTACAACAGCATTACTAACGCCATATTTTGAAATTTTGTAATAAACAACTTGTTTTGACATTTGATACATGTATACTTTTTAGGATCAATCCCTCTTGTCAGTCTTAAACATTGTGGGTAAATGAGCTTGCACTTTTTGTTCAGATTTTAAAACCCCTACTTTTCTTATCATGCTTGTTACACTATTGTAGGGAATCTTTCTTGGCAAGAGTAATGCAATATTAAAATGGTTGTTAAATGTTAAGGCTTGCATATTATAAACGCTTCATAATTTGGCACAATAGAAAAGTTGATATTTACCTCTAAAAGGAACTGGTGCTGTTCCCACGTTGTTATGATTCCTAGATGGAAATTCCCATTTATTTCTTCTGTTTTTCATACTTTATTTGCATAATATCTTAGGTATCAAAAAAAAAGAGTTGAGGATCGTGGCTTAGTCATTGGGATGACGGGCCAAGTGCGGAGCGTCCCCGGATCAATTCCCGGCCGGCCCCCATCAATTTAGTTGGTGTTTTCTCTTCCAAACTTGTGCCAGTTATAAACCCAGTTAGGGTTAAGAGTTAAAATGCATATTGCCAACAAAATCCTCTTTTTCATGTGACTGTCACATTTGGCAACAGGTTCAGTAAATATGACATAGTGGGGAAGGGAGCAGTCCTGTAAAATGAAAATAAAAGTTTTGTATGAATGCATGTTGACCACTGCTATACTTGTTTTATCTCAATTATCCCGCATCAAAGTAATACTTCGGCATATACTAACTACCATCTGAAACAGTTTACCAACATTCGCCGTTTATCATATAAAATTTCATGATTTTCTTAGTTTCGACCTGATCATATCGAATTAGGTGCCGAATTCTGAAGTTATGCTATCGTTTTACACGCGGACTTTCGCGGAAAATCTTAACCCGGAAGTGCCGTTATTTGCTTATTTGGCATGAAGGCGATATCGGAATTGTATGACATTTTGAATTTGAGCTATGTTGATGATTATCTTTACGTTATTTGCTCATTTAGTATATCGATACATCTCTCAATGCCCCTTTAAAGTGTACATAGACTTAATCCCTCTTGTTAATGTTAGTCTTAAACATTGTGGGTAAGTCTACACTTTTTGTTTTAATATGCATGGACATTTGTCAATGGTAGGTATTCCGATTGCTGGCCCGATTTTGAACTTGTAAAATAGTTGTATTCCAAAGTTTGAGTTGCATAACTCCAATGGTTCTTATTTTAGAAGCACAAGGTGACATGAAATTTCCCCATTGATTGAGTAGTACACACACTGGCAGGATGGTTAGCCACCTTTGGCAGTAATTCACTGCATTTTGGCCTATAGCGTCAAAATGGAACTTACCAAAATAAGTCGATGGGCAAAAAAAAGCTAAAGTGTTCAGAACATCCACCTTTAATATTGAGTGGAGACAGATATTCATGCGGTAAAAAAAGGGTTTGATTTTCAATCAAATTAGAAGTTCTGTGGTGCCATTGGCAAAAATGTTAACAAAAAACTACTCATAGGTGTTTGTTTTCATCCTGTCAATTTACACTGCTCAAATTAGTATGCCTATTTCGAAATCATTGTCACAAAGTGATTGCGAAATCCATCGAAAAAGTTCGTTACCACTATATCCTGGTATTAAATATAAACACGTTTTCATTTCAATGGGTAATTAAACATCACATATTACAAGGTTAACCAGTAATGAAATGAAATACAACTTTTATATGACTACCCAATGGAGCATAAACAATTATAATAAAAACCTGCAAAAAGAGGTCCAAAGTACTGTAATAGTTAACCACAAATTACCAGATTGTACAAGTGTTGAACGGGTTCATTGTGGGCTTTTCTTGACCACAATTGTAGCGAGGCGTATTTCTTGGAAATCTTATTTTAGATCCCGAGACTTGATACCACTGACCTCGAGAACCTATTATTGACATCAGAAGTAATTTAATACTGTTTAGGCCAAATAAAAAAATTAACATGTTTAGCGTCCTGACTTTTTCAACAAAAGGAAGGAGGAGGCCCTTTTTATTTTTTATTTTTGGCACTTTTTGGAGCAAAATTGTTCCGATTAGCGACAAACTTTGTGACCCTGAAAGATGAGGAGGCCTCTTTAAATTGTTTTTAATTCATGGTTGTGAGGGGTCGGTTGGTCACCACAAAACTTGTTTAAAATGCATTATAAGAGAGAAACAAAGCTGTTACAAACATCTTAAACTCTGAAACACCTGAACGAAAAGTTATGACTGAAATAATTTAGAAAAAAAAGGAATGTGAAGCAGACCCCAAAAAGGAAGCCGGAGGGGACGCTAAACATGTATTTATTTTTTTATTTTACATTGTTCTCATTTTTTCTCCTTCAGTGTGGCACCAACAGTTTGCCTCTAAAGATCTGAAACGGAGCTGTTCAATAGGCAAATACATATTTTGATTTGCCCAACATCTGGGTGGATTGGTTGAATTCTTGTATAGGTAAATAAACAGATACTACACAAGAACACTGATTTTAAAGAATGCTGAACGTGCATCTTTCTACTTTCTTGAAAGAAACTTTTAATATTTAACAAATAAGTGAATAATTGACAATTTATGCATTTAGGTTGAAGTTAAACATAAACAGAACACATTTTGCTATTATTTAGGCATGCGAGCGGGACACGGTTCGACCGTGTCACGCACGTATGACCCGTGGCCCGTAAGCAAAACACTGTATACGAAAACACGAACTAGATTTTACAATTTGAACTAACACATTTTCGTAATAAAAACAAGGAAATACAAGGAAACTAATGGATTATTAGCCATTTTTTTAGACTATGTGCATGAAAGTTCATATAAAAAACAATGATTCCGTCCCTTATTACTGCTAATTAATATAATAATATGGAGTTTACCAGGCACTTCGATCGCTCGCGAGTGATACTAAAGCGCCATTGTTACAGCTAGTCTTATTCCCAATCATTTTTATTGCTCCTTTTCGTAACACTAAGCGGCATGAGAACAAGACTAGCATTAATTTAAAAGTGACGTCATGATTATAATTGATAAATTCTCCGAATTGCGCAGAAAGCCGCCATTTTGTACACATTTTAAACCGACAGAAAAAATTCTGCGCAACTACATGTAAAGCAATGGGATTTTTAACTCTGGACGAAAGTGAATATGAACCGCCGATATTTAAGGATTTACCATACTTTGTTTTAGTTATTTGAAGATGACACTCAATCTTTAGGTTTGGCTTTGATGGTACGTGATCAGAGATCAAGAGGGAATCTTTTTGCGTAGCTCTTTTTGCTACATATTTGTGCATTAGTGTTCAAAAGTGTGTCGTATTTCGTGATGCTACATTGGTTAAATCGAACGCTGCGTGGTGGTATGCACTATGCCGGTTATTACGGGGCTTGGGCTCTACTGTGGGTTGGGTTTGGGAATTCACGGAGAGTGAGACTAATACGGGATACGGGTACCCGTGACACGCACGTATAGAATGACCCGTGTCACGTAAGAGAAAAAAAACGGGATAACTCAAGCCTACTATTATTTATAACCCTTGTATTGACAAATTAGAAATATCAAAAGTACATTAGGCACATTTAAAGTTGGTAAATTATTAAGAAAACGTAAGGGGTAAAATGTGTTTCTTGAATTTTTGTGTGTGATTCAAATGTCTGATTACCTACAACTGTACCTCGTTTGTTTAATGTGATCTTTCAATCAGTATCAATGCTGTATCAACGCTGTAAAAGTGGTAATTTGTGTGTGATTAATTTTTTGCGCTTAACCAATTTTGAGCTGTTTCGCATGTTTTTAAATTCATCACATAGACCTATATGCATTTAGAAATACATTTGTGCATTAATTCTTTTGTGGTAGCTGATTGAAGCACGAAAATATAGATGAGGTGACATTTGTTGACATTTAGGACGCCCTCTGTTGGTTTGAGACAAAACACACCGGGCAAGAGTTCCTATAGTTTACATAGGCCAGATCAGGTTTTCTAACTAAGATTGTGGTGTCACAGCAAATTGTTATCAAAACTGTTTTTAAACTTGCTTAGGAATGCTATAAGCTATCGCATTTCACACAAAAAACTAAAACTAAATGAGTTTTACAATTCATTAGAAAGAAATTTCATGTTGTCTTCATTAACTTTACTGTATATTCTGCCTGGAGGGAAACAACAGAGGGTGTCCCATTTGTAAATACATGACATCATCTATATGTAGCGTGAACATTTCCACTTTGACAGTACTCAGATTGGCCTCCAAGTCTTGCCACCAACATTGACATGACAACATTATGTGACTGACTCATTAATGCGATGGTTGGTAGTGGTAGTGGTAGAATTAGCAGATTTCTAATTTCACTGTAGGCCTACTGAATAGACCTATTCCTAACCCTGTCCTTAACCCTAACTCTAGGCCTAACCCTTATCGAAAATAATTCTTCACCGTCATAACCAGGAACCCTAAATCATGTAGTGTGAAAAGCGAACTCAATACCATCGGCCTGACTAGGTTAACTAATAGAAAGTAAGCATGAAAACTATGGTGCCAATAATAAACTTTCCATACAGTGTTGAATGTATCAATCTTTAGTGTCAAACCATGGGAGAAAAAAATCTCAATATTACAGAGAGCAAGTAGTAGAGGACAACCAAACACATTTTTTTGTTGCCCAAGCCAACCTTTTGATCCTAAGTAAATTCACACCTGATTGATGCATTGTTATGACTGATTGGTATGATGGATGATGTTGGTGGCAGTATTCCAAATTCCAAAGTGGTAGAAACAGACGATGCCAGACATGGGCTCATTCACGAATAATCAAGGTTGATTTATGCGTAGAAGGTTACGTGATCAAGCGAATGGGACGAAGGGTTAACAACGGATTAAATTCAATAAATGATACTGACACTGAAGTTGGTTAACCAATTGCAGTGGTTTTACGATGACATTATTTAGTTCCAATGCGTAATGAATTTTCTGGGGTCATATAATCAAAATCCATTTTTACATTGAAACCAACAGAGATTCAAAATGTATGGCCCTTCATGTCCACCATCGACTGGGTAGAAATCTAGATATTATCGTCCCATTCTCCATAGAGCACATATTGTCTACAATGGTCTACCCTGTATATTTCCCTTCCACATCAATTGTTTCCTCAATATCCCAAATAACCATAACTACAATCACGGCCATAATTAGTTGGAACATCCATGTAATAATTACCCTTTCATACGTTCCCGTTTGCGCAAAATACACACTATCGAAACATTGCTGTCTTTGACGGACAGCTTGAAGTCTTTCCTCAACATGAATAACTCCCCCCTCCCCACTAGGCAATGTTGGCCCCTCCCAGTATCTCGTAACATAAAAATCATGTTTCAACATTGATCCAGGGGGAAAGGGGGAGTTTTTAAACACACGTATAAAAGTGTTCCAACAATATTGGCTGAAATTGTAGATAGGCCTTATTGGTACCACACCACTAAATAAATCCCCTATGCTTACTGTGTAAAATAGACCATAATTATACGCCATTTTCTCGCTTATAAAGCAACTGGTTGCTTCAACTTTGCATTCTGTGTGAAGATTATGGTCTTGGCTTTCCTGTAAAAAAAAATATATATATATAAGGTCAAGGCAAAATTTTCGAGATATGAACCGTCGAAGATACGCATGTTTGTAGCTTGCCCAGGCCTAGCCTAGGTCTAAGCAATTCTAATCAGTTATGTGAAGTCTCAAAAATGACTACAAAATCATAAAAAATAGGTCAAAGAAGAAAATTTGCACTGATATTGTTTGATAATCTTCATTTAATAATCATCCGATCAAAAGTTTGGCCAACAACACTACTTTTGAAGCATTTTTATAAATTTCACTTAGAGGAGTGTCATCCCAACCAATTCAACAGGCTTTTGTGGACTCTTCCATTATTTATTTAGTGGTGTGAATCCTATAGGCACAAGTATAAGGTTTATGTTTGTGTTGGGAAGGGGGGGGGGGGGGGTCATACAAATAAGCAACATTTGAGTAGGGGGGTCATACAAATAATCATGTTTGTTTAGGGGGTCATTAAAAAGGATGACGACAAATGACATTTTTTGGACTGCCCCTACCAAAGAAAATGACCGCCCTAAATTGCCCCGCAAATTCCTAAGACTGCATGATCAACACACCCTACAGTACTGTTTGTGTTGCTATTAAATATATCATCTGTAGAGCAATCTGACCTATATTTTGAATTTCATGCAGTAGTTTGTTTCTTCAAATCGGAAATCCACTGGCCACAGCTGATACTATCAAAGACCCTTCTTGGCAATCTATATTACTAAATGGACCATCAAATTGTCAAGTCTGGACATTTAACGTTGTGTGTTGACATTCAGGATATCATCTCAAGATCAAACTGACCTATATTTTGAGGCCAAATTTGTCTTAATTATTTATTTATTTATATCAAAATGCTTTGGACACAGCATCTGATAGAATCAAAGTATTTTTCTTGACAATCTGAGCTAAATGGCCCGTTGAATCGTGAAGTCTGCACAATTAGCTGTGTGTGCCTTTACAAGTTCACCCCTTCTTGACCAATCTGACCTATATCTAGGCACAATTTTTCTTCGTTGTTTATTTCTTCAGATAGGAATACCATCTAATACTGGACCTGTGGAATCTTTTGTTATCAGGCATGAGAATTTTGCTTTTTTAAAAGGAAATCCTCTTATTCCAAGTTTCTGCACTTTCTTTTAATTTCAGCCTGGTTTTGGCCTTTTTAGGCCGATTTCACACATTTTTCAGGTTTTTTATGATTTTTTATTCTCATGCCTGTGTTATGCAAAATAACATTTGAAATCATTCTTGTAAATGAAATGGTCTGACATTTATGAGAACCAACATGTAGGCCTAAATATCTTGTTGAGAATCTTTGCAAGATGTGTGTGTGACCAAAACCGTTTGGGTGTCCATAACCGTGTGCGTATGCTTGGATTACTTTTGCTCGCATAGAGATAAAAAACCAAATATGTGATGCGATCTGTGAAAACCCGCCACATATTGGAGATATTTATATCATAATAAAGCTGAATCTGTGCTGATTACAGAACTGTTTCGATCATTTTTCTACGATCACTACAACAAAAGTTATGAGTGAATGATGATTGTGATGTCATAAAACGCTACCAAACAAGAAATCATGAAAACAGGCCATAAAAAATACATAGTTCAATGGAATAACATTATAAGGCTACTTAGAAAAGTGACTTAAGTTTTTGAAGGTGAAATTTCATAAAGGTGATGACACAAAGTAATAGAAATTAATTTTCTAAACAAAATCTTAATTGTTTTAAATTTATTTATTTTTTAAATATTTTATTTTACCCATAATCCCTATTTCACATTTTGCGACATCCGACGGGTTTTCACAGATCGCATCACTTATTTCTTCCCAATTTGGAACTGATTGAACTATAGCATGATTATTGTTACATAAAATTGAACTACATGTAGTCATCCTCATATTCTGCAATCTCTTCAAATGCAGACTTGCATAAGAGCTATCGTGACAACCAGAGGGGATAGTCCATTAACTTTGAATTAATCATTTTAGTCATACTTTTACATTTGTACTTATTTGAAGTATTACCAGATTGCACCAAATAATCCTCTGATATACTGCATGCATAATGCAGATAGAGTGAATAAAGCAACATTTGATAGAATAAAAGTTCAATTCCTGACCAATAGAGAGTTGACTGGTACAGTCTATCAACTTGCTATAACCGCACCATTTACCATACCACCAAACCATTATAAATCAAACATATTGGCTGTATTTTCGTACTAAACACTGTTTTAGCTTAAAAACTGTGTCTAAACCAAACTTGTGTCTAAATTAAACGCAAGTTTATCTTTTAAATGACGTGTTTAACAAAACCTGATTTTAAACTCCGCAAATCGTGTCCCCAGAGTGGTCGCGTGCGTTCACTGTATACAAGTATTCAATTTATTGTGGCCCAAATGGGTTACAATAGATATCGACCGAATAGCTCAAATGCACATGTATTTTTAAGACAACACGACTTATACACGTCAGCTTACACCGAGCACGGTTGAGTAATCATTCAAGGCGTACAATTGGTGTACGAGTTTAATTAAACGCGAATTAAACTACCCCCCATACCCATGTTTAAAGTTAGACACTTTTCAGTGAGTTACACACATTTTCGAGAATTGCGTTTAGTTAAATAAACGGTATGTTTAAAGTCAAAGTTAAACTTGTGTTTAGCTTAAAACCGTGTTTAAATGTTGACAGTCTTCAATCAAAGGAAACGGCAGAGATTTGTTAACGGAAACTGAGAAATAATGAAATATTAATAAGAAAGCAACAGATGCCGCAGAGTCAAAGAGGAAAAGGCAGCTGGAAGAGATTTTATGATTATTGGTATTATAATTTGCTACGTCTGAGAGGAAGTGGACACTTCAAGTATGGTTTGGTCATGAAGATAAAATGTATCATTTCTTTACTTTATAGGCTGTCAGATTTCAAGATGAGTTTGGGTTAACAAGGAATTGTTATATTTTGTGAATTAAAAGAGTACATTTCATTTACAAGATACATGTACAGCGTGTCCCAAAAAACTGGAGAGCTTATAACTTAAATGTTAGGAACGTAAATGCTTTGTACTTGGAGATATGAAGGAAAATATATTTGACCTTAATTGGTGAAATTGTGAGACGAATCTGATGTCAACTCTTGAAACTACACAGAGTTGAATAGAGCGTGGTCAGAACCCATTTGTCCTGATATTAGCAATACACCACATGCGGCGTTGCATCTGTGTGCGTTGTGTGCAAGTTTTCCCTGCATGGAGTTTATTCTCCGAAATAACTTATGTTTGGTCAAACTAAGTTAATTTTAAAGTCCATCTGTTTACATTGGGATTTATGTTTCTTACAATAATTTACATCATAGAAAAGCATCTGTAAGAGCCTTGATACCCTGCCTCTAATTCCTTTGATGAGATGAATATCTTAATGACTGGTTTCCAATTCTGAAGAAATGGTTTTCGACCTGCAACAAAGAATAGCAGGGTCTCAGAAGGTTATTTATTTATTTTTCTAAAAAATGTGATAGGTATTTGCACTTTTAAAATACCTTTTTATGATAAAGATATGTTTCCTGCCTAAGTTATTTTAAAGAATAAATTCAATGGCAAAACTTGGATGAAGTCAGGACAATGCGCAAATGCAACATATGGGTGGTTCATGAGCAAAATCAGGACAAACTCAAAGCTTTATTTAAAGTTTCGTATTTCAACTAGTTGACATCATATTGGTCGCATTATTTCACCAATTAAGGTCAGATATATTTACTATCCCGTTATATGAAGTAGCTGAGATTCCCTACTTTTTCACTTATAAGCTCTCCAGTTTTTGGACCCATTTTGGGGGGACACGCTGTAGTATGTAGGAGGTATGTCTGAGAGGAAACACACACTTCAAGTATGATTTAGTCTTGAAGATAAATTGTATGGTGTCTTACTTAGCCTGTCAGATTTGAGAATGAGTTTATGTTAACAAGAGAAATATGAATTGTGTTGAATGAGATTGTATGATTATTGGTGTGCTATGTTTAAGGGAAGTGGACACTTCAAGTATGATTTGGTCATGATGATGAGAAATTATTTCTTACATGTCAGATTTGAAGTAAAGTTTGCACTAACAAGAAATATGATTTGCAGTGAATGAGATTGTATGGTTATTAATATCAGCGGCGGCGCCACAGGGGGGGCAGGGGGGGCTTTAGCCCCCCTATAGAAGGATGGAAAAAAAGGGAAAGAAAAGAAAAGGGAAAGAAAAGAGGAAAGAAAAAAAGAAAGAAAGGAGGAAAGAAAAGAGGAAAGAAAAGAGGAAAGGAAGGAAAACAGAGGAGCCTAGTGGTGTAGCCAGAGGGGGGGGGGGGGGGGCAATCGCCCCCCCCCCCCAATATTGACGTCGTGTCGGTTGAGATTGGCACTGTCGGTTCATTTGACCAGAGGAATCATGGAATTATGATGGTCAAAAGTACATAGATGCAAAATTTCCGCGCGCTACGCGCGTATATGTTACCCCGAAATGCATTATTCGTTGGAACAAGCTTGTTTACAGCCAAAATGTATCTCAATCATGCCAAAAATAGGTGTAAAGTCAAAAAAATTCGCGCGCTACGTGCGCATATCTTTACTCATAACAATCTTGTCGGTTCATTTTATTTAGCGCCCCCAATATCAATAACATAGCTACGCCACGGGAGCCTATAACATTCTAAGATGAAGATGATGAGTTGATAATGTTATAAATAAATTATAAAATGACCTAGCCCAACATAAAAAAGAAATATTAACAATTTACTGTAACCAAAAATAACCTCAGCAGACGGGGACACGAATGGCCGTAAATGTTGAATCTCCTTTGGTGTTAATGTAAAAAAAGGATTTTAATGTTGGCACTAAATTATTTTCATCAGTATGCACAACTTCTTTCTTGCATATAACGAAACAGCTGTCTAATTTTGATAAAAAGCCAATATTGATTGGAAATGAAGTGATGGCTTTTCAACCAAAAATCGGTCAAAAGTACACACCAAATGGGTTCGAAAATTAAAAAAAGTTCTAACGCTGAGGGGGGCACATCCCCCCTCAGACTACCCACTGTCCGCGCTAGCGCGGAGCGCGGTGCTTCGCACCTAAGTGCTTCGCACATCACTAACAAAAATGCATTTATATACAATATTTTGGGACGACCAATAGTTTGCCCCCCTATGAAAATACCCTGGCGCCGCCCCTGATTAATATTAGTATTGAATGTGGTATGTCTGAGGGGAAGTGGACACTTCAAGTACGATTTGGTCATGAAGAGAAATTAATTCTTGTTTTTAACTGAGACGAATATTCGTCTCAGCTTTTAACATGTCAGATTTGAAGTAAAGTTTGCACTAACAAGAAATGTGATTTGCAGTGAATGAGATTGGATGGTTATTGGTTTAAAATGTGGTATGTCTGAGGGGAAGTAGACATGTCAAGTACGATTTGGTCATGAAGAGGAGAAATTGTTTCTTGCTTTTTAACTTGTCATATTTGAAGATGAGTTTGCATTAACAAGGAATTGTGAATTGTGTTGAATTAAAAAAGTACATTTAGGGTCGTCCATTTTCACTTATGTACCAAGCATATGTAACTTTTAACCCCTCCCCTATTGAGTTAGGCCCAAAAAAAGAAGGTAATGTTGTCCTCCAGCTTTCAGAGAGGAGGGGCGGGCAGGTGGATTTTTAAAAAAAAAAAAAAAAAAATTCTAATACCAGCAGAAGCTCAAAGTTCAGCCAACAAGAAGTTGTAATAATCACTCTAAGAGTCGCACATATATGTTATAAACACTTTATTTAATATTCATTGCCATTTAAACTGTTTTAAAAAAAAATCTTAAAAAAAAAAAATCTTAAAAAAAAATCTTTAAAGAAATCTGGGATTGTTTTAAAAATAATCGGGGCGGCCTTAAATCTGACGAGCGGGCGGTCGAGGACAACATTACATTAATTTTTTTTTTTGCCTTACGTACTCAATAAATGGCGAATATTTCATGGCTTGATAAGTTGATATACTCTCATGTGTTGTGGTTCAAACAGGTGTCCAGTTCAAGTCTGATTTAGTGACAAAGATGTAACTTGAACAGTGTCAGTTTTAAAGACAAGTTTACATTGAATGAGAAAAGTACATCAAAGTGCTACTGCTAGATTTATGTATATGGTACAAAGGCTGTAGATTCAAACAGGTGTCCTATTTTAAGTCTGATTTGGTCACAAAAAAATGCACTCATCAATTGCAAGCACAGCCCTAGGGGACCCGGGACTAGTGGGGGTTTGGCAGTGGCGTAACAGCCGGGGGGGCAGGGGGGGGGGGCACAGTGCCCCCCCTGAAGGTGCTCAGCAGGAAATTCAAACCTACCCACCAGGAAAAATGGGGGAAGGGAAAAGAGGAAAAGAAGAGGGAAAGGGAAAGAAAAAAGGGAGGAAAAAAGGGGAAAGAAAGAAAAGAAGAAAGGGAAAGAAAGAAAGAAAGAAAATTTTGCATTACAAAAAGCACAACAGTCCAACAAATTGTTGACTGTTGTATTTTTTTGTACTGCGAAATTTTGTGACCGTGCGAAATTTTGTGACCGTGCGAAATTTTTTACCTTGCGTAATTTTGTGACCGTGCGAAATGCGAAATGTTGTGACCGTGCGATTTTTTTTGAACCTTTTTTTGAACCCCCCCCCCCCCCCCACACTTACGTGAAATTCAGAGGTGACTGACTGGGAAAAAATTTGGGGCAACCTTTTACGAAAAATTCTAACCAGGAATTTGTTTGGCTGTGCCCCCCCTGACAACCAACCTCTGTTACGCCCCTGGGGTTTGGGCCGGGACATACAAATTGCCAATGTGACGTCGCTGGCACAGTCGTGTACGGTCCTCGCAGTGGGTGGCACCATTCTTTGTACATTTCGCTACTAAAGTGTATGTCACCGTTACAGTCCCAGCCCCCCTTAGCCTGAACAAAGTTTTTTTCCTCATTTTATCAGTGATGTACATCCCTGCTACGTCCTGGCTACATGCCCCAGCTTGCGGGGCATACTTTGTGCGTCCCCGGTACACGTCCGCATAGCCGGGCAACATTTTTTTGTACATCCCAGCTACAGTCCCTGCATGTTCCCCATTGTTTCCTGCATCATTGGGTTGCAGTTGATAAGAGCATAAATGTAACCCCAACCTGTCAGTTGTAAGGATGAGTTTTCGTAAACAAGATTGAGGTATGATTTAGAATTGAAAAAGTGCATCATTGTACTACTGCTAGATTTAAATTTTGACATAAATTCTGTCAATTCAACAGGTGTCTAGTTCAAGTCTTAACAAAGATGTAATGTAACTGCAACCTGTCAGTTTTAAAGATGAGCTTGCGTTAACGAGATTGTGGTATGATCGGAAACTGAAAAGTGCATCATTGTATTTGATCTTGTGTGCTTATTCTGACTTCTACAACTGTTTAAAATGTCATCAACCTGGCAACCCAGGGTCAGAGCTCCCATGTACATTAATCTGGCAACCTTTAGGGACACATGTACTTTAATCCCATGTCGCATAGGAACCACGGTTTGAAATCGTCGGACTTGCTTCATTTCTAATCTGCACATCCTGATGTTGGACGCTACCGTGATTTAGCATTACACAATTTCATAGATAGCACCGTCAGTTCAAGCAAAGGACTGTCTTGGTCTTTGACCTCAAGAAAGAACAGTGACCGACTTTATTAACCAATAGGATTTCTTTTTGTATAATAAATCAAATACTTTGTTTTTATTTTTGCTTTTTTATCTCAGTGTACATCCTCTCCATTCCTTGCTTGTTTGATTTGGATGACACGTTGGTGAAAATGTTTTGTATGGTATGAGTTTTATATTTAGAAAATATCATCGGGTTTATAGAATTGATTAATTGGGATGCATACACTCTAAGTAGTGTCAAACCAATCAACCGCGTGCGCGCCGTACAGTGCATTCATCACACGCTTTGTTTTGATTTGTTTTTTCATGCAGCATGGGTTTGCCGATTTTGACTGCGGGTGATGTAACACTCTTTATCATGTTTTTATTTGTTATTGAAGAGATTAAAAGTATGCACAAAATTGAAAATTTTGATTTGTATTGTCGTTTATGAACAGACATGGAAAAAGCACCTGGCCCGCCTGCCCATAGCGGGTAGCTTTTGCGTCGGGCGGGTGAAGTACCCACCCAAATGGCGGGTAAAAATGTTCGAACTCACAGTGTAAGTGTGTTTAGTTGGCTGGTGGAATTTCTGTCAGGCAAGTATTATTTGTGATACCTGCCTGACTGACTGGCTGGTTGAAAAAAAACCAGAAGTTCCAGCCCTGTTTATGAAATAGGTCAATACATGCATGTTTCCCCCTTCGGGGTCGTGCCATTATTCACACATCAACATCAGCGCACGTGCACTGACTTTTCCTATTTATTTCAAAACAACACATGCATTAATTGACCTACAATGATTATCTTCTGGCACTTTGAATCTTAATCAAGTCAGTTTTCAGCAAGCCCTTTGAGTAGATTTATTAAGTCAAGTTTTAAAAATAACAATATCATGGTTCTTGCATTGCAGCAAGCAAGGTGTCAAATTGTCTCAAATCAAGTTTTGCTTCAGAACTGTTGCCATCTATTCAATTAACAATTGATCACTTCATGTTTCATACGTCCTGAATGATTGGGGGAGGAAAACGGAGATTGAATTTTTCTTTTTTTAGTGTCATTAGTGATACAACTTGTCAATTTCACATCCCTTGGATTAACATTCTCATCAACAGACCCTCTAACTGACTTGACTTAAACCCACCGTTATGGATACTACAGGAAAGCCTAACTTCCTAAAGACCAAGCCAGATCGCTTCACACCAATGGCCACTGGCCGTCCGCGATCTTTTAGCTAGGGGCCGGGCAACCGAGGCTACAATCCCTGCTGATGTTATCAGATGCTGTGCCGTGATCTGATGTCATATGTGACCTGTCAAGTCAAAATGGACATGTTGGAGGCCCGAGTCAATTCTGAGTTATTGGTATGATTTGAAAGAGAACATTTTAAGCTTTGAAATGATACCATGATGAATGTAATCAGACTTTGTAATCACAAGATATGAATTGAAGAAGCGTATTTTTGTCTATTATTTTCTTTATGTTTCACCAAATATATTGGCCTCTATCTCAAAACTGTCTTTGCCGACAGCATGATCTTTTTGACACGACTGGTCACATATTATGACAGACGAGTCTGTACTCTGCCTAACTGTGTGTTTATCGCACTATGGTGTAATGATCCAGGCAGGGGTGGCTGGGATGCTGGCTGGCCGGCCAGGGCTGGGGGAAGTTGTTTTGGTTTGTGCACCGGAAATCTACAGTCTGGCTGCCTTCAGGATGCAAATCAAGCGGAAAATTGTGAAAAAAATAAATGCCTGTCAGATTTGTGTACTATCCAAACTCTGTGCAGCCCACCTTGCATAGCGAGATCTTAATTCCCAATGTAGAGACACCTACCAAACTGACAATGGACCTAAGGCACATATTCTCCTGGCTCCGCCCACTGCGCGTGCTTGACAACTCACACATTTTCTGGAACCAATCAGAGTGGGAGATCGACCGGATGAGATGCGCACCATGGATGTCTGTTGCACTGTTTTTTTGGGCAAGGTTGACCTCGCAAACTTTTACGGGAGGTCAACCTCATGTGACCTGCATCTATTAGTTTTCTTTCCTAATATTTTGCCAACCATTATATCAACGCTGTTCTGTCAAAACAGATGTATTTCCGGCCGTTCAGCATGTATAAAGTAAAACTGTCCAACGGTTACGCACAGGAAGTGTTGCGTTATACATGTTCAGGGGCAAGTGCACTTACAAGGTTTAGTAGATGTGTTTTTGGCCATTGAACATGTTTAGAGCAGATTGCCCAAAGGTTATACATACGAAGTGTTACTTTATACATACTGAAGGGCCAGATGGAGATGCTAGGTTTTGACGGAACTGCGACAATATTTAGATATTGAAATTAGCATGAGTAGATGGACTGTTGTTTTTTATATGTTTTTATCAATGTTTAAAATTACAGCTCACGAGATAACAACTCAATATTTCGACCAGTGATCGTAGGACCTGGAAAACAATAGTTGTGCGCAATGGCAACAAAGCCGCAAATCATAGAAGACATCAGTGTGTTTATCATCCCGAGACACTCCTGACCCATTTCGAAAGGATTAAGAACCAAATCTCCTATCCTTTCTACCCGTCAATTTTTGTTTTGTTTCCAGTAGTGCACGCGCATTTCACTGAGACGCTTGATAGGGAAAATGGATTTTTTTGTTGTTAGGGCGCCATCTTTTGTCGAAATTGTGTCCAACATGTTTCAAGATGGAGATTGGCAAAAACGAAATTGAAAATCCATGGCGAATATCACATTTTAGTGAGCATAGGAGTAACAAAAAATGCACAGATTTGAGTAAATAAAAACTTTTTCAAGTGAATCTCCACTATGAATTTGAGCAATAATATGCATTTTGCATTTGACTTTTCAGGCTTGCTACTGGAAACAAACTTTTTTTGTTTTGCCTAACAGCTCACAAGATAGCGTCAAGTTTAAACATCATAGAATGAAGCCTGTCTTTTCATTTTCCTATAGGCAGATGATGTTAATCCCTTGTTAACTACTGGCCTATTGGTAGCAAAGAAGGTATCATTAATTGAGCCAATCAGAGATATCATCATAAAATGGTGCAGTTCTTAAGAAGATTGTCTTCAAAACATTTCAGAAGGGTTTCAAATGCATATGTAACATCATTAACCAATTAGAAAAGCAGAAATAATACTGAAGTCTTGAGGTCCCAAGGTGGTATCCACACTGATATTGACAATTAATAACAGCTCAAAAGATAGCAGCAATGCAGACAAAAATTGCAACCATGATAAAAAGTCTGGCGTCTTTCTAGTTTCAACTCCCTAGGTGCACTCCATTGAGACTATCAGTTCAGCCCTACAATGTTTTGACGTTAAATTCAAGAAGTGAACGAACGCTTTTAGAGATAAAGACATACGCAGACAACATTTCAACAACTTCATCTTGTTGTAGAAAAGGAATGCCTGATAAAATCCAGCCCTTTTCATTTCCTGAAGTCTACGGGTTTGACGTGGTAATTACAATGATGTGATGAATGGTGGCTGTTGGCTGGCTTTACCATAGAAATAAAAAAGAGACACCTAACTTCCTAATAATATCGGCCTTTCCCTTGGAAGATGGGTGGGGGGGGGGGGGGGGGAGACTCATATGAAAGTTGTAGGTATCCCTGTGAATGTAAATTACATCATAACACCTTGTCTATATCGTCGCTGTCCTGTCAAAACTTTGTATCGCCATCCGGCCCTTCAGCATGTATATGTATAACCTTTGGGTAGTCTAAACATGTACAAGGGCCAAAATTACATCTTTCCCCGTATATATCCTATTCTATAGTTAAATCAGATCCAAATTGGTGACAAATATTTGTTTTTATCTCTCCCCAGGCAAAAGTAATCCAAGCATTTGCGCGGGATTGGGTTACGCACACATGTTTTTGCCCAACGCACGCATCATGCATATGATGAACAGTGCGCATGTTGCCTTCATGCACGTCCGTGCATCCTTCTGTATTCATTCGCTTCTGTAAACTGGTTCGTCAATTTAGAACTGACTGAACTATAGCCTATTCCTATCGACTGATTTTATTGATGCATAGATACATGGATGCATGACCCAGTTTTGAGATAAATCGCAACTCATTCCACAGGAAGTAGTAATGATGGTTGCGAAACGGAAATCGGACTGTTCTTGCCTGATACCCCCATGAACAGATATTCAACTGGGACTTTTTATCAGGGTTTGTTGAAATGTATATTGTAGCTGTCAAAACCTTGTATGTTTTTCTGGCCCTTCCAACATGTATAAAGTTAAACAGCCCAACGGTTATGCCGTAGAAAGTGTTGCTTTATACATGTTTAGGGGCAAAAGCACTGTACTTGCACGGTATTAATAGATGAGTTTGTTGGCCCTTGAACATGCTTAGACTGTCCAAAGGTTATACATAGGAAGGTATAACTTTACACATGCTGAAGGGCCAGATAGAGATACGAGGTTTTGACAGAACAGCAAGAGTATTTGTGCTTTTGCTATGTGTATGATGATAGGTATATGGGATTGCGGTATGTTTTTGAAGGCCTACACAGTTACACCAGGATCTATGGTTACACACAAGTTTGATGTTGCTGACTTCAATTGACATTTTGAAAATAAGAACCTGCTAAGTTGTAACAAATCCTTTATTAGTGCTGCTCTAAAGGGGCATTAAAGATAAATAAACAGAGATTGCAAAACATAGAACAAATACTACCTGAACATTTAAGTACAAATCCAACAGGTTTAGCATTCTTCAGTTATCAAACAGGAATTTCAAAAGGCACTTTTTGTATCGCCTGTTTTTTTTCTCTTCAGGATGAGACTGTGAAGAACCGTGGTTCTCTCGTAGTAGTATGTCCGAGCGTTTACATATTTTAGCACACTAAATGGACCAGGCGATGACACGCAAGTTTACAAACAAACTATATTCTTTAATGCAACATCTCTCTCTCTCTCCGCCCGACCTCCTTCGGTCCCGGCTCCATCTCAACTGTAAAATAGCTTACGCGCAAAGAAGAATCTTTTGAACAAATACAACGCTGTGATTGGTCCCTTTTGTTATCGCTAAACTCAGCACGTAGCATTATAAATGCTAGTGTTGGGCATATCGATAGATGCGGCTTATTAAATGACCGGTACCAATCTTTAAATAGATGAAAGTATATAAATCATTTATTGATTTATTCCATATCATCACAGAGACTTAACTAAAGCCTCCTCCCCCCCCCCCCCCCTCCCCCCCAGAAAAAAGACGATATGTCTCTCATACCTGTGCGTGCGCATAAGTGTGTGGAGTCACGTTTGCCCAATAAACACATGAATTTTAAAATGCACTTTTGTCTCGCCTGTTTTTTTCTCATCAGGATGAGACTTGACTAAGGCCCTCCCCAAAAGAAGATCTGTCTCAAATACCCGCGCGCATTAGTATACACTCGCGGTCATAAGTCTTTCTGAGAACAAATACTACTATGTTTTTCATGAATTGTGAATAAATGAATAAAGTTAAGATAAACAAACCTTTTTCCATGTGTAGTGTTATTACTTTATTATTATTTATTCATCAAATCTCCGCTTTCAAATTTATAGTTTTATTGCAATAAAATTGTTAAAAAAATGAGTCTTTTTCCACAGAAAACACACGGTAAATCCCCATTCAACAATTGGCGGCGCTGTCCAAAATGACGTTACATGCAAGCATTTACTGACATGACAAGATGATCGAAAATCATTACGGTCGACAATAACATGACGATTTATAGAATTTAAAAGGACAGTTCAATGTTATTGTTCATGTTGTTTTAATAAAATTCCAATGTTTTTGTGATGATTTAAAACCGTGTGTAGGCTCCGCGAGCATCAATGACTGCTTGGCATCGTTCAGGCATGGAATCGACTAACTTGCGGCACACTTCTCCATCAATACCATCCCAAATCTCCTGAACACGGGCAAAAAGTCCATTGAGTCCTCCGCGAGGCGCCTCCAGTCTTGAAATTTCCCTCTCGATATGATCCCACAAATGTTCTATGGGGTTGAGATCTGGTGACTGGGCAGGCCATTCCATGGTTTCAAACTCCCAGTTAACTCCCAAGTCCTGTATAAATGGTGGTGTTGGATTAGCCATCCAATCACGGATTCTAATGGCTGTGTGGCACGGAGCATTATCCTGCTGAAACACGAAGTTTAATCCAATTGCATCATGTGCGGACGGCAGCATTGTGTTCTTAAGAATTTCTAGGTAAGAATGCTGGTCCATGTTACCCTGGACACGGGTCATTTGTCCAGTGCCATTGCGCGTCATGCAACCCCAGATCATAATGCCAGAACCTCCATGCTTGACAGTCTGCTGGACACACTTCTCTGAATATTCCTCCCCAACAGTTCTCCTTACATATTGGCGACGCTTGTCGTTCTGGTACAGCTGAAAGCGTGATTCATCCGACCACAAAACATTGTCCCATTGCGCCTGAGTCCAGTTCAAATGGGCGTTGGCAAACTCTAAACGACGACGCTTATGGTCTGCTGTCAATCTGGGCTTTCTCCTGGCAATGCGTCCATTCAAACCAGCTTCTCGAAGTCTCTGTTGCACAGTTGAAACTGAAACATTCACATTGTTTTGGTGCCTCATAGCGGGTGCCGTAAGCCAACGATTGCGCCGTGATGTGTTCACTAGATTACGGTCAGTGTGTGGCGTAGTCTTTTTCGGGCGTCCTGACCTCGGGCGAACCTCCATCGTTCCATAATCTTGCAGTTTTCCCAAATTATAGCGCACACTTCCTTCATCAATATGCAACCTTCTGCCAATTTCAGAGTTGGAATTCCTTCATTATGAAGGGCCAATATTATCCCCTTCGTTGTGTCCGAAAGTGGTGGTTTTCTAGGCATGGTATCGGTGAGAAATTGGATGATTTGTAGCGAGTGATTTTGTAAACAATGATGCGTGGTATAGGGATTCCCGTGTTAAATGACCCAAACAAATGAACGGTAACGGGTTGCACACTCTGAGGTCAGTCGTTCCTTATATGGGCGGCGGCGGGAAGAAATCTTGATGGTGATTGGTTAGCCCAATATTCATTAACATAATTGACCATATTTGGTAAATTTATGAATGAGATGTTTTCTCTGTTGATTAAAAACATCGGAAGGGAATCCCCGTTACTACGGAGGCGTCAAGCATTTGACGTCATAATGAGCTGTTTTTATAGGACGCCACCAATAGTTGAATGGAGAATTAGCGTGTGAAAAACGATAATCTGTCGATGTTTTGTTTACACCGATTAATTAAGAAATTAGTGGCACAATTGATCAAATAAAATATGCTAAACATTGAATAAATACTTGCACTTTATAATTGAATAATTCAAATAAATTATTGATGACGAATTTCAGTAAAAATCGTGAAAATACAAATTCGGAAAGACTTTTGACTGCGAGTGTATGTGGAGTCACTTTTGCCTAATAACAGTGTGTGATTAGCCCAATTTCTTTTAATTCGTTTTTTTAGTTGTCTGAAAAAATGCAATGTCACAAATCCACCCTTTCAAGTTTCCGACTCGACCCTGAAAACTTTTTAAGCGTGTAAAGAATTATAAGATGTAATATAACATACTGTTTTGTAGGTTGAAGTGACTAGTGCGTAGATAATTGAGCATTTTAGAAGCCCAAAATTGACCCAGGTGACTGCTTGTTGCCACATGCCCCTTTCGATATTGATAGTGCTCAACGCCAATGTTTACAGCTTCACATAAATTGAACCATTTTACCGCCCAATAGTTTTTAAATGGAACCCAATTTGGTTGTTTCTGGTTCTAAATCAAACAATCCAGGGCTATTATATGGTTCAGGTGCAACCACTGTTTTCTGACATTTTGCATGAATAAGGGGTTGAGGCTTAAGAAGATGTTACCTCATCCAACTACATAACAAAGTAAAGTAAAAGGAAAATTAATAAATGCTTTAAATTGACCTAGGTAACTGCTTGTTTCAACATGCCCCTTCCAATATTGATAGCATTCAATGCCATTGTTTACAGCGTCACATAGATTGAACCACTTTGCCGCCCAATAGTTATTAGCACCTACAATATGCAATACAATTAAATTTGTTTCTGGTTCACAGTTTTAAGAAATCAAACTGATCCAGGGCTATATGGGTTAGGTGCAACCACCATGTTCTGACATTTGGCATGAGGGACTGAACTATGTTACAGCCTTGTTCCTTTACCCTTTTAACGCGGCAGTCGTCTGCAGGCGACAGTTCCAAAATGTCACAAAATGTCACAAAAAGTTTCAAAAATGTCAAAATTATTGAATTTTATCTACATAAAAATATGTAGAATCACTATGAGAAATGCATTAAAATAAGTACAAGCATGCCTAGTATTGGTTCAGTAGTTTTTGAGGTAGACTTTGAAAGATGGGAATGGTTTGTGTAAAATCTGTTTAGTATATGATAAAACCATGGTAAAACGTTACCTCAACTAGCTCCATTTGCCTTTCTCTTACAACCACTTCCATGGCAGGGAAGCATTTCAGTTAGTTTTATGGTTTCTATTCTATTTGGACTCCCAACTTTCAAAATGATTTAGCATTCATAGTCTGTTATTTTGCTGATTGAATTTGTTTTATGCCAGCAAGAATTTGGGCGACATTTGCTGTATAGCTGTTACGCATTACGCATGGATATTCAGGGTTATTAATAAGAGTGTTAAAAAGAACAATTGGGATGTGTTGAACTTAATTCAAAACCTCATGAATATATGTGATACGTGCGACCCAATCAAATGCCGTCCTTTTACTGCTACGCACAAATAAGCGCAGGTTATTAACTGACAACAGAGTACCTCCACGTAAATAGTATAATGCGTATCAAGTTCGATCACCAAAACAATTCGTGTATTGCCACGAACGCATGGCGTGTTTCGCGCAGCGCAGTAGTTACGTGACGTGTAAGTACCATCCAGTATCATTAATGACTATTTCAATTGGTTTTGAATCAGGATAATGACTTGGATCAGTTGTTTTGTCAGTAACTGTGAAGAATCAAACCATTTTACTTTCACAGTTACCTCGTAACAACTGATACACAGTCATTATCCTTTACATGGAGTGTTTGGTGCCCTTAAACGGAATCATATCTAGAGCTGGCTATATGGGTCAGGTGCTACAACATGTCCTGACAGTTCACATGAATATGGGGCAAGGGATTAAACTATGTTAAACCTAATCCATAGTATCAAACCAATCTTTAAGATTAAATCAGTAGGCAGTTATAGAAACGTTAAATATATATGTTGATTAGTTTAGCTTGATAATGCATTATTGAGCTAATCAGATCAATAACACAAATTAATTGTAGGATTGGAATTGATTAAAGCTAGTTTGGTTGGATAATTACAGGATCTTGTTATTCTCTGTGTCAGATCAAGTTGATCAGTAGGCATGACAGTTATAGACATCTAAAATATATGTTGATTAGTTTAGCTTGATAACGCATTATTGAGCTAATCAGATCAATAACACAAATTAATTGTATGATTGGAATTGATTAAGCTATTTTGGTTGGATAATTAGAGGATCTTGTTATACTCTGATCAAGTTGATCAGTAGGCATGACAGTTTCAGACACCTAAAATATATGTTGATTAGTTTAGCTTGATAACGCGTTATTGAGCTAATCAGATCAATAACACAAATTAATAGTAGGATTGGAATTGATTAAAGCTAGTTTGGTTGGATAATTAGAGGATCTTGCTATACTCTGTGTCAGATCAAGTTGATCAGTAGGCATGACAGTTACAGACACCTAAAATATATGTTGATTAGTTTAGCTTGATAACGCATTATTGAGCTAATCAGATCAATAACACAAATTAATTGTAGGATTTGAATTGATTAAGCTAGTTTGGTTGGATAATTAGAGGATCTTGTTATACTCTGTCAGATCAAATTGATCAGTAGGCATGACAGTTACAGACACCTAAAATATATGTTGATTAGTTTAGCTTGATAGCGCATTATTAAGCTAATCAGATCAATAACACAAATTAATTGTAGGATTGGAATTGATTAAGCTAGTTTGGTTGGATAATTAAAGGATCTTGTTATACTCTGTCAGATCAAGTTGATCAGTAGGCAAGACAGTTATAGACACCCAAATATATGTTGATTAGTTTAGCTTGATAACACATTATTGAGCTAATCAGATCAATAACACAAATTAATTGTCGGATTGGAATTTATTAAAGCTAGTTTAGTTGGATAATTAGAGGATCTTGTTATACTCTGTCATATCAAATTGATCAGTAGGCATGACATTTATAGACATCTAAAATATATGTTGATTTGTTTAGCTTGATAGCGCATTATTAAGCTAATCAGATCAATAACACAAATTAATAGTAGGATTGGAATTGATTAAGCTATTTTGGTTGGATAATTAGAGGATCTTGTTATACTCTGTCAGATCAAGTTGATCAGTAGGCATGACAGTTATAGACATCTAAAATATATGTTGATTCGTTTAGCTTGATAACGCGTTTATTTATTGAGCTAATCAGATCAATAACACAAATTAATTGTAGGATTTGAATTGATTAAGCTAGTTTGGTTGGATAATTAGAGGATCTTGTTATACTCTGTCAGATCAAGTTGATCAGTAGGCATGACAGTTATAGACATCTAAAATATATGTTGATTCGTTTAGCTTGATAACGCGTTATTGAGCTAATCAGATCAATAACACAAATTAATTGTAGGATTTGAATTGATTAAGCTAGTTTGGTTGGATAATTAGAGGATCTTGTTATACTCTGTCAGATCAAGTTGATCAGTAGGCATGACAGTTATAGACATCTAAAATATATGTTGATTCGTTTAGCTTGATAACGCATTATTAAGCTAATCAGATCAATAACACAAATTAATAGTAGGATTGGAATTGATTAAAGCTAGTTTGGTTGGATAATTAAAGGATCTTGTTATACTCTGTCAGATCAAGTTGATCAGAAGCAATGACAGTTACAGACACCTAAAATATCTGTTGATTAGTTTAGCTTGATAACGCATTATTGAGCTAATCAGATCAATAACACAAATTAATTGTAGGATTGGAATTGATTAAGCTAGTTTGGTTGGATAATTAAAGGATCTTGTTATACTCTGTGGCAGCTCAAGTTGATCAGCAGGCATGACAGTTATAGACACCTAAAATATTAGGTGGACAACAAGAGTGAAAGATACAGACCATCGTCCCATAGTCTATATATGTTGATTAGCGTAGCTTGATAACACATTATTGAGATAATCAGATCAATAACATAAATTAATTGTAGGATTGGAATTGATTAAGCTAGTTTGGTTCGATAATTGGAGGATCTTGTTATACTCTGTGTCATATCAAGTTGGGCGGTAACATCATTATGTTACCAGTTACTTTCTACGCCATGGCTGACATTTCTCTTTAGATTGCATGGGTGTCGCTTTGGAATTTCTATTTTGATTGGTTTGATTAGAGGATTTCATTAGTTTTTAGCCAATCAAATTGTCTGTAAGTAACAGCAGAGGTTCTAAACCCGGCTCTTCAAGCATTAATGAGTGGCCCTTGAAAAGATCTAAAACAGAGAAATACATAAGAAAACCAGGGCAATTAAATTAGCCCCCGAGAATGTCATTTGAAATGTCTGTGGCCCTGCGTGACCCTCAAACACAGTTAAAACGCTCCTGCCTGCATGGATAATGTTTGTCCCCCTTTTCACTTCTCCTGTAATCTGGAAAAACCTAGTAAGTCTGTTGAACACAAATTTGAGAAAAGAAAGGAAAACTGTTCCAATATTTTTTCCAGACAAGGTTTTTCCATACTAGGTTCTTCTAGATGAAAAACTGCCGACAGCTTCACACACTTTAACTTGATAAGCTGAAGGGAAAAAAACCTAGTATTAAGTCCAAATATGGATCTAATCATCTAACTCAATTTTCACCAAAATTGACTTACTAGGTTTTTCCAGATTACAGGAGAAAGACTTTAGTGCTTACAGGGTTAAAATGTGTGCCTGATGGATAATGTTCTGCCCCCTTGTCTTTTCTCAAGTCCCACACGTCAGTATGAATCACAGGAACTGTATCGGAACAATACAAGCAATTATGATTGAACCAAATTATTTCTTTACCCCCTTGTGCACTGTGAAGCTGTTCCAACCATTGTTGGTTACTCCCCCGATATGAACCTTTGCCTCAAAACCTGGTCAAAAAGTTGGACGGACTGACATACAGACAGATTATCATTAGTAAAAAATATGAATATTTGATTTCAAGGGCCATTTTGTGTATTTGCCAACACTTTAACCATAATGTTTAACGCGAATCGAAAAAAAAACCATTGATTATCCTTTCTGTTGCATTGTGGGATTGCAATGGGGCAAAATTTGCCCCATTCTGGATCCCACAGATTTTTTTTTCTTCCATTTTCCCCCCTTTTTTTCAATTTTTTTCTTCTTCAATTTTCTCAACAAAATCTTGCAAAATCCAACTTTTTGGCCAAACAAATGACGATCAGGTCTAAATTGAAAAAACACACAAAAAAACACAAAAAATCCGCAGACCGCATTAGATTTTTAGTCTCTCATGTCATTTGAGACAAACTTCTTCTTTTTTTTGGCCTAAAACCAGGTGGAATATTTTTAACATCTTACTGCTTTCCAGGGAGCAAGGCATAAGTCTTTGCAAAAATATAGAATTGTTCTATTCCAGCCCCTTACTTTGACAAACTATTCCAGTAGATTTAGTTTGTTTATTCTAAAAAATTGGTATAAAAAAAATGGTAAGAACAAATGCAAGCAAAATTTATTTTTTACTCTTCTGATCAGTGTCAAAACAATAGTTGAAAAATATAATGGCACCGTATTTATAGGCCTTTTTGTGAGATATTTAGGCATCTCTTGATAGTCAGCGTCATAATGCTATAATTCCATCAATGTGTGCGTGCATACAAGCCTATGTGCGTAAACCTGGAAGAGTGTACCGGCGCTTTCAAAAATTGACAGCGTGTCCTGATTGGTCAATCGTGAAATCGTTACGCGCATGCATCAGGGAGCTTATATAATGGGAGAGGAAATTTGAATCGCAAAATTGAAGCCTCCCATAATGGGAATGGGCGTGTCCGTGTACCATATCTGTAAATTAATACGCGCGATGTAACTCTTAAATGACATTGTCATAATTTAGACGTGTGATGTAACTCTTAATAACTCATAAGCATTATTTAGACGCGTGATGTAACTCTTGGAATGGGGGCGCTATCACACTAGAGGCTTGAAACTCAGCAATGGGAAACTGTGTACAGTGGCACCGGCCTGTATGCATGCATAGTAGTCCACAAATATCATGCATCTGCAGAGTGTGAAATAGCTTGAATTTTGTCGATAGCACTATGACCATGATGACAGTGACAATAGCACCATTGGCTACTCCAGAGTTGTATTTGCCTTATGAAACAAAACTTTGAGCTGTACCTTCCAAAGAGGGGGCAGGATGACACATAGAAGAGCCTATTTTGTGCTGTATCACTGGTTTCCTGTGTTGTTGAAAGTTTCTTTGACTGTCACTTTGGTTCATCTTCATAAAGAGCGACATGACATATGATGAAGAAGAAATGTATTGTTATAGAGGTAATTCTTTATCTAGTTATGAATATATTTTGCAAGTGTTCCAATATTCTCAAAATTGAATGCAATTTGCTGGCATAGTGCTGTTAAATTGATCATAATACAAAGCCTATCAGTATCATAATTGGAACAGATGTATGGGTCCAGGCTTGAATTTCCCAAAAGTTACTAACGTGCACTATGTTAACGAATATTGAAGAAGAAAAAAAACCCTGTTTACAAATATTTGGGTGTCCACAATCTACTGTTATGCAGGTACAAGGGTACTTGGGGAGCGCAAACGCGACACAGGTGAAAACTGAAAAAAGTTATAATATCATATAAAGCAGTTTACCAACCCACAGAGTTTACTATAGAAAATATATAACTAATATTATCAAACACCTGTGAATGTCCCAACTTGAAAAAAAGCAAGGACATTCACCAGCGGCGGACTTGAACTTCCTCCTCATCTACTATACACTTAACCCTGATCCAAAGTACTGTTTATTAGTATCCAAAGTACTGTTTATTAGTAAGTACCAGGTCTAGTGCTTCAGTTAAGGCACCCGTCTATCGTTTGGGAGAACTTGGGTTCGAGTCCCCTGCCGGTGGGGTATGAGTCCCCGCCGGTGAATGTCCTTGCTTTTTTTGTTGTTAGGTCATTTTTGCCAGTGTTTGTTAATAAATTATTAGCTTTGTTTTATTGTCTATTGTAAACTTACTATGAATTGGTCAACTGCATGACCTTATATATTACTCCCTTTCTCAATTTGTTGTGCAATATCATAATATCCAATCTTTGTTTAGTTCTTTTGATCTCATGCCAAATCAGCTCATCTTCATATGTGACAGATTTGCTGTAAAAACAAACCAAATCATTACGATAATGTTAGAAGGAAACGAGGAGTTGCTCGCACGCAACAATTCAATTATTTCTTGAGGACAGATGTGTATTTTTCTAGAAATGTAAGCGATTTGTCAATTTAATCCTTGTGATTTTACCCTGAGTTTACATACTGTGGGGAAATACTGATGATATAGACAGAATACGAAGAGGAAAGATGAATGTCAACAATTTTGTCATCAATTATATCCAAGGACACTTACAACTTCCCGTTAGTATGTTGTCACGATTTAGCTTAAATTGATTTAAATGATTGTCATCATAATGGATTGTGATATGATTCAGATTATGCTTAAGTGCCACATGTTTGCATTCGCGGTTCTTTGAAATCACCCCCTCACATCATTATGCTTATTATTGTACACATTTCATTCATGTATGCAAAATTGCGTAAATTATACTAGAGTATCGTGATTAGACTGGCTAAATACTTTTACTTTTTTGGTTGCAGTGAATTTCTATGAATAAGGGTGGCTGGTGAATCTTGTCAACCCGGTAGCTAAATATATTAACTAGATATTTACCCACGGAAAAAAGTATAAAAAACCTACTTTAAATCACAAAAATTGTACAAATCTGTTTGTGTGGCGGCGTGGTTTTAGTGGCATTACAAAATGACGTGAGGTGTGTGTTGGGCTAAATTGAACGTAAATTAGAGCATCTGGAATCGAGATTAAGCCAATAAAATTAAGATTATTCAAAGATAATCTAGGCACGTCATTCAAAGAAAGTAAAAAGTTGGTGTGATTGGGCTATAATGACAATGGTAAAAATTGCAGTCTTCATGAATGTGCTGCACAAATTTAAAAAATCATATTTTTTTTATTTAGTCTTACTGACTGACAATTCTTCAGACTTTGATGACCTAAATTTGGTCCATCATCAAAAGCAAATAGAGAAATGTCACTTAAGGGGAATTTAAAATTGTTTAAAAAATTAAAAAAATTGTAAAGAAAACATGTTTTTTTCTTATTCCCCAGCATAACATTTTGTGAGCACCCCCAATAATAAAAAATCAAAAAAAAAAATCAAAAAAAATCAGCGGAACATTTTTTCCTTTGTTGAAATCTTTTTTCTTCCCAAATTTATTCAAAACACATTTCTTATTTTTAGAATAATTACTTACTGCACTTATTACATTCCAAACAAACATCTTTTGATAGCTGTTCCTGTTTTCATCAATTTATTTCCTTATTGACAAGTAAATCCCACATATTCATTTGTCTACCAGTGGTTTAAAATATGTGTTTTTCACTTTGATAAAAAATGACCTCATGTCTATACTGGACAGTAGCTATTGTTGACTAACCACAAGTTACGCTATATTAACTTTATCAATAATAAAGATCAATTTAGTAAAAGTTTGATGTGGAAGTAAACAAACACCCTCTGAGGGAAATTCCAGATATTGAACAATTGTTGCAGGGGTTAACTTTTAATCAGTAAAACTGTGACAATATAGAGCTGTGAAACAAGTGCAGGTAAAACAGTACTATAGGTTATATGGAGCGTTCAGATGTCGCCCGGCGCTAACCTAGAAATCAGCATCAAATTTGCTAATCTCAAGATTAAACTCTTGGTTAAGTGTCGTTTGAATCGTGTCATGGTTAACTAACCTCAAGTCAAAGGCTAGAATTTTAACCCCAACAGATCTGGTGGTTAACTAGTCCTGAAACCTAACTGAGAGCGTGTCTGCCATGTGAACCCTTTAACTGTGTTAACCGCAAGTGAGATTAGCAGAGGGTCAACACATTAACTTCCGGCAATCAGAGAATTGCGCGACCTTGGGTTAGTCTCGAAGCTTCCGCAGTGGTATCGCTCGACTCGAGGCTATTTTTTTAAGCTCAAGACTAACTAGTCTCGAAACTAGTGACTGTCTGAGCAGGCCTAAAAGTAAAGTACCTTTTTGTGATTATATGATGCACTTTATTCGGTCAAACACTTGTTGTATGGCTGGTACCTTAAGTACACTATTTCCAAATTTGCTTTAATTTCAATCAATATAAACTATTTTGAACAACTGTTTTTCTTTTTAAGACAAACAAATAAACAAATAAACTCTAAATTTACAAGTAAATAAATAAAAGAAAGAAATAAATAAATATATAAATTAAGTAATAAATAAATTAGGCAACCAAAAATGACAACCTGCTCTACCAGTCACATCAAAATGGGGCTTTTGCTATACAAAACGAAAATAGAGATTCTATTTTCAAGCAAAAGTGCACTTTGTAAACTTTAAAATGAGACCTTGCTTGGTACATTTGGTCAATGGCATTCAGATTTGATGTGAAGTTAGTATTAGGTTGAAATTCCTTTTTATTTCTTGTGTTTTTTAATGCTATACTTCCTCTATCTTAAAATGCAAACAGCGGACAAAAGCCACCTTTTGATGTGACTGGACACATAATTATGTGGCCTTATGTAACCTTATATAATTGCGCTACTTTTCCCTTATATAATTGCGCTACTTTTCCCTTATATAATTGCGCCACTTTTCAACTCATATTGTGATACTATAGTTTAATCAGTTCCAAATTGGCGAGAAATATTCGGTTTTTATCTCTCCGCACGCAAAAGTAATCCAAGCGTAGGCACTCCATTATGATCACACGCATGCAGTATTGGGCATGCGTCACGCATGATGCACACTGAGTTCGATAGTTGCCTTCATGCGCGCGTGTCTTTCTGTATTCATTCGCTGCTGTAAGGCGGTTTTCGCCAATTTGGAACTGATCAAACTATTCATATTGGAAGTGCAATTGTCAATCTACAGCCATATCTTACATTTTTGGATGGAATTGAAATATGTTTTTAAAAGATTAGTGAACTTAAATTGTAGGCCCTAATTAATATCTTATAAGGCTCTCTTCTTTTGATAAGGCTTCCTGTTTTTGCCATCTTATATGATGCTAATCTAGAATTAAACATCTATTTTTATGTCGAAATCAGAAACAGGTTATTTTTGGTCTAGAAGATATCAACGTTTTTGAAAAGGTTCCATGAACAATGTGTTTTTCAGGTGTATTATTTTTAAGTGTACTAGAAAACTGTGAACTTTGCATACCCTTTTAGATGTTTTGCAAGTTTGATGACGTTAGCAATTAACAAAATGTTTATTTGGAAATTATAGGCTAAAATGTGGTGAATTACTGCCAAAGTTGGTTAACCACCAACCAGTCTGTGTACTACTCAATGGGCGCATGTCTTTTGACCTTGCGCTTCTAAATATATTAACTAGATTCTCACCGATGAAAAAAGGATAAAAACTACTTCAAAATCAAAAAAATTGTACAAATTTGTTTGTGTGGCGGCGTGGCTTCTGCAACTCAAACTTTAGAATGCAACAATTTTAAGGATGACCTTTCATGTAAAATAGAAAACATCAAGTTGAAAATTGGGTCATCTACCTTTAAGGTTATGCCAGGATATTTTTACTAATCTCGCACACATTTCACACAAGTAACTGGTGTCTTATGACCCAATTTCTTTTGACCACATAGAATCAACAATGCTATAATTTTCCTAAGTAGTATTGAGTTTTGATTGATATATTGTATTTATTACAGAATTGCAAACAATTGTTATGAATATTGTCCTCAAACTTATTGTTGGCTTTTGAAAGTTTTGTTTCAAAATGCACTATTTGTTAACTTCTTTACATCATAACAATTACATTCCCCTATAACAATGTATGGTTCCTTACACTCCTCAAATACTTATTATCCGTCATAACAATTGTTTTTAAATGTGTATTGTTCCTCCCTACACCCCCTTTTATTTACTTCTTTACAGTTATAACAATACTTTTATTGTTTTGGTCTCCCAACAATGGCCATTGTTATTTTGTATTTTCTTTAATACATTTCTATACTATAGACAGTATTGTCCCCCATTGTAAAGTATTTCTTATTCTCCATGATTGATAAAATATCTTTTGTTGTTTTCTCCGCCCAACAATAGCTATTGTTCGTTTTATTGTTTCTCCGGATCCCAGATTACTACTTTATTTCTAAAATGCTTTATCCCCCTTTTCACAACAGTTTATCTTATTGAGTTTTAATATAACAATAGTATTTATTGTTTTTGGTTATTCAACTTTAAAGCCTATCCTTATAGTTTTTATCCTCCAAAATTATTTTACATAAGAATTACTTAAAGGTTTATTATGTGATCTTTTCCAGGGAACGACCACAATCCTTTGGAAGCAGATTTTCTTGCAGATTTACATTTCTGATCATAAATCTTGAATGTATGCTGAGTAACAGAGTGATACGATTCCTAATTTCTTCAAAATCATGTTTTTTAGGGTGAAAATAGAGTGAAAATAAACTGTTCGCTAGCGAACAATCTATTTTCAACCCCTAAAAACCATGATTTTGAAGTAATTAGGTATCGTATCGTTCTGTTACTCAGGATATATTTATGATTTATGATCAGAAATGTAAATCTGCAAGAAAATCTACTTTCTAAAAAAAATCATGGACAGAGGGCATCCCTGGAAAAGATCACATAATATAATTAATTAATTCTTATGTAAAATCAAATAATACCTATATGCATAAACTCTTTCTCTTCTAACATGTAAATTGATTATGTTTCTCGCACATCAAGAAATGGTGCATTAAAATCCAATTACATCACAAATTTACTCAAGTTGTAAAATTTGAACATGAGACACATTTTGCGCTGTTATGCATGTTATTTAGAGAATAATTACTGCGTAACAACTGTTTTCGCGAATTTGTTGTGAAATAAGAGGTTGATGTTATGGTCTGAGGAATTGTCCCGAAGGGGCGCAGCCCCTGAGGGACAATTCCGAATGACCATAACAGCAACCGAGTATTTCACAACAAATTCGCGAAAACAGTTGTTAAGCAGTCATTATTCTCATTCATTACTGAAAAAGATGCATATTTATCCAAATCGTTGATTTGTACCGATATAATCTCGCTAATAATTAATTAGTTGTTTTGTTTATTTTGTCCACCCCTGCCCTTCTTAGTTATTGAAACAGTCCGAGTCGGGTCATCCCCTCATTCAACCAATCAGAAATAAGCTTTAATCGTGTTTCCTCATAATTCAATGAATATTCAGTTTAGGGGCGTGAGGCGTTTATTTGATTGGTCGGTCAGTGAGCAAAACAATGGAACACTTTGGCGCAGTACTTTCGGGCAATTATTAGTAACCTGCGCTCGGCGTGCGCGTTCTCATCTAACGATTCATTTTATTGGAGCGCACTTGATACGCAGCTATCGCGATTATTCATGAAGTAATGAATGGAGTTTCATGGACAACCATAAAAATGTTGCCTTGGTAAAATGGTTCACCAGAGACAAACGAAAATATTATTGACTTTATTTTTTTCACAAAAAAGTTACTTATTGACTTTTTTTCTTCACAAAAAGGTTACTAACAAATATCTTATTCTTGAAAGGTTTAAAAAAGTCCAAACTGCATGGTGTTGTGGTTTTTTCCCCACTATTGCAGGTATTTTCTTTTTACTCACCCTGTATTTTCATTTTTACATCCTGATGGATTGAATGTATGAAGTTAGTCAAAATGGTATAGTTATCTTAACACTTTGGCTATTGATTTTATCATACAAAACAGATTTTTCCAGAAACCTTTCCCAATTTTCAAGGTCTATCTCAAGGATAACTGAACCAATACTAGGCATGTTTGTACTTATTTCAATGCATTTCCCATGGTGATTCTAAATATTGTAATTAAAGTCAACAATTATGACAATTTTGAAACATTTTGTGACTTTTTTAATGTCGTCTGAAAACGCCTGCCGCATAGAAAGTGTTAAACTCCAAAACTTGTTTTTGTGGTCATGATACCATACCATAAAGATTGATGAGATCAAATTAACAAAACAATGACAATTCTAGACTAAAATGTGTTAATATCAGCAATAACAACATAATGGGACAAACACCTATTGTTGTCAATTGATCATTTCTTCCAATTGATTAACCAAGTAGAAACTGAAAAACAACTATTTGGTGTGATTGGCAAGGCTAATGAAATATATAATTCAAAAGTTTGCTTTTGTGTTTTGAGGTATACCTTGCTGAATTGATGGCGTCAGGTAATGCATGTGGGGCGAAAAAGTTGATTTTGGGAGCGCGAGCCATGTTTAAGTGGCAGGAACTCCCATGCTACATGTAGTGGACTGGATAGAGATTTGAATCCAGTGTTCCTATCCCTATGGGTTCCAAACCCCTGTTTCCATTCTATGAAATATAAACATTAAAATGAGTGAGAATAGTCATTATAGCGTAGTACAAATAATAATAATACTCATTATTGGTATAAATATAGTCAAGTTCATTCAAAGTGTATACAGGTCACGGAAAGTTTATTTTTTGTTTATGTATTTGTTTGTTTCCAAGCAACTTGTTGATTGGGTTGGCTACCTGTGTTAAATACCGCTAGTTAATTGTTAGCAAAACAAGCAGGGTTAAGTAGCCTTTAGTGAAGAGAAAATCCTGTATAAGACAAAGAAATTTTGAAGCAAAACAGGCTCTTGAAAAGACTGAAATCTGTTTTGGTTACATTAATCAAGCTATTTTGATCTGCACTAGCCTGATTTGTCATTTAGTTTATAAGATCTCTCTTAAATCAGCTATTTTCAGTTCTTATGACCTCAACTTTTTGAAAATCTAAAAGTAACACTAAATACTGTTAGTTTAAAACTTTGAAACTATTTAGAAAGAAAAGGTTCTGAAGACAATGAACCCAATCCCTCCCCATCCCCCTTCTCTTTCTCCCCCTCCCTCTCTCAGTGTATTGGGCATGGTGAATACCCAGATGCAAGATATTGTAATGATCAGCATGCAAGTCTCAACCAATCAGGGATACTCCCCCAAATTGATGACATATTCTTACTTATTGTATAACATTTCAAATGCTCCTAGTTTAATCCAAATTGGCGAGAAATATTTGTTTTTTTAACTCTCCGCATGCAAGAGTAAGTCAAGCGTAGGTGCGCAATTATGGCCACACGCACGCTGTCTTAGTCGCACGCACGCACGCGTATCCATATGATGCACAATGCGCCTGTTGTCTTCATACGTGCCTTCGTCCTTCTGTATTCATTCGCTACTGTAAGGAGGCTTCGCCAATTTGGAACTGAACAAACTATAGTGTAAATCAAAATCTTAACCAATCAATGATACACTAATAAACCTGATGAGAGGACACAAGTTCTAAAGAGATACTTTACTAAACCTGTGGTATATTTGTCCTCATTGTTATTTCAGATATTCTTGAGTGTATTTTGGCATGGTGGCCAACTCGGTGCAGCATATTACGATGATGAGGGGGCGCAAGTCTTCTTGCTAAGAAATGTCATCGAAGGGGACAGCTTCACCCTTCTTAGACAGCGTAAGTGTTATCTCCCTTGAACGTGGGTTGTGGAACTTTGTCACACGTTCCAAGAATGAAAAAGGAATTACTCATAGATTTCGGTGAAAAGATTCATCAGGTTTGTTGAATTTCATATAAGTAAACAATATGCTTGTCGAAACCAATAAATGCATACTCACATATTAATATTTCATCCTCATACATGACGTGATTGAGTAAAAAGGTCCCTCTGGACTTTTTGGAGTCTGCTTAGCAGTACATAAAGCTGAGACAAAGAAAGGAGCCGCCAAGAAATACACTAGATCAGGGAGAAATGTTTCTAAGCAAGAACAGATTAAATCAGCAATATTAAGGTAGAGAACACAACAGAAAATCCAGAGAGATATGTGAGGCTATGAAAATCAGACAGAGAGGGGACCAGGCACTCAAATGAGAGGAGGGAACTTTTTTTGCTCAGTCACATTATCAACCACTACTAAAACCAACTGGCAACTCTTAAGATGATGTTTCTTCTCTTCAAAGTGGATCATTGCCATTCAGTCAATTTTCCTTTTTTTTTCTTCTATCAAATATTACTGACAAACCTTGGTTCATGTCAAGATAAAATTGGTAAATGTCAATTTGACTAATGTTTCTAGTGTGACAATAGTTCAGGCTAGGAAATAAGGACCACAGGACCAGGGGCCACTTTTAGAAAAAAAAAGGCCCCTGGTTCACTGGGTTTTGTCATGAACCAGGGGCCGTTTTGGTGGAACCAGGGGCCGTTTTTATCAAATACCATTTCAACTCATTTACACAGTTAGTCTGCAGGCCTTCACGTTTGAGGCATGCGTGTGCGATCGCACGCCATCGCACGCCTGAAATGGTTTCGAGAAGAGCGATTTATCGCACGCCTAAATTTTCACTGATTACTGTAGTGCACTTGAGCAGAAAAATGAGTTTTCATGCGACAAATCATCAAAATCGAGCGATTGAAAATTGTTCGTAAACAAGAGCACTATTTATAACTCGTAACCAAACTCATTAATATTCATACAAATCTTAATGACATTTGCCCCGTACAGTAATTTTTAGACGACTCACGATGCCCGCGCATGTATATCACACAAAATAAAGCAGCTGAGAACCATTTTTTCGCTCATTCATTCACACCGTTCAATTGATGTTTGGGATTCCTCTTTCCTACGTACGAAAGACACGGTAGAAATGTAGTCTGCACAATAACTAGACGGTACAAAATTGAATGCCACGCCATGTGCAGTTTGTTTTGATTCCACGATCCCAGTTCTCTCAAACCAGGTCTGACAACGGGCGCCAAAATGGTGAAATTATATGCCAATACGGGCGCCTTTTGCTGTCCGACGGGCGCTGAACGGCGCCTGTCGCCCGCTTATTTCCTTGCTTGCAATAGTTTTTAAAACAAGTTCTTCATGCTAGCGCTAACTTATTCATTTCAAGCAGAAAATAGTAATATTTTGACAATTTGGATAAAAAAAATGTTTGGACAATGCATGTCTTTTGGTCTAGGGTTAAAAGTATTTAGGGTTAGTTTTAGGGATAGTGGATGGTTCGTGTAAAGAGTTAGGTCAAGTGAAGCATTAATGTTTGATATGAGAGTCTAGCTTTGGAGTTTAACTGGTTGGTCCGTGCTGACACACGCTTGGGTCCTGTTGGGACCAGACTTTAGCAAGATGCCTGAGATAGGCTAAAATTAGCCTATACAGGGTGTATCAAAAAAAGCACAACACTTTTTCCAAGAGCAGTGCGATAGGCCATATTCACGCGGCAGCCATTTTCTAAAATTTGCCACCCAAGCCTCGTTCTCGTTACGTATACCTGCGTCTGCGTGACTTGCGTGAGGATGCGTACGTCGCAAGCTTTGGTACCACGCGTCTCGCGCAGTTCTATTGTGCAGCGCGAGGTGCAGATAGACCCAACGGGAACGAGGCTTGGGTGGCATATTTTGGAAAATGGCTGCCGCGTGAATAGGGTCTATTAAGGCAAATCACACGTTGCCCTGAAACTTAAATATTGTGTTATGACTATTTCTTGGCTATAAAATAGTCAAATTACAGCACTATCGATTATGAATTGGCTGAGATACTCAGGATACAGTCAGGCATAATGTTGTAATGATCCGCATGAACGAAAACGCGGAATAAGGATGCTTTTTCGACCACAACACAGGCTCGTGCTAAGGGTATCAAAATCATCAATTTCAGAGTATACGGGTGTCTTTTCCAACCTGAATCCGCGCTAAGGGTTACTTGGACCAATAGTCACATGTTATCAGACAAATTTACTATCAAAACTGAATCACACAATGACCTCATATGTTTTTCCAGTCTAAAACTCTGTCTTGAGGACCTATAGCCTTTGGTAAAGGGTCATATTTTCGTTCTTTTTGAGAATCTGTGTTAAAGGTAGTTTTTGTGAGTGGATTCAGATGATTACCACTTTTATACATGAGTGCCCCCCCCCCCCCCCCGAGAAAATAATCCAATCAAACCAGAAGCAGCAAATCTTGTTTTTACGCTTAATTCAATTGAACCTATTCAAGTTCTTTATTGTGGAATAAGGTGTCAATCCTGATACCACAAATGAGGCACTTTTGACAGTGAGATTTAACAAATGTAAACACACGGAATAACCTATTTCCAAGTGGAAGTTTCCCATAATAATAAACAATTGGCTAGTGGCTGTTTATTTTCTTTAACTTTACCAAGAACTTCCAGTCAGGCGGTGTTAATCGCATTCTTCTTGATTTGCAGGTGTGTAGTGTTAATAGAGGTTGTATTAAATTGGTGAGCCAAGTAGCCCTTAACTGTGAAAAGTATCCCAACTATATTGCCTTAAAGGTATGTTATGTGATCTTTTACAGGGAACGCCCTCAATCCTTGAGAAAAAATATTGAAAGCAGATTTGCTTGCAGATTTACATTTTTGATCATATATCATGAATATATTTCAAGTTACAGAGCAATGCCAATACAATAATTTGTTGTTGTTGGCCCTACATGTAGTGAGCCAATAGTAATGTTAAAGGTATATTATGTGATCTTTCCAGGGAACGCCCTCAACATCGAAACAAAATAGAAAGCAGATTTTCTTGCAGATTTACATTTCTGATCATAAATCATGCATACATTCCAAGTTACAGGGCGATACGATTCTTAATTACTTCAAAATCATGGTTTTAGAGTGAAAATAAACTGTCGGAATTCCGACAGTTTATATTTTTCACTCTAAATTCACTCTAAAACCATGATTTTAAGGTAATTAGGAATCTTATCGCTCTGTAACTTGGAATGTATGTATGATTTATGATCGGAAATGTAAATCTGCAAGAAAATCTACTTTCTAAAAAAAAATCATGAATAGAGGGCGCTCTCTGGAAAAGATCACATAATATGCCTTTAACTGTGGTAGAATACGCCTTTAATTCAAATTGTCACAATTAGAAAAAACGCTTTCAAAATTTGGGCATTCATAATTACAGCTTCTTGGTCAGGTCCATTTCTTTTCTTTTTTTAAAATTAACTTCATCTTGAGGCTGTACTTGCTTTAGAAAAATCACCTTTTCTATGTGAATCAACGTGAGGAATAGGGTTTCTTTCTTTCATGTGGATGCTTACGTTTTTTGACGATGATTCTGTTGGTATCAGAAGTGATAATAAATAGATAACTAAGCCAATAGCGGTATATAGTGGTTTTGTCCCAGACTCTAGTGTAAAAGTTGTTATCATTCATGCGAATCCACTCTCAAAATCTACCCTTAACACGGATTCTCAAAGAAGGCAAAAGTGACCCATAACAAGGATATAACTCGGCGAATCATGCTCATAGCAAATGATATAGATCCTCAAGAAAGAGTTTAGACTGAAGTGAATGTGTGAAGTAATGGTGTGATTCAGTTTTGTTGTTAAATTTGTCATGGGCCTGCCCATCTTTGAGCTATTTTTACAATGATCATGATGATGATGTAACTATCGGCCCAAGCTACCCTTTAGCGTGGAGTCATGTGGAAAAATACACCTTTTTTCTTAGAAATTGGTGATTTTGATACCCTTAGCATGGCCCGCGCTGTGGTCGAAAAAGCACCCTTAATCCATGTTTTCATTTATGCGGATGGTTACAACATTATACTCAACTGCCCCCTCCCCCCCAGGTTTTTTGTCCAGTCAAGTCACACCAATGTCAATATCAGGCATAGCACTTAAAAGAGGTGACAAGTTATGGCATTGTTATTGGCTAAGACTGAAGAGTAACACTAACGTTTTGTTAAAAAAGATATAAGACATTTCCTGGAAATTATACTGAATACCAAAGGTGTTTATTTTTGTTTTTGCGATAAGGTCGATCATGAAAGCCCCTTGAATGCTGTTTTAATATTAATACTTACCATAAACCAACTTTCTTACACCAATTGTATTGAGTTCTCTAATTTCCAATGCTAATAGAGTTTTCACTTTCCACACGTCAGGCAGCGGCAGACGACAGTTCCAAAAGTTCACAAAATGTTTCAAAAATGTAAAAATTATTGAGTTTCATCACCATATTTGGTACACCTTGAGCAATGCATTAACCCTAACCCACCCGGTGGATTTTCCAACGAATTTTTTTTCAAGCGAAAAAAGCACACACAACAAGAGGTGCCACGCCCGGGGTTTGAACCTACGACCTCTCGGTTGGCGGGCGAACGCTCTACCAACTGCGCCACGGGGGAAGCTGTGCTGGGCGAGTGTATTCGCCCAGCTATATAGCCCGGGGCCATTATTTCACACAAAAACCTCAGCGCCAGGTGGAACCAACAGGCTGGGAAATGGGATTTCATGGGATCCGGGGCTGTAAGGGTTAATCAAGGTGAAATTAGAGAACAAAAGTGAAAATTAAAAAGAAGAAAAAAATTGTTCCTTAAAATAAGTACAAACATAGTATTGGTTCAGTAATTCCTGAGATAGACTTTGAAAGTCCCAAGTCAAAGACGAAATCGCAGGTTTGACAACACTGATATCGAATGAATAGCAATTAATCGATTACAAATATGGGGGGGGGGGGGGGGGGGCGCTATTTTTTCTTTTGATAAAAGGTTGCTCAATTGGCAAAAAAATTGCCCAAATTTGATTATCACCAGGCTAAAACACCTTTAAAATATTATTTTTCTCTGTCTCTAATTTTTGCTGTCATTTAACAATAAAATAAACACAACCAAAACCCAAAACAACAGCAATAGGATTTCAAAGTTGCCCTATCGGACGACAGAATCGCGGGTTTGACAACACTGATAATCAAATAGCAATTAAAGGTATAATATGTGATCTTTCCAGGGAACGCCGTCAACATCGAGAAGAAAAAAAATAAAGTAGATTCTCTTGCAGATTTACATTCCTGATCATAAATCGTACATACATTCCAAGTTACAGGGCGATACGATTCTTAATTACTTCAAAATCATGGTTTTAGAGTGAAAATAAACTGTCGTGATAATTTATATTTTAACTCTAAATTCACTCTAAAACCATGATTTTGAGGTAATTAGGAATCGTATCGCTCTGTAACTTGGAATGTATGTACGATTTATGATCAGAAATGTAAATCTGCAAGAAAATCTACTTTCTAAAAAAAATAATGAATAGAGGGCGCTCTCTGGAAAAGATCACATAATATGCCTTTAATTGATTACAAATATGTAGGCACTATTTTTTCTTTTCGTCAGGAGAGACCGGAATAAAACTGCATTCAACCTAGTAATTGTCAGGCCTACAAATGCGACAATTTGGAAAGTTTATGAAATCGCTAAATTTTGCTTTGACTTGCGTTGGCCACAAGTCATTTTTCCCAAGTCAAGTCACAAGTCATAGGGTTGCAAGTCAAGTCAAGTCACATGTCAATGCCAATATTTGCAAGTCAAGTCGCAAGTCACAAAATTAGGGACTCGAGTCCGACTCGAGTCCAAGTTAAAAGACTAAAGACTACAACTCTTGGTTTTGATGGGGAAAATCAAAGCCTTTTTTAATCAACTTCATGATCCATTGAGAGTCTATTTTCATCCACAGAAAGAGCATTAGAAATAACCAATTGTATTGACTAAGGGGTTATTAGCAGTGCTGGAACTTCAGATTTATTTCAACCAGCCAGTCAAGCAGGTAACTCACAAAAAATACCTGTCCAACAGAAATTCCACCAGCCAGTGTAACTCAGTATACACTGTGAGTTAGAAAAATATGTACATTTGTATATTCACCTGCCCGATGCAAAAGTTCCCAGCTATGGGCAGGTGGACAGGTTTGATTTCCAGGCCTTTAGTTTTCTTACAAACTTTCTTATGAAAGTCCATATAAATTGTTATCATTCTATTAAAAATGGGGGGAAAAAAGAACAGATTGTCATCATAATTTTGTCCAGTCACAATATTTGGCACAAAATGCCGCTGTTTTATAACATTATCGGCCAACAAGCAGCCTATGTCTTCCTGTATGTGTCAGCTTTTGTTATAATCTAAATGATATAAGTTTGCAAAACAGTGAAAATGTACTCCGGGGACTTGGCCATCATCTCTCATTGTCAAAAGGGCTATTGAATTGTCTATGACTCAAATAAACAGACCTTTGCACCTGGGTTCCAGATCTTGGCTGCTGAACTTGATCCTGTTTTGAATCACTTGAGGTCAGGTTGTGGTCTTACAAGGGTCATGTCTTCAGTGGGCAGGTCTTTAGTACGATCATGGAAGCACTAGATTAGCATTGGGGCAGCACCAGGATCACAATTTTTCTTTAGTGGGCAGGTCTTTAGTACGACCATGGAAGTGCTGGATTAGCATTGGGGCGGCACCAGGATCACAATTTTTTTTTTTTGGGGGGGGGGGGGGGAAGGAAGGGGGAAAGGCAAACATTCTTTTTTGGGGGGGGGGGGGGGTTGTGCACGAAGCATGCAAACATGTTGGCTTTTCAGTATTGTAAAAATTACCTGAAATTAGCTGATTTTGTTCTAAATTAGACATTTCAGACCAATTTTAAGCTAATTTTTAAGTAATTTTGACATAAAAAGGCAACATTTGTTTGGGGGACAAAATGGGGTGGGGCTTGAGCTGACTGGGGGGGGGGGGGCATTCCCCTCGTACTGCCGCCACTGTTGATTAGTTGAGGTACTTCAATGGATTTCAAAGAATCAGTCTCTTCTGTGTCCAAGAGTCATGACCTTGTCTTATAGTCAGTGTCATAATGCTATAGACAAAATTCTACCAATGCGTGCGTACATGCGTAAATCCAGAAGTGCGTACCTGAAGCTTTTTAAAAATGACCGCGCATCCTGATTGGTCGAACGTGAAATCACCATGCGCGTGCATGCATAGTGGTTCGCACATATCATGCATTTGGATGCAGCGGCAGGAATAACAACAAATCATGCTTGTGTGAAATAACTTGAATTACGTCCATAGCAATAAATCACCAATTTTTAACCCTAACCCCCTTAGTACTACAAAATACAACTTGTAAGCCTATCTGAAAGCACATGTGCGGAAGGTTTTCCTTGACGTTATCAACCGAGCCTATATAGTGAGTGTGGTATACTGCGCTAACGAGTAGCTGAGGGCCGTGGCTTAGTGGGTAGGATGACGGTCGACGTGTGCAAGGTTTCTGTATCGATTCCCAGCCGGTCCCTGGCGATTTGGTGTTTTATCTTTGAAAATTGTGATCCCGGTTAAAATCCCGGTTAGGGGGTTGGGTTAATATTACCAAATCCTGCCACTGACTGTGGCACTGCCACACAAGCGCTGCACGTAACACCACTTCCTTCAAAAAAGTTGTTTGTTTTTGAATGTGCATACTCAGTGTAGGATCCTTGTTAATTAAATCATAACCAATACCTACACTATACATTATATTGATTCCTACTCAGTGTAGGATCCTTGTTAATTAAATCATAACCAATACCTACACTATACATTATATTGATTCCGATTCCCTCCTGAAAGTCGATTCCAATATCCCCTCTGTATAATAACACAGTAGCCGCTTGATTTCAACCACTTCCTCTTTGAAGGTATACCTGATTTCCTCAATAGCCAGCTCTGCTAATTAACATCTTCCAAAATGGTGCCCTAAAACTGCCCATTCATTAAGTAACAAATTATGATTATCATCTTAATATTTTGTTAGTATGTTTTGTGACATTTTACACATAACTTTGTTCGCTACAGGACAAGTAAGGCAAGACACCAAAGAATCAAAAACTTTAGTTACCACGTAATGCGCGAGGGTGGTCACGCTCTTTAATGTATGCATGTTAAGTTGTCTGATATAAGTGTCGCCGATTTCTCTGAGAACCAATGAGAATTGCCTAAACATTCTTAGCGGTTTAAGAATTTTTCTTCAAAGTAAATAAGTTCCACACAACTCATCCATAGATGCAGGTATGTGTAAATCATGTCATCACATTGATTTGCTGGCATAAAAGTCATGACTATTCATGAAATGACGTAAAATAATCCACAAATAAATTTGGTCAATGCCAGCGTCACGCTTAAAACGATTTCGCTGATTGTATAGGAATACCTGATTTCCTCAATAGCCAGCTCTGCTAATTAACATCTTCCAAAACAGTGCTCTAAAACTGCCCATTCATTAAGTAACAATTATGATTATCTTCTAATAATGTATCGTTAGTATGTTTTTTTGACATTTTACATGGAACTTCGTTCACAGTACAGTACAAGCAAACCTTCACAACAGGGCAATGCACTAATTATCATAAAATGACTATATATTTGAGAAGAAAAGGCCGGGGAGGGGGGGGGGGGGGGGGGGGCACTGACATTGGAAAAGGGTATAGGTGTGTGCTGCACTGAAGACCCCCTTTTTAACCCTCTGCTGCTAGGTCTTATGACCCCTTTTTGAGCCTGCATCAGTTCTTAAGACCCCAATTTTATTGAAAATTCAAAAATTCCAAATTTTGCATTCCAAAAGGCCAATTTTTGCGTTCTAAAACCAAAAGAAATCAAAAATTTGCGATCTTGATAATCAAAATTGAACTATAGGCCAGTTCTCAAGACCTACTTTTTTGAAGAAAAAAATCAGTTCCCAATACCCTATTTTTCGTCATAAAATCCACTCAGTTCAGTTCTGTAGCCCCCTTTTTGAGACCCTGTGCAGCACACCCCTACCCCCCTAAAAAGTTGAGTCCCCCCCCCCCCCGGAGGAAAGGTAACATCTTCCAACATGGTGCCCTTAAACTGCCCATTCATAATTAAAGTAAGGCCAAAAAAAAGAAGAAGTTTGTCTCAGAAGACCGCCCGCATAGCTTTTAAATTCACATTTTACTTCAAAAACATTTCACCCTTTTTTCTTGAACTTTTGAAAATGATGGTGTAAGCCAAGTTATGACTGTGTAG
>CM069455.1:16906816-17134933 GCA_035610835.1 Ophiura sarsii
CTAAGTACTGAACACTTTCCAATGACCATCTCTAAAGCTGCCCATTCATTACATAGGTAAAGATCATACCTTATGAAAGTATGTAGATAGAAGAATTCTTAGCTATTTTATGTGAACCTGTGATAACCCTAACCCCGGTTTAGGGTTTTTGACCGGGATCACGATTTTCGAGGAAAAAACGCCAACTAAATCTCCGGGAACCTGCCGGGATTCGATCCGGGGACCCTCCATTCTCAAGCCCTACTTCCCAACCACTAAGCCACGGCCCTCAGCTACACATTCGCGCAGTATACTGCGCTCACTATATAGGCTCGGTTGACTACGTCATCGAAAACCAACGGAGCATGCATTTGGAGAGGGACTTATGCATCCGTCAATTGCAGTCCCGGCTCCTGGGTACCCGGGGCACTACGGGGCACTAGCCGGGACATGGCGGGGAACTCGGCGGCAATTTCTGCCCCGCTAGCCGGGAAGATGTCAGAGTACTCGTCATGGAGTCGGAGGAGCCGGGAGTGGGGGCCCGGGGAACTTGTCGGGTACTTCGGCAGAGACTCGTAATCCGCAAAAATGTCAATGCATTTTATATTAAAACAATCGGACATCAATCAATGGCAATACACATCGCATGTCGATACATATTTTTGTATATCGGAAAGAAACGATATGAATTTTAATTGGGTTTTACATGCTTTTTTAATTTTTCCGCACATTCCCCATTCACTTACAATTCATTACAAATTATGATACAATGTATATTGACGCGTGCATGGCTGTACCGTGCATCATTCCCTCGGTGAAAGCCTGACAAATCCCGCAAGTAACACAATAATTCATACTGAATAACAACGCCATCGGGGAATGCCACTCGTATTGTATTTATAAATAAATAACCACATTTTTCATAGAGCGCAATGGTCAATCAGGGGCCTAATCCACATCTGTGGAACTGTGCCTTTCGAGATGAGTTCCGAGCACATGTTTTTGGCATTGCGTCTTGGTCATTCGGACCGGTTCCGGAAAATTAAATAAATTTTAAAAAACCCCGCAGTAAAATTTATGATTGGACAAATTGTCACACGCATGCGTAAGGATGGTTTCCGTAGCAATACGTCATTCGTATCGGGTTTCGGAAAAGGCCGAAGGGAAATCGAATAAATCCGAAGCACAATGTCACACGCATGTGTAAAGGATGATTTTCGTCAATTAAAAGCTGGCGACTAATTCGGAATTTGTTCATTTTCTTCGTTTAACGTTTTTAAATGACTTTTTCGGCCAATTTTCAAAGTTATTTATTGGTGGGGTACATCATTGATAGGAATATTTCTCCCATTCCCGATCTGATCAGATTTATCTGACGTTTTTGATTTGTGAAGATAGTTGCAGAATTCGGAAACCAAAAAGTTATTTTATCGATAATATATCGACATGTCGAAGTTTTCTTTGACGACATATCGATACAAAATGATGATGCTGAGTCGCTATCTAGCACGGTACTGACTGACTACGTACGGCGGGGACTTCGTCGGGAGGTCGGCGAGGACACGCACAATTTCCCCGGGGTATAGGGCCCGAGACTTCGTCGGAAACTCGTCATCAAATATTGCCCCGCATTGCCGGGTATTCGGCGGGTACTTCGTCGGGAAGACGTCAGTTACTCGATTTTTCGAAAGCGAGTTGATGCCGACTTCCCCGCAGTGCCCCGGGTACCCAGGAGCCGGGACTGCAATTGACGGATGCATTAGGATTAGGATTAGCATTTTTTAGCACTCAGGGGGGTTAGGGTTAAAACAGACAAGAGCACATAGTTTCAAGTTCTTTCCACAACTTGGAAGCAGCTGCACTTTATGCACTGGAAGGGCATCATTATCAAAATCAGCAAATTATATCAGTGACAGTATTCTTAACTGTCACTGATTATATTGACATGAATGGGTAACATTTCAACCGATTTCCTCAAATAGACTCTACTAATGCACATCTTCTATCGATAAACTGCACTTTCATATAACTAGCATTATGATCATCATTTTATTTTATTTTATTTTGAAACAAAACAGTGGTTTTGAATTGTGAAATCATTGTCTTGAATGTGCAGTCATTAAGTGTTTGTAAGCTACTGACATTAATTAATATTCTTAAACAGCTAAGAAAGTTTAAGCAATCTCATTGGTTCTCAGAGAAATCGGCGACATCTAGATGAGACAACTTAACACGGGGAGGTGGGGCTTACGTTTTAACAGTGCGCCCGACCTTCACAATGTGTGGTTTGCTCCATAACGCACACTTCTGCAGTGCGTCTTTAGCGCTTTTCCTGCGTTTATGCCGGCGCCGCGACGCTTACGCATGGTTTACTCATCGCATGTGATTGGATGGAATTTTTGTGGGTTATTCGATCCTAGCAGGGGTAAAAGTTGTCAAATGTGGACAATAAAATGTACTTATTTCTTTATAAATGTCTAAAGTATGCGGCGTCGTTGTTCTACTTAAAATAATACTATCGTCCGCATTTATGTCAGACAATATAACACGGGTACGGTCTAAAAACAATACCTTTATTCTATAAATGAAGCAGTTTGATTGCATTTTTGTACCGTTAAGGTCATTTAAAGTTATTTCTCCACTTCTGGACAACATACTTTCAGACTTGAAAACAGTTGCCAATCCTGGACAATTTTCTATATTTTGGTACAAAAGGGAGTCTAAAATGTCTGCAAAAAGGTGTACTAATTCTATCATCATAGGTTATGTCCTCTCAAATGAGGGCAAACTTGATTAACTTGATCACGGGTTCATTAATGAAGTAACAAGCATGGAAAGAGGAAGCCATGCCCTACCCATATCCACCCCTCAAAAAATCACATGGCTTAGCTGATTTATTTTACCATAATATCCTTCAAAGGGTTTTTAAGTTATGTCTTTAAAGGGACTGCGGTATAATAGTTCTCAGCAGCGTATCTAAGTTTTTCATATTGTAGGGCAAGAAATGAAAGTGAAGCGACATGACTTAACAGACAACTAACGTGACAGTCATATTCCATGATTCCCCTTCCTAAGACGGTATACGGGGTGTGCCGCTCTAGTGGGTAGGTTTTTGGGCACAAAATCCCTAAACATGGGGTATGATTTTGTGCTGGAAATCCCTAATAATGGGGTCACTTTTTACAAATGGGTCTATTTTCGCGACATTTTGTCTATTTTCGCGAAAATTTGCAAAAATTAGGTCTATTTTTCTGATAGTTTGCGAAAATTTGGTCTAAAATGAAGCAAAACCCCCTAAAATGGGTACCGATTTTTTCCAAAATCCCCCTAAAAATGGGTATGGGATTTGAAACTCCAGCGGCACCCCCCCCCCCCCCCCCCCGACCAAACCAAATCCGAGTACCCCCACCCACCCCCCCTCCCTCCCCGGCTCTAGCTATGCCACTGATACTTCTACTCCTCAAAATCCCCTTTCTCAGCCCACTGACAGGGTGTAAAGCATATTGTTACAAAGTAAATAGGGTCTTTCTGCCCATCCCTGTTTGTGGTTCTAGATTTGAATAGTCCCCAGGTAAACACTTATTAATCCTAGTCGCCTACACAGTCCTGTAAATGTACCTAAATATTGTATTATTTGGCATTTGTTAGGTTGTTTCCTCCATATTAGGCCCAAGAACTATAATATTTTATCTTGACTGGTACTTTCCTGTAGATAGTTTAGGGCTTCAAAGACTCATCTTAGAATCGAGACAGCCTGTTGTACATAACTAGATTCCATCGGTCCATAAACAAAACAACAACAAAAACACAAACAAACAACAACACCACCACACCCAACAACAAGCCGCACATGCTGGTCAACCTCCACTAAAGTTATTGTTTTAGGCAGAAGCCCTCTAGATCTTTAAAAGAAAAGAATTATTTGAATGTTTGCTTTAATTATAGTTACGAAAAATCAACTTGAATATGACCTCTTCTTACCCATGCAAAGCAATAGGGAAATTATTTGGTGGTATGAGACCATATAGGGCTAATAGAGTGCTCTTTGAAAAGCATCATTGTGAAATATACTTCAGTTGAACTCAATATATCTATATCTAGCGCCCTATAATTACATCGACCACAATATCCCTATTAAAGGGAAGACATGATTTAATCCATAGTTTGTTTTGATGAGTTTGTTTTTCATGTCCAATTATCTGTTCAAATTGAATTGGACATCAACATTGTCTGTTTTTAGCAGCCATCACTAAACAAGTGGGGAAAAAAATCTGGGGATAATTATTTGGTCCTTTTTGCTTGTTAGCTATACTAAATATAAATTAAAACCCTGAGGGTACCGATATTTCAGGAAAAGAAGACGATTGAAAAGAGAAGCTTGCGGTCTATTTTGCCTTTCTTGAGACATAAAAGTCATCGCATAGATGCAGCATGTGCGCATGCGTATAATGTCTCTTTATCAGGTTTATTTGGAGATATAGAGCAAAAAACCCCAAAAAAACCCCAACAAATGTCTTAAGTAAATTACCTCAATTAAAAAAGGCACCATGTAAAGTATACTTTATGCCCGCTCTGTCAGCTATGGTCAAAATCTCATATATTTTTTTCCTTCAAAAGTAGATAAAAGATGTACTTATTGATGTTATGTGTCACACATACATCTCAAGTCTTTGTGGGAAATCTCAGTCTTTCCTCAGTCAGAAATCGGACAGTTAATTGACAATTAGGGGGGGGGGCAGTCCTAAAATGTAATAAATTGTCATTTTAACTTTTAAATTGTCAATTCGAGTTTGATGAATGAATGAGGTATCAAACTACGGAGGAAAAATTTGCTCATTTAATGCATATCTTAAGATTTCTGGTACCGATTATTGCACACCTCAGGCTTTGTGCTACGGAGCTGCAAGCCTGTCACACTTGCATTTAATACACATGCTTTCACTGAGATTTTTGATTTTGGCCATTTTTTGGTTATGGTGCTATTAAAACAAACGTATAAATGAACATTAAAGTAATCAACAAAATTGTATATTCTTTTTCTTCTCTAAAAGTATCGGGTAAGCTTTAGAAACTTCAAAATGTCTATAGCAACAGAAAAAAAGGAAAAGAAAAAGGTAATCGACCGACGGACCGACCGACCCCGCTTTTCCCCCCTTGTTTGGGCACACAAACCTTTTTGTTGTTGGCCTTACTCCAAAAAGACAATAGTATCTCTTAAGGTCAAGAACTTATAAATCAAAAGTTGATCATAAATAGGATATTGAAAAAATGAAATGATTATCCTCTAAATACAATTTCCAACCCCTAGTTGGCAAGCTAATCTAAACACAATTCAAAGGGGTCATCCGTTCACAACAATTAACGGAATAATAACAAATTTTACAACCCATTTGCCTATCAGCAAACCTAATTCACCCTTCCTCAGTGCCGTACCACATTACCACTCGCTATAGTGATATAGATGTACTGAGATGAGGTATTATCAAAATCTAATTCCCCCTTCCTTGCTAGTGCTACCGTACCATATTCACACTATAGTTTGATCAGTTCCAAATTGGCTAAGCCGTTTTACATCAAGAATGAATACAGAAGGATGTAGGCAGACATGAAGGCAACCAGTGCACTGCACTGTGCATCATATCAATATATACTGCTCACAAAAAGTATCGAAACACTTAGAAATGATCCAATATATAACGGCTCGAAAAGGTATGCATTAATCGAAGCAAATAACCAAGTGCATAATTTTGTTCTGCGTATTTTGACACCTCGATCGTTGAGATACGATGTTGCGGAGCGGAGTTATTGTCATTTCAATGATCGTGGGTCCAGTATCAAAAGTGACACTCATCCCTAATGAAAAGCACTAATCTGATCATTCTAAACAGTAATGCAAACCTCTTTCTATAGGATGATTGTCACTTTTGAAACTGGACCCACGACCATTGAAATGACAATAACTCCGCTCCGCAACATCGTATCTCATCGATCGAGGTGTAAAAATACACAGAACAAAATTATGCACTTGGTTATTTGCTTCGATAAATGCATACCTTTTCGAGCCGTTATATATTGGATCATTTCTAAGTGTTTCGATACTTTTTGTGAGCAGTTTAGTTCGATCAGATCCAAATTGGCGAAGTCATCATACAACATGAATGAATACAGAAGGACGCAGGCACGCATGAAGGCAACTAGCGCACTGTGCATAATATGCGTGACGCGTGACCAATACCGTGTGTGTCTGGCCATAATCGCACGAGTATGCTTGGATTACTTTTGCACACGGATAAAAACCGAATATTTCTCGCCAATATGGAACTGATCTAACTATAGTCAAGTGTGGACGAAGACGGTGTATTAGCAAAACATATATCAATAATTCAATACAAAACAAAATAAAGATATCCCGTAAACCGCATGTAAAAAATAAATCGAGGATGTAGGAATTTTAACTAGGACTGATAGGTGTTATTTCCTTCAATGATCTCCGGCCGGCTAACGAGGGAGGAAAACAGGCATGTCAGTTGATTGCAATAGACGTGCGTAATTTGCGAGTTTCCTGCCACGCCGCTATACATAGTAGTGGCAGATCAGTGGAATTACGCTTAAATTAATATTACTTTGCATCCTATACAAATCCACATTGATGAAATATTGCCGGCTTTGATTGTGTGGTCGAGTTATAATTGAAATCAAATTAGATTTTGAATTTTTTTATTTTAAATTCTTGATAGTGTGTTTACCTTTGGGAGTTGCCTTAAACAAAGAGATTAGGGTTGTGGACATTGTAACATTTCATCGATCAATGAATGCCTGTACCAACTTGTAATTAAATCAACTTTTCACATGCATATATAGAATTTTAACCAATAAAGTACATTTCTTAGGTGCTATGTTATATTAAACTTCTTGGTTTGGGGCATAGCTTACGTACACTTTAGGGTATGGTCAAAAAATGTCAAGTCAGCAACAAGATTGACAACGGTCAAGTCTTCATGTACTTCTTGCATAGATAAATTGTTAAACAAGAAAGAATCTGTATATTTGGGCATTAGGACATGTGCATTTGACCAAGATTTGACCAGAAAATGTGTACGTTCCGAATGTGTTGTTACAAACTTCGGTATATTTTTGACTGCCTGTCTGTATCTCAATCAGACCATTTTAGCACATTTGCAATATTCAGGCCTTTCTCTATAGCTTACAGAAAAATAGCTAAGTTTTACTATCCATGGATTTGTTGTTGTTTCCCGTAAGAACATAAGGGATGCCCCCAGCAGCGTTTACTAACCAAGAAAATGTGTTTTACTTTTGTACATGTATCGAGGTGTGCAAATGAAGAGAATCTGCACAGTTTATCAACTAAGTTTTAACCCTTATCTCGTACACTACTACTACTACTACTACACTAGGTGCTGGTAGCGTTCGCGCTTCCCTAATCTATTTTGTGGCACATTCAGGCAGGATTTTATATGCCGAGGAAAATCTTTAGATTTATTCAAGCTGACTCTGTGGCATGATTGGGTGGGGCCAGATACTGTCACCCAGGCGACCTGCAATCATGGAGAGAAAAAAAGTTGGAACACTTAACCATCCCCATGCTCGTAATTGAGATCAGACTTGGGACAGAGCACTAGAAAGCAGAAGTCTCCCCCTTCCTTATATCTTTTTTTTCCAACCCCCATCAATCAATGTTGGGAGAACTGCCAAGACTTCTGATAACATGACCTGATCAGCATTGCCTCAGGGGAGAGGGAGGCACTTTCCCCCTTAATTCGGACAAAGTGTATCAACCTTTTCCCCTTGATTGTGGGTTCGATTCCTGGTGTTGGCACAACTGGAATTTCCCCCCTATGTTGACCTGTTTTTCTCCCCTGAGAGTTTTATTTCCCAAAACACCTTTGTGGGTTAGGATTAAGTTTGTGCACAAACGATTCTATAGACATTGTAAAACCTATCGTGATTCTTTTAATTTATTTCTAAATTATTGACATCATATTTGTCTATTTACAAGGTTAAATTTGTTGTAGCTGTTGCAAGGGATTAACTCATCTGTCAACACAACTATTCTAAATAGCTAGAGCTGTTATTGATGATGGCGATGAACATGTGCTTAAACTTGATTTAATCCCATTATTATTGTCTTTTAAAGTTCAGTATTATGAAGATAACCCACGATTGGGAACCATTTTGTATATGTTTTGTTCGTTTTTGTTTGTTTTTTCTTAGTCAATTATACAATAATATTTCAGTTTTTTTTGCGTCCATTTACAAGGTTTAAATTTGTTGTAGCTCTTGCACGGGTTTAACTCATCTGTCAACATGTATACATAACCAATTGAAATAGCTATAGTGCTGTTGTTGATGATGGTGTTGAACACGTGCTTAAACTTGGATTTAATCCCATTATCATTGTCTTTTAAAGTGCAGTATTTTGAAGAGAACGCCCCCGATTGGGAACCCATTTGTTTTTACTCTAAAATCTGAACTATGCTCTTAGATTTATCTCAAAAACAAATTGGCAGTAGACTCGAATTACTGAAACTACTCATGATTTTCAGGAGATGTGAGATGAATGATCAAAACTGATCATCTTCAAGTGTACAAGAACAGTTGTCTGATTGCTGAGGCTTAATAAAGAGTCTCCAGTGCATATACTATCGGAAAATAGAGGGAGTTACATTTTCAGAATCTTGACAAAATGGGGTGCAAGAAGTTTAGCGAAGTAATCAGAACTCTGGAATAGGTGTTTCCTTTGGAAAAAGTAATATGCAAAAAACAAACTGGAACAGAAAGCATTGAAGCTATCGACTGATAGCCGCAAAATTTAGGATAATGTATGTGTGTAATTTGCTTAATGAAGGTAAAGAGTTTAACGGGTTTGCCTTCAGGGAAGTTTAATTCTGTCAAGCTTTTGTCACGATGAGCTCTGACTTCTTCAGGACTAACTCATTACCTATGTTATGAGTACCCGTATTAAAAGCCCATCACACAATTTCATACTTTGCTAATGATAAAAACCTTCTTTGCTACCAGCCTGGGGATTTGGGTAGAGCATACATTGGTGAAGCCCTCTTTCCCTAGACATAAAAACACTCCAATTTCATGGTGTGTATATGATGACCTATTTAGGGATTTGGGTAGAGCATACATTGGTGAGGCCCTCTTTCCCTAGACATAATAAAAAACCCTTTAAAGGGGAAGTGCTAGTACAAATGAAAGACTTTGATATTTTTTAGGAAAGCATTTGGTAGAATAATGACATGTAATTGGGTAATCAGAGATTGGCACAAGAGCAGGCAGTGGACGTATTGCCAAATTTGGGCATGATATCAAGTAATGATTATGAAGACAAATTTGCAGTAGTTGTCCGTATATATGTGAAAATCAGACACAATTAGGCAAGATATCAAAATTGAGCTTGTAATTGATTATTGTAGTAGAGATCTTCCGCTTAACAATGGTACTCTTTTTTTTAAGCGGAGTTATATAATTTTTCAGTTAGTCTTTATGAAAACTCCAAACTGAGATATCATCCTTTAAAGATGTACTTATAATGTACTAACGATGTACTTTTATTTGTATTTTTTTATTTTTTATTTTTTGGTTTGAATTTTTAATCTGAAACTTTCACATTAATGTTATAAACGCTCTGAAAATTAATTATTTACAAGAATCACCTCCAATTAGGGTTTGGGCTATTTCTCAGTTTGGAGCTCTGCCCAATTCGTGAATTAAAAAGAAATTTGGAAGAAATGAAACGGTCATTTGATCTTGTTGTGTGCATTCATTGGCGGCGTAGCTACAGGTAACCCAGCACCCAGGGTCATTCGGGGGGGGGGGGGGGGGGGGGGGGGGGGGGGGGGGGTGCAATTAACAATTCAGGGGAGTTAAAGGGTTTTATATACTTATCTCCAATTTCAGGGCGTTTCTCGTCGTGGGGGAATCAATACCAATTCTAATCACCTGCAGCAGAGGCTTTGTCCCAGGACCTACCAGGGCCCTTAGGTATGGTGGGCCCTGGACCCCACGCCACTCTCGTGCCCCCGGGATGACAAGCCTCCTGGCTACGCCCACATGTCGCAAACAGTCCATGAAATCAATTGACTTCAAAACTCATAAAACGAACGCCAATTTTGTATTTATTTAATTAAGCCTACCCAAAGAATGGAAATTAACTACCCAGTATGATTTGTTTGTGCAGTTATAAACGATATCTCCATCTTTGGCAAACACGAGAGCAAACATTTTAGAACCACCCTCTCCATAGGCTTTATTGGTATAAGTGTTGTAAAAATCAACACAGATTGTCAGAGGTATATTTGCTCAATAGTGAATTAAAAAAGTACAATAGTTTTTAAACGGCTTTCGTTGAATAACAGACATAAGGGACGCACCATTTGATTTTCAGGGGGGGGGGGCATGGAAGTTGGGGTCGATTGGAATTTTTTTTTGGCCATCGAAGTAGGCGGAATTAATTTTTTTTTAGCAAAGGCGGCACAGTTGTTGTTTTTAGGTTTTACTGTTTTTCTTTACATTGAATTGGGTTAGTCATCTTTTTTTCTTTTCCAGGTTGGTGGGCAAAGTTGTTGTTTTTTCCTGGATAGTGGGCAAAGTGTTTTTTTAAACTTCCATGCAACGCCCCCCCCCCCCACCCCTGAGTATCTAATGGTGTGTTCCTAATGTACTTTTATAGACATTTGAGTCATAGTTCAATAATTACAGCACTCACAAAATTCCTAAAGTTACTTCCTTGAGCCCCCCCCCCCCCCCCATTATTTTGAGAGTGTATTTATTACCTAGTAATCATAAGTTAATTTTATGAGAACTGCATTATATATTTTGAAATTTGATGATTTACTCATCAGTTTATTTGCTTCAAGCTCGATAGCAATCCTAACCTTAAATTTATGAGTGAGACTTGTATTTTAATACAGTGTGGACAACTAATTAATAATAATAATAAATAGGAATTCTTAATCATGTATTAAGTCAACCATTTTCTAGCCTTTCATTACACTTTCTATGCGGCTAGTTTTACCAGAGTGATATTACCTATTACACCTCCCTGGTTTTACCATATAAAAAAGATTTTGCAAAAACCTTTTCTAAACTTTCAAAGTCTTATCTCAAGAATATTAAACTGACCTAATACTAGACGTGTTTGTACTTATGTTAATTAATTTCTCATGGTGTTTCGAAATATATGATGATGAAAGCCAATAAATTAAATACGTTTGTGAAACATTTTGTGAATTGTATTTTGCGTGTGCATAACCGCGCGCATGGACAGCGTTAATCTATTCTATATTTGCCTAAAATTCTCAGTCCTTAATGTTTGCTTTCCCCCTCCATTTCTTTAGAAATACTAACATTGCCACAAGCTAGTGGATATTTATCGCTTTGTTTACCTATCGGAGTAAATATACTTTCCACAGGCTAGGCAAACAACTGCGGACAACCACAGATAGTCAACCCCGGGCGCTAAACAACTGAACACATCTCTCGTCCAAGCAAAGCCATGGACATAGATGGATTCGGCGGCGCTTGTAAGTGACCCTGATGCAATACACAATAGCATCCAAGCGTCACACTTCTCGATCAACCAATATACCCGTATGAGAGTGTCATTTGGCTGGACCCGTTCGATAATTATACCGATTTGGTCACGGTTTCCTGAACCAAGTGACTCGAAGTCATTATAAATAACGCGTACTTGGAATATTGATTTTGAATTCAGGCTATAAGAGCTAGCTATCGTGATAGCTAGCACAAAAACACTCCAATTTCATGGTGTGTATATGATGACCTATTTAGGGATTTGGGTAGAGCATACATTGGTGAGGCCCTCTTTCCCTAGACATAAACACACTCCAATTTCATGGTGTGTGTATATGATGACCTATTTAGGGATTTGGGTAGAGCATACATTGGTGAGGCCCTCTTTCCCTAGACATAAAAACACTCCAATTTCATGGTGTGTATATGATGACCTATTTAGATGATGATGCTATGATGAGTTTGTACCACAAAGGGACAGCAGACACCCATGTCGCCTACGATGACAGACCGGACATGTAGTATTCATTTATGTAGACAATTAGGTGGGGTAGTCATTGTTTACAAATTATGAATCAAGTTATTTAAAACTTTTCAAAAAATTATTTAGTATTTAATAAAAGTGTCACATCAATGGGTTTTTGTCTATCTGTTCCATTCGCAGTGTACTATCAGTTGAAGCCAGTCACCGTTATTACGAGTGCAAAGTCAGATGAGAGGTTTTTGGAAGCTATTCAGAAGTTGGGTGAGTTATTGGGCTGGTGCGGTCGTAGTTGCTGATGAAAAATGATGTCTCTTTGTATCTGAGAATAATTAGGGCGAGCAGTTTGATATTATTTTTCAAGAGCAACATGTGGCGATTGGTAATACCGGAAATGATGTTATTCATGTTTTGGACTATGCTGGTTCCCTGCACCCTGGATCAGTGCACCAACCCATCCATAGGTGCAGGTATCAGCAACTCCATTACTTGCGAGAATCGACTCTACATCACATTACGTAGTCGCTCCATTATCACATACAGGGACAAAAAATCAACACAAGTTGTAGTTGAGGCGATGCATCGAATACAGAATGCATTGTTGCGCTGCCATGGCTATGGCACCATGGGAATTGCACGACACCATGCGTGTGAAATGCGATGGTGCCGTGGGCGCAGACACAGTGTATTTGGTGCCAATCTGTGAATTTGTTATCGTTCTAAGTGTGACTCTGGCATTTATTTGTGGATTATTTTACGTCATCTCATGCCAATGCGTGACTTTTTTTATGCCAGAAAATCAATGTGATGACATGATTTGAGCGTACCTGCATCTAGGAATGAGTAGTGTGGAGCCCATTGATGCAGGGAACCAGCATAGTTTTGGACCAGCAGCCATTTTTTAAGGGAATACTAAATTTGTTTTGAAAGGAGATACACCTATGCATTTGACAGCACAATTTATGCTAGGAAGTAGGAATCGAACATCATCCACGCTCCAGCTCATTTTGCACTCAACTCATTTGAATATAGAACAGGCTGGGGTTCGAATCCCCCTTGCTGTTTCACTTTATAGCTACCTGGATAACATCTATTCAACGTTCACCTGGATACATATTGCCGCGTGTATTCTACTGAAAGCATCATGATACTACATGCGAACCTAGAATAACTTTTTTTAAATTCATATTTTATATTTTTCACAGGTAAATCTGATGAGTCTGAGTCCGGCATAGGAACAAGTTCCAGGAGTGGTGGACATGGTAGGTTGCATGTGGCTTGATTAAACAAAGGCAGTCTGAAGTTGGGAATTATTGACACTTCTGAATGTTACATTTTTGTGAAAAATTAACTGCATTTTGACAAGAAGTGCATAGATATTAAGATCAAATCATAGAGGAAACAAAGAAAACTTGAGCAAACCTTAAAATCAGGATTCCCAACTTCTACTTGTAATATTTACACTAATGATTTTTTTAAACACTTTTTTTAACTCTTGACTGCATGTTCAGGTTGTTCTGCATATTTTTCTGCTGATCACATCATTCAGGCTTGTAGTGTCGTATTTAGTCAGACTTAATGGGTGGCTTTTCAAACTGTTCTATTCAGCATTTGCTTGCACTTCGTGTCTTCAAACCATACAGGCTTATCTAAACGCTTTCCATGCGGCAGACGTGGAAAGCAGACAACATTCCAACATTTTATAAAATGTATCAACAATTTCGAAATTATTGAATTTCATTACCATATTTAGAATCATCATGTGAAATGCATTAACATAAGTACAAACATGCCTAGTATTGGATCAGTAATCCATGAGATAGACCTTGGAGGTTTCTGAAACAATCTGTTTGGTATACTGTAAAAGCCAATATTTTCGCGTAAAGATATTTTCGCGCATTTTGATATCATAGATATATCGCAAATTGTTTTTTTCGCGGGCAACCTTCCGGATGCACTGCATGAATGTTGAAAACAATATTTTTGCATGTTATAATTTTCGCCGAAAAATATTTTACGCGAAAAATAAAACCACCGCGAAAATTTCAGCTTTTACAGTTTATGGTAAAACTAATAGCCGCATGGAAAGTGGTAAATTAAATGCTTATGTAGTTTGTGTTAGGTGGACTTGGATCAGTAACCATGTGTAGGACACAGCTTCATCCTGGTCTTGTGTTCTGTGAGAAGCAAATCAACAGCCTCCTTGTCCTTTCGCCTTTCAGATATTGGTTGCAACTTGCCACACAATTACAGTGTGTTTTGTGAGTAGCACTATAGTCTTGGTTTATCTGCTCTACAAAGCTGATATGACACAGAAGTCCTACACAAATTACAACTATAGTTTGATCAGCTCTAAATTGGCAAAGCCTCCTTACAGCAGCGAATGACTACAGAAGGATGCGAGCGCACCGGAAGGCAGCATGTGCACTGTGCATCATATGGGTACCGCGTGCTTGTGGCCAAAATAGTTCATGTATGGCCATATAAAGACAGCAAAAAAAGTAACTCGGCTGTTGTAAAAGCACCTATAATTTTAAAATTGTTACTCATATTCTAAAAATGAAAATACCAACAAGAACAGCTAATCAAAATTCCCGCTATTATCTTCACGCTGAATCAGAGATCAATAGGAGTTACTGCAACAATGGAAATGGGCACTTTTCATCTGTAAGTACATACCGCGACAACAATACTCGATCGATTTTAACAAACAAGGTGTCAAAATCACCGTAATTAAATTTTCGGTCTCCTGGTATTTTCATTTTTAGATTATGAGTAACAATTTTAAATTATAGGTGCTTTTACAACAGCCGAGTTACTTTTTTTGATGTCTTTAAATCGCGTGTGTACACTTACTTATGTGCACAGAGAGATAAAAAACAAATACTTCTTGCCAATTTGGAACTGATTAAACTATATAATCATACTGAAGTAGATGCTGCTGTAAGTTACGGCAACTTAGTTACTCCGGTAGTTATGTAGTCGTTGAAATGTTTATTAAGGTGGGAATCCGCACACAGGGCAATAGACTACTGATAATTTGGACAGTAGTCAAGATAATTCAAATCGCAGTGATTAAAACTGCTCCTGTAGTTGAATGCATTGTAATCCATGTAAATCCATGCATTGTAATCCATGTCTTAATAGAAATTAAGTGTAAGTTATTTTTTTATTCAGCTAAAATAGGTTTGACCTTCAATTGTTTGAAAAAATAACATTTTCGATTCAGTTGAATGTGGAAAACACCTCAAATTACATGTAGTACATGACAAGACTCACACAACAATTTCAGTTTCCAACCCCAAGCATTACCCATTTAGAATCATTCATAAAATCAAACACCACAGTCGGTTTGAATCATTAATTGAATACTAGGCCACAAGTCTGTTTGTTAATCACAGCACAAGTGCCGCTGCAATTTATGGACATTGATCTGGACTAGAATCGCAGTCAACAAACCACAGTGATTTATTTACACCTTGTAGTGACTGCATTGTAATCCGTGTAAGCGCCATTTGTCTTATACCTATTTCAGATGCATACATTTAGTGGAATAATTATGTAATTACATCATAGAAGCATTTATATAGCGATGCTACATCGAGATCGTAGCGCTGAACAAGAAAGATGGCAGAAAGCCTTACAAAGCATATGAAACAAAGCAACAGCAAAAAAAAAAAATAAACAGAGGAAGCAAGGACATATTTTTCGCGGCCAAATAGCGAGGGGGGAAAAGTGCCCCCACGCCCCCGGACCTCTGGGTTCAGAGGCAGACGATCTACCGCTAGGCCACGGGGAAAACATACATGGTGGAGTATATTCCGCCATGTATATACCCTGGGGCCATTATTTCATAAAAAAACTGCCAAGCCGGGTGACACAAGCACACCGCATCGTAGTAATTCGTATTACTCAAGATTGTTAGGGGTAATGAGACCAAAATTAGAAAAAAATGAAAAAAGAAATAAAAAGTGAAACAAAATCGCTACATAATTGACTACTAGGCCACAAGTCTGTTTGTTAATCATAGCACAAGTGCCGCTGCAATTTATGGACAATGATCTGGACTAGAATCGCAGCCCACAAACCACAGTGATTATATTTACACCTTGTAGTGACTGCATTGTAATCCGCATAAGCGCCATTTGTCTTATACCTATTTCAGATGCATACATTTAGTGGAATAATTATGTAATGCCCTTCACACTGTACATTTTAGGGAATAAAGTGTATTATAATACAGGGTGTGGACGCATTATGTTCCCATCCCTTAACACTTTTGGACTGGTGATTTTGATATTTCGCCGGTAATAACTCATCTAAGATGTTGTCAACCACTGACTATGCGGTCCATTTTCAGGGTTATGAAGGTTAGTTTAGTTTATGCCCTTGGGGCATACTTATGTCCTTTGCAGTCTTTTAATTGGACTAGTGGGAAATATACACATCCTTATTTGATTTATTACCGGCGAAATGTAAAATCAACGGTCCAAACGTGTTAAGGGAGTGGGAACATAATGCGGTATTTCAGAACTATGCCCATTTTAGTTATGCTGTTGCTTTTCTGTCAAAACCTAATATGTTTTTCTAGCCCTTCAACTTGTATAAAGTAAAACTGCCCAACAGTTATGCATAGGAAGTATTGCTTTATACATTTTCAGGGGCAAGAGCACTTACAAGGTTGTAATAGATGTGTTTTTGGCCCTTGAACAAGTTTTATAGAGCAGACTGCCCAAAGGTTATGCAAGGGAAGTATACTTTATACATTCTGAAGGACCAGATGGAGATACAAGGTTTTAACAGAACAGTGACGATGTTATCCTGTCCCCGGCGACTTAGTTGGTGTTTTCTCTTCCAAAATTGCGATCCCTGTTCAAAAACCCTAACCTGTTAGGGTTATGCTAAGAGTAAAAGCAAGATATACCAACAGGGTGTGGGGAAACAGGTAATAACAAGGGAGAATAACGCGATAAAATAGATAAATAACAAAAAAACAAAAACAAACGGAAATGCACTGGGACAAGCAATGAAAATTGCTGTGCAATAAAACAACAAAGATATATCTGAGACTACTCAGGATATATATGGTAACAATAAAGACCGACGTTTCAAGTGGATATACCACCCTTCATCAGGGACAAAATATAAAAAACAAAAGTGTTAAGAACTATAAATAAGATAATGAACTAGACAAGTCCACCACTGTAATTATAGCACAATGCCAGTAATAGATGTTACCTACTAAGCATCCAAGTTAACACTTGTTAGGGTTAATAAAATATTGAAATAGCCACCGTGAAAGGCATTGATATCGTCATGACTTTTACTTCTATAATCAATTTATCCATACAAAGTGTCTGTAAGATGATTTGAAAGTAGCCTGGTTCCCTTCCCATCTAATAGATTTCAAAGAAATTATTTTCCAGGCCTACAGCATAAACAATTGTTTATGCCTACAGTGATTAAGCACCACTAATATGGTGACTACTTTGAAATCTGTTTAAGCTTTCGTTAGTCTTAACCCAACACTTCTAATTGTTCCTTTTAATTGCTTTAACCTTGCATGATATGTAACACTGTTACGTAACAAATGGAATGCAACCAACAGGTGTTACATCTTTCTTAACCTATGAGCCGGGGGGGGGGGAGGGGAGAGCACCTGTATTCAAAGCTGAATGTCATGCTGAGGCGACCGGGGGGGGGGGGGGGGGGGGGGGGGTCCCATTCTGACGCGTCTACGCATCCTGGACCTGTCACTTTCTTGTTTGAAGTGTCAGGTCTCAAATTGGAAAGACTTGCAATTCCCGATCAACGACCCCTTAAATTTGATGATGTATAGAAATGGAAACCTTAAATTCTGTAAATTGCATACCCATCCTTTGCTCACAATATAAATTCATTAAAACTGTCTGTAAAAAAGTTTTACAAAAAAATTCTTCAAATACCCAAACTTCAGGACCCCTTAAATTCTTGGGGGACCTCTTTAATTTGTTTATTTGAAGTCCTACAGGGTCCTGAAAAATGTCATGGAACCTCTCACATTTTTGATCCTGGGGGGGAGGGAGGATATAAAAATAATGGTAAATTTTAAAGTGCCAGTATCCTCCGCAAGCGACGCTCATGGCGCTGGGCTTCACTGCATAACAACCAAAATACATAAAAGAAAAATATATATACTAAAACGCATACAAAATATACAAAGACAAAGCAAATGCTTTCGAGTACATATAAATATAGTCTTCAGGTTTTTCTTAAAAATAGGTACCGACTTTGAAAGTTTAACATATTATATTCAGGCAAACCTTGTTCTATCAGCAAAAGGGCTTCTCAGGTATGGTCCGTCAGTCGGTAGGTCGTTTTTCGTGTGTGTGTGTTTCTTTGTTTATTCTATATATACAAAAGTTTCATTAATTTTTGAAATTTACAATTATTTTGAAAATCCCGTAAAAATCCATCAGTTGCTAGAATAGCAATATCAACTGTGAAGGTTAAACATTAGGCAAAAAAAGAAGAAGTTATGTTGCCCTCAGCGACCGACCCTTAAATCGTAATAACTAGGGTCGCATTTTTTTTCTTTTTTCTTCTTCTTTTTTTAGATTTAAATTTGATTAAAAGTGTCTTAATGTTACTATTTCTTGCTTGAAATGAATAAATAAGCCTAAATAAATGTTTTTTAGACTTGTCACACAAAAAAAATTGAAAAAAAAAGAAGGATTTTTTGGCCTTAGACTGGTAAGATCAAGTGCTTATATAGTAACACATGTGAATTGCAAGATTTGGTAATGCTTGCCAACTGTCTAATTAGTTTTAATTAGGACATTGACAGCTTTTACAATGCCCTTATTATAATGGTTACAACATTTACATTGTACAGTGCATAACTTGATTGATGAATGTCTGGGGGTTATAATGTTAAGTCCCATAGGCTGTTCAAAATGCCATGCATCTACTCATGTTTATTTAAAGGGGCATTAATAGATAATAGATATGGTGGAGGCAGCGCCCTCAATTACAAAAATATATGATAAAAACTGGGATTTGTTTATTTTACAATTGTATTACATGTATGAACTTACACCTATAAGGATTAAGAAAAATCAGCCCTCTTTGTACAACAAAACGTCAATTCAAAAATGCTGATCTCCGACAGATCAGCATTTTACGTTTAACAGTACCCCCTGCAGTACGCGTGATAGATACATACGTGAACCATATTTACATAGAGGGCGTTTTTCAATAAATAGCGATGATATTGTTTTAATCAAGTTTTGCTGTGTTTTTGTTAGTAGAAACTACAATAATGGCAATTTTTAATGTTAATCTTGAATTCTGAAGTAAATTTTCAAACATTTAAAATTGTCAACACCACTTAATGTCCTTTAAGTAGTGATGGTGATTAAAAATACTGAAACACAACTATGCAGAACTACTGCATATAGGGCTATAAGCCACTCAGTTTAATGAGCATATATAAAGATTTTGGCAGCCATAGCCGTCTTCTAGTCTTAACTAGGCCTATTTTATAACAGCTGAGGTGTGGGTTCTTTGACCTATCACTGGGTTAGGTTTATTTTCCAAATTGATCAATAAATATTTCGGCATATATAGCCCTTTTTGTCTCGCCTGATGTAATCAGAAAGAGACTATGTTATCACTATTTCTGTCCGGCGTCCGCCGTATGCCGTATGCCGTGTGCTAAGAAATACCTTTGTGACGCGATATCTGGAGATCCGTAAGGCCTATCGTGATGGGACTTGGTGGAGGGAAGGGGGGTGGTGCGTTCTGTTGCTGATTGATTTTTCAAGGTCATCGGGGGTCATACAAGGTCATCGGGGTCAAATATGCTTAAAACTTTTGAGACGCGTTGTGACGCGATATCTAGAGATCCGTAAGGCCTATCTTGATGGGACTTGATGTCAGGGAAGGGGGTGGGGTGTTCTTTTGCTGATTAGATTTTCAAGGTCATTGGAGGTCATTCAAGGTCATCGGGGTCAAATATGGGGTCAAATAAGTTCCGTAAGGCCGATCTTGATGGGATTTGGTGGAGGGAAGGGGTGGTGTGTTCTTTTTGCTGATTAAATTTTCAAGGTCATCGGAGGTCACCAGAGGTCATCGGGGGTCAAATAGATCAGTAAGGCCTATCTTGATGGGATTTGGTGGAGGGAAGGGGAGTGGTGTGTTCTTTTTGCTGATTAAATTTTCAAGGTCATCAGAGGTCATTCAAGGTCATCGGGGGTCAAATAAGATCCATCAGGCCTATCTTGATTGGATTTGGTGGAGGGAAGGGGGATGGTGTGTTCTTTTTGTTGATTATTTTTTCGGGGTCATCGGGGGTCAAATATGGGGTCAAATAAATCAGTAAGGCCTATCTTGATGGGATTTGGTGGACGGAAGAGGGATGGTGTGTTCTTTTTGATGATTAATTTTTCGGGGTCATCGGGGGTCAAATATGGGGTCAAATAGATCAGTAAGGCCTATCTTGATGGGATTTGGTGGAGGGAAGGGGGGTGGTGTGTTCTTTTTGTTGATTAATTTTTCGGGGTCATCGGGGTCAAATATGGGGTCAAATAGATCAGTAAGGCCTATCTTGATGGGATTTGGTGGACGGAAGAGGGATGGGGTGTTCTTTTTGTTGATTATTTTTTCGGGGTCATTGGGGGTCAAATATGGGGTCAAATAGATCAGTAAGGCCTATCTTGATGGAATTTGGTGGACGGAAGAGGGATGGTGTGTTCTTTTTGTTGATTAATTTTTCGGGGTCATCGGGGGTCAAATATGGGGTCAAATAGATCAGTAAGGCCTATCTTGATGGGATTTGGTGGAGGGAAGGGGGGTGGTGTGTTCTTTTTGTTGATTAATTTTTCGGGGTCATCGGGGGTCAAATATGGGGTCAAATAGATCAGTAAGGCCTATCTTGATGGGATTTGGTGGACGGAAGAGGGATGGTGTGTTCTTTTTGTTGATTAATTTTTCGGGGTCATCGGGGGTCAAATAGATCAGTAAGGCCTATCTTGATGGGATTTGGTGGAGGGAAGGGGGGTGGTGTGTTCTTTTGGTTGATTAATTTTTCGGGGTCATCGGGGGTCAAATATGGGGTCAAATAGATCAGTAAGGCCTATCTTGATGGGATTTGGTGGAGGGAAGGGGGTGGTGTGTTCTTTTTGTTGATTACTTTTTCGGGGTCATCGGGGGTCAAATAGATCAGTAAGGCCTATCTTGATTGGATTTGGTGGAGGGAAGGGGGGGTGGTGTATTCTTTTTGCTGATTAAATTTTCAAGGTCATCGGAGGTCATTCAAGGTCATCTGGGGTCAAACAAGATCCGTAAGGCCTATCTTGATGGGATTTGGTGGACGGAAGAGGGATGGTGTGTTCTTTTTGTTGATGAATTTTTCGAGGTCATCAGAGGTCATCTGGGGTCAAATAAGATCCGTAAGGCCTATCTTGATGTGATTTGGTGGAGGGAAGGGGGTTGGTGTGTTCTTTTTGCTGATTAAATTTTCAAGGTCATCAGAGGTCATCTGGGGTCAAATAAGATCTGTAAGGCCTATCTTGATGTGATTTGGTGTAGGGAAGGGGGTTGGTGTGTTCTTTTTGTTGATTACATTTTTCAAGGTATTACATCCCTTGCATTAACTACAATGCATACCTCTGTGACAGTGCTACATTGTATCATGTGTTTCATCATCATTTCTTTCAAGTCACTTTTGATGAACAGGCGAGACGCGCCGTTCGAGAACCGCCTTGTCTTACCATAACCCTAACCTGCCAGGTGGTTTGTAGGACTATAATAAAGCTAAGAGGAGGACTGGGGAGAAATAATGATCAAAAATATGGGGTGTGCCGCCCCCGGGGCTCGAACCCGGGCCGCCGCAGTCAGAGTCCAGGTGATCGTCCATCACACTTACGGGGCACGCTCCCAAAAATAACTATTCTGAGCCTATGTTTACCTTTCTGTGATCGTGTAATCGCTGCAATGAGATAGACTTGGAGATTCTGTTGGATTTGGTAGTGTAAGGGTTATTAGGCCTACATTTGTTACAGTTAAGTCTAAGTGGAAGTTGTCAAATTTGTTTCTGTAATTTTCCATAGCAATTTGGTAGCAAATATTTCGGCTGCCATAGCCATCTCCTCGCCTTAACACTTTCTATGCGGCAGGCGTCTGCAGACGATATTCCAAAATTTCACAAATGATTCAAAAATGTGAAAATTGTTAAATATCACAACCATATTTGGAATCACCATTTGAAATGCATCGAAATACGTACAATCATGCCAAGTATTGATTCAGTAATCCTTTAAATAGAACTTGAAAGTTGGGAAAGGTTTCTGAAAAATCTTATGTATATAAACCAATAGCCGCTTGGAAAGTGTTATGTAGGCCTATAAGTCATAACAGTTGAGTGGAAGTTAACACTTTCCACGCGGCTATTGTTTTTACCATACACAAAACAGATTTTTCAGAAACCTTTCACAATTTTCAAAGTCTGTCTCAAGGATTACTGACCCAATACTAGGCATGTTTGTACTTATGTCAATGCATTTCTCATGTTGGTTCTAAATATGGTAATGAAATTCAATAATGTTGACATTTTTGAAACATTTTGTGAACTTTTGTAATGTCGTCTGCAGCCGCCTGCCGCGTGGAAAGTGTTAATAGGGTCATTGTCCTATCCATTGGTTATGGTTATTTTCCATAGCAATTAGATAGACAAATATTACTATAATTAGTTTCAATGATACAGGACATCAACTACAGTTTTTACTCATGGGTCTATTCGTGGGTGGTGTATCCAGGGTGTTAGAATCCGAGTTAGCTGCACGATTGGTCATTTTCCGCACCACTGACCATCGATAGCGTGGTGAAGAAGTGTTCATCACTGACTTGCAGGGAAATGAATCTCTGTGCCAGATTTTTACGCTCTTTTCCATAATGACCTACAATGACCAATCCTGCACCTTACTGGAGTTCAAAATCCAGAGACATCATAGTATGACTTATAGCACGAGGCAGCGCAGATAAAATGGTACATTGTTCAGGGTTTCATGATATAAAATTGGATCGATTGAGCCCATATGTATGGTAGAGCTGTGAGTTTTATGAGTACATGCGTCTCACACAATATTAAGCAAGACCAATAAATATTGGGCGATAAATATTGGGTGTTAAACATCCATAATTATTTGTGAGACCAATTAATTGGGCATGAAACGTCCAATTTTAGCATTATTATGTTATGGATCCAATGCTTTCACACACTTGAATTCATATTGGTCTATAGTTTAAAAATCCACATGCAGACCTAGATAAAATCAAACGAAGATCAAAAATTTCCTTGGGGGTTCGCCCCTCTGGAAATTCCTGTTCCTTATATTTGTTAGATGTTTAGAATTTCCACAGTGTCCCTCTATGGCCCTGTCACACTGTTGCGAATAGAGCTAACATGTGCCAAACGTTTTGGAAATTGGGTGTACGTTCGTGTACAAGTAAGTTGTCATTCGTTCGTGTATTTCAGCTGTTTAGCTATATGTTCGTTTTGATCACCGGTTAATCAACCTTTTAGCTTAACACATAGCAAATAGAGCTAACTTATGCGTAGCGCACTGAATTTGTTCTCTCGAAATTTGGCAAAGTCCAGACTATACGCTCAATATTTATGGGTCAGCAGAGACATGTCACGTTACCAGCCGCAACACGCTAGGCATATGTTGGGTGTTCGTTTTGCATAAGTTGTATTCGTTAGCAGTTCGTAGGGGTTCGCAGAGGTGCGCTGGGTCTAGGAAAATCTTTGAACATGTTCAAATTTTTGTTGGCACTTGAGGGCAACACAACAATATGTGGTTGTGCCTCAAACTTTGTGAGACACCTGCTCTATTGTAGTTCACTTTGGTTACTCATTCCTGCCAGGTGGAGTAACACAATCATTTCTATAAGTGAAGGGTTCAAACTAATCAATTACTGCTTGAGATTTGTCAGCACTTATTTTGTGACACTTCTATCTGGAAAATGACATCCAGGACTGGTGTAAGGTCAGACACTTATTGTCCCGGTGTGAATTTTATTTCTCTCCTGGGATTGACCGCTGTCCTATAGGAGTCACTTCAATCCCCCTCCCTGCATTGTCAGCATTTATATGGTGACATTTCTATCTGGAAAATGACATCCAGGACTGGTGTAAGGTCAGACACTTATTGTCCCAGTGTGAATTTTACTTTTATCCTGGGATTGTCTGCTGTCCTATAGGAGTCACTTCAACCCCCCTCCCTGCATTGTCAGCACTTATAATATTGTGACATTTCTATCATGGAGAATGTCATCCAGGACTGGTGTAAGGTCAGAGACTTATTGTCCCCGGTGTGAATTTGTCTTCTCTCCTGGGATTGACTGTTGTGCTATAGGTGTCACTTCTGTCCCCAGCATTGTCAGCACTTATTTGTGACATTTCTGTCATGGAAAATGACATCTAGGACTGGTGTAAGGTCAGACACTTATTGTCCCAGTGTGAATTTTACTTTTATCCTGGGATTGTCTGCTGTCCTATAGGAGTCACTTCAACCCCCCTCCCTGCATTGTCAGCACTTATATTGTGATATTTCTATCATGGAGAATGACATCCAGGACTTATGTAAGGTCAGAGACTTATTGTCCCGGTGTGAATTTGACTTCTCTCCCGGGATTGTCTGCTGTCCTGTAGGAGTCATTGATTTTGTGACATTTCTATCATGGAGAATGACATCCAGGACTGGTGTAAGGTCAGAGACTTATTGTCCCGGTGTGAATTTGACTTCTCTCCCGGGATTGTCTGCTGTCCTGTAGGAGTCATTGATTTTGTGACATTTCTATCATGGAGAATGACATCCAGGACTGGTGTAAGGTCAGAGACTTATTGTCCCAGTGTGAATTTGACTTCTCTCCCGGGATTGACTACTGTCCTATAGGAGTCACTTATATTGTGACATTTCTATCATGAAGAATGACATCCAGGACTTATGTAAGGTCAGAGACTTATTGTCCCAGTGTGAATTTGACTTCTCTCCCGGGATTGACTACTGTCCTATAGGAGTCACTTATATTGTGACATTTCTATCATGGAGAATGACATCCAGGACTTATGTAAGGTCAGAGACTTATTGTCCCTGTGTGAATTTGACTTCTCTCCCGGGATTGTCTGCTGTCCTGTAGGAGTCATTGATTTTGTGACATTTCTATCATGGAGAATGACATCCAGGACTGGTGTAAGGTCAGAGACTTATTGTCCCGGTGTGAATTTGACTTCTCTCCCGGGATTGTCTGCTGTCCTTAAAAGTCACTTCTATCCCCATCCCTGCATTGTCAGCACTTATTTTGTGACATTTCTATCATGGAGAATGACATCCATAACTGGTGTAAGGTCAGAGACTTATTGTCCCGGTGTGAATTTGACTTCTCTCCCGGGATTGACTACTGTCCTAAAAAGTCACTTCTATCCCCATCCCTGCATTGTCAGCACTTATTTTGTGACATTTCTATCATGGAGAATGACATCCATAACTGGTGTAAGGTCAGAGACTTATTGCCACGGTGTGAATTTAACTTCTATCCCGGGATTGACTGCTGTCCTAAGGAGTCACTTCTGCCCCCTGCATTGATGAATCTTCTTCCAGAGTAGACCTTTGTCCTTGACCTGACCTCTGTTCCAGGTTCGATTTCTGTCCTGGGATTTACTTTTGACTTCTCTTATAGTTATATATGGGCGTGTTCTCACTGTGCGAATGTGGACTCATACCTAGGTGCGAGTCTACATGCATAACAGTGATGTTGCGTTCTCATTGTGCGATTAAAATACATCAAAATACCGTTTACAAGTTTAAGCGAGTGCGCCGTGCGTACTTACTGCGTAAATACCACGCGTGCATGACATTTGGCCGCGTGAAATTGCATTTTGAAGCGCGCGCGGCGGACGGCGGCGCAGTCTGACGCAGCGCAACACGCTTGTTATTGTGGAACAAGTGGTACGAGTCCACATACGATAAGTAAAACGCGTTCTCACTAGCGATTTTGATACCACGTCCTAGGTGCGAGACTACCTCTTCGAGTAGGTTTCGACCCTACATCGTTGATGTAGGGTCGAACCCCTTATTGCACGTTCCCACTAGGCTTGGAAGTAGGTTCGATGTAGCATCGAGTCCACGTCCTGGTATCAAACAGCCACAGTGGGAACGCACCCTAAGTCTCTTCTTTATTGAGTACTGTTTTAGAGTTGACTTTTGACTGGATTGAATTGTGTTCTGGAACTTACCCATAGGACTGATACTGCTGATCTTTCCATAATAAGGTTCTGACTTTTGTCCCAGTATTGACTTAATTCTTAGACACTTTCCACACGGCAGTCGTCTGCAGACGACAGTTCCCTGCAGATGACAGTTCCAAAATTACACAAAATGTTTCAAAAATGTTAAAATTATTGAATTTCATCACCATATTTGCGATCACCATGAGAATTGCCTAGTATTGGTTCAGTAATTCTTTAGATAAGACTTTGAAAGTTGGGAAAGGTTTCTGAAAAATCTGTTTTGTAACGTAAAACTGCATAATTATAGAGAAGTAGTCTCTTTTGATCCCCATACATGTTTACCAACTCACAATACAGGAAACCCCTATGTCGACGAGAGCCAAAAATCACTCTTTATCAAATTTTTAATCGGAAACAAATATCTATGAAAGATACCGACGGGGGACGTTTCACCACAGAATGTGATTTTCTTACTACATTCACAATTTGAGCATTGTAAGTAAGTCAGACTAGAAAAAACATGACACCATTTGTAGCTCTGAAAATGCCTCAATTTAATTAGTTCACATACACACAGATTTCATGATTCTCACCTGCTGGACCAATTTCATGCAGCCAGTGCGTGGTTGTGGAACCGATCACGAAAGCGGGATCGATTTGCAAACGCTTCAGAATACAGTTTCCTAAATCATATGTTAAAAGCACCCTGATTGGTTGAATTTTAACGTCGGACTAAAGATTATTGTATCTCTAACCCAATCATGATACTGGTAACCTAGCACGTTGGATTATCTGAACGTGATGTTTCGTTGCTATGCATTACGTGAGATTAGTGTTGACTGTCCTTGGGACGATGAATGGTGTTTGAGATCACTGTCCCATGAAACTCGTACACATATTTCGTTCATACACAACTAAGCAGGAGTTTGCATTTAAAGAGACTTTCACCACAAATCTTCTCCACATGAAGCCAAGTGTTAAGTAGGTGATTTAAACACAGTGGTGCCATCCATATGGTATTATATTCAGAAACTCAACTTATTGTTTTTTGCTTGTTCGCCAAGGCGAACTAGCATATATAGGCTCGGAATTGGTACGCGTTATGTATGGCTCCGTTCCGAGTGTCACTTTGCACAGAAAACCTAATTGGTGTCACTGGTATAATATGCCAAACGATACTTTCATACGCTCATAATTGATGGACGAGAAGTGTGCCATCCGTGTCGACTGTCGATGGTTTTGATTGGACGAGAGATTGATATATCATCGCCAGTGAATATTAAACTGGGTAGGCGTTGTAACTGGTACTTATACCGAACATTGTATGGGCGGCCAATGGGGTTAAATATATTGAATATATACTTGGAATTTGTTAGAGATTTATAAATGATAACTTTTTTATAATGAATATTAATAAGTAATATGAATATTCATGATTAATTTGGGATCCTCTTGAATCATCTCGGTTATCTCGGTCAGTGGCGTAACAGCCGGGGGGGGGGGGGGGGGGGGGGGGGGGGGGGGGGTAGGGGGGGTCCCACAGTGCCCCCTGAAGGTGCTCAGCAGGAAATTCAAACCTACCCACCAGGAAAAATGGAGGGGAAGGGAAAGAAAAGAGAGAGAGAAAGGAAAAAGGGAGGAAAAAGAAAAAGGAAAAGGAGAAAAAAAGGGGAAAGAAATAAAAGAAGAAAGGGAAAGAAAGAAAGAAAATTTCGCCGTACAAAAAACACAACAGTCAACACATTGTTGACTGTTGTGTTTTTTGTACTGCGAAATTTTGTTACTGTGCGAAATTTTGTGACCGTGCGAAATTTGTGACCTTGCGTAATTTTGTGACCGTGCGAAATGTTGTGACCGTGCGAAAGTTTTTTGACCCTCCCCCCCCCCCCCCCCCCCCCACACACACACCTACGTGAAATTCACGAGGTGACTGAATGGGAAAAAAATTGGGGCAACCTTTTAAAAATTCCGGGACGGAATTATTCTAACCATAATTTTTTGGGCTGTGCCCCCCCCCCCCCCCCCTGACAACCAACCTCTGTTACGCCACTGATCTCGGTTCAACCTGGACCATTTCAGTTCAATCCGGATCATTCATATTCATGTTAATTATAATTCATTATTGCAAATTAGTAGTCATTACAAAATTATAATTTATCTTTTTTTACCCCGATTTTAGACTATATTCAATCAATTTAACCTCATTGGCCGCCCATACAATGTTCGGTATAAGTACCAGTTACAACGCCTACCTAATAGGCTAGCTGTGTCATCGTATTGAACTTTTCGTGAAATTTTGAAGTGGATTTGCGTGATAGATCGCAGTTGTCTTCTTCATTACCTATAGATTAAAGGGCCGTGTACTACATTTTTATTACACTTTTAAAAACAGCTCATAATCTTAGATCAAGTTGAGACTCGATTTGACTCATACGGTGAATTTTGGAGTTTAATTTTTGGTAGACGGAAGGTTTATTTCGTATGCTTTCCGCCATATGAAAAATACGTTGATTTTCGTCTTATATATATTATAGGAAATGTATATTACGTAATGTTTTGAGAAATTGTTTTCCAATTGATCCATCAGAGAGTTATCTCTAGAACAGGTCTGCAACTGATTTTTGTCTGCATTATTATTTTTGAGTGATTTTTGGCCAGTTTCAGTTTAACCAATGGATGAATTTGTAGTAAGCTTACTTACCATTTTAAGCTTACAACTTCTGACTTTGATATTTCTAATCCGAGATTTTAACCACCCATAATCATGTTTATGGTGCTAGGGCATTGATTTTAGGATAACAAATGTCTTTAGATCACATATCTGTTACTGATCATACGTAGCCCAAAATCATATCCTAAGAAAAAGCATTAAAGGCACATTATATGATATTTGCCTATTTTTTCGGAATTGGGTGGAAAAAACACATTTTTCCTTGAGATTTCTACACGAATGTCATTTATGTTGTCAAATTGGTTGCGGATTGACCAATCAGTGATAGTACTGATACTGATATGATACGTAGCTCAAAATGTGATATCGTATCCTAAAAAGTAAATCAGGGCACATTATTATGATATTTACTTTAGCGTATTTTGTCCTCAAGGCTCAATTGGTGGACAAGAAAACCGTTTTTCCATGCGATTTCATCAGGAATGTCATTTATGTCGTCATATTGGTTGCGGATAGACCGATCAGTGACACTGATATCATACGTAACTCAAAATGTGATATCGTATCCTAAAAAGTAAATCAGGTCACATTATATGATAGTTTGCCTCTTTTGTCCGCAATTGGTAGACAAAAAAAGGTTTCCTTGTGATGTCAAAGGCAACGCGAACGTTATTTGTCAGTGATACCGATATCATACGTAGCTCAAAATGTGATATCGTATTCTGAAAAGCAAATCAGGGCACATTATTATGATATTTAGCCTATTTTGTCTGGAATTGGTTGAAAAAAATAAATCCTTGCGATTTCAATGCGAACATCATTTATATTGTCAAGTTGGTTGCGGATTGACCGATCAATAACACCGATATCACACATAGCTTAAATTATGATTTTGTATCCTAAAGCAAATCAGGGCACGGTATATGATATTTAATAATAATAATGGCAACTTATAAAACAAGTATCCATCTATTTTGTCCGGAATTGGTTGAATTGCGATTTCGATGTGAACGTCATTTATGTCGTCAAATTGGTTGCAGATTGACCGATTAGCGACACCGATATCATATGTAGCTAAAAATGTGATATCGTATCAAAAAAAGCAAATCAGGGCACATATGATATTTAGCCTATTTTGTCCGGAATTGGTTGAAGAAAAAAATCCTTGCGATTTCAATGCGAACATCATTTATGTTGTCAACTTGGTTGCGGATTGACCGATTAGTGACACCGATAGGCCTATCATATGTAGCTACAAATGTGATATCGTATCCTAAAAAGCAAATCAGGCACATTATATGATATTTTGTCCGCAATTGCTAGGAAAAAAACCTGTTTTACCCTGCGATTTCAACGCGAACGTCATTTATGTTGTCAAATTGGTCACAGATTACCCGATTAGCGACACAGATATCATACGTAGCTCAAAATGTGATATCGTATCCTGAAAAGCAAATCAGGGCACATGATATTTAATAATAATATTTAGCCTATTTTGTCCGGGAAAAAAAAATCCTTGCGATTTCAACGGGAACATCTCATTTATGTTGTCAAATTGGTTGCGGATTGACCGATTAGTGACACCGATATCATATGTAGCTAAACATGTGATATTGTATCCTAAAAAGCAAATCAGGGCACATTATATGATATTTTGCCCATTTCGTCCGCAATTGGCAGGAATAAAGGTGTTTTCTTTGTGATTTCAATGCGAACATTATTTATGTTGTCAAATTGCTTGCGAATTGACTGATCAGTGACACAGATATCATACGTACCTCAAAATGTGATATCGTATCCGAAAAAGAAAATCAGGGCACATTACGGAATTTACGGTATATGATATTTAGCCTATTTTGTCCGGAATTGTTTGATTCCCCCACCCTCATTTTCCTTGCGATGTCAATGCGAACATAATTTATGTCATCAAATTGGTTGCGGATTGACCGATCAGTGACACAGATATTATACGTTTCTCAAAATGTGATATCGTATCCTATAAAGCAAATCAGGGCACATAATATTTTGCCTATTTTTTTGTCCGCAATTGATAGGAAAAAAAAGTGTTTTTCCTTGTGATTTCAACGCTGACGTAATTTACGTCGCCAAATTGGTTGCGGATTGACTGATCAGTGACACAGATATCATGTGATATCGTATCCTAAAAAGCAAATCAGGGCACATTATATGATATTTTGCCTATTTTGTCCGCAATTGGTAAGAAAAAGTGTTTTTCTTTGCGATTTCAATGCTGACGTCATTTATGTCCTCAAATTGGTTGCGGATTGGTTTCCATCGCCACATTACCATTGTATACCTTCCTTGATCATATGACACATACGATTGGGGAAGCGGGAGCCACCACCAAATCATAGATTGACTGCAGGAGTTAGATAGAACAACTTTAGCGTTGGATGACATGCTTTATGGAATCCATAAACACATGAAAGCTAAGATGTGCTGAGGCCGGGGCTGAGGCTGTGTGTAAACAAAGATATGTGTATATTTTGATCGGGATGTTCTAAGCTGTGGTATGGCCTGGTTAATCATTTTGCCCCTCCCCCCCCCCCCCCCCCCCACACTCGCTACGCTACTGCATAGGCCTATGCATATTTACCAAAGAGTTTCGGGATGCGTGATATTGGAATTGCTCACATAAAATTCCAAATGTTTCGCACTCGTTTACAAGCATTTCCCTTTTAAAGGGTTTTTTATTATTGTCGTCTTCCTTTTCCTATCTTTGTGTTTGTTTTGCCTGGGATATAGATATAGTTTAAGGGATGGAAACCACAACTACAGCTATCACTCTCTTTATATGTCATGGAAAATTTTAAGAGATGTTACTTATATCAATAGAGGCTGTGAGCGTTTTATCATACCAGCCACCTTGTAGGTACTATAGTCTGATTAATTATTGAACTAACAAGTCCCACTAGCGTATACGCAGCTATGCGATACACGATTGATGTATCACTAGCGCTAGCGCAGGGACTTTCATGCTTATTCAGCATATCGTCAGCCTGCTTCGATAATTGCCTAACTCACTTTTCAGCAAAATTGAGTTTTTTGCATAAATCATGACTTCATTACATTATGCACATGCTGTTATAATACCTAAGTCATTGACCAAACAAAAGTGTTGATTAATAAAGAGCTTTGTTGCAAAAGGGCCACCAGACCATTCCAACATGTTACTCATTTTGCATTATTGAATTTGCATTGACAAATCCATGGAAATAATCAAATTATTGTATGGCTGTGTTCATCTGTTTCTATATGACTTGGATTAGTGCATCCATGCACGCCAATCCTCAATTGGTGTGCATGGATGCATTAATCCACGTCACATCAACAATACAAGCCTCACATCAACAATACAAGCCTCATTCCACATAATGAATATCCATCCATCAATAATGCAAAATGAGTAACAGGTACACAGGTAAGAGGTTTCATACTTTTGTTGTTTTCTAAGAACTAGAAAAAATTAGTTAAGGCAATTATCGAAGCAGGCTGACGATATGCTGCTTGAACTTGATTACGTGGAACACTATTCCAAAGTTGTTTGTTCAACTATTAATTAGACTATAGTGATCTTTGTTCCAAAGTTTTGAGGATGTGAAACCCTGAGCGAACATTTATAGCTAACAACAGACAGTCAATGAACAAGAATGATTGTAGGTAAGGCATAACTTGCAAGTGAATGAGGAGTGTGTGGGCACAGACAGGGCCAGAAAAAAATGCCAATTTCCTGGGCACGTATCTATTAAAAATGTCCCTGCATAAAGAATTCTTATGTATTTCATTATTTTTATACCTAAAAATTCCCTCAAAAGGAAAAAAATCCCTCCAAAGTAATTTCTTCCAGGAACCAGGTTCCTGAGATCACCACTTTATTCCAGCCAAGGCTACAAATTAGAGAATAAAGGTATTGTTTTAGATAGTTTTATTTTAAGTAGAACAACGACGCCGCAGGCGGAGTTGTTCTACGCAAAAAATAATACTATCGAACGCATTTATGTCAGACAATATAACACAGGTACGGTCTAAAAACAATACCTTTATTCTCATTCTTAAACAATCATACTTTAGACATTTATCAAAGAAATAAGTACATTTTGTTGTCCACATTTGACAACTTTTACCCCTGCTAGAATCGAATAACCCACAAACATTCCATCCAATCACATGCGATGAGTAAACCATGCGTAAGCGTCGCGGCGCCGGCATAAACGCAGGAAAAGCGCTAAAGACGCACTGCAGAAGTGCGCGTTATGGAGCAAACCACGCATTGTGAAGGTCGGACGCACTGTTAAAACGTAGGCCCCACCTCCCCGTGTTATGTTGTCTCATAGAGATGTCGCCGATTTCTCTGAGAACCAATGAGATTGCTTAAACTTTCTTAGCTGTTTAAGAATCCTGTTTAGAAACAGTTTTGTATGGGTCACACATGAAAAAGGTCGTCACCTCACCTCTTATCCAGTAACTCGCCATTTATTCAATCTCATGAGATCTAAATATCGCAAAATTAACACTTTCCACACGGCAGTCGTATGCAGACGACAGTTCTAAAATGTTTAAAAAATGTTTAAAATATTTAATCTCATCACCAGATTTGGAATCCCCATGAGAAATGCATTTAGATAAGTACAAACTTGACTAGTATTAGTTCAGTAATTCTTGAGATAAAACCATGAAAGTTGGGAAAGATTTCTGAAAAATCTTTTTTATATGGTAAAACTAATAGCCGCGTGGAAAGTGTTAACAGTAGACCTTATCTTTTGGTTCTGACGTACAAGATACAATATTTTCAGATAACGCTATAAGGACTTGATTTGAATCTGTCTGTATCTCAACCCCCTGGGCATTACCTGTCTATCTAACGGCGCTTCTGATTGGGGTATTGCAAGATATACTCATTTGAATAGCCAATTAAAATGCAGCTTGTAAAATATTTCACTCTAATCTTTATCAGGGATACAATTATTCTAACACTGTCTCTGATTGACGCAATAAATGATGTATCTATCTTTCTGACCAATCGGCTGGTAGTTCTCAGGGGGTTAACCATCTTTATCAAGCCAAAAATGAATCATTAAACATAAAATGAATCATATCATACCATGACTTTGTTCTTTGGAAAAAAGTGAAATCTGTGAAATATCAAACTTGACTTTTGATTGTTTAAGCACCTGACCCAGAAATATGATATAAGAACCAGGTTGGTTGTTTCTGTTGTTTGTCTTTTGTTATAATCTATTGAAATTCTGATAATCCGGTACCCCCCCCCCCCCCCCCCCACACACACACCAAGGGTGCCCCATATAGCACCAAATGCATATAACGTAATCATGGCAGCTATTACAGATAGTGCCTTTTCACATCACAAGGTATCTGAACAAAAAAACCATATGTGACGTGATCAAGCAAAATGAACCACATGTCGGCACTTTTGAATTTTGATATTTGTCCATCATTTAAAAGCAGGGTGAACAATGCTACAGTATGGTCCAAATCCCACTTAAATCAAACTTTTAGTTTTTAAAATACAAACAGTTTACCAACTGAGAAAACAAAGTAAAATATAAGATTTAGAATTTGTCAATTCTTTTTACCTGTAATTCAAAATCAATATTCACGACATACGACTCATTCCGCTTGATCGTGTCACATATATGCCCCAGCTGTACAGTTTATACCAATAGACGCACGTCACATAGAGGTTGAGCTCACGTAATGCACTTATCAATTGCATCCCCGGCCCCGGGGGACCCGGGGACCATGCGGGGACCGTACGCAATCGTACAAAAAAACGTTGCCCGGCTATGCGGGGGCATGTACGTGCCCCCGCATAGCCGGGGCATGTAGCGGGGGCGTACACCACTGAAAAATAAGCCGGGGAGTGGCGGGGCAGTGTAGCGGGGGCGTGCGCTAGGGTACACATGCACACCCCGGGCCATAGCCGGGGTGTACACATACATAGCGGGACCGTACACGACTGGACCCGGGACATCACATCGGCAATTTGTACGACCCGGCCCTAATCCCCGCTATCCCCGGGTCCCCCGGGGCCGGGACTGCAATTGATAAGTGCATAAAGAACGCGAGCTCAACCTCATCCCATAAAGGTGCAATGGTCATCCGTGGTGCGCACTACGTAATCTCGACCTCACGGCTCTCGGTTGGTGCTCAAACGTGAGAACTGAAAAACTCGTGAATAAACATGAGCTTATTCATGCACCATCACGCGCCACTGCGTTGGTGGTTACGGCGCAGGGGAACCACTGCGTCGGTGGTAATGGCGCAGCGTGATGATCGTTATTAAAAAGGCTTCAGTTAAAATGTGCCCAATCGGGTGCTTGGGTGTTGTTGGTGCGCCCACGTATGTTGAACTGTGGCCAGGAGATTATGTGCCGTAGATCCATGATTGCTCAGCATATAATCAACACTATCTGACAGCTATTACAGATAGGGCCTTGTGGCACTAAGCCCTTGAAATAAGGAACATTAATGTTGGAACACAATTGGAATACATTGGTATAGATTTGGTAACACTCATTGAGCAAGAGGGAGGAAAAGAGAAGAAAGCCCCCACCCTCTTCTGGTTTGATGTTGTAAAATATAACATCAAAATATAACCATACCCATTTTCATCTTGCAAAGGATTGTTGCCATACTGCGTTGGTTTTCTCAACTTTGCAGATTTACTCAGTATTGTATGTGTATTTTCCTCAATATTTATAATTGGGTTGTCCATTATGCTGAAAAACCTCTTAATTATTTGTGTCTCTTTAAAACAGGCTAATGCTTGCACATTATATGAACCCCACAGCCCCACCCAGTATATGTTCAAGCCAGGGTTCAAGCACCCACTGCTTCCCCCATTTGTTTGGAAGAATCCTAGGTACGCTCCTGTATACTACAGAATGTGTGGGATGTCCCTGTTACGTCACACTACGCACAGGCTGTCGCCTAGACAGGACAGGTGTACTTGATTGAATCGCAAATATGTTGTCCTCTGTCCAAGATTTTAATCGCAGGGATTATTGTCTAATTAAAATTTAATGCGCACTTGTTATCTTTGATGCTCTATGTCAGCACTCCGCAACATTTGCAGAGTGGGATTGCTTGATTGCATATTGTAATGAGACTATTGTTTTATGTGTCTAGGGGTCTGTGCCTAAAATAAATATAATTGTTTGTTTGGTGTATGTGGCTGGTCTGAGAACAATGCCAACACAATTGCGTTATGTATCCTTAATTGCTAAGCTAGAGACTAGCGTCAAATTCGCAAGTCTCGAGATTAAACTCTCCGTTAACAGCCATGTGAATTGTGTCATGGATAACTAACCTCGAGTCTAAAGCTGAAATTTAAACCTAAGAAATCTAGCAGTTAACTAGTCCCGAAGCACTAACCTAGAGTTAGCTGAGAGCGTGTCTGCCATGTGAATCCTTCAACCATGTTAACCGTGAGTGAGATTTTTGTAAGGCCATTGTCTATCAATGTATTCCTTCCGGCAATCTTAAAGCGTGTTTCTGCTGGGCAAGTTACCGCTAATAAACGCTAAGTTTGCCCAGTAGAAACAGGCAGAACCGGGCAATAATCGGTATTTTTGGTAATCCAAAAACCTTCACAAAGCAGGTTTGGAACCGGCAATAATCGGCAATAAACCCCTTCAGAAACAGAAAGGTGATTCTTAGCGGTTTGCGCCGTGAACCGTGTCACGCTGGGTTATACATATTATTGTGAAGCAATCTTTTTCAGGTGCGGTGGCATTGTTTGGTTTTACAAAAGGTCAAATGTTGTGGCCCATCGACTAGGATCGATAAACTTAGTGGTAAACTTTTCGCGAGTAGAAACAGGGGGGGATTAAAAACTGACCGATTGAAACTTAGCGTTTATTAGCACTAACTTTTTGCAGTGTCCCAGCAGAAACACGCTCTTAGAATCGTGCAACCTTGAGTTAGTCTCGAAGCTACCGCAGTGGTATCTCTAGACTGGAGGCTAAGACTGTCATCTAGACAGGCACTCTGGATTCAATGCGACTACCCCAGGGTTAACATGCCAGGAGTTGATACACTGACAATGTACAGGATGACATAAAACATGGAGTTGTCTACAAAATGACAGTAAATAGGGTGCACAAAATGATGTTTATCAAGAAAGGTTACGGTCAAACGCTAAGTGCTGTGCTGTGTCAAAAGGCCTTCCATTCTTGTTTTTAAGTGCTGTCATTTAAGGATAATTTTCTTTTAACTTATTACAGCATATTAATACATTGGTTTATTTAACCTGTTATGTTTTGATACATTGACAATGCACAGGATGACAGTAAGCATGGATGGATGTTGTCTACAAAAGTGGGGACGAAATAACTTTAAAAAAAGGGTATAGAAAACGAGGTTTATCTTTCAGCTAAGAGTCAAAAGCCAAGTGCTGTGCTATGCCAAAAGGCATTCCACTCTTGTTTAAAGTGCTGACATTTTAAAATGTGAACAGCCGCAGCAAAAGGGTGTAGTTGTCTCTCAGAGAAAAAGTTGAGATATTAATACCATCAAAAAGAATCTTTGACTGCTTCAAAATGACACATTTGATGAAAACAAATTACTGTAAACTTGTCTTTATTTTCTTTGTTTTTCTATGTCTAATTCCATCAATATCTCAAAATGCGTTTTTGCGACAACTGCACCTTTTCCCCGCGACAGTACACAAATGCTACTTTGATGGGCTAATTTATTAAGGAGTGCCTCAACCGGCACCTTTCATTTAGAATGGATTGGAAATGCATCAAAAATTTGAAAACTAGTTGATTCTACAAGGTGTCCAAAATGCAGTGGCGTCACTACAGGGGGAAAGGGGCTGCCCCCATTATATACAATTTTAGCATAAAAAGGCATTTTCCCCCCGCGCTATGCGCACATTTTCTTACTAAATTAGGCCAAATGTTGACAAGTTTAGCATAAAACAGCCAAATTTTGTGACAAGCGCATTTTCATACTAAATTAGTTAGTATTAGACCTAATTTGACAATTTAAGCGTAAAACGGCACAACAAATGTTTTTTTCACGCCCCCGCCCCCACCCCCCCAAAAAATAAATTATGAGGCTAGTGCCGCCACTGCCAAAATGATTCTGCCTTTCTACAAGTTTGCACGAAGAGAAAGAGTTTCAACTGAAATTGTGTTAAATTATTTGTCCCCAGTTTGGGATATTGCCATAAATATGTACTCAAAAATAAAGAAAATTGAAGAAAAATTGAAGTTACGCAGAATCATACTTCAAGAAACAACAATACTACAACTTACAAGTGGCAAGCAAGTAGGGTAAACTAATTAGCAAATGGATCATTTACCATATTCAAATGCTACATATGTGTCTGCCATTCAACCCTCAATTTGTAAAACATCCTGTTATAGTTGGCACCAGCGTGCGATACAGTAGCCCTGGCGTGCAATACGGTAGCCAAGCCAACACTCGGATACACCGAGCACTTCCTAAATTGCCTATTGTATTGAGTTCAAACAACCAGGGTTGTCCTATTAAAACTCGGGGCTCCTGGAGACTATGCATGGTCACACTCATGGCCTAAGCATGGACTATCACGTGAATGGAGGACATCAGTAGTTGAGTTTTGCACAAATTGTTTCTTTAAAAGTAGCCCATTTGATGTGTGAATTGGTAGGTCTGTCTTGTTTGTTGATCCATTGCATTGCAGAAAAAGTTTAACCCCCTGATTAATTTTCCCCCAAAGTTGCTCAAAATGCAATTAATTTTCATCAAGTTTTCGCTGGTGTGAACTGCTATCTTTGCTTTCCATTAATGGCTACATGCACATATAAAATATGACACCACACATGCTCAAAACTACCGAGAATAAACAAAGTTTTCCAAGGAGTACTTGAAGCTTGTCGGAACAATGATGTCATGTGATGTGGCTACAGTGAGACCACTGCGCCGGTGCATGGTTGAATTTTCCACCCGATTTAAATCAAAGTTTACTTTTCAATCGCACACGATTTCCCTCCCGCTAGTGCAAACTTATTGACCACCACCCAAAATGACTTTGCTAAACGTCCCGGGTGCTTAATTGGGAAAATACAGTATTCATGTTTTCTCTTCTTCCACCTTTTTTCTTGGGGGGGGGGGGGGGGGGGGAAGAGGCAAGAAGTTATCAAATATGGGGTGTGGGGTGATAGCTTTCACATAATGATTCATATTTATTCAACATTTGGTTAATTTTAAGGCAGATTTTCATTTGCTGACAGCATAACATTTTTACAAATCTACCCTTTTTGCACAAAACTATTTTATTAAAAAAGTGTGAAGTTAAGATAATGGCAAATAATCTGCACAAATAGGCTACTTAACCCATGGTTTGGCAACACTGTTAATACCCCCTCGTTGTCACGTAGTAGATGGTAACAGGTGGATTGAGTAGTGGCGCCGGATAGCTCTATGTGTTGGCCGTGAAATACGATTGCGTGTTGGTGCTGATATATTGGCCGAAAGGGAAGTGGATTATAAGGCCACTACTGCTGTCTACTATCCAATTGGGACAGCAGTAGGCAATGAGCCATGTAGGGTGTGTTTTCTACACCCAAATTTGAAAATATATTTGTAGTAATTCAACTATGTACACTATATTTAAGTTTGATTCACAAGTTTCCTTTCAAAAATGAGAATAACATCTCTCTCTCAAACAACTTTCCCCACAACCCACCCACACACCCCAACCCATACTTTGAGAATACTCATATTTGTTGAAGGATGTGCTTAGCTGCCAGCAATATGAAATTGGATCCTAACATTTGAAAATGACGTAATGTTATAGTTATATCAATTAATTTTTAAAAAGTTTGAAACAGGTGGAAAAGGAAAACAGAAAACTGCTTAACGGTGGAAGGACAAAAATGGATGTGTACAAAATTGAAAATGACACAATTAATTAGCATTAAATTTGATGTCATATTTTGCTGGTTTCTTTGTGACACAGACATTTGAAAGGGTGTTGTTGGGCCAAGGTACAACTGAAGTAAGCATGAAAGACCCAAGTGGCAAAAGACGAAATATCATTTGCAAAAAATGACAAGTGGAAATGGAAAAGGACTAAGTAGGGGAGGACAGAGTGGCAAAGGAAAAATCGACATTTGGACAAAATTACAAAAGATGAAATGGTACTATAGTTCAGTCGGTTCCAAATTAGCGAAACCTGTTCACAGCAGCTAATGAATTCAGAAGGAGCGTCACACGCAAAACACTCGCATGGCGAAAATATGTCGCACAATTTCGCAGTGTCGTTGTATGCGTGCCGCTTCTGTATGCCAAAATCACGCTTATACGTTAGGATGACTTTTGCGCGCGGATAGATAAAAAACGAATATTTATCGCCAATTTGGAACTGATTGGACTATAGTACAAACTGACACAAGAATAAACTTGCAAGAGTAAATGATGGAATACAAAATGGGAATAGGAGATACTGTAGCACACTCACAAGTGAATGTACTCGCATTCTTGTGAAAACTGCTCATTAATATTCATATCCACTACATTCCAGGGTTAAGTCAGCCCCGTTTAACGTCATACTTATATTCATACGGCAAAAAAAGAAGAAGATTGTTGTTTTTGCTCTCAGCGACCGACCCTCAAATCTCAAATATCAGGATCACAATTTTTTTTTATTAAGATTTTAATTTTACACAATTTGTCAAATTATTACTATTTTTTTCTTGAAATGAATAATCAGTTTGCTTGAACAGATTGCTTTTAAACTATTATCACAATAGAAACATTAGTCAAATTGACATTTACCAATTTTGTCTTGTCATGAACCAGGGTCTGTCACTCAGTAATATTTGTCAGCAAAAAAAGGAGTAAAAAAGCAAAGGAAAATCGACCAACTGACTCGACAAAAAAATAAAAAACCCAACCGACCCGACTTCAAGATTTTTTGGCATTTGAGGGTACATAAAAATAAAAGATTGGGCCTAAACTTGTTGGAAAACATTGAAATTATTGAATTAATATCTGTATTACATGTCTATGCCATCTAATTGTGCAATTATAACAGTAATCTGGTTTGAATTATTTGATAATGCATGACCTCTCAGTGCAGTTCATTTCTTTACCTACATCAAAATCGTAGGAATATACCGTAATTAGAACTGATTTCATTTTTCTGTTTTGAATTACAATAATGTCAAATTTCCCATGGGAGTTATTGTTCATTTGTTAGGAAACCGTAAAGTAAATTGCATTATATTCCAACGTGTATTTATGAATCAAAATGATTCAATTATGAAATGCTTCCTACCTGTTTTAAATTACGATAATATCAGATCCACATGTGGACACCTAATCTAATATCTATTTTGATTGGCTATGAAGCAAGCTCTAGTGTCTATTGAGCCAATCAGAAGGATGATTGGAAAGGCAGATGAGTCCAAAGCTAAGGGAAGCTTAAATCTTGTGAGAAAAGGTCATAAGTTAACTACTGCAATGTATATGCCCATTTCTTTGACGGTTCCCCTTGATCCAAGAGGACCATTCGCCTTTACACGCAGAGCAAGGATTGAATTGGCTCAATGATCCCATTGCACAGTGTGCTTCTACTGCATGCTGGGATTACATTGCAGCAACCTCTGCTTTGCATGGATCTTTATGTAACTACAATCTTGGAAAAAAGACCTTGGAACATGAAAAGCACACCTTAAACAACAATTTTCCCTTCCCCACACCCCACATGACATTCCAAAATTTCACACAATGTCTCAAAATTGTACAATTATTGAATTTCATTATCATATTTGGAATCACCATGAGAAATGCATTGAAATAAGTACAAACATGCCTAGTATTGGTGCAGTAATCCTTGAGATAGACCTTGAAAGTTAGGAAAGGTTTTTGAAAAACTGTTTTGTATAGGGTAAAACCAATAGTCGCAGGGAAAGTGTCAAGGCTACATTCCAGAGGTGGTCAGATTTGAGTGCAAACCTCTTGTGCAGGAGATTAACAAGTACAATAGTTTTAACTCCATTCCCAATGATCAATTCATTAACACATGCCTGACTGCTTCCAATAGCACACAGTATACAATGCAAAATAATCGCATAGAACATTCCAGAGGTTGTCAGACTTGAGTGCAAACCTCTTGTGCAGGAGATTAACAAGTACAATAGTTTTAACTCCATTCCCAATGATCCATTCATTAACACATGCCTGACTGCTTCCAATAGCACACAGTATACAATGCAAAGTAATCCCATAGAACATTTCAGAGGTTGTCAGACTTGAGTGCAAACCTCTTGTGCAAGAGATTAACAAGTACAATAGTCTTAACTCCATTCCCAATTATCCATTCATTAACACATGCCTGACTGCTTCCAATAGCACACAGTATACAATGCAAAGTAATCCCATAGAACAATCCAGAGGGTGTCAGACTTGAGTGCAAACCTCTTGTGCAGGAGATTAACAAGTACAATAGTTTTAACTCCATTCCCAATGATCCATTCATTAATACATGCCTAACTGCTTCCAATAGCACACAGTATACAATGCAAAGTAATCCCATAGAGCATTCCAGAGGTTGTCAGACTTGAGTGCAAACCTCTTGTGCAGGAGATTAACAAGTACAATAGTTTTAACTCCATTCCCAATGATCCATTCATTAATACATGCCTAACTGCTTCCAATAGCACACAGTATACAATGCAAAGTAATCCCATTGAACATTCCAGAGGGCGACAGACTTGAGTGCAAACCTCTTGTGCAGGAGATTAACAAGTACAATAGTTTTAACTCTATTCCCAATGATCCATTCATTAATACATGCCTGACTGCTTTAAATAGCACACAGTATACAATGCAAAGTAATCCCATAGACAATTTTAGTTAGTGCAATTTTTGTTAGTTATTTTCTCAATTTGTATGAAAAAACATCAAATTATGGGTATACCCTTGGTGTAAGACAATAATGAGTTAGACTAGTGTCAAGAATCCATTACGGAATAAAGCTTTATAATCCTTTAATCCATCAATAAAAATAAAAGATTTTGTGCTAGGTTAATTCTGCGCTGTCTTCCAACAAAGATAAACAAAATTATGAGAAAGAAATTTGCCATAAAAAGTAAGTTTAAGATTTTTAGATACAAGCTTCAATTTCTAAAGAAAATTCATATTAGGCTATATTAAAAAGTCTTAAGCCTGTTCAGTTTTTCAAAACCTAATGCTGAGTGCAAGTTTTTTATTTTTTCAATAAATATAAAATACTGAAATCCTTGTAAAAGTGAACCTTTGTATTTAAAATGATGTGTTGAATTAAAATCTGAAAAATCTGTGAATTTTGTCCCCTTCTAACGCTCATTAATTAACTAACGCGCACGGGAGCTTTGAGACAATCTTTTTTAATATAGCCATATATAATATAAAAGTACCTGGTTAGGAACCCTTTAAAGTTTTGTTAGGTGTACAAAAATACAGGCAAAGTTTCATCCCTGTGGTGTTTCATATTCATTTTGACCCATATATCCTGTTATGTGGCTATATACAAATGTTGCTATTGTCAGTGCCTCAAAATGTTCCAAAAGAGCTGTATCACTGCTGCGGGTTTTTATGATGTTTTCACTCATATTTCCTGTTTCCGTTCCAGATACGTTAATCTATTGTCATCAACCTAGTATGTTCAATGTAGTACATAATGATGAATTGCGACAATAGAAAGATTTATTGCCTCGTATGTGAATGTCATGACTTGACATTTATAGATCCTATTTTGAAACATATTAAATGGGTAAATTTGTATGATTTTGTTTATATATGTCTGCTGTTTTGATTGCCAATGGGAAATGGTTTGTTATGCAGAGGACCAGGGATAGACAGGTATAATCATAGTGGTGGATACTAGCCTCCCAAGAAACATCAGGGAGACATGTATTGTTTAGTTTTATAGTTTTAAGGTTTTGAAGTCTCATTTCTATCCATCTGTTGGCTCTGTTTATTTATTTTTTGGTTCATGGCGCTTTGATCTTTCTGGAAAGGTGTCTTTTGAATGTTGCTTATGCTTATGCTTATGCTTATGCTTATGCTTATGCTTATGCTTATGCTTATGCTTATGTATGTATGTCTGTATGTTCATGACCGGGGATGGGGGCAATTAAGTATAGTAAACACATATGTGACGCGAGAAATGAGTCACATGTCAGCAGTTTTCAATTCTGATATCTGTCCGTCATTTTAAAGCAGGAGGAAAATGCTACAGTATTATATATGGTCCAAACCCCACTAAAATCAAATTTCTAGTTTTTAGTTACAAACAATTTACCAACTAAGAAAACAAAATAAAACATACATGAATTGTTCACTTCTCTGTACCTATAACTCAAAATCAATATTCCCGACATCAGACTCATTCTGCTTAATCGTGTCACATGAATGTGACCCAGACCAGACATGTGATAAGGGTTGTATTTTATAATAGCTGGCAAAATCTTCGGCCATGTTGGCATAAAGGCAAATTAAGTGGGCAGTAACTATCACACATTCCTACCAATTATGTAATGGATTTTCAGCCGTGATTGGCACACTGGGGCGCATCAACCACTCAACACACCAGTAAAACTGGCCAGGGATCTCAAAGATGACAATTTGTCCAATGAAAGTGGATACTAAATTCCTTATTGTCCGGACTCTAAACAAAAAGAAGAGACAAGGTCACTTTTCAGTATTAACATTATGTATCCATTCCCTTAACACTTTTGGACCTGTGATTTTGACATTTCGCCGCTAATAAATCATCTAAGATTTTGCCAACAGTTGACTATGTGGTCCACATCAAGGTTATGAAGGTTAGTTTGTGACATTGGGGCATAATTATGTCCTTTGCAGTCTTTTAATTGGATCACATAGTGGGAAATAGACACATCCTTAGATTATTTATTACCAGCGAAATTTCAAATCACAGGTCCAAAAGTGTTAAGGGAGTGGGAACATAATGATTATTTTGGGCTTTTGCCCCATTCTCAGTTTTTAGGTAGGGGAAAACAGTACCTTCATTGACAAAATGGCAATGTGAATGTCAACCATATATTTTATTGTATTTGTTTACCGTTTCATTATTACAGATAGCAGTAGTTTCGGAGCATCCTCCTCCACTGATCAACTGGATAGCAGCACTGATGGAATGCTAGACATTCAACTCCTTCCAAGCATTGATTATGGTAAGTTGCTAGAGTAATACCAATTGTATTATGGTTCCTACTGTAAACTTTTTGTTGTTGTTCAGCCCTGCGTTAAACCTGGACCACTGTGTGGTTCCGATTTTTGTCCTGGGCTTTAATCTACCTTTTTTCTTCTTCTCGCATTGTATAATTTATGTCAGTGATTGCTTGAATAAAGATTGATTACACACTTCTCAAAATGCATTGTAATGTGAATGTGAACAACAGCATGGAGCACATTCAGTTAGTGTCATGAAGAGGGGTTGAGATAAAGATGTTAGAAGCAGGAGCTACTTTTAACACAAAGTTACTCCTGGGTAGAAGATACCTTATTTGTGCACATTTGTGTTTCAGGTGAGTTGTACAATAGGCACAATATTTTAGACACCATAAGTAACAATGTAGCTATGTGTGGCAGTATAAGAAGATTGATTGTTCTGCTTTGTTTCTGTGACACCTACACAAAGGCAGACCACCTGACTGTTGTAGTCATATTTTGTGCTGATTTCCGTTTTTCATTGCTCAAATCTACACATTTTGTTTGTTTTCAACCCTATTTAACATAGCAGCATATAGGTTGTTATTGAACTCTTGTCATGTATTTGAAGAAATTGTAAAGGTACCTTTTCAGAGTTGCTTGGTAAGCAGGACGGAGCTTTCCAGGCCATCTCGGTTAGCAGGACGAGCTTTCCAGGCCATCTCAGTTAGCAGGACAGAGCTTTCTAGGCCATCTCGGTTAGCAGGACAGAGCTTTCTAGGCCATCTCTGTTAGCAGTACGGAGCTTTCCAGGCCATCTCGGTTAGCAGGACAGAGCTTTCTAGGCCATCTCGGTAAGCAGTACAGAGCTTTCTAGGCCATCTCTGTTAGCAGGACAGAGCTTTCTAGGCCATCTCTGTTAGCAGGACGGAGCTTTCCAGGCCATCTCGGTTAGCAGGACGGAGCTTTCTAGGCCATCTCGGTAAGCAAGCCAGAGCTTTGGCCGTCTCGGTTAGCAGGACGAAGCTTTCTAGGCTATCTCTGTAAGCAGGACGGAGCTTTCTTGGCCTCTTCATTATTGTGATGCTTTCTTTGGTCACATAATCACCTTTTGGCTATCATGTGACAGCATATCGTCCTGCTTAACAACCGACTCTGAAGAGGTATTATATATAAAAGGTATATATATACGCAGTTTCTACATATTTGACCTATTTATGTTTTTAATCCCCTCTTTTTACAAGATTCAGTGTGAACCAAAGTTCAATTTTCGGTTTAAAAGGGAACTTCTATTGTTTCAAAGCCTGGACATAATTACTAAGCAGATCACAGTAGGTGTTATGTTATGTGTTGTTATCAAGTACTAAATTGAGTCCAGATCAGTTTACAACGTGCCAAATATACAATATCCTTTGTTCTGTATAGCTTTCTGGTGTTGCTTTTAGCTGTTCCGCAGACCATGTCAGTGATTATCAATGTTCTTTCAATTACATGGAGATCACATTTCGTATCTTGTGCCCTGCATCCACCTAGATCTTGGACTCTTTTCACACTTTACCTTTGGATCTTTGACCTCTTCCAGATAGCTTCAAATCAAGCTGCATTGATTAACCCCCCGAGTACTACCTGCCTATATATCAGCATCTAAGTACAATTTTGATTGGTTACAAAGAGTGTTATACCATACATTTAGCCAATCAGAGATACAGTATAAGAATGGTGGTAGGGTTGATAAAGCGATATAAAAGCTCTTTATTGATTGGTTACTCACAGGGGTATATCACATTATATCCTGTATTGAGCCAATCAGAGACACTGTAAGAAAGCAGGTAAAAAATGCTAACAGGGTTAAATGATAATAACTGTGTATCAGTTGCTTAGAGGTAACTGTGAAGAATCAAAACATTTCACTTTGGAACCAAGGAATTGCTCAAGGAAATTCCGAGGTCCCAAAGTAAAATGTTTGTATTCTTCACAGTTACCGATGAAACAACTGGTCAAAGTTTAAAAAGGTGTCTCAGAAAGAAAGAATAACCGTGTGTACTATGGAACTGAATAGCCAACTAAGTCATCAGTTTAGATAACCAGAGAAATGTGTTTTGACAGTTTAACACTAGTTTGATCGATCTTCCTAGTAAATATCTGTACCACTCGATCCAGAGCCACCTATCAGAAGAGTTCTTGTTCACATCTATCAGATGTAGGGATTTTGTTGGCAACAGTGAACCTACAGCCAACTAAACTCTTTCTAGCAAAGATCTGTACCACTCTGGGTCCACCTATCTCAAGAGTTCTTGTTCACATCTATCAGGTGTAGGGATTGTGTTTGCAAAAGTGAACCTACAGCCAACTAAACTCTGTCTAGTAAAGATCTGTACCACTCCAGGGCCACCTATCCCAAGAGTTCTTGTTCACATCTATTCAGGTGTAGGGATTGTGTTTGACAAAGTTAACCTATAGCCAACTAAACTCTTTCTAGCAATGATATTTAAAGGTCACCCCTACCAATAATTGTCTTTGAAAATCAGTAGTATGATACAAATGAAACTAATATTTTATATAATGTTGCTTGGAATATGAATTCTAATATCACCCTTAAAAACCAGAAGTAGGCACTGTGAATTGTTGCCAACAATTTTTAAAACAAGTGCGTACAATTTTGTATGATTCACCGAAATTAGCTTCTGGTCTATTTTTCCAATACCATTTTCCTTTCAATAATTGTTACTTTACAAAAACAAACCATATCCCTTTATTAGATTGCTTAAATTTGAAGGGTCTTTAAAAATAGAAAAACAGGATGAATTGCTATCAAGATCCTTATTCTAAATGTTTACAATCTTGCTAGAATCATTCTAGCCCGGGGGGCACTCAACTTTTTTTTGGGTAGGGGTGTGCCGCACAGGGTCTCAAAAAGGGGGGCTATAGAACTGAACTGAGTGGATTTTATGACGAAAAATAGGGTCTTAGGAACTGATTTTTTTTCAAAAACGTAGGTCTTGAGAACTGGCCTATAGTTCAATTTTTTTTGGTTTTAGAACGCAATTTTCAATAAAATGGGGGTCTTAAGAACTGATCCAGGCTCAAAAGGGGGTCATAAGAGCTAGCAGCAGAGGGTGAAAAAGGGGGTATTTAGCGCGGCACATACCTATACCCTTTTCCAATGTCAGTGCCCCCCCCCCCCCCCCCCCCCCACCGGGCATTCTAGGTTTGCTTCCATGGATGGTCTAATTTCCAATATCACTTTCCTTTCAATAATTGTGACTTAACAAACAAACCACATCCTTTTCCCACATCGCCTTCAATTTTAAGGTCTTTAAAACCAGAAGCAGGCAGTCCAAGTAGTTGCCAAGATCCTACGTCTAAATGTTCACAATGTTGCAAAATGCTTGCTTCTGGTCTAATTTCCAATACAAATTTACCTTCCAATATTTGTGACTTAACAATCAACCCACATCCTTTTTTCCACATCGCCTTCAATTTTAAGGTCTTTAAAAACCAGAAGTAGGCAGTGTGAATTGCTGCCAAGATCCTTAATTTAAACACCTGCAACCATGGCTTGACAATGTTGCTCCCATCTAGATCTGACAGACACCTTCCGATACCGCTAATTGGCTGGCTATGAGTCACCTTTGCTTGGTCTCTTATGGATATGAACCTTTGTAGGTAGTGATTTTGCATGTGGCGTGAACTTTCAAGTTTCCTTTCTTTCTCTTTCTTTCACCTTAGATTTGGTTTTTGTCAAGTGTTTCTCAGTTCTGGAGGTACATTCAATGAAGTCAACATTTGTTGTTTAGAAACATCACAACCTACAATCTTTGAAAAAACCTTTTTGGAACATGTTACACACTTCTCAGAAATTGTGTGCATATTTTTGTCATTGTTCTTTAAAGGTGTATGTTCCGATCATTTTTTTCCCTTCACATCAACATATTTTGATTGAAAAAGAAACCCCATATTTTTCTCAATATTTCTGTAAAATCTTAGGCGTAAGATATGTTCCATTTTGACGTTATAGGCCAAAATGCAGTGAATTACCGCCAAAGGTGGTTAACCACTCGGCTAGTTTGTGTAACTACTCAATGGCCAAATTTCATGTCACCATGTGCTTCTAAAATAAGAACCATTGTAGTAATGCAACTCAAATTTTAGAACATGACTATTTTAAGGATGACCCTTCATGTAGAATAGAAAACATCAAATTGAAAATTGGGCCGGAAATCGGAATACCTACCTTTTAAATGGTGTTTACTTTGTAAAGAGCTGAAAAGGGACATCTTAAACTACAATTTCCCCTTCCCTTCCCAATCCTCCATCAATCAATGTTGGGACACCTTGAAATAACTGCTGAAGATATTGTCATTTTTCACCATTGCACGGCGTAGAGGGGGTGGTAGTATTTCGTGGGTAACACATAACTGTTCATTGACTTTTGCCAGGATTGAAGATGAAACACTAAATGGAGGGACTGATTGGGGCATTTCTTGGTGTTTATAAACTTAGACAGTAATAGGATCATGTTATAGTAGTTCTATTGTAAGACAAACAACACCAGGTGTGTGAAGGAACCATTTTGTTGACATCATGCCAGTACAACTATGGATTTTAGTTCAATTTGTAGAACTAGTATATTACATGTTTTTAGAAGCATGGCATTTCCAGAACTTCCAGGCCTCCGAAAATTGGGGAATTAAACTCAGGAAGTTCCAGGAGGGAAGTTTTGTATTTGGAGGGAAACTTTTATGTTTGAAAATAAAGAATGCATAACAATTTGAAAAGGAAATTCTCTCTTATTCTGAAGGAGAAATTATTGGTTTATTGCCAGGATATCTGCATTTTTCTACCAGATCAGAAAAACTTCTGTGAACTTTGTGAAAACCCCCTCTATAAACTTGATGGTTATTATGTGTGAGTCATTTGTGAGTCAGGGATGATTTAATAAGCCGTACACGATATACTTCCCCTGTTGTAATAGTGCAAGGAGTCGCTTTACATGCTCCAGGAAAGGTACATTAAAGTTTGTGAACAGTTTTTGGCGCACGATCTTGTGTGTGGTGGAGATAGTGTGCTTTAGCTTCCAGCCATGCATCAAGTATTTGACTGTATAAAGTGTATGGTATAGTTAAAGGCATATTATGTGATCTTTTCCAGAGAGCGCCCTCTATTCATGATATTTTTTATAAAGTAGATTTTCTTGCAGATTTACATTTCCGATCATAAATCATACATACATTCCAAGTTACAGAGCGATACGATTCCTAATTACCTCAAAATATGGATTTAGAGTGAATTTAGAGTGAAAAATATAAACTGTCGGGATTCCGACAGTTTATTTTCACTCTAAAACCATGATTTTGAAGTAATTAAGAATCATATCGCCCTGTAACTTGGAATGTATGCATGATTTATGATCAGAAATGTAAATCTGCAAGAAAATCTGCTTTCAATTTTTTTTTGATGTTGAGGGCGTTCCCTGGAAAGATCACATAATATACCTTTAACACTTTCCACGGGGCTATTGATTTTACCAAATGCAAAACAGATTTTTCAGAAACCTTTCCCAATTTTCAAAGTCTATCTCAAGGATTACTGAACCAATACTAGGCATGTTAGTACTTATGTCAATGCATTTCATGGTGATTTCAACTACGGTGATGAAATTCAATAATTTTGATATTTTTTAAACATTTTGTGAAATTTTGGAATGTCGTCTGCAGACGCCTGCCGCGTGGAAAGTGTTAAAACGATGCAATTTATTCTACTGTGTAATTGATGCATGGTTGGTACCTAAAGTACACTTTATCCCAAATTTGGGTTTATTACATAACAAAGATGTTATGTATAGTTGAATTATTAAAGAAGGGGTTTGTGATATTTGATAGGAGTAAGATGCTGAAAATATTTGGTGAGGATTGCATAATTTTGGGATATTTACACGCGATAGAGAAAGAAATAGTTTCTTTTGTGTTTTAACACTTTCCACGCGGCAGGCGTCTGACTGCATTCCAAAATTTCACAAAATGTTACATAAATTTCAAAATTATTGAATTTCATTACCATATTTGGAATCACCATGAGAAATGCATTGAATTAAGTACAAACATGCCTAGTATTGGTTCAGTAATTCATGCGATAAGACTTTGAAAGTTGGGAAAGGTTTCTGAAAAATCTGTTTTGTATGGTAAAACTAATAGCCACATGGAAAGTGTTTTGAGCATGATAGGGACAGGGTTTATGGATAAATAACAAAGATAAAGATATATAGCATCCCAACAGTTTTTAGTCTAGAAACAAGTAGGCTTAATTAATATTTTTTATTTAAAGTATTATGAATTTTAACAAGTTCTCTCTTTGAAAATTGCAAAATAAGCGGACTTCTTACAGGAAATGACTTTGTATTTTGTGAAAGAAAATCTGGTTTTCATTGATACTTTGAATCATACTAAGTGTCAATATATGCCAGATGATCTAAGAAAGCAAGCTACAAGCTAGATCAATGGCATCGTTGTGAAAGTTAATTGGATTATGATCACCATTTCTGCCAAAATGAGATTTCCCAGGGTTAAAATTGTGTGTAAAGCTGCGAAAATCCATTTAGATTCTCGCAACATGATTTATAAGAATCTTTATATTCTCTGTCAATTAATTTGTGTGTAAACTTGAACAAAGTTTTGTTAGAATATACTTTCTTGGGATTCTAGCATATTTGTTCAGGAGAATATTTGCAAGAACGGATTCTCAGATTCTCGCCGAAATTCTAATCCAAATCTGAAAAAGTCCTTTTTTGTACCAATGTACCTTTTGTGTGTACTAATGTACCTTTTTGTGTGAAAACGCCCCCCCCCCCTTACATTTTCTAAACTGACTATTAAAAAAAAATTGGGTACCAACCAATGTACCTTATCCAGAAAAAACACCCCTTCCCCCTACAAAAATCCTGCTTACGGGCCTGAATACTTCCTATGTATAACCTTTGGCCAGTCTGTTCTAGACATGTGCAAGGGCCAACAAATATCTATCAAAACCTTGTAAGTGCTCTTGCCCTTGAACATGTATAAAACAACACTTTCTATGCATAACTGTTGGCCGGTTTTACTTTATACATGTTGAAGGACCAGACAAAATACCAGGTTTTAACAGAACAGCAACGACATAGTAAGTCAGATCATGTCCTAAGTATTACTGAATATTCCAGATCATTTGAATTTGTTCTTTTCAATTTTGAAAATTGTTGATTGATGTTAAATATACTCCACCCTCCTCCTGCCATTAAAGGCATATTATGTTATCTTTTCCAAGTAGCGCCCTCTATCATTGATTTTTACTGTGAAAGCAGATTTTCTTGCAGATTTGCATTTTTGATCATAAATCATAAAGATCTTCTAAGATACAGATCATACGATTCCTAATTACTTCAAAATCATGGTTTGAAAATAGATTGAACCGAGCAGTACAATCTATTTTTCAAATTTTACTCTAAATTCACTCTTTAAACCATAATTTTGAGGTTATTAGGAATCGGATCGCTTTGTAACTTGGAATATGTTTATGATTTATGATCAGAAAAGTAAATATGCAAGAAAATCTGCTTCCAATTTTTTTTCCTCAAGGATTGAGGGAGTCCCCTGGAAAAGATATATATACCTTTAACAGATCAATGTTATGAAATCAAAAGTTACTTAGATTTACGTAGAATATTTTGTTAGCAAGAGGATGAGTAAATCAACACAATTCAAATTCAATCAAACTCTTGGCTGATACTTTCAACTAATCACTCAACCCCAGTGTCTATCCGGGCAGCGTTCTGCGAAATGGGTCTTAATTATTGCCAAAAATTGCACAATTCAATTAAGGACATGGACCAAAGGATTGATGATGACCTGTATTTTGTAAGGGTTTAGCTTGAAAGGATGGCTTCATACTTAACCCTAACCGCACGCAGTTTTTTTTCTGGCGTATCGGGGGAGGGTGAAAGAGTACTATTTTTTTTACCCGAAAAATCACTCAGCACCCCCGAGATTCGATCGCGGGACCATCCACACCCAAGTCTGTCCCTCTACCAACTGAGCTAAACTCCCAGTGCATATGCGGGCTAAAACTTCCTGCCACATATGCCTGCGGTAGGTGACGTCATCGAGGCAATGCAGCAGCACGTGCGTGGAGATAGTTTCTGGCAGTGAGATTTAGGGAGCTTCAGTCGGGTTAGGGTTAACATGTAATACAGATATGTTTTTACAATTAAAAAAAATGTAGTTTTTAATACAATTGAATACAAAGTAACTGGTCTAATCCTAAACTTGAAAACAAAAATTAAAATTGGATGAACATATATTTGAGGGCCATCAATCAGTTGAAGTTCTCCCTTTATTATAAAAAGCTTTTATTTCATCAATGAACTTCCAACAAGTTTTTGTGTCACATGTTGCTTGCGAGTGTTGTGTGGTATTGAGTCACCTAAATCTGATCCGGGTTTTATTCACAATATATGGCATTCACAAATTTGGTTGAATTTGTGCATTTTTGTTGACATTGTCTATTAATTACAGTATTTTTCAGTATATTCAAATGAGTACAAATAGGGCTATCTCTGAATATGACCGTGAAAGTAGAAAATGTTGAGAGATTTAATAAGATAATCACTGGTGTTGCATCCTGAACAACGTGCTAAAGAAATATAACTTTGCCAAGATTTTACCATCCTTTAATCATAGGGGGCATACTGGGGGTATATAATTAGTGCCTTGGCATATTAACGTGGGATGGATGCGTGGAAAATATTAACGAAGGACAGGAAAAGTGTGTATGAGTCGTCGATCATGACTCACAAAATATTAATTGTGTGTACATGGGTGCAATTTTAGTGATGCATGGTTAATATTGGGAAGGGTGATGACAGGAACGTGTAGCCGTAGTTATAACTCCCTTTCCCCAACACTTGATGATGGCATGCTTCTCCACACTTCCCTACCCCTAGCATGCTATAGGTTTGGGGTAGAGAGATCCTGGTCCTCAAAAGTGGGGGCGAGGATTAATGTTTGTAGAAAAATCAGGTCATATGAACTTTTGTTTTTGAAAAGTTGTGTCATTATTAAGGGGAAAAAAGAAGTGAATTGTTCATTGCAATTTATAAGAACTCAATTTTTTCAGGGAGTAAGATTAAAATTGTTTTAACAGTAACATTTAAATGGGGTCTTTGCAAAAATCCATTGGGGAGACCATCAATTTCTCAGTCTACCCTCTCTAACCATACCCAAACAACTTTAACCATTATCTTTCCCATATCATAACCCTAAACCTAACCTGAATCCTAACCAGAACCATCACTTTATCTAACCCCTAACCCTACCCTTACTTTACTTTACTCACAATAATTATAACCGTAACCTTACAGCTTAATCAAGGTGTATGTGTCATGTGTAGTTAGGGAAGTCTACCTAGGCATGAACCGGGGGAGGGTAGTCAACTATCATGCTGTAAGGGACGCACCATTAGATTTACAGGGGGGGGGTAGGAAGTTTTCGGAAAAGAAAAATTCACCCTCTATGCAGGCAAAAAAAAAAAATCACCCCCTGATGAGTAAAAAAAAAAGAAAAAAAGATTCTACCCCACCCAACTCAATATGAATGAATACAATATAAAAAAAAATCGCCGCATTCGGCGGCGCAAAAAAACAAAGTTCCCCCCTTACAATGGCAAAAAAGAAAAGATGGAAGAATAGAATAAAGTTAAAAGAGCCACTCCCAACAAATAAAGTTAACAATTTTGCTGTCAGCCTTCGGACTTGAAAAAAGAATAGTCTTGATCCAATCTCATTCCTTCAAAATCAAAATTCACCATAAATTAGGTTTTTGTGTGTTTTCCTCCCCAATTTGACGCCGTAAACAAGTAATTTGACCCCCTAAACGTTTAAAATATCAAAAGAAACGACTCTTTATTACAAGTTTTTGTGGTCACATATGCTTACAGTATAAATGTCGACTACCCCCCATGAATAAATAGCAGGCTTAAAAGTGATGACACTCATTGTGAACTCACTGTGATAATTGGCGTTTAATTACCCTTCATTACCCCTCCCTCACCCCACAAGGTGATAACCAAATCGCCAATTTAAGCCCCGCTAAAAATAGCGCTATTAAATACTTTGTGATAATTCAATCTAGCGAAAAATCAATCGAGGGCTTAATTGTATTAGTACTAATGGCACTGTAGATAGTTTGGTCATCCCCTGGATAGGCCTACTCATCAATCTAGCGTAAATCAATCGAGGGCTTAATTGTATTAGTACTAATATGACTGTAGAAAGTTTGGTCATCCCAGTGGATAGGCCTACTCATCAATCTAGTGTAAATCAAATGAGGGCTTAATTGTATTAATACTTATAGGACTGTAGATAGTTTGGTCATCCCTGGATAGGCCTACTCATTGTGACTGTTTTAGGGCTTGATGCTTGATGTAGTACGATGGATTAATCAGTTTATCTAGTAAGCTTTAAGGGATAAGCTAACAAGCAATACATGGATATGAAAAACTGAGTGAAGTCATAATGATTTGATCTTGCAATTGGTCTTCTATTTGTTTAGTAAAGTGTGTGATCTTGTGTAATGGCCTTTGATAATGTTCCCAATTGATGGCTTATGGTTACTAGCGGCGTACCCTCGCTACGCTCGGGTCCCCGCTAGATGATTATACCACTTACCTACCTCTGAAACCACCTACCACCCCCAAACCAGGTTGATTTATAACCATATCCCTCCTAAAGGCATTATAAACCCACTACACCCCCAACCCCCCACCCCCCCAAAAAATCAGGTTGATTTATAACCATATCCCTCCTAAAGGCATTATAAACCCACTACACCCCCCAACCCCCCACCCCCCCAAAAAAAACCCATTTACCGTGGCTACTTTATTAACCCCTGCCTCTCAAACCGCATCAAGTTTACCCTCGGTACTTTTAAAACCACATAAACCCCCTCCCTTACAACCGCCTCCACCCCACTGCAACTACACCAACCAGGTGGATTTATAATCATAACCCTCCTAACCATTTCCTGTGGCTACTTAACATTAACTCTTAACCCTATTCTAAAACATTTACCGTGGTTTTACACCCCCACCCCCATTCATACACCCAAACCAGGTTGATTTATATTCACAACCCTCCCGAAACCCTTTCCCCGTGGCTACTTTATTAACCCTCGGTCCCTTAAATTGTTTGGCATGTCAATTTAGGTAAAGAAATCAGGTTGCTTCATTAACCCCCGCAAAACGCTACTTGTACCATTATAACCTATAGGCCTATCCTTAACCATTTCCCGTGGTTTTACAACTCCCCCCCCCCCCCCACCACAATATGACAACCCCTACCAACTGTTACAGGCCTATACCATTTCCCGTGTGGCTTCTGCGCCATGTGTAGGAGTGCGTGTGCCGCGGCAGTGAGCCCTTGCGCAAACATGCACGCGACACGTTACCACGGTATGATTACGCAGTAGTAAGCTCAACGCACAATGTTGTTCAATTCTAGTGGCATTTATGAGCCAAATCTGAGATGTTTTTTTGCTGTTTTTGGAGCCAATTGTTAACCAATTTCACTGAAATAAACTTTAACACCCTTCCCGTTATTTCCTGTATCTTTCATGCAAATTAGGCGCCACTTTGATCACAATTCATACACTCTATGTAGTGTTGAACCAATCAGGAAGCAGGAATTACAAATACGCGGAGTGCATTGAAAGTGTCCACTGCACTCCGCATGTGCGCCGTTCAAATCACGCAGTGCGCGTTTTGTTTTGATTCGTTGTTCAAGATTTTCACTGCGGGTGTTTTTAGTCATTTTACATAGATCAAAATTATGCTTAAATTGTGAATTTTTATTTGTATAGTGTCGTGTATGAATTAAGGTCAATGCATGCGTTTGTTTTGTTTCTCGAAAAATTAGAAAAATCAATGCACTTGCGCAAATGTTGATATGCTCACAGTAGCATTCCCCCTTCGGGGTCGTGCCATTATTCACACATCAACATCAGCGCGCGTGCATTGATTTGTCTAATTTCTCTCGAAACAGAACATACGCATTTATTGACCTATAACTAACGGAGAAATAAGGATAACAAACACACAAACACACAAACAAACATTCACCGTTTCCAGATTTATAGTAAGATGACTAGATGTATACCTACATGTACATCCCAGCCTAAGAAATGGCTTACATGATCCAAGACATTGTTTTATCATACTGTACTAGTACACCACTGTGTTATTGCATCATGAATATGCATTGGGCGTAGAGTTTGTTGGTAAGCTGCCTCCGATTTGGGTAGACCGAGATTGGGGTAAACAGACTGAATTTTGTTGTTGATCTAGATACTATGTTGTTCTGTTGTCCGTGAAACTGTAGCTTGAAGTTTAAAGTTTCTGGTAATAATTAATCTTTCCGTTGTGGTGGTCCAACAGGATTTGAACCTTGGACCTCCTGATCTTTATGTTGGTTGGTATTAAAGCATTAGAAATGCGTTTGAAAGCTTAGGATACTAATTCCCTTATTTCCCTTCTGGAAAACTTGTTGATAATGCTGTAATGATTACTAGTGATCTCATGTTTATAGCTTTGCTTAATTTTCACAAATGACGCTTTATGTGGCAATTTTTATCCAGGAAATAAGATAAATTGAACGCAATGTGTAAAGCTTTAAGAACTTGTTTAAATAATCACTGATAAGGCCAAATTAAATTAATTGTTTGTCTCAAAGCTCCTCTCCTGTTGTAAAACTAATGCGGAATGCGGTTTTTTTTCAATTTTTTTTTTTTTTTTTTAAATATAAAATATCGAAATCCTTGTAAAAGTTTATTTAAGATGATGTGATCAATGAAAATCTGAAAAATCTGTGAAATTTTGGGATTTTTTTTTTTTTGTTTGAAAGAAGAAAAAAAAAAGGAAAAAAAAGAAGTTTTTTTCAGATTTTTGTTTTTCTAATGCGCATCAATAAACTAACGCGCGCGGGAGCTTTGAGACAAACAATTAATTTAATTTGGCCTAATCTCATGTGTTGAACTTCACAAATGTTGCCTTGCATGGCTAATGTTATCCATGGAATATAAACTTGATGTGCAAAGTTCTTTTAACAATTTCCATGCTGCAGACGACAGTTCCAAAATGTTGCAAAATGTTTCACAAATGTCAACATTATTGAATATCATCAACATACATAGAAATAATAGGCATATACGACGGGTATTAAACAAATTATAAATATTTTAACCAGGTTCGTCGTTGTGGGTAGAACATATTTGAAATCACCATGAGAATTGCATTACAATAAGTATTGTATGCTTATACACCTATCAGTTGTAAGACGCACTATACGACCCCCGGGAGTGGTGCGTCACTTTACCGAGGTGCGTCAACTTCTCATGTACCATGACGCAGCCTGTGTCAAAAAAACGACGGACCATTGCCATCCAAATACGCACCCTCAGTCAACTATCAGCCCATTCGCACCCATGTAAAGTGACGGACCTTTACGCACCCTCCGTCATATTTTTGACGGACCAAAGGCTGCCACTGACGTACCCTCCGTCAAGAATTATTGGTAAACGACGCACCCACGACGCACCTATCCCGGGGGTCGTATAGTGCGTCTTACAACTGAGAGGTGTATTAGTATTGTATGCTTAGTATTGTATGCTTAGTATTGATTCAGTAAGTCTTGGGGATACACTTAAAAAGATGGGAAAGGTTTCTGACAAATCTGTTTTGAATATGATAAAACTAAAAGCCGTATTGAAAGAGTTAAACTCGTTTATATTCTTGTAGTGATCGCTGCTGATTATATCGTGTATTATGTTTCTGAAAGTTTCCTAATAGCGTAATATGCCTTACATAACTATTTATGACTGTAGCGTTGTGTTTTGTGTTGTCCTTAACCCTAACGCTACTACGTCTCACAGTCACCTCACAGCCAGCACCACTTGGCTTGCGCGCGCACAAGTTCTATCTCCTGTAGCACTAAACTACGGGTATATATGGTCTCCGATTTTTTAGCCTGTGAAGCCCTCCCCCCGTGGCTGAGTGGTAGTATATCTCGCCTGTCACGCGGCCGACCCGGGTTCAATTCCCGGGGCCGGCGGACATAATTTTTCCCATTTTTTATTTAACCCCCTCCCCCTGTTCTTCGTTCCATCCCCACTGCCACATTCTAGGGTTAGGGTTAATACGACACCACACAGTGCATTTCTATAACCCTAACGCTACTACGTCTCACAGTCACCTCACAGCCAGCACCACTTGGCTTGCGCGCGCACAAGTTCTATCTCCTGTAGCACTAAACTACGGGTATATATGGTCTCCGATTTTTTAGCCTGTGAAGCCCTCCCCCCGTGGCTGAGTGGTAGTATATCTCGCCTGTCACACGGCCGACCCGGGTTCAATTCCCGGGGCCGGCGGACATAATTTTCCCCATTTTTTATTTAAGCCCCTCCCCCTGTTCTTCGTTCCATCCCCACTGCCACGTTCTAGGGTTAGGGTTAAAGCTGTCCACTGTGTAAAATGTGATATAAAAAGCTTGGAAATCTGTTTTTATTGGTGCATTAGCGCCAGTAATCTCATGAAATATTGCTTGAAGTTTCTGAAAGATAAGGCTCTTACCCGATGTGGTTATGACATAATTGAGTTACTCATGATGAATGCGACACTTTATGTGGGAAATCTTTTGGATTTTTTTAAATTGCAGTATAGATCACCCATTACCTTATGTAATGAAATTGTTTTATGTTCCCAATTATATGGTATTATCGTGGGATTATGGCATAATCTCTGTTCATAAAGTTATCTTACCATGGTAGAATAGACACTTCAAACCTTCTGTGTTTTCAGATTAGCGGCCATCTTGGAGGTTCCCCCTAAACTTAATTCAATTAATTCTTGGCTAGAATGCACTTTAATTTTTCAAGTAATCTTAACATTTCAAGTAAAGGTTATACCAATTTCAAGGTCATTCACCAGGTTTTATTGAATGGGGAGGGTTGTGGGTCAGAACCGTGTCGCAAACACTTTTGTGTTGACAGCTAATCCAAAACAAGGAAGGTCTCTTTCGGCGGCGTATAGAATAAGCTCATTTTATCAATTTGCTAAAAATATGCTCTCAGTAATTGGTTATACTAGAGATTGGCATTATGCAATGTGTTTTACTTAGTGTAAAAGCTTTTATGAATGTTGAGATCAAAGTTACTTAGATCACAAAGTGGTAGTGATGTTTAATAATTAATCTATTCCTCGTGGTGGTCAGGAAATTTAAAATTCCAGGAATTGAACCCGGGACCTGTTTACAAGTTGGGTGCTCTACCTACTGAGCTATTGAACAGAGTTGATATCAAGTATTTTTGGGAATGTCATACTATACAGGGTGTATCAAAAAAAACGCAACACTTTTTGTCGCGAGCTCTCCGATTACGGCAAATCACAAATCACTCTGAAATTTATATATTCTGTTAGGTGTACTTATTGGCTATCACATAGTCAAATTACAGCGATATCGATTATTGATTCGCTGAGATATCAACGATACACGTAGACAAGTGCAAAACACGTTTTACATCGTTTGTCCTGTATGCCTGATTTTCTTGTCAGGTGAATATTAGCCAGACACTTTAATAACTCATTGTACTCAAATAATTGGAATCAAACTCATCATTCTGAGAAGAAAATTTCATGTTAAAGGTATCAATTTTCTTGCTATTACAGTATCATATCAATATTAATCAAATCTGGCAATAAATTAGTTGATAGTTTTAACTTTCAAAATGGCACAACTTGAAAATCCAGATTACAAAGTCTGTTCGCAAATCCTCTCTCTTTTTCTCTCGTTAATGTCATAAATAAAACAGTATGGCACATTATTCAAAAGATATACAAATGGAGGTAGTGAAGGTAGTAATTGTCTTGTATGAATCAGTAATTGTTAGTCTGTTGTGAATGGGAATGGGACATTATGGCGCTCCTCGACCCTCAAAATGCTGTCCTTTTTTAAAGATGCATCGATTATGAACTTTAATTTATGAAAGATGTACCATAGACATGTGGCGATCATAGCAATCGGTGGTTCAGAACTTAAAAAGGGTGATTGACGTATTCAAATGGTCGAATGATTATTACACGATTCAATGAGTTTATGTACCACCTTACTGAAACAAAGGAAATTAAGATAAACTATTCCAGACATTAAGGTTACATAGTTATTAAACTGTTAACCCATAACACTATATCGGACAGGAAATCCAAGTTTTTAGAACGAACGATGTAAAACGTGTTTTGCACTTCTTTACTTATACCTTTAATATCTCAGCGAATGAATATTCGATATCGTAGTAATTTGACTATGTGATAGCCAATAAGTAGACCTAACAGAATATATAAGTGTTAGGGTGATTTGTCTTTTACTGTGACCGTACAGCTCTCGACAAAAAGTGTTGCGTTCTTTTTGATACACGCTGTAGTCTGATCAGTTCCAAATTGGCGAACCCTCCTTACTGCAGCGAATGAATATATAGAAGGACGCAGGCGCGCATGAAGACAATAGGCGCACTGTGCCTCACATGCGTGACGCGTGCGTGCGACTAAAACAATGTTGGTGTAGCCATAAACGCGAACGTACGCTTGGATTACTTTTACGCCCGGAGAAATAAAGCAAATATGTCTCGCAAATTTGGAACTGATTAAACCATAGTTGTTGGTGTATTAATCACTGATGAGCTCATGGAACCTTTCCTAAATGTTCCTGAATGATTAGCTATGATACCTGAAGTACCTTATACGTGGTTATGACATAATCTGTGTTCATTAAGTTGTCTGTCCACAGTTTAACACATGTTATAACTTTCGGAAACTTTTTATATTGGTGTACTAAATCATGGATGAGCTCATGTATTACTATTCTAAATGTTCCCGAATGATTAGCTATACCTGAGATGCTAATATGTGTTCTGATCAGCCAAACCTGAGATGTCAATACTTGTTCATGATGAAGTTTTCTGCCCTCAGTGTTAATTGTGTGTATAAGCTACCCTTGGAGTTAATAACTTTTGGATTAATCATCAATGATCTCATATAATCACTTTAATATTAAGTCCAGAATGATTGCTTAGACCTATACTTCTAATATGCCATTTCAAGATTATCAGTGAATTGTAATACAAATATGGATTGAAATTAACCCTAACTTTCTAAGCGTGTTTTTGACAATTAAACTATCAGGGGAGAAAATTGTGGGCACATTTTTGGGGAAAGATCACTGTTCGCTCATGCCAGGGATTGAACCCAGGCTGCCCGCTTAGCAGGCAGACACCCAACTGATTGCACTAACAGGGGAGATTGAAGAAGTTAACTTTTTGAAAACCATTTGATAGCTCGCCGTGCCACAAGATAGAACCGTGAAGCATGCGGTACAGCAGCTATTTGCTGTTGCCTCTTGGTAAGGTTAGGGTTAATGAGGCCATTCTCCAAAATGGACTTAAAGGGGATGGAACGAATGGGGGAGGGGGGGGGGGGGGTAGATCAAAAAGTTAAAATATCATGTCTGCCCTCGGGAATTTGTTAATGAGGCCATTCTCCAAATGGACTTAAAGGGGATGGAACGAAGAACATGGGGGGGGGGGGTAAATCAAAAGTTAAAATATCATGTCTGCCCTCGGGAATTGAACCTGGGCCGCCGACATGACGCGGGAAGGGCTTCCCAGGTTAAAAATCAGAGACCATATACCCGGGGTTTTAGTGCTACATGAGATCGAACTTGTGCTGCTAGCCGTGTGGTGTAGTAAGGTTAGGGTTGTTAGGAGCAGCCAAAATGCCAGTGAGGGTCTTTGCACAATTTACAATGTCCGCTTCTCTGCCAAAACGGACATCGTCGGGAGAGGCGAAAAAAAGTACCATCCATTTTCACTGAGGATAGTGTTGGTGATAAAATCTGTGTAAAGACCTTTAGATTTTAGCGGGCTTATTAAGATACGGCACTATCACAATGTTATTATTTCAGGAGTTTTGGGAAACAAAAATGAAAGAGCTTGATAGTACACGGCACCCTCTGCTATAGTCAGTGTCATAACGCTATGGACATGATTCCATCAATTCGTGCGTATGAGCGTACATGCGTAAATCCGGAAACGCTCTCAAAAATGACCGCACGTCCTAATTGGTCAATCATGAAATCGTCTCAGGCATGCATGCATGTTATTTGCGCATTTAATGCATCTGAACGCAGCTCTGCAAACAATTAACAACAAAACATGGTTTGCATGAAATAGCTTGAATTTTGTCCATAGCATTATGACAGTGACTATTATGAAGGAAGAGATGTAGAATCTCAAAGTATCGTGGGAGTTTGAACTTGACTTCTGAACTTTTCGATTATATGTAACATGTTTTAGGATTTTAAAACAGATGTTAAATTCCCCAAACATGCTAAATATATACTGTAAAGCACCCCTAGTGTAAGATAGATGAGTCAGTGACTCACAGGAATAATTCTGTGTAAATGATGTACATTGGATGGTTTTCAAAATGACATTTAGTCAGATTTGTGCGGGGCCGCGGGGCATGTGTCAGGGGATGGGGGGGGGGGGGGGGGGGGGGGCATTCACATATGAAAGTCAATCATACAAGGATATGTGTGACCAATGGGACCCACTTTTTGCATCTTTGGCACCATAGCCGCTTACTGTTACCAGCCTAAAACTGAAATTGAAGTGCTTGAAATTCAGTGTATTTCACCTGTCAAGACCAGTTCTTATGGTCAGTCAGTTCACAAGACCCAATATTAACATATGGGACCTGGTCTAAGTGGATTTTGGTTTTTGTGAAATGCACACTTTCATTACATTTATTTTTCAAATTAGCTAACAAATTGTAAAGATTTGGATGCAAAGTTCAAAGATAGCACATAATATCTTATGAAAATGCCGAGGAAAACAGCTCTTGAGGCATGAATAAATATCACTTGGACCAGGTCTAACTTAAGACCCGGTCTAACTCTTTTGTGCATACGGACCAAAGAATATAGTTAAGGTACTATTTCAGCCTCTGGCCACTCAAATACCTTATTTCAGCGATGATCAATTTACCCTCTCAACCCCCTGATAACTACCTGCCCGATTGGTCAGAAAGATGGATACATCATGCATTGCACCAATGAGAAACATTGTTAGAATAAGTGTATCCCTGTTAAAGATTGGAGTGAAATATTTTAGAAGCAGCCTTTCAATTGGTTATTCGAATGAGTATCTTGAAATTAACAAATGAGATTGGATCAAGACTATTCTTTTCTCATGTCTGAAGGCTGACAGCAAAATTGTAACTTTATTTGTTGGGAGTGGCTGTTTTTAATAATAATTCAACCAGCATGCTTAGGCTTTTTGTGCTAGCTATCACGATAGCTAGCTCTTATAGCCTGAATTCAAAATCAATATTCCAAGTACGCGATGACTTCGAGTCACTTGGTTCAGGAAACCGTGACCAAATCGGTATAATTATCGAACGGGTCCAGCCAAATGACACTCTCATACGGGTATATTGGTTGATCGAGAAGTGTGACGCTTGGATGCTATGTGTATTGCATCAGGGTCACTTACAAGCGCCGCCTAATCCATCTATGTCCATGGCTTTGATTGGACGAGAGATGTGTTCAGTTGTTTAGCGCCCGGGGTGAAATTTTGAGATGATGTCCGCAGTTGTTTGCCTAGCCTGTGTAAAGTATATTTACTCCGATAGGTAAACAAAGCGATAAATATCCACTAGCTTGTGGCAATGTAAAGAAATGGAGGGGGGAAGAAAACTGAGAATTTTAGGCAAATATAGAATAGATTAACGCTGTCCATGCGAGCGGTTATGCACACGCAAAATGTTTCACAAACGTATTTAATTTATTGGCTTTCATCATCATATATTTCGAATCACCATGAGAAATTAATTAACATAAGTACAAGCACGTCTAGTATTAGGTCAGTTATTCTTGAGATAAGACTTTGAAAGTTTAGAAAAGGTTTTTGCAAAATCTTTTTTATATGGCAAAACCAGGGAGGTGTAATAGGTAATATCACTCTGGTAAAACTAGCCGCATAGAAAGTGTCCCTTATGTCTGTTATTTTGTTATTCAACGAAAGCCGTTGTCATTAATGAAAAACTATTGTACTTTTTAATTCACTATTGAGCAAATATACCTCTGACAATCTGTGTTGATTTTTACAACACTTATACCAATAAAGCCTATGGAGAGGGTGGTTCTAAAATGTTTACTCTCGTGTTTGCCAAAGATGGAGATATCGTTTATAACTGCACAAACAAATCATACTGGGTAGTTAATTTCCATTCTTTGGTAGGCTTAATGAAATAAATACAAAATTGGCGGTCGTTTTATGAGTTTTGAAGTCAATTGTTTGCGACATATGGGCGTAGCCAGGAGGCTTGTCATCCCGGGGGCACGAGAGTGGCGTGGGGTCCAGGGCCCACATTACATAAGGGCCCCGGCCCGGTAGGTCCTGGGACAAAGCCTCTGCTGCAGGTGATTAGGATTGGTATTGATTCCCCACGACGAGAAACGCTATGAAATTGGAGATAAGTATATATATAAAACCCTTTAACTCCCCTGAATTGTTAATTGCACCCCCCCCCCCCCCCCCCGAATGACCCTTGGTGGGTTACCTGTAGCTACGCCGCCAATGAATGCACACAACAAGATCAAATGATTGTTTCATTTCTTCCAAATTTCTTTTTAATTCACGAATTGGGCAGAGCTCCAAACTGAGTAATAGCCCAAACCCTAATTGGAGGTGATTCTTGTAAATAATTAATTTTCAGAGTGTTTATAACATTAATGTGAAAGTTTCAGATTAAAAATTCAAACCAAAAAATAAAAAAATACAAATAAAAGTACATCGTTAGTACATTATAAGTACATCTTTAAAGGATGATATCTCAGTTTGGAGTTTTCATAAAGACTATAACTGAAAAATTATATAACTCCGCTTAAAAAAAGAGTACAGCCCAAACCCTAATTGGAGGTGATTCTTGTAAATAATTAATTTTCAGAGTGTTTATAACATTTAATGTGAAAGTTTCAGATTAAAAATTCAAACCAAAAAATAAAAAAATAAAAAAATACAAATAAAAGTACATCGTTAGTACATTATAAGTACATCTTTAAAGGATGATATCTCAGTTTGGAGTTTTCATAAAGACTATAACTGAAAAATTATATAACTCCGCTTAAAAAAAGAGTACCATTGTTAAGCGGAAGATCTCTACTACAATAATCAAATACAAGCTCAATGTTGATATCTTGCCTAATTGTGTCTGATTTTCACATATATACAGTACGGACAACTACTGCAAATTTGTCTTCATATTCATTACTTGATATCATGCCCAAATTTGCCAATACGTTCACTGCCTGCTCTTGTGCCAATACTGATTACCCAATTACATGTCATTATTCTACCAAATGCTTTCCTAAAAAATATCAAAGTCTTTCATTTGTACTAGCACTTCCCCTTTAAAGGGTTTTTTTAAGCCTGGCCCGAGCAATTTGCTTGAGTCTGGTCCCTTCAGGACCCAAGCGCGTGTCTGTACGGACAAAACAAATCATAAATAAACAAATCATAAATATTGTTAAATAGACAGGTAGTGCACAGGGGGTTAACCATATAATCCAATGTCAGTGTACCCTCCCCAACCATAGAAATGAGGGAAATATGCCAGCTCTGGTTACGTTGTGTGTACCCCGTGATTTGGTAATGCAAATGTCGTGAAGAAGCACTGCTGCTATCAATGTAACATCCAATGATTTCATCGTATTTTAACGTGTATGGAAATAATGAATTAGTTTCATAACATTGATGATTTACATTTATCCTAATCACGCAACCTCACATCTGTTTACTAAGCTTAAAGGGAAAAGCCCTCAAAACGGAGGATTGACCATGAACTTGGTAACCTCACCGCAATTTCCCGAAAAAATATGAATGAGTAACCCACAGGCATTACCACTAAGCATCGGTCAGTCTCAACCCCTGAACTTTGCCCTTCAAACCTTAACTGAAACTTGCACATTGATCACAATCTCTATCAACTTTAGGTATCAGTAATAACACTGACCTTAGGATGCTAAGTTCCAATATGCAGTATGCCTTTGCAACTATACCTGTGTGGTTGAGAGTGTTGATGATTCATTGCTGAGAGGATATGGTAGATTTTTGATAGTTCCTCTGGAGTTAACAAGTACAGTGTGTCATACCACAGGGGCTTTCACCAACCAACGCAACTGTCCTTAAAGTTTAGTACAAGTTTGTTATGCAAAGTGGTGCTAAAAAGTTTTAAATCAGTGACAGGCATTTTGGAATTTCGACCAACCCTATTGTGATATCTCCCCAAAAAACATTTTTATGTGAATAAGGTCAACTTTATAAGAAAATCATCAATTGTAGGCCTAGAGAGCGTACCCAACTTTAAAAAACAGAATTGTGGATACAATCATCTTCAAATTAAAAAGGCAATTTTCCAAATAAAAATAAATACAAAAATAGCAAAATTACCCTAAAAAACTCTTAAGGTATTTGACTTGTTTGTTTCCTTATTATTGGTGAAAAGTAAAGGAAAAGGACAATTCCTTCGAAAGCAAAATCCAACCAAATAAGTGAGTTGTTTCATAATTCCATTGTGTAGCGTGTTTTCCAATCAGTGGCAGCTGCATATTACAACTTTGGTCAACTGCTTGACCACTGATTTTTGTTGTTGACTATGTGTCTTTTTAAATCCAACCCTTCCATGGTTGCTATTCTCAGCTCCTGTCTTGTGAGACAATCTGCAAAGATATCAAGACTTGCAGTCAAATGCCCATTCATAACTAATAAATTAATGTCGTCTGCTCAAAGTTTCCTTTCTTGTTCTGTGTTTTTGTTCTTATGTTAAAAACCCCAAAACAAAGCCGCAACAGTAATGGTGATTAAATTAGATGAGTTGCCATGGGCTGCTTACAAGATGGGAAATAATGAACAGAACTCGATTATAGGTCAATGCGTATGTGTTATCAAGAGAAATTGGACAAATAAATGCACGCGCGCTGATTTTGATGTGTGAAGAATGGCTCGACCCCATAGGGGTAGTGTTGTTGTGAGCATATCAACATTTGCGCAAGTGCATTGATTTTTCTAATTTTTTGAGAAACAAAACATACCCATGTATTGACCCAATTCATACACAACACTATACAAATCAAAATTCACAATTTGAGCATAATCTTGATGTATGTAATAACAAATAAACACATGTTAACAAGTTTGCTAACACCTGCAGTGAAAATCGGCGAACCCGCAATGTCTGAACAACGAATCAAAACAAAGCGTGTGGTGTGCGCATTTGAACGATGCATATGCGGTTAGTGCATTTAGACACTTTCAATGCACTCCACATATTTTAGTTTCTTGCTTTCATATTGGTTCGCAACTACTAAGAGAGTATGAATAGGAAATAAGTCGGTATCATAGAGGAATAAGAATATAATTGTGACTTCATAGTCAGCATTGTCAATTACCGAATAATATGTGATTGATCATATATCAATGAATTTATCACACAGCTATAGGAAACACTTGAAATAGTTGAGAATAAGAAAAAAGGATCATCAACTCTTTCAATAGGATGTAATTCGTCATTAATAGGATTTCTTTCCATTTATTTTAACACTCATCATCTTGTCAATATATTTATCGAGTCGAGTATCATTTAGTACTACCAAAATAAAATAAACACTAGAATATGTTTGATTTGTTAGAGATCCAAGAGATCTGTCACGCTAGTGTAGGAAATACTTGTTATATTTGAGGATGAGTAAATAGATCCATACTGTCAATGATTTTTACCAAAATTAAATAAACACTACTATAGTTCAGTCAGTTCCAAATTGGCGAGACCTGTTTACAGCAGCAAATGAATTCAGAAGAACGTCGCGCCCAAAAATGCACGCATGGCGCAATATAACGCGCAGTGTCATTGTATGTGTCACGCTTGCGTATGCCAAAATCGCGCTTCGTTTGGATTACTTTTGCGCGCGGATAGCTAAAAAACAAATATTTCTCGCCAATTTGGAACTGCTTGATTGAACTATAGATTGTGTGTGATTTGTAAACGATCCAAGAGATCTGTCACGCAAGTTAAATTTGAGGATGAGAAAATAGATCAACACTGTCAATGATAGGATTTTGTTTGTATTAATTTGAGCAATCGTAATTTCATCTAAATAAATACCATCCATGAATGAGTGTAATTCAGTACTACCAAAATTAAGAAAACACTTGAAAGATCAAGCTATTTGTCATGTTGTAAGTATATATAGCTGGGAAGTGCAAGCCCATTTGTGGGTGTTTTTTTTCTTCTCGGTCCAGGTCTGCTGGCACGGGAGTTATATACTCAAATGTTCCCTGAAGTCTGTAGCATACAAGCTAGGTAGACACCCTTGTTAGAGTGACCTTTGACCTCGATTTAGGGTCAAAGGTCACATGTGTTTCAATGGGATGTCAAAATCTAAATTTAACATGGTAAACAAAACAGGTATAACAAGTATATCATGTTGTTGGACTGAGTGTTTAGAACAAAAAAGTGAATCACAACTTCGATCATCGATCAATAATTTTTGACCTTTGACCTTTTGAAAATGACAAGTTGGCAAAAATAGGGGTCACTGGCATGTTTTTAAATTTGTTTAACATGTTAAATTTAGATTTTGATGTCCCATTGAAACATACGTGACCTTTGACCCTAACTTGAGGTCAAAGGTCAATTTAACAAGGATGTCCACCTCAGTTGTATACTACAAACTTCCAAGGTACATTTTGGTATATTACTCCCTGTGCCAGCAGACTGGGACCAAAAAACCATGTGTGCTCCCCAGCTAATATAGGAAACATTTGGGTACATATTATTTGAGGATGAGAGAATGAATAAAAATTCTCTCAATGCAATGATTGATTTGTATTTATTTCCGCGATCATCAACTCATCTGAATAAATATAATCCATGTGTGAGGAGTATCCCTTAGTACTACCGAAATTGAATAAATGCTAGAATATGTGTGTTTTGTAAAATATTGTAGCGATTTGTCATGCAATTATATATAGGAAATGCTTGGTTAACAAGAAAAAGAATCAACTATCAAGAAGAAACGGATCATTATCACTGAGATTTGATGGCATTTATATTTAAACGAGCACTTTATCAACTTCTTATCTAGATATAATTTGAATTAAGTTCTACCAATATTAAAACAAACTATAATAAATGTGATTTAAAGATGATCAATGGATATAATATGTCAAGCAGCTATATGAAACACATGGTAATATTTAAGAAATAGAAATTAGATCAATTCTTATCCCTAACCTCGGCGAAGAGGTTTTTGTGTGGATCGGGGAAGTAGAAAATTGGTTGATTTTGAACAAACAAACCACCGCGGTCCGACCCGGATTCGATCCACGGAACTTCCGCATGCCACATGCCTACTCCTTCTGATTGAGCTAACATGTGAGAGCAGCAATTTGGAGCCCATTATATGAGCTAGGTCAATGACGTCATTCAAATCAATGTGAAAGCATGCGCGTGGGGAGAGGATTTCGCGAAGATAATTCAAAGTATTTAAGGAAGTTAGGGTTAAGAAGATGTAATGTATTACATGCAGTTTGGTTGCATTTTTGAGAGCATTCATCAACATCTTTTCTTAACAAATACACTACTAACCATCAGACATACATTATTATTATCTGGCCAATATTATTAAGACGATGTCACCTGTAACATAGCAGCCAAGCAAACAAAAGCTTGCCTGCAAATGTGCACACGAATTGCCTGCCAAACGAAAGCTTGCCTGCCGGTATGAGCGCGCATTCGAAGGGGTGTCCATTGTAAACCATACAATAAACCAAACCAGTCATCTGTAACAACAGCAGGCAATGCAACAGCGAATGCATGTTCCCCCATGCATGGAATGGAACCGGGCACTTAACATTGTTGATCAACAAGAGATGACATGGTCTATAGGAAATAGTTAATTATGATAATATTTGAGAAAGAGAAAGAAATGGATCACCTCTGGCAAGAAGCTGAGAAGTCAGAGAGATGATTTCAAACTTTTCCGATTTCTGACAATCATTGATCTTTTCCTCTTGGTGGGTGGGAAATGAACACTTCAGCTTGACTGAATTGAACATGAAGCCTCCCATACAGGGTGAGTAAAAAAATCTGCAATAGTGGAAAGAAGCCATCTTGTTTTTAAAACCAAGTTGATGTTTGAAAATTGTAAACGTGATAGGAATAACACATTTGTTAATAATTTCGTGTGAAAAAATGAAGTCAATCGCATTGTTCATTTGCCTTTGGTGAACTTTTTACCCATGCAACTATTTCACATGTTTGTCCACGAGACACCCAAAGCATGCATAAGATTGCAAAATGCATCTTTCATTCAAATTTGGAAACTTTAGTAAATTTGTGATGTAATTGGAATTTAAGTGCATCCTTTCTTGTTTACATGGAAGAAAACATAATAAATTTACCTTGCCCATGCTATGAATTGCTCATGTTTTAAATTTGAATAAAAATAAAACTATTCCAAATTTGTGTTGGCGGGATAATCAAATGTGAAAATGAACTGTGTGCAATTTCAATTAAAAATCACTATGCTCAGGGAAAACTTGTTAACTGAGTTGTGCGGCAAAAAGGTTCACCAAAGACAAAAAAAATGCAATACTTCATTTTTTCACACAAAGCTAGGAACAAATATATAATTCTTGATTTATTTTTTCGCATGGATTGAGACAAGCGTCGCAATTCTCAGCAATTTAGAACGGATTAAACTAGAAAAAACTTAATGATATTGGCCTGTCGTGGTAGAGGAGGGTGTGGTGGGGGGGGGGGGGAGGGGAGGGGAGGTAGGACATTTGCAGGAATTAAAACAATTTCTCTACCAGATTTGTGTTGATGATTCAAAATAATTGTAAAGTATTCTGTTGTCCCTTTAATGAAAAATATAATTATCTAATCACTTATACAAACTGATTTAATCAACATTAACATAGCCAAATCCTTACTGACATATCCAGGCTGTGTACAAAATACAAATTGACAAATTAATATCCTGTATTTTGTTGTTGCCAATTATTAAACATGTATTGCATTTTGGGTGTGGTGAATTGTTTATAGACAATCAGTTAAGATTTGTCTGACGTTAAATTGACAGTCTGAAAAGAACAACTTAAAAACAATTGGATTGATGGATCTGGAGTAATTTGAATTTAAAGTAAATCTTATTAAACCTGTCAAGACCTTCTAAGATTTTTTACTACCGATTTCTGAAAACTAGGATGTCAGTGCCCAGATTCACACCCATTTCCATGTAATAATTGATGAATTACAAATGAAATGTGTTGCTATAAGCTTTAAAAAGCAATTACTGAAAACTAGGATGTTAGTGGCTATAAGCTTAAAAGCAGTTTCCGTTCTTAATGTTGATGGAAGAAAAGTGAACTTTATCAGGTCACACACGTTATCAGGTCACACACGTTATCAGGTCACACACGTTATCAGGTCACACACGTTATCAGGTCACACTTGTTATCAGGTCACACACGTTATCAGGTCACACTTGTTATCAGGTCACACACGTTATCAGGTCACACACGATATCAGGGCACACACGTTATCAGGTCACACACGTTATCAGGTCACACACGTTATCAGGTCACACGTTATCAGGTCACACACGTTATCAGGTCACACACGTTATCAGGTCACACACGTTATCAGGTCACACACGTTATCAGGTCACACACGTTATCAGGTCACACACGTTATCAGGTCACACACGTTATCAGGTCACACACGTTATCAGGTCACACTTGTTATCAGGTCACACACGTTATCAGGTCACACTTGTTATCAGGTCACACACGTTATCAGGTCACACTTGTTATCAGGTCACACACGTTATCAGGTCACACACGATATCAGGGCACACACGTTATCAGGTCACACACGATATCAGGGCACACACGTTATCAGGTCACACACGTTTAATGCAGCCAAATAATTGACATTTGTGTTGATCTATTGGGGATATAGGCCACAATAAATATTCCCCCCCCCCCCAATCAAGTGAAAACTCAAGGATTTTGAAAGTGAATATTGACTTTAGGCGAATAAAACAATCAAATATCCATGTACGACGATGCATATTTTCAAGCATGAAAAATTAGTCATCCAAATGGGGAATAAAAATGCCAAGATATAATTATTTGTCCAACTTAATCCTAGTTACATGGGAACAGACAGGTTGTATACCTTTTAATGACTTCAGAGATATCATCTCTGTATAATGTCTTCCGTTTGCAATAAACCCAAATGACTAATATTACTTTTCCTCTGCATAGATTTCCTCTCCATAATCCTACTGATAACCAATCATAAACAGGTATGGTGCATCAGTTGATGTCATGCTGAAAACATAGTAAGGTTGTTTTGCGATTAATCGCTCCTATGACGCTTGACTGGAGACGACCAGTCGCGGCCAGTTGACTTCATTTCAACTCATAATATTGGTCGCTCATGACGTAATGAACACCATACTTTTTCAACCAATGGGGGAGGTTATTTTGCCTCGAAATTAGCATAACCAATCAGCAGCAATTATGCAGGTTTGATGTCGTCTGCGTGACCCGGATTACCAGTGATCGGACTCGAGACCGGTCTCGAGTCCCTATTTTGAAGGACTCGGACTCGGACTCAGACTCGGACTCGGAGGTGAAGGACTCGGTCTCGGACTCGGACTTGGGCACTAGGGACTCGGGAATTGTGCCCGAGTCCTGTCCGAGTCCAGTCAATAATGGCTTATTTTGTTTGCAGTAATTAAATACTTATTTAGTCATCCAATCTTCAACAGTTTAGAAATAATGTCATAAATCATCATAAATAAATCTGAACGGTTAACAATATGCTGTTGAAAATACCTTTTGATAATCATTACAACCATTTAAAAACACGATTCGAGGGAACCTATAAAATTAATAATTACAGTAATACTAATTCAAGTGCAATCAAAGGCTGTTTGTACGATGTAAATGATCTTTATAGGTGTTTTTGTGTCAGTATTTATGGTTTAAAAAAATGATAACATTTCTTACAAAGGGGATATTTCATTGGCAATTTTCAAATTGATGGAATTAGGGTTAACATTTTCAGTGAAAAGAAATGGGTGAAACGGCAGAGGAAGGGTTGCTTTACAGAATATCACACCTTTTAACAAGTTTGTAATTTCTCGATCTATGAACTTCTAGACACTTTTTGAATATCTGAATCAATTCTTATGCCTATAATTCAAAATGGTATCAACATTTGTCCATGTATAGGGATGCGAAGGTCAAAAATGCATCATTAAATGTTGACTTTGAACACTGATATGTTGGCCTATTATAGATAGCAAAATTAATGACGTGATCAGAATTTAAATACATATAAGGACTCGTGACTTGGACTCGGACTCGGACTCGGACAGTAAGGACTCGGTCTCGGACTCGGACTCGGGTAGGGTGAACTCGACTACAACACTGCGGATTACCTGCGACTACCGGCGATTTAGTAGCTCGATGCGACTTTTGGTCGCACTGAGATACTTTTGAGCTAGGGCGACCAGCGACCGGCTAGTTTGATTCGAGCATCAGGGCTCAAAATAATTTTTGATAACGACTATTTTCATAATATTTTACAAAATAACAAAAAGTAGCCCTGGTGTCAAGCGACCCCAACTTGATTAGGTTACATGCTGTTAAGTATTTATTTTGCCCTCCCCTCACTTTCTCCCTCCAACTCCCATGTTCTCCCTCCCCACTATGCATACTCTTCCTGTACCATAGGTCACTCACCAAGGCAAACAACTTCACTATACATGTATGTATCTGCACTCCCATCGGGAGCATTATTGTCACAATTAGGTTACTTATTATTTTGCCCTTCCATCACTTTCTCCCTCCAACTCCCCCCTCCCCCCACTCTGCGTAGTCTTCCTGTACCATAGGTCACTCACCAAGGCAATCAACTTAAATATACATGTATGTATCTGCACTCCCATTGCGAGTATCGGTATCATAATCAAGTAATTCAAGATGCTGTTAACCTCTTTATTTTGTCCTCCCTCCCTCCTTGTCTCCCTCCACCTCTCCCCTACATGCCCTATTCTCTGCATTAGTCTCCCTGTACCATAAGGTCATTCATCAACACAAACAACTCCCAACATGTATAAACACTCCAATTGGGAGTATATGTATTATAATTAAGTTACATGCAGTTAACCTCTTTATTTTGCCCTCCCTCCCCTCCTTGTCTCCCTCCACCTCTCCCCTGCATGCCTTATTCTCTGTATTAGTCTTCCTGTACCATAGGTTATTCATTAACACAAACAACTCCCAACATGTATAATCACTCCAATTGGGAGTATATGTATCATAATTAAGTTACATGCAGTTAACCTCGTTATTTTGCCCTCCCTACCCACCCTCTCTCCTCCACCTCTCCCCTTCACGCCCCATTCTCTGGTAGTCTTCCTTTACCATAGGTCACTCATCAACATAAACAAGTTCAATACATATATCTGTACTCCCATTGGGAGTATATGTACCATAATTAAGTTACATGCTGTTAAGCTATACTTTATTTCATCTTCCTCTACCTAAAGCACTGCTCAATTAAGTCGTTGGTTTCTGAGGGACTACTAGATACAGGTCTATAAACTTGTATGCAATGTCCCATCCACATCTAGAGGGATAATGCCCCATCCGTTGACCAACCCATCCTTTCAGGCGTCTGATATGGGGAGTGTATAGCAATATGTTGTGATCAAGTCACTGAACCTCAAGTCACACAGTCAGGTGTGTGACTTAATTAAAAAAGGTCTTCAGTACAAATCCTATTACCATATTATCCCTATCTGGGCACTTTGCAAAGTCATTTTGGTGGGTGCTTAGGCCACAAAAGGCCACAGCAAATAGCTGCTGTACTGCATGCTTTGTAGTTCTATCTCGTGGCACGATTTCCCAGTTCGATCCCCGAAGCAGGTGAACATTGATCTCCCCAACGTAATCTCCCCCCCACCCCCCCCCCCCGAATTGACCCGTTTTTTCTCCGCTGTTAGTTTAATTGTCAAATATGATTTGCAAAACACATCAAATAATATGAAGTAAGTGAAAATCATCATTTGAAAGACCTAGCATAAGACACAATTTAATTGTTAGATTACCCGAAAAAAATTCTTCAAAATTCTTCTAAATTATAGGGTAATAGTTGATTTTCAAGCTTGCGATATTCATCAACTCTGATATGATTTAAGAGGCTACATATAAGGCCAAATACTGTAAAAGCCAATATTTTTGCGTACAGATATTTTCGCGGATTTTGATATCATACTCATAGACATTTCGAGAATTGTTTTTTTCGCGGGCGACCTTCTGGATGCACTACATGAATGTTGAAAACAATATTTTTATGTGTTATAATTTTTACGGAAAAAGATTTTGCGCGAAAAGCGCGAAAATAAAACCACCGCGAATATTTCAGCTTTTACAGTAACAAAAATAACGTGTTTCTTGCCGGACTTTTTAAAAAAACAGTGAGGGCAGCCCTTACTATTTGTTATTTTTTGATTTTTTGTTATTTTTCAGAGGCCAAATTACAAGCTTTTTGCATGAATTGTTTCGATATTCGTATCACTATCTATGCCAACGAGTGTTTCTCGCGTCTTTTCTATTGAAATATAGTTGAAAATGATGGACACACTCACACACAACAAAGACAGGTATGATTTTTGATTTTTTTCGAACTTTTTTGGAATTTTGAAGGAATTTTTGAAAATAACAAATAACAAAAATATAGGAGCGGCGTCAAATATCGGTGCAAGCGGGGACATGAAACGCATAATTTTTGTTACTTGGCCTAAATAGCATATCAATATACATAAAGCTCAATGATATTTTTTTTATTATGTAAATTATAAGTCAATTATTTGGATGTTTTAACTTTGTGGCTGTAACTGGAAGCTGATCACACTTTTGATTAAGCCTTTAATTCAAATAGAAACTTGCTACTTATCTTCTTGACCTATTTCAGGAACTTGTTCCAACATTATCCTGTCCTTCACTCAACCTATATCTTTAGTATACAGGGACATCCATATTCTTTGAAGGGGCATTGAGAGATACGTATGGGAGTGCGTCCTCAATTATCCTGGAAATCAGTTGTTTTGCATCAAAGTAATACTTAAGCATATACTAACTACCATCTGAAACAGTTTACCAACACTCGCCGTTTATCATATAAAATTTCATGATTTTCTTAGTTTCGATATAATCATATCGAAACTCGGGTTCTGAATTTGGAAGTTATGCATCATTTTACTCACGGACTTTCGCGGCAAATCTCAACCCGGAAGTGCCGTTATTTGCTTATTTTGGCATGGAGCGATGTCAGAATTGTATGAAATTTTGGATTTGGGCTATGTTGATGATTATCTTTACGTTATTTGCTCATTTAGTATATCAATACATCTCTCAATGCCCCTTTAAATGAGAGATTCTCAAGTATTACCATCAAAACAGTCCAAATGTCAAAATAAAGTGCAGGATTGGGCATTGTTGGTTATATGGAAATAATGAAAAAATCTGGTCAGATGCAGATATTTATTCTGTTGCAAGTCAACTTTTTACCACGCTATCAATGGTCAGTGGAACGGAAAATGACCAATCGTGCAGTTAACTCCCAAATGTAGGCCTTGTATATGGTAGAAAGTTAATCAAATTGATTAGCAGATTAAAATGCTAGAATTCAGCTTACTTCAGTTCGTAATGCGAGTATTAATAGCGTAACGAAACTTTCTAATTGTGTTTTACTCAGATTGTGTTCGGTTTTATTCCATTTTAACCTATAAATATACTAGAAAATGACCAATTTCGCAGCAAACTCCCAAATGTAGGCCTGGTATATGGTAGAAAGTTAATGGAATTGATGGTAATTTATAGTTCCAGAATTAGCAGATTAAATGCTAGAATTCAGCTTACTTCAGTTCGTAATGCGAGTACTAATAGCGTAAGGAAACTTTTGAATTATGTTTTACTCAGATTCTGTTTAGTTTTATTCCATTTTAACCTATAAATATACTGATTTTAATGAATTTGGAATGTTGAGGTCCAAACCGACCAGATATTACAAGCACAAACAAACACCAAAATTGCAAAACATTTGTGGCTTATTAGGATTTTGAGATCCTAAAATTGAAAATATTCAACTGATCTAGATAAGTACAATTATTTAGATAAAAATAATGAGGTCTAGTGGATTAGATTTTAAAATCATTGGTGCCAACCTTGCCTCCATGTCTCTATGGCGTGTCTCTACAGCGCCATGGCATGTCTCTGCAGTGCCAACTGGCCGAGTTTTATCATCACAAAGGAACTAATCGTACCATAATAAGTTGATAAGCCCATAAGTGAAACTTTGGAAAATCTTTTTCATGATTGGGTGATGAATATTAGTTTTAAAGGGGCGTATGCTGTGGAAAATATAATGACGGACCGTTGCTGTTGTGGTTCATGTCAAGACAAATTTGTTAAATGTTTATTGTATTAAACCTATCAGGGGAGGGGGAAAAAGTACCCTTTTTTTAACCCGAAAAATCACCGAGCACCCCCGGGATTTGATCCCGGAACCATCCGCACCCCAGTCTGTCCCCCTATCAACTGAGCTAACTCACCCCCGCATATGCGGGCACAAACTTAGTGCCCACATATGCCTGCGGTAGGTGACGTAATCGAGCCAAATGCAGCAGCATGCGGCGTGGAGATTTTGGATGATTTTGTATGGTGTAGTGGGGTTAAGGTTAATGTTTCTAGTGTGATTATGCTTTTAAAGCTATGTATTCAAGCAAACATACTCATTTCCAGCAGAAAATAGTAAGGCTTTGATAACTTGTTTTTGAAATTTGAGGGTAGGTCGTTGAGTGCAAGGCAACAATTCTTTTGGCCTAATATCATACCCTATCTGAAGTAGGAACTAAATTATCTGACATTTGGCCTAATATCATACCCTATCTGAAGTAGGAACTAAATTATCTGAAGTTTGGCCTAATATCATACCCTAACTGAAGTAGGAACATGGCCTTAGTACATACTCCAGTGAAATGTGCATCACTTATCAAGTTATCATACATCAACGCTGGGGTTGGTCGTTGATGCCAGGATTATAAATAAGTGGGAGAAACCGGCTATATTGGCTGCTAGAATTGAACCAAAGTCCTCCAACATGGGAGTCGGACTCCTCTATGTGTTTTTTTGTGGTTATACAGCCTTTCATGATGACGCAATGAGATACACCAGGGAAGCAAGAGCTGCTAAGATAGCTTTGCTCTTTGGTGTGGTAATATGTATATAGTACTCAGTTAGGGTAGGTTAAATATATTTAAATAGAAGTGTTTTCTCCCCGAATTGGACTTTTAAACCTCATATGACAATCCCACATGGTGACCATCCATCAAATGTACCTTTAATAAACATCTTAACACTTTCAACGTGGCTATTAGTTATACCCTATACAACACTGATTTTTCAGAAACCTTTCCCAACTTTTAAAGTCTATCTCATGAATTACTGATCCAATACTAGGCATGTTTCTACTTATTTTAATGCATTTCTCATGGTGATTCCAAATATGGTGATGACATTCAATAATGTTGAAATTTTTGAAACATTTTGTACAATTTTGGAATGTCTTCTGCAGACGCCTGCTGCATGGAAAGTGTACCTTTAATATATATGTCCAGCTAATTAACGAAAGAGTTGTTTTCAACACAACCAATAGGAAATGATAGACCTTACAATAAAAGTTTCAATTGCTACTTGTGAAGTAGTTTCACTGATATGATGATAGGATATCAAGGTTTAGTGGGTAATCTACAGTACTAGTATTTGTAGTTCAAGATATCAGTATCACAAGAAAATGCACAGGACATGGTCAAATCGAGGGTTGAGCAACAGAAGGCTGTAACTCAATTTTTTGGGCAAATTGAGATTTTGGTACCAAAATAGTCTATAACCTATAATAGATATCACTAGAAAATGCGCAGGACATGGTCATATCGAGGGTTGAGCACCAGAAGGCCGTAACTCAATTTGTGGGCAAATAAAGATGTTTGTACCAAAATAATCCATATAACTTATAGATTTCCAGAACCTTAAAGAGGTTACTCATAAACACTCTCAATTTGACTAAAATCAGAGGTAAAAGTTGGGTACTACAGTGTTTTGTAATGAGTCCCAAATATATGATAGTTGATTATCTCAAAATAGCTTTATTTAAGTTAAGGCCTTCTGGCGTGATAGAGGTTTCACCAAGTTGTACCTATAATCTTTATTATGGTAGATGGATATAGCATCAGTTTCTAACATGTACAAATTTGCATACCAGGACTGACTTTGTTGTGTACCTGAAGAATTCAGCAGATACCCCTTTAAAGATGAGATTAGTGCAATCCTGTAGGCTTCCGTTTTAGTTTCACTGATTAGATAAAAGACTATACCAAGGATGATAGTGTAAACTGTTTGCTGCAAGTATACCAATTTGTGCCGGCCCTAACTTTGTAAGTTTAGTACTAGCCCTCTTGCTAAATGAATGGGTCTAATTTCTAGACTTTAGCGCCCTTAAATTCTGGCAAATTTGACTCCAAATGGGAAGAAATTATAATAATAATAATAATAATAATCAGTATTTATATATAAGCCTCTGGTAAACATATGGGTCCATTTTGATTTATCTTTAAACACTGGTAAATGTAGGTTTCATTTTCAAATATTTTGCCTGTAGCACATCAAAAAATGAACTTGCCACAAACTCTAACTTGGTTTCCTAGATAAGCCAATGGCATTTTGATTTAATTTAATTGTGAAATTGAACCTCTTTCGATATTTTATTTTATGTGGAGCTTGAAGCTTGAAGTAGGTAATCCTTATACAGCTCTATGGGAAGTTTGGGTCGGGCAGAATTTTTTTTTTTGCCACCGAAGTAGGCAACTTTTTCGCCGCCGAAAGTTGTTTTTTTTTGGGGGGGGGGGGGGGGGGGGGGGGGAAAGGCGGCAAAGTTTTTTACTATGTACAGGAGATGACCAGTCTATAGGATTTTGGTGCTGGCTATGGTGGAGCATGTTTCGAATTACTGGCAGGGCTGCTCCTCTGAAGACGTTGACGGAAGGTGCTGAAATGATAGGTGGTGGTAGATTGTTCCAAAAAGTATTTTTCGGAATAGGCGCAAGGCTATAATGATATAGAGATATTGTCAGAGATGATCTTTTTTGGAATCAGCTAGTCGGGCAGGTAGCTTCTAAAAGTCAACAGCCTGGCAAAAAATATACCTGCCCAGATTTGTTTTCCAATTCACAAATAGATTAAGAAGTTCTTGTATTGGACTCAATGCCAAATTGACCAACCGTGGGCAGGTGGGCGGTTGCTAAAGTCCAGTCCTAGATGTTCTTCAGGGGGGGGGACTCAACCTTTTTTTGGGTAGGGGTGTGTGCCGCCCAGGGTCTTAAAAACGGTGCTTCAGAACTGAACTGAGAGAATTGTATGATGAAAAATAGGGTCTTAAGAACTGATTTGTTTTTCAAATTTGATTAGTAAGAACACACATTTTCGACAATAAGAACTGATGCAGGCTCAAAGCCCCCCCCCCCCCGGATGTTTTCTCCTAAATTTACATCATTCAAACTCCCTTGTGATGAAGGACAAGAAGGGATGTAGCAACCATGCACTCAACATTTTTTGGGTAGGGGTGTGTGGCGCCCAGGGTCTTAAATAGGGGGCTTTGAAACTGAACTGAGAGAATTTTATGACGAAAAATAGGGTCTTAAGAACCGATTTTCTCGAAAAATTAGGTCTTAAGAACTGGTTTGTTTTTCAAATTTGATTAGTAAGAACACACATTTTCGACAATAAGAACTGATGCAGGCTCAAAGGCCATCCCCCTGGATGTTTTCTCCTAAATTTACATCATTCAAACTCCCTTGTGATGAAGGACAACCATGTAGCAACCATGTATTTATATTAGGCCTCCATTTCAGTTTCACTGATTAGATATAAGGCCACACCAAGGTTTACTGTCCATGGAATCCATATCTTTGTTGTTCAGGGTTCACTATAAATGTTATGAGCAAAAAGGTTCGCAGGCCCATACCCTGACGCCACATATGAGCGTGTTTGCAGCAGGCATTCATGGTGCCATAGAAACAATATAATAAGGCCAATTGAAATAACAGATATTTATAGGTCAATAATTTAGTATGTATTGTTTCGAGATAAATTGTAACAAATCAGCATCCATCGTTCAATTTAAAAAAAATTGAAATTAGTATGGGTTTATTGTTTTGTGAACGGAATGTCACTTAACAAACATAGGGAATATGATGTAGTTCAAACCCACTAGGAAACCACCAACTTCCTTATTTGCCCCAAGAAGCACAATTGTATGTTTTTCCGGCCCTTCAGCATGTATAAAGTAAAACTCCCCCAATGGTTATACAAAGGAAGCATTACTTTATACATGTTCAGGGGGCAAGAACACTTTTAAGGTTTTGACAAATGTGTTTTGGCCCTTGAACGTGTTTGAAGCAGACTGCCCAAAGGTTATACATATATGAAGTATTACTTTATACATGCTGAAGGGCCAGATATGGAAATACTAGTTTTTCACAGAACAGCGATGTAATGCTTCTGTGGGCGTGTGCTGTAAGTTTTAAGGGCGCACAACACTAAATCACTCCTCGTCTTGTGTAACAGCTAAAACAAAAGCTTATAATCTCTTATACTTTGCTCACGATATTGCAAAATATTAATTTTTAATCTTACAGAACATTTATGGCGTGGATGAACATATTTTTTTCCGATTGCTCGGAGGTGGTCCAAAGGGGGAGCGTTCAGGCTGAAAATAGGGGAGATGTCGCTGATTAAATAATCAAACCATAAAATCTAATAGGTTGAAATAACAAGTTTTTAATTTCATTAAAATTCAAACACTCATTGACGACAAGCTTTCCCAACATGCCACAAATGGGTACTTCACACTTTCCACGTGGCAGTCCTCTGCAGATGACAGTCATAATAGTCTCAAAAGTTCACAAAATGTTTCAAAGATGTCAGGATTATTGAATTTCATTACCATTTTTGGAATCACAATGAGAAATGCATTAAAATAAGTACAAACATGCCTTGGTTTAGTAATTCTTGAGATAAGAATTTGAAAGTTGGGAAAGGTTTCTGAAAAATCTGTTTTGTAATGGTAAAACTAATACTAATAGCTGTGTAGAAAGTGAAAAGAGCAAATAAATGAGGCTGATTTATCCCTATTTTACATGTAATACAAAGGGATATTTTTAGTGCTACGCCCCCCTTAATTATTCCCATTACAATCTTATACAGTCTGGATATTCTGAAGGAGTTGATTGGATGGCCGTGCCTTGACCAGGATGCTGCTGAACTTCTGTGGTATTTTCATAGCCACAAAACAATACTAGTCATAAAACAATAACTTTTGAATTGATAAATGTTGCAATACTTCATGTCATATCATGATGATTTAACAGATCTATTTGTACTTTCCTTTCCATTGTTCCAATAAAGTGTCTTTGCTGACATTGAGAACTGCACTATAGGCTATTTGCCACATCGCAAAAGCCAGACATCGTTCTGGTTTGGTCTACTGAGAAAAAAGTCATCCTCTTCGAATTGACTGCCATTCGAACCCAATATTATTAATGCCCATCAAACAAAGATCGACCGATACTCATCTCTGATCTCTAACATAGCTGACACAGGCTTTGATTGCTAATTAATCGCCATTGAGATCGGCTCAAGGGGCTTGATTGACACGGACAATAAGAAGAGGATGACTAGTATCTTCAGGCAACTGAAAAGCTCCACAAAATATTCTGAACTCAAAAACAAAATGTCAAAATCAGTTCTTACCTCTTCATATTCCATCTACAATGCCAGACACGAGCCGGAGTGGAACATCCAGGAGCTCATTTAGATTTTTTGTGCCGCCATGATAGTTTTTCATTTTGTTGTTTTTGTTTATAAATTCCGTTGTTTTGCTTTCTTTCAGTACTGTATAATTTGTATGTTCTTGTGTTATGTAACTCCCATGCCTGGGGTCAGCATAGGCCCTAGATGTTCTTGGGGTTGTGTGTTTGCTTCTTTATATTATTATAATAAAGATGATGAAATAAAATGATTTAACAGATCTATTTGTACTTTCCTTTCCATTGTTCCAATAAAGTAATATAAAAAGTTGATGAAAAAGAACATAATAATTTAGTCATCCAAGTTTTTGATTCAAAAGTAGGAGAATGTAGGAATTTTATCTTTGTATTTTTTCAAAGATTGCCACTGGTTACCAAAGTTACTTTAACACAAAGACAGCACTTCATAACAGGCAAAGCTACTGTTTTTATCCCAGAATTTGTACAACATAAAAGACACGAAATGTGATTTCTAACCGTAACCTTTCCAGAGGCCACAAAAGTCCACAGCAAATAGCTACTAACTGTACCGCACGCTTCACGGTTGTTGTGGCACGATCTGGAGAGCAGTGAAATGGTCCCGAAAAAGGTTTTTCGGGGCGAACAGCGATCTTTTCCCCAAAATTTGACCCGTTTTGAAGTCTTGAAAAGGACAATAAAACATGTCTGCCAAAGAAAGATTTCCCCTGCGCTAAATATATTAGAGAAAGATGAAGACCAACGTTGCAAATAAGAATCTTCTTTAGTGTAAAACAAAAAAAATAAAACTTTTTTGGTTAATTAGAGATTTGTGATACACCTCCTTGCTTCTCCTCTGACTTGGTGTTATGGCAACCATCTATTCAGATGGAAGGAATCCTTATGTGTTATTGTTTTGGGACCCCTTTGAACCTTAAAACACCTTTCACCATGTCTGTCGGCTTACTGTGCCAGCTTTTTGCAAAGTGACAGAACAGAGGACCTTAGATATCATTTTAGCCTCTAATTTACTAAACTATTCCTCTGTGTCCTTTTTCACAGCTTTAGACGTGACTACACCGCATCATCTACTGATTGCGGCGCATAAACGCACACCTACTTGAGACTTTGGCGCACACCCCCAACATGTGTAGAAAGGTGGGAGATCCATACACGTGCCTAAATGTTGCCTCTGTTAAGTTGCATCACTGTCCAGAGGAAATGAAATGGAATATAGAGGCCTTTTGATCATTGCATGCTATGTTTACTCAATATCTTTCTATTTCCTTTTCTTGCAGTTTTAGAAGTGAGTAAACAGAGAGCCTTGAATATGAGTGTAGCTTCCATACCGGACCATTTCTCGGTAGATGAACGGACTTTACGTCTTACCGCTCTGGTACCCTTTGATGCCACCTGCACGGTAAGAATTTGGAAAGGAAGAAAATGTTATCATAAGGCAACAAAAAAAAAGAAACCCTTGTCTACCGGCCTGACCGAATCATTTCTTTAGAAATTAGTGAACATTTGTTTTCTCATGCAAATGAATACCAAGCCAAATAATTGTTTAGGCTTGTCAAAATATGGCAAGATTTTTACCGATTTGTTTGATTTTTACGGTCATTTTCAAGAGGAAAAGGTTTAAAAAAGCCACCAAAAACACCTGACCGACCGACACATCCTGAGAGGTCCGTATGCCTGTAGAGAGTTCAGTTTTTTCCCCTTCATCACCTAAAGGACAATCATTCACAATTACAGCCCCCACAAAAGTTCTTTTGTTTTGTGTGGAGTGTACTTCCCCATGAGACAAGCGTCTATATATATGGGCTGGCTAAACCCCAGGGGCCCATTCATGTATAAAAGTTGTAATCATCCGTGTGAATCCACTCTTAAAAACTACCCTTAATGTGGATTCTCACAGAAGGAAAAAGGGACCCTGAACAGGGATTCATTACATTCCAGTTGCATGTCAAGTTTGAGCCCAAGTTTGACAGGTTGTACTGGCCCTGACGCTAGTATTAGTAAGTTCCACCCAAGTATTACATCCATCCAACACCATTGACCTCATGCTGGGGGACCTTAATGCAGGCGTCAATTCACAGCTTGGACCCACCCTCCTCAAGCGCTCACCTTTCTTCACCTGGGCCAATTATTTATAAGGTCAAGACTTCACTTTCTTCACAGAAGTTTAAGGTCACACATCACCATTATGCCACTGTTTTACGTTCAAGCTTCACCATTCAAATTATTTACATAGTTCAAGCTTCACTTTTGACTTTTTTCCCATAGGTTAAGGTTCACACAAGTTTCACCCAATTGAAAAAATGTGATACATCACCATTTAATATAATGCCATTGTTTTTCGTTCAAACTTTCACCATTAACGTTATTAACATAGTCGAAGCTTCACTTTTGACTTGTTTCCATAGGTTAATCTTCACACACAAGTTTCAACCAATTGACAAATGTGTTCAAGCTTCCCCGTTTGAGCCAATTGTCAATTTCTGCTGCTTGGTTGCAATCAGTATTTGTATGAAAAAGAAATGTCATTTGTTGATGTTTTCAGCTTATTTTACAGCTTTGCCTCAGATTACCTTTGACCTTGATATATAACAATTGACCTCAGTGACACATGAATGTAAGTTTGATTTGCAATTGGTGTTGTTGGCCCATTCCTTGCGTTTGGGCCAGGGACTCATCGTAATTTTGCTAAATAAATGCAAATATGGGAAACCAGTGTAACCTTACGGATAAGCCTTTCTCCTCCCTAATCATCTGAACCTGGAGATGTCTGTGAACCCTATCCCATGACCGTTGACCTCGGATGACCTCTAATTAATTGTAGACATGTTCACCAGGTGTTCATGTTTCTTTTCTCCAAGTTTGAAGTCAATCGGGCAACTGGATGACATTTGACCCCTGGGTGACCTTTGACCTCAGATGACCTCGGATGACCTCTAATTTATTTTAAACATGTTCACCCGGTGTTCATGTTTCTTTTCTCCAAGTTTGAAGTCAATCGGGCAACTTTTACGATTTGACCCCTAGATGACCTCGGATGACCTCTAATTTATTTTAAACATGTTCACCCGGTGTTCATGTTTCTTTTCTCCAAGTTTGAGGTCAATTGGACAACTTTTACGATTTGACCCCTGGATGACCTTTGACCTCAGATGACCTCGGATGACGTCTGATTTATTTTAAACATGTTCACCCGGTGTTCATGTTTATTTTCTCCAAGTTTGAGGTCAATCGGGCAACTTTTACGATTTGACCTCTGGATGACCTTTGACCTCAGATGACCTATGCAAATTAGACCTCCAAAAAGCAGCCACAGTTATTGACCATGGCCTACCTATCGCTGAAGGTTTGAAGTCAATCCGTCCATCTGTTCAAAAGATACAGCATTCGGAAAAAAGGCTAACCAAAAAGGCTAAAGTTATGTTTAAAGTTAATTTTTAAGTTAAAAGTTCATTTTAAAGTTATCATTTCTGAAAGTTATTTTTTAAATATAATAATTATAAGAGGGCCTGACGTTTCGATCCTAACAGAATCTTTATCGAAGGCAATCTTTATCGAAGGCAATATTGCCTTCGATAAAGATTCTGTTAGGATCGAAACGTCAGGCCCTCTTATAATTATTATATTTACTTTCACAGGCTATTTTTGTGGATAAGCAGTTTGCATTCAGCTTTTCATTATAGTTATTTTTTAAAGTTAAAAGTTATTTTTTGAAGTTATTTTTTTAAAAAGAATTTTTAATTTATTTATTTATCTATTTATGTTTTAAGTTATTTTTTTAAGTTAAAAGTTAATTTTAAAGTTATTATTTCTAAAAGTTATTTTTTAAAGTTAAAAGTTATTTTATTTCATTTTATTTATTTTTTATTTATTTATTTATCTATATATATATTTTTTATTTATATTTTTTTATACATATATTTTTTATTTATATTTTTTTATACATATTGATTTTATTTTTAACAAAACAAATATATTCATTAACTAAATACTCAATACTCATTATACTATACTCATTAATTATTCATTACAAAATGGCGGTAGTATTAGCATATGGATTAGCATATGTGTGACTGTTTACATACAGTTTTACCCGTATTTTCACACACACAAAATTCGTATTTTCAATACAGCTTCTTAGATTTCATCTTTATTTGCAACTTTTGGATTTGGATTCTGAGAAATTATGATAGAGCAATAAGTTTGGTATCATATGCTAATGTTTGAAGGACATTGGTGCTGCAGAATGATGAAAAACGGTGGAAATTGAAGATCAAGTTGAAACGGCATGACTTCTTTTACGTATTGGTTCCGAATTTTGATGAAATATTTTACTAATCACAGCGTTTTTCGGTTTGATTTTGAACTTGAAACACGGAAATTCGATACTACTTCGACTTTGCATACTATATTATTCGATGTGACTTCACCCAAGAATTCAAACTATGTGTTCAAGCTTCACTTGCTCTTCAAAATTTTAAGTTAAAGCTACACAAAATGGAAATAAAAATACGTCATGCAATCACCTCAACAACAAATTTATAACCCCAAACTTCGGCGTCGTTTCGTCGTCGATGTAGCGTCGAGGCTTGAGGAGGGTAGGTTCAAGCTCCGAATTGACGCCTGCATAAGTGCAGAGGTGGAACTGGTAGCAAGGCCACAGGCGCTGCAGTCTTGCCACATAATTTGGCACACGTGGTGACTTTCAGCCAGATTTGGCCTAGTTTTAAAACTAAAATCTGCTCTTCGGATAATATAATGTGATTTTTTTCCTCTCAAAATTTGAATATATGCACACCTCATTGATCAAAAGAAATTCTGAGCATGTTTTGTTGAAAGTCATTCTTATCGTTGAAAAGATGTTTTAAATAAGAATCCTCTACATAACTCCTGGCTATAATAAGCTTATGTTGGGGGAATAACAAGTGTTCAACGCAGGATATCATGTGTGAAAATTACCGCTTTTCAGAGCCAAAAATGTTATAAATCTGATATTGGCTTGACATTAATTGACACAATTACAATTATTGGAACAAAATCTTGACAACTGATATGACAAAAATTATAGAAATTAAAGCAGCTGACAAGGCTCAGTATCCAAACCACCCGGGGCAGTCATGTATAATGTTGTAATCATCTGCGTAATCAAAAACGCGGAATAAGGGTGCTTTTTTCGATTACATCGGGTGCCCGTGCTAAGGGTATCAAAATTGCCAATTTCAGAGTCCCTCCTTAAAGATAGTTTAATATATCATTTCAACCTGCGAGTCATACAGGTGCAAGCAAGACAGACATACATGTAGCACACGTTTTCTACACAATTTCTATAGAGACAAACATTCATACTTTTCACCGTCTCTAGTTGTAGGCAGTAGTGAGCCATCACAAGGTCATTTTGAGAGATCGTTCTTCAAAGAGGGGGGGGGGGGGGGATCCGTGAAGTAAAAATCCTTTTTGAATTGGGGCGGATTTTATGTCAAAAATGTGTTGGTCGAGCTGATTAAAAGGAATATTCTTTATCTATGACCAAATACACTTTTTCTATCCCATGCTAAACAGCTCTATATACTTTCCTACCCCGTGATGATCCCTAACACTATAATACTAAGGTATACCCATTGTCTACAACACTTGTCCCTATGGGACGCCTTATCCATACTTTTAGTTTTCAATAACAAATTTGATTAATTTCACTAAATCAAAATGTTAATACCAAGACATGGTGTAATTTGTTGACAATAGGCCATTTAAGTCAAATCAAAATTGCAACTTCCTTTGCCGAGGGCACCGTCTCTGCTTGTAAGTTTATTTCAAATTGAAGTTAAATGTATTGTAACAAGGGACCAGCGACTAAACCCAAACCTCAGGGGCATAATGAGAGTCGTATAAGAACCAATCTGCCTTAGGCCTGTGATAGGGGGAAATCTACCCTAAACCTGAATTTCCCCCTGTAATAACGGACTACAATAAGGGGTTTTCTGATAGACTGTTTCATATGGATCTTTAGTTTCCAGGTTAAGGCCAATAAAAGTATTCTTTATGGAAACGGGAGATAGCAAAATTCTGATTTTGTATCCCAAATATGGTCAAAATTGACCCAACAAATGGCCAAAACTGCCAAAATGTTGTGAGTGGGGTAAATAAGAGTGCCTTTATTGAATCAGCGCATTGGTTTATATAAGATCATCAAACCTTCCTTTAAAAGGAAAAATTCTTGCTTAATGTCACTTATCTCCTAGGGTAAATGCCCAGTGACACATTTCTTCCTATCTGTTCAGTTTTCACTAACACCTCTGACTCAATCCGACCCAATTGATAATTATTCTGTGTACTCATCATGCAATATCTAACAAGGAAACTAGTTATGATCCCAAAGTATTAAAAGATGAATACAAAAATAAACAAGCCAATCATCTTCGATTTGATTGATTGTGCATACCCTTGACATATTCAAAGCTCCATGACTGTATTCCCACTCACTGGGGTCCAGGGGGATGGGGGTGGCACTCAAATATAAAGTTGTATAGGTCCATATGAGAAACTCAGAAACTCAGTTGAATGTGTTTTTTTAAGGGAGAAAAGTTAGTTTTAGCAAGGATTTTACATCGTTACCTACACATGGATATATATATCTGGCCTGAAAATAGTATTTGTTCAGTTGGATTGATGTAGAAAACACTTTCTAATTTACAGATTAATGGGATTTTCAGCACTATTGTTGAAGTTCAAGCGGATACTTACATCTTATAATGGTTGTTCCCCCTGGATTTCCCCCTCACCATATCATTGCCTTATCACTTTTTTTTGTTAGTCTGCATGTGATAGCTACCTGAGAACGCCATAAGTTATTGTCATTGTTGCTGCGTATGACAACTTAAGCTAAAAAGCTTCTTCATTGCAATATTTTTTTTTTAATCAGTCATCTCTTATTTTCACTATTCAAAGTAGGGTCCTTTTAAACAACTTATTTTGGTGTCTTCAGGCCTGAGTAAAGGTTATGACTAACTTTGTGAGAGGGGTGGCCTTAATTAGCAAATTTATGGCAAATTTGACTTTCCTGTTATAAGATAACAGTTAACGCTTGTGCTTAACACTTTAAATGCAAGCTTAAATTGGTTAGCTTCCCATAGTTCAGATTGGCACCCCAATATGTGTCAATTATTTTTTATTGAAAAAACTTGTAATTTGGAATCGTTATAGAAAAATAATGCCAAGTTGGTGGTTTTTTATAACACACATTTAATGTCAAGATTATAATTTGACATCATTTGCATGACCTTAATTGTGAGACAAATCTTAATCTGTTGCAGATAAATGCATTTAATTAAGTGAGACAAAAATGTTGTCTTGAATCCAACTTTCATGACAAAATTTCTTTTCTTCAAGATTAGGGTAGGTTGGAAATGGACAAAGGAGGGATGAGGTTATTAAGAGGACAGATATTAAGCTGAAGATCTTTATTCCTACATGTTCTACTACCATTAATTTAGCGTGGCTTTTTTTCTTAGCTCAGGTTTTTTGTATTTTTACACACAAAAATGTTCCAAAAATCAATTGTTCATGTTGTTTAACTTGCTTTGTATTCCTTTATAGTATTCATAAAAAGTAAATTCCAAATTGATTTGATACAAAGATGCCGATAAAGACCCGTTCATACTTCCGTCGTTGCGCATCGGCCGTCGTCAGCGAATAAAAGTTGACATGGCTTCAACTCGCTCACCGATATCTGCCGACGTCGGCTGATGCGCAACAATGGGAGTATGAACCAGGCGATAAGAATGCAGAGCTCAGCTATGACAACTGAGGAAAACTTCAGAGTTTCTCCTCAAGTTTGATTAGGGAGCTTTCGATTTGGACGACGGACGCTTCTCCCTACGATGGTAAGATGACCCCTCGAGTCATGTGCGCATGCATCGACTTAGCAATCCGTCGGTCGTCCAATTTCTGGGACCTGTCTTCAGCCTCGATTTGCAAGACGGACGCTTTAACGACGGTAAAACACAACGTTGCCGTCGTCACCACGGCGGTTGTTAGTCCCTTTACGCGTTGTAGCATTTAGAGGACCAACGGATGACAAAATTGACGCAAGTGCACATGACTTAAAGTGTCATTCAACCGTCCTAGATTCATCCGTCGTGCAAATCGAATGCTCCCTAAGACAGGCCCAAGAAATTGGACGACCAACGAATTGCTAAGTCGACGCATGTGCACATGACTGGAGGTGTCATCTTACTGTCGTAGAAGCGTCCGTCGTCCAAATCAAAAGCTCCCTATTGTTGGCGGATGTTGTTGCACAAGTTGAGTGCTGACATCAACAGATGCACAGTGACTGGAGTAGGAAGGTGTCATTAGAGTCATGCAGTAATAATCTGTGATCGTTGGAAGACGCTCTGAAGCAACTGCACAGAGTAGGGTAAACGGAAGATAACAGATGCTGTCCTTGTCCATAAGTAAAGAGTTAAGTTCTTGACACAAGTCACCTGGCTTCACACAAGGTCACAGAGACTTAAGTCATGGATGAGTCAGGCAAAAACGAATTGACGCTTCATCACCGTGTCTTCCCCCCTGCTTTTGGCAGGGATCTACACTCAGTGTACAATGACTTCCCAGGGATATACACCCCTTGCACAATGACTTCCCCTATGATTGCATGTGCGTGGGGGTGTTTGTGTCAATATCGAATCATGCCCTTGACTTTGTCAAATGCCTGGTCTTAAACAATTAAACCTCATCTTTGTCAGATGAGTGAATCATTATTAATTCAAATATTTTTTTATATATTTGAGGAACTATAATGATTCTTTTTGAATTGTATTTATAGGTAATCTTGGTAGCGATCGGTCGGGTTATGGTTTCTAATTATTGATGGAGACATGGAATTATATATAAGCATAGCAAGATCATAATCTAGTGACATGGACAAATTCATTTTTGAAGTTCAACTTTGTGTGGATTTAGAAATGCATCGAGTGTGTTATGGAAGGATTTCCCTTCTTATTTTCAGATAATCACAAACCAAACATTAATGACTGATGTTGAGCGATAAATCATAAATCATAAAAAGTGTTAATTGAACAAGGAAATAATTTGAAATGACTTTACCCTTGAAAGCTAGATTACAAAACTCTCTCCTCTATAATATGATCTTGGTACAATTCCTTCATCTAACTCTGTGCAGTGATGCCAGAGTGTGTTCCAATGATCACACCCTATAATGGTGTGCATGTTTTGATTTGGCTGGCGTAAGCAGGGATTCTATTAATTGTGGGATAGGAAAGTCCTATGCTGCGCATACATAGATATCAGGTCGCATTTTTTATGCAACAGCGCCACTTTATGAAGACACCCAAAACTAAGGTCACGTCATCGGAATGCAAGTTATTTATAGACTTGCATCAATGTCCGTCAGACACAAACATTGAAGGTATGATTTAAAGTGAGAAATAAATTCAAATACATAAAATAAACACTGAAACGTGAAGTACCATATATTTCATTCAGGCTTGTAAAAACCATCCAGCAAGTACATTTTATCATAACTTTCAAAACCACACAATTTTCTACCAATATTTTCTACCACACATTTTTCTACCAATTCCGTGTAAACTTCAATTAAGTCTATACCTCAAGCAGACGACAAACAGCGAGCACAGCGCCACCCAAAATATGCGCACAGCCAAAGTTAAACTTAAAAGTAGCTTCAGATCGGCAAGTTGAGTCGCACATCCCTGGCGTAAGTACCCACACAGTTGAAGTTGAATCCCAGCACTCATGCATCAATGCTGCATCAATCACTGGAATATACTCTGATGTCACTGTACAGACGAAAATAAACAAAGTATATGTTAATACTTTCCACACAGCTATTAGTTTTATCGTATACAAACACATTTGTGAGAAACCTTTCCCAACTTTCAAAAGTCGATCTCAAGAATTACTAGGCATGTTTGTACTTATTTTAAAGGTGTATGTTCCGATCACTTCAGATTTCTTTTTCGCATCAACAAATTTTTCTCATTATATTTCTGTAAAATCTTAGGCGCAAGATATGTTCCATTTAGACATAATAGCCAAAAATGCAGTGAATTACCGCTAAAGGTAGATAACCTCCTGGCTAGTTTGTGTACTACTCAATAGGCAAATTGTATGTCACCTTGTGCTTCTAAAATAAGAACCATTGGAGTTATGCAACTGAAACTTTGGAATATGACTATTTTAAGGATGACCCTTCATGTAGAATAGAAAACATTAAGTTGAAAACTGGGCAAGAAATTGGAACACCTACTACCTTTATTGCATTTCTCATGGTGATTCAAAATATGGTGATGAAATTCAATATTTTTGACATTTATGAACCATTTTCTGAAATTTTTGAATTGTCATCTGCATACAACTGCTGTGTGAAAAGTGTTAAGAAATAGTTTTTATTAAACTATTAAAGTCTGGATTTTCTCATCATCTACTCTGTTCAGGAAATATCCCACTACAAACCAGTATATAAAGTTAACACTTCCCAGGTAATGGACGTTTCCTTAAAGCCTACCAGGCAAGAGCAAACTCAAGTAGTAGATGAAACATTTGTGCATAAATGCTGCATCAATCAATAGAATACTCTCTGACATCACTGTGCAAAGTAAAAGGAATAAAGTATAGGTTAAGAAATAGACTTTTTAATTTATATTTAATAGTCTGTTTTCTCCCCCATCTAATCTGTCACAGAAATACCCCCCCCCCCCCCCCCCCCCCCCCCAGTACTATATTATTAAATTATCGATTCCCAGGAAATGGGGCGTTTTCTAAAAAAACCTACCAAGTACCAGACAAGAGCAAATTCAAGTTATAGATGAAACATTTGTGCATCAATGAATATGCTCTAACATCACCGCGCAGAGTAAAATGAACAATGTATAGGTTAAGAAATAGACTTTTTAAAGCTGCATTATAGTCTCTGTTCCTCTTCATCTTATAATCTGTCAAGGAAATATCCCACTACCAACCAGTAGTATATAATTAAAGTTAACCATTCCCAGGAAATACCCGTTTCCTAAAAGCCTACCAGGCAAGAGCAAACTCAAGTAGGCGATGAAACCCTGTATCATTCACTTCTGCAACTTACACGGTAGTTACCGTGTGATTTATCGGTGTGTAAAAACCCAAATCCCAGTACATTTCATCAGATAATTACCGCTAATCAATCCGCAGTATCAGATTACATCAATATCTCCAAGTATTGTACGGTAGATGGCTTAACTCCGGTTTTCAGTGGAGATTTCACCGCCTAGTGGGGAATTCGAACGTGGCATCATTCCCTGGCTTTATTAGACCACGTAAGGATAGGAGAGTAGAACAGACGTTGATCAAATTAGTCTTAGGAGATGAGCAAACCTCCACTGGGAGTAGGGGAGAGGATTGGCAAGTTGTATGGCAGATGAACATGGTGGTTGAATCCTAATTCGAAGGCTGTCTGACATCCTTCCTACCCTGCAGGGTTTAGTGGTGGATTTATTTATAAAAAATAAATGTTTACTATGAAATCAGGCACTATCTTTTTAGTGAGATCCATTTAGAGGTTACAGCTCACATTAAAGGGGCAGTTACACAGCTCAGGTCACTCAGGGGATGGGGAATATTATGGTTTAATCTGTTCCAAATTGGTGAGAAATATTAGGTTTTTATCTCTTTGCGCGCAAAAGTAGTCCAAGCGTACGCACACGATTATGGTCACAGGCACTCAATTGTGAACGAACGCATGTGACACGCATATGATGCACAATACGCTTATTGTCTTCACATGCGCCTGCGTCCTTTTGTATTTATTCGCTGCTGTAAGGAGGCTTCGCCAATTTGGAACTTATCAAACTATAGTCGTCGGAGATGAGCCACCTCATTCATGGAGGTATGCTACGGGGAAATATTATGTGTGCGAAGTATCATAATGGGTGAATCTGGAGGCTGAACCCTGTATGACAATGAACCAAAATAAAACGAATATATCACTGAATACCACTCAGATGTTCTAAATATTTAACTCTTTTCAAACATTTAATTGCTGAAAAAAGAAAAATATTGTGATATTGCGAATTGCCATACCAAGCTGCAGGTGTGCCTTGACGTGCGTGACAAAGCAGGGTGTTGTTCTGCGTAGTACAATGGCGCAGAGTGAAATTTCGCTTAGGCACCTAGTATGGGGGATATCCAGGGTTTGTTGTATCTTTGATGTTTGCGTCACATTTACTTAAAGGGGCGGGGCATTAAGAGATTGCCGTGAAAAATGAAATTTGGGGAAAAGGAATTGATTCAATAGATAAGGTACGTAGGAACCCTGACGTGGAATGATTTATGGGAAAACAGTTGAATGATGGTGCTATGATAGAAATTTGGTTGAAGCAATTTATGTGGTGGGTGAATACTGATAATTACGATGTAATCTGCATCAAAATTACCAAAATCGTGAAATTTTACATGATAGACGGCGAATTAAGGTAAAGGGTTTCGTAGTTAGTATTATGTGGTGCCAAAGAACTGATTTCCAAGAAAAAAATTGAGGGCACACTCCAATACGTCTCTCTCAGCGCACATTTGTATGATAAAGACAAATACATGTTCTTCTTAATTTGAAAGTCTTGTGTATAAATATAAATCATAGGCTTACCATAGAATCAGATTGGCAGTCACAGTCATTGGTGGCAATCTACAATCTAAGCAAATATTGTTTGAACACTTTATAGGCCTAATGTAAAGTCATCCCCCTTTCCCCCTGATCAATGTTGAGTCACCTAACTTGCTAACCATCAGCCCATGCCCTAGCAGCATTAATTGGTGGGGGAGGGGTGTGTGGAAGGAGGACTTGCTATCAAACAAATTGATATTTTCACATGACTCTACTAACGAGTGTTATAGGGTATAATTACAAGGTGCAAACCTAGGGTCAGTGTTCGAACACATTTTTTCTATGATTGTAGTATGACTGTACTACAGTGGTCAATGAACATTGCATGGGTATCCATAGCAATTAACTGGTTCTATTTCTAAAGCTAAAGTCCTATCACAATAAGTGTCAAAAGGCCTATTCAAACTATTCTCGAGCTTAATTTATTTATGCTAACCCAGAGTGCCTGTCCAGACGACAAACTTAACCTCGAGTATAACAATACTACTGCGGTAGCTTCGAGGTTAACTCAAGGTCATGCGACTCTTCATTTTGTGGTAAGACCTGGGTCATAGGTCATAAATCTCCTCTCGGTTAACATTATGGATGGATTCACATGGCGCACAAACTCTCGGTTAGCTCTCGGTTAGTGCTTCGGAGTTAGTTAACTGTAAGATCTTTTAGGGTTAATATTCCAGCTTTATACTCAGGGTTAGTTAACCATGACCTGTTCACACGGCCGTTAACCAAGATTTTAACCTCTAGGTTAACGAATTTGACACTAACCTACCCTCGTCGGAACGCTCATAAAGATCTGTCACATCCTATACAAGTACATAACAGGCTAACCCTTGGGTCCCACATTTTTCACACATACACTTTTTGCAGACTAGTTTTCTAAATTTCGTTATTAAATAGTACTGTTGATACATTCTGTTAATAACTGCATGATTTACCCAAGTGTTAACTCTCAGGAGTAAAGCAAACTTCCCTATAGTATTACCTGTGCATACTTATCTCTAAATGCACCCGCAGAATGCATCTAATTTGGAGATTTTTGATACATCCCATAATGCACTCTGTCAAGATTTAAATTAATGACCAAGCCATGTTTTACTTAATCTTACCTGGCCCTTTCACTCAGAATCCTTCCCCCTTTAGTTGACCCTGCTGGCTGTTTTGAGAGTGTTAGAAGGGTCCTTTTATGCACCACATCAGTCATGTCTGCAAAAAGACCCACCCCACCTTGCATCATGATCTTGCAATAGATGACTTTGGTTTAGAGTTAATTATTGTGTGCTTTTGTGGTATTCACTATTCAGTGGTACAGACTCTTCTAGAGGCTGCTGGGATAAATTAAAAAGGTCGTTTCCCCCTACGCCTGATGTTTTCATAATGTCCGAAACACACCTTATGTTTACATTGGAGATGTGTTCATCTCCGATAATTTTAAATATAGGGTAGAGTTGATCCACGTGCGACTTCTTTCTTGATTCTGGTCTAAATATAGCGAACGATTTGTGATGTCAGCTCCAGCTTTTGGGTTAGGTTTTGCAAGCACCCCATGCATGCAAGCAGTAGCGTAACTAGGGTCCTGAATTTATTTAATTGGGGGATGGGGGGGGGGGGGGGGGAAGGGAGACAAGCCTTCTTGGAGGGGGGGGGGGGCATAACAGACTATTTTTTGTATATACATAGAGTTTGTCATTTCGGGGTGGGGGGGGGGGCAAGCCTTCTGCCAGGGGGTGGGGGGGGGGGGGGGGGGGGTCCCCCAGTCTACTTACGCCATGCATGCAAGCCAAAGGTTGCTGGTCAGTGAAAGGTGTGTGTTGTAAGGTGGTTTAATAACTTTGCCTTGGAGCTACTCAAGGTGTACTACATTTATTTCACTTGACATAGCCACAATCTGACTTTTGCTTGTACTTGCCCCCTTCCCCCACCTTACAGGCAGGAAAGTTGTTATACACCTGCCCATTGTGTGACTCTTGTTAGAACATTTAACCTTTTACTTTTCAATCCTGTAAATTAAACTGAATTAAATACTGCCAAGTAAAGACATTCATATCCTTCATAAAATGATTGCATTTTGAGATTGTATCAAACCTTTGTCATCATATTTGGAAGTCTTTAATTGTTACCGTTAGACTGATAAGGTTTCAGTTTCTTAGGTAACAAAACAAAAAACAGTTCTATGGGTGAACAAACCTTAAGTAGAGTCGGGTCAGTCAAGTGCATGTTTTCACAATTTCAAATAAATCAATAAATCAATAAAAAAATAATATAAATCAAACACTTTTTAAAAAAATGGGTTTGTCGGGCCCGTAGAACAGTTTTTCCCGTTGCCATAACCCTTACTCTATAACACCACATGGCAACAGATTTTTTTTTCAGACGGAGAAAATTCACCCGAAAGGTCACCCCGACCCCCAGACACCCTCCCCGGATTTGAACTGCAGACCTCCAGCACCAAAGCCCATCTACATTCCACTGACACCACAGCTGTCAAGGCTACTCGGCTCAGTCTATTTTGCCTCGTAGCCTGGGTCCATTTTTTGCACACCGGTCACAAAAACAGGCTGACCGTGTTGTTGCTGTGTGGTGTAGTAGAGTTAGGGTTAAATCAAATTAAAAATGATAATGATACATTGGCTAATTTTATGAATGGATTTGTTATTCAGCAGCAACCCTGCCAGTCTGGTTAGATCTCTCTCCGGCCTCCTTAATAGTGTCAGATGTGGGTGTTTAGTGAAGTTATTGGAGTTCGATCTCTCCCTAGTTAGTGCTCTTAAAGGAAGTGTCCCGCAAGCATAACATTGAACATTATTTGTTAGAAAAATAATTATCGAGCCGAAATAACGTAATTATATAGAACAAAACACCATACTAGTCACAAAAAAGAATAAAAACTGCCATCACTCAACATGCAATTTTTAAAATTCGCGGCGATCGGAAGTCCCGGTGTCGATGACGTCATGGGTATCTGTGCTAAAACTTGCGCATGTGCATTGTATAACTATGACATCATCGACACTGGGACTTTCGATCGCCACGAATTTTAAAAAGTGCATGTTGAGAGATTGCGGTTTTTATTTGTTTTTGTCATAAGTGTGGTGTTTTGTTCCATATAATTACAAAAGTTGGGCTCGATAGTTATTTTTCTAACATATAATGCACACTTTTATGCTTGCGGGACACCTCCTTTAATAATCTCACACATGGGTGTTTGGTGTATAGTTAGTTGAGTTAGGTCTCTCCCTAGCCTCCTTAATCACCTGCATCATGTCTCACAGTTTTGATACAGAGGAAGGAAACTGCCAACTCAGGTATACTAGTAGTTGAAAGAAGACTGAATGACTCAGTGTTGATCATACGTGTAGGTCCCTCATAGACCAGGTGGATGCCTGCTTGGTCCTAGTACTGGTAGAACAAGGATATATCTTAACACTTTCCACGTGGCTATTGTTTTACCCTATACAAAACAAGATTTTTCAGAAACCTTTCCCAACTTTCAAGTCTTGTCTCAAGGAGTACTGAACCAATACTATGCATGTTTGTACTTATTTCAATGCATTCCTCATGCTGATTCCAAATATAGTAGTGAAATTCAATAATTGTGACATTTTAAAAACATTTTGTGACATTTTGGAATGTTGTCTGCAGACGCCTGCCGCGTGGAAGTATTAAGAGTGAAGATGAACCATTCGTTTTATCTGTCTATATCTCGTCAGTTTTCATTTCCCTCTATAGTTTATGGATCCACTATATAGTTTGTTCAGTTCCAAATTGGCGAAGCCTCCTTACAGAATACAGGGTCGCGCATGAAAGGAACACACAAATTGTACCTCATATGCATGCGTGTGAGATCAAAACCAGTGTGGCCATAATCGCACACATACGCTTGGAGCAGGCTTCTCGTTAGGTACAAATATTATGGGGTCCACTGGACCCCATAATCTACAAATTCTCAAAATTATGGGGTCCGAGAAGAAATATGGGGTCCAAGTCAAAAATGTAATTTGTGAATTGCGAGTTGTGACTTCGGAATCGGATACGGAGTGGTTAAACGTGGACTATGTGGTTGTATGCATTCAACGGACACGACAAAAACATATGTACATGGGATGAAAACATGGACGATGGTCGAGAGTTGTACAAGGAAGACCGAGAATATTTAATATTTCATTAATAAGTACACTTCGATTCGGATTGTCATGAAAACTGATATTTGTAAGCTTACACTTGTAAAATTATCTTGACACACGATTAAAAATTATTGCGTCCAGATGGATGCAATAAAAGGTCCAGTTTGAAATTTACTGCGTTTTTATCAAAAATATTGCGTCCCCAGACGCGAAAACGCAATGTAACGAGAAGCCTGGCTTGGAGTACTTCTGGGCACGGAGTGATAAAAAACGAATATTTCTCACCAATTTGGAACTTATTGAACTATAGTATGGTAAATAGAAGACAAGATGACTCTGATTTTAGTCATCAGTATTGGCCTGTCATGTACCGGAACCAAATAGATACTTGTATGGTACTGGTACTTGGAAGAGCCAGGCTATACCTAAGAGTGAAGATGAACCATTTATCTTATCTGTCTATTAGAGGATTCTGCCATATCCCATCAGTTTTCATTTCCTCAGAAGTTTATGAATCTACTATAGTATGGTAGATAGAAGACAAGATGACTCTGATTTTAGTTATCAGTATTGGCCTGTCATATACAGGAACCAAATGGATACTTGTATGGTACTGGTACTTGGAAGAGCCAGGCTATACCTAAGAGTGAAGATGAACCATTTATCTTATCTGTCTATAAGGGGATTCTGCCATATCCCATCAGTTTTCATTTCCTCAGAAGTTTATGAATCTACTATAGTATGGTAGATAGAAGACAAGATGACTCTGATTTTAGTCATCAGTATTGGCCTGTCATATACAGGAACCAAATGGATACTTGTATGGTACTGGTACTTGGAAGAGCCAGGCTATACCTAAGAGTGAAGATGAACCATTTATCTTATCTGTCTATTGGGGGATTCTGCCATATCTCATCAGTTTTCATTCACTCTGAAGTTTATGAATCTACTATAGTATGGTGACTTGACTTGACTTATGTCGGGTGATTTTCCCGAACCACGATGTTTCTCCAAATCTTCCTTTCCAACATAGCTGTCTTGATTTCTTCTATCTGCAATCCTGTGTCACGCTTTAGTATGTCAATGTAGGTTAGGGCTGGTCTACCACACTTTCTTACTCCATATTTTGGAATCCAATGTTTGAGTTTGGAGACAAGCTCATTGGACCCTCTGAAGCAGTGTCCGGCAAATCTTGCTCTACATTCTCTGATGTTATCCGAGACTTTGGGCTATATCCGCATACAGGTCCTCATTTGTCACATGCTGTCTCCAGTTGATGTTGAACGAGGTTCTTAGCATTCTAGTGTAACATCCGTCCAGCTGTTTTCTAAGCTTTGGGGTGACTGTCCATGCCTCACATCCATAGAAGAGGACCGATTCTACTGTAGCTATGAACAGTCTTTCTTTAAGCTTTCTGGATATAGTGATTTGGCTATCCTGTCTTAGTATGGTAGATAGAAGACAAGATTACTCTGATTTTAGTCATCAGTATTGGCCTGTCATATACAGGAAGCAAATGGATACTTGTATGGTACTGGTACTGGGAAGCGCCAGGCTATACCTAAGAGTGAAGATGAACCATTTATCTTATCTGTCTATTGGGGGATTCTGCCATATCCCATTAGTTTTCATTTGCTCAGAAGTTTATGAATCTACTATAGTATTGTGAGATTTACGACGGGTATTCATATAGAGGTGCTATTGAATGGAACAAACTTGACCAAAATATTCAAATTTCCCCTAATCTTAGTATATTTATTAGCCGCCTTAAGCGAATGAGTCAGTTGTAACTTGTAATGATTCATCTAATGATATGTTCACAACTTGTTTGTAACTTTGTTTCATTAATATGTATCAGAGTCAATGAATATTATTTCATTGTGTAATTTTAAAGGTATTAATTGTATGTAATATGTTAAATCAACTTTATCACGGCCTCAGTGAAAAACAGCTGTATTATGTTGACCTGTGTATCGTGAATAAATAAAAATAAATAAAAATATAATAATAATATAAGTTAAAAGTCTTAATCCGTCAAGCTTTCTCCAGGATTATCTCTGACTTCTTCATGACCAAATTATCATAATATTAAGCAAAACATAGAGATTGCCACTTCTCTATTATTATCATCATTTGGGCTGCCCCTTGCCCGATGATTTGAGAGTAGGTGTCCTTTCCTACTTGTGAAAGAATTGGTGGCTCTGAAAAGAGCCATTCAGATGGATTGCCGTTTTTCCACTGAACAGAGATGGAGGCTCTTAAAAGAGCTCTACATGTATGTTGCCACTGGCCTACTATAAATTTGTTTCTAATAGAACCTCCAAAGGACTGCCCTTCGACCAATGGAAACTATAGTATGGTAGATAGACGACAAGATAACTCTGATTTAAGTCATCAGTATTGGCCTGTCATCTAAGAGGAAAGAGGACCATGTGTCTTATCTGTATACAGAGATTCTGTTCCACTTCATCACCTGACTTGGCTCGACCATCCTGTCTTTGTTCCTGGGACTTCCCTTAATATCATACTTACGATTTGTTTGTTGCTTTTTTTAATTTCTTGTCTCGACATTTAATTTCTTTGTTATATATTTCAGTTGGACAATTCAGAGAATCTTTTCGTAGGGAGGTGGGGTAATGTAAGCGGCTCAAAGAGGGCAGTGTTTGATCACATATATTACTATACAGTCTACCCAAAACATGTAGACCTATCATCACTGATTCAGAGCGGTGACCCATCATGTGATCAAACATTGCCCCCCCCCCCCCCCCCCCCCCCATTCCGGCACGTATTGAATCAGAAGTTCATTCCTAGTTTGGGGAGTTTGTGTTTGGTCTTGAAAGAGAGCAGACAAATAGGAGTTATTAACTTCCGTTGAGAGAAGTATTGAAACGGAGTAGTTAAGATTTCTTTGATGTTCTTTTAAGGGGAGTGTGGACTCTTAGGTACAGCCTCCGTAAAACTGCCGTAACTTCTTCAATATTCATTTAATCTTTATAAACGTATACAGTTTTTTTGCAGAAAAGGGTTCAATGAATCCAACCATGATAATGAAATTGACCATTTTGGAAAAAATTATAAAAAACACGTTTTTTGACCCATTTTAGGTTTGGAAAAGATAACTCAAAATATATTTTGTCAAATGTTGTCATACTAGTTTTATGATAATCCTGATAACATTCCCTAGAGGCCTTTTGTTTTGTTTTTCAATATCTTATTTATTTTTTGAGTTACAGACTAAAAAGTGTCAACAAATGTGATTTTTTACCGTCAAAATCATGAAACTTTTTTTGTGTGCCTTGCATGCTATTTTGCTCAATAGAGAAAGTATTTTATCATTATAGGTGTGTGTGGTGCATTGCATGGGTCCTATTCATTCATTTCAATACAAACATCCCATCCCCAGAAAACAAAATTGCCTCAAAACGACGCATTTTCAACCATATTCGTCATCATGCTTGACCGGAACTTTTATAGGATTACATAAATTGGGCAGTAATTTAGGGAAGTGCACCCTTATAATTGCTATGGGTGACTCAAGCTTGGTCACTTGGGAGCACCTGATGATTCTATGAGGCATATGAATCCCTGAAGGAGATGTCCCAATCATAGACTTGTGAATTGTCAAGAAAAAGAACCAAGGATGACTAATTTTAGTTGACCAGTTATAATAAGATACAATGTGTCTGTGTTTCCACTGGAGATCTTTTTCTGGATCATGGTGGGTCGTGGTAGATCATATGGTGGGTCATGGCAGATCATGGTGGATAACAAGCCCATTGGAAACAGAAGTGGATCATCCACTGCCGAGTATGTGGACGGCATCCATGATCCGGGAATAGGAAAAAGAGGTATTTTGAACCAACGATGTCATCGCTTTTGCGCAAAAAGAGGGACTTCTCAGAAAGTGTCCTTAAAATGATTAAAAAAAAGGGGGGTATTTTCAGGCAAATCATGGGTTACCTCTCTGAATACGAAGAGAGAACACCGGGCCTGTCCTTATGGTTGGCATGTTCGGCGCTTCTGTTTACATATGTTGTAGGGTGTTAGATGTCTAGCCTATGATATGGCAGCATCTTGTAATTAAACAATCATAAATATTGTGAGATATATAGCACAGGTAGTGCTCATGGCGATAAGTTTCAATACCTCCCTCCCCTATGAAAATATTGTAGTAGGCCGGATGACATCTACAGCATTAATCACTATTTTTAATCTGTGTAAATTCTCCATGGACAACATGCCTACAGTACATGGATGTTGTTATTAAAATATTGCATAGCCCAAATCTTAACACCTATTAGTATCCTATGTTTTTGTTTCATCACTTCAAATCCCTGTTGAGTTATCCTATCCTTGGCTCGTAACATTACTACATGCGTGATGATGCCTTGGTACATCCATGATCCATATCATGGTCAAACTGTATCTGAACTTCCTTAATTTAATTCCAATGTACGTGATATGGAAATGATTTCTTCACTCACCTTCGAGTACCCGGGGGAAGGGGACTCACACATGTAAGGCATATGGGTAAACGTGATGATGCGCCTGTCCATATCATGGTCAAACTGTATCTGAACTTCCTCTATTTAGTTCCAATGTACGTGATATGGAAATGTTTTCTTCACCTTCGAGTACCCGGGGGAAGGGGACTTGCACATGTAAGGCATATGGGTAAGCGCGATGATGTGCCTGTCCATATCATGGTCAAACTGTATCTGAACTTCCTCAATTTAGTTGCAATCATTGTAGATAATATGGAAATGTTTTCTTCATCTTCTACTAGGGGGAAGGTGACTCGCACATGTAAGGCATAATATGGGTAAACATGATGAATGCGCCTGTCCATATCATGGTCAAACTGTATCTAAACGTACGGAAATATTTTCCCCACCCTCGAGTACCCAGGGGAAGGGGACTCACACATGTAAGGCATATGGGTAAGTGTGATGATGCGCCTGTCCATATCATGGTCAAACTGTATCTGAATTTCCTCAATTTAGTTCCAATGTACGTGATATGGAAATGTTTTCTTCACCTTCGAGTACCCGGGGGAAGGGGACTCGCACATGTAAGGCATATGGGTAAGCGTGATGATGCGCCTGTTAATATCAAGGTCAAACTATATCTGAACTTCCTCAATTTAGTTGCAATCATTGTAGATAATATGGAAATGTTTTCTTCATCTTCTACTAGGGGGAAGGTGACTCGCACATGTAAGGCATAATATGGGTAAACATGATGAATGCGTCTGTCCATATCATGGTCAAACTGTATCTAAACGTACGAAAATATAGTTCCAATGTACGTGATATGGAAATGTTTTCTTCACCTTCGAGTACCCGGGGGAAGGGGACTCGCACATGTAAGGCATATGGGTAAGCGTGATGATGCGCCTGTTAATATCAAGGTCAAACTATATCTGAACTTCCTCAATTTTAGTTGCAACCATTGTAGTTGATTTGCAATGTTGTCCGCACCAACTAGTACCCGGGGGAAGGGGAGTCGAACATGTAAGGCATATGGGTAAGCGTGATGATGCGCCTGTCCATATCATGGTCAAACTATATGGACTTAATTCATCAATTTAGTTGCAACCATTGCAGGTGAAATGTAAATGCTTTCTTCACCTTTTAATACCCGGGGGAAGGGGACTTGCACATGTAAGGCATAATATGGGTAAACGTGATGATGCGCCTGTCCATATCATGGTCAAACTGTATCTGAACGTATGGAAATATTTTCCCACCCTCAAGAACCCAGGGGAAGGGGACTCACACATGTAAGGCATATATATGGGTAAGTGTGATAATGTGCCTGTCCATATCATGGTTAAACTGTATCTGAACTTCCTCAATTTAGTTGCAACCCTTGTAGTTGTAGGTGATATGGACAGGGTGCAATATATCCGGTATCGCATCGCGAAATGCGACACAGTTTTGAACAATTGCTACTCAATTTCCCAATTATATCGCAAACAAATGTGATGCAAAAAGATTCCCTACTTGATCTTTGATCACGTACCATCAAAGCCAAATCTACAAAGATTGAGTTTCATCTTCAAATACTAACAAAAGTATGATAAATCCTCAAGTATCGGCAGGTCATATTTTGTTTTTCGTCAAAGATAAAAAACCATGCTTTACATGTACCTGCGCTGAAATTTTTCTGTCGGTTTAAAACTTTAAAAAATGGCGGTTTCTGCGCAAGTCGGAGTATGTTATACTCATGACGTCACCTTTGATGCTAGTCTTGTTCCCATGCCGCTGAGTGTTACGAAAAGGCACCAACAAAAATGAATTGGAATAAAACTAGTGATGCACCACGGACACACGGAATCATATAACAAAATGGCGCATCGTAAGAAGATGCAAACAATTATGAAATCCATCGTGACTCGTGAGCGAAATAATGCCTGTATTTCCTTGTGTTTTATTACTAATATTTGTTAGTTCAAATTGTAAAATCTAGATCGTGTACATGTATACTGTATTTTGCTTACAGGTCACGGGTTATCCGTGATTTATCGGAGCCTGGATTACATATTGATGAAATGCTATGCAAAATTTGGCAATTGCTACACAAAATTAATATTGTATAGCACTTGTTGCTACACACACAAAAAATGGCATATGAAGAGCTTTTTTGCAAAAGGGCCACCGTCCACTTCTACATGTTACTCATTTTGCATTATTGAATTTGCATTGACCAGTCCATGGAATTAATCAATTTATTGTATGCTTGTATTCATAAACTGTTTCTATATGACTTGGATTAGTGCATCCATGCACGCCAATGGAGTAATTCTGTTATACCCTTCACATCAGGGGTATTCATAGTGTGTGACTTTTAAATACGATGCATACAACCGATGTTGGTGTGAAGGGTATAACAGAATTATGCCCACGCCAATTGAGGCACCAAAAATCCAAGCCACATTCCACATATAAATGAATAGCCATCCATGCAATAATGCAAAATGAGTAACATGTAGAAGTGGATGTAGGCCCTTTTGCAACACGGCTCTTCATATACTGCACCCTGGATATGGAAATGTTTTCCCATCCTCTGGTACCCGAGGAAGGCATATGGGTATGTACCGCTCTACTGGATCCCTTTTGATGAGAAAAAAACTTAGACATGGGTCACATTTTGGTTGAGCAATCCTTGGAGGCGGGGCTCTATTTTTGAAAATTGTGAACAAAAATAGAGTTTATCTATAAGCTAAGCGTTTGGGTTTTGTTTTTGTGTGAAGGGGATGAGGATAGATAGAAGTTCCTTCGATATTGGTAAGGGATTCAAACCTTCAGCTACACACCCCATCCTAGTTCTTGACGAATAGTAGGTTTTTAGAAGGGAAACCAGTACCTTATAATAGGCTAGACATACAGTCCTACGGGACAGGATCACATTATGTGTTAGTAGGTTTGCTTAATGAGGTTGTAACATACAGGGTGTGGTGTTTAAATGTTATACAGGGTGAGCTGAAAGGAATAATTTTGATATCATGTCAGTGTCATAACAGCATCACATTATGTGTTAGCAGGTTTGTAATGTAGCATACAGGGTGTGGTGAATGAATAGTATACAGGGTGTGATAAAGGAATGATTCTGGTATCATATTAAAGCTGAATTTTCCTCACCCCGGCCTTGTGTTTTGTGAATATGTGGTGGTGGGGAAAGGCCGTCCATAAAGTAGGTTAGACAAATGCTCCTTATCTTTAAAAAGAGAGGTATGGAAAAGTGGTCTCAACCACCACCTATCCCAATATCCCACTTATACTTGAGAAAGGGAAAAAAATATTAAAGGGGCATTGAGGGATATGTATGGGAATGCACCCTCAATTATCCTGGAAATCAGGGTTTTTTTTGCATCAAAGTAATACTTAGGCATATATTAACTACCATCTGAAACAATTTACCAACATTCGCCGTTTATCATATTAATCTTCATGATTTTCTTAGTTTCGATATGATCATTTCGTAACTAGGTGCTGAATTCAGAAGTTATGCGATCGTTTTTACATACATATTTTCGCGGCAAATCTCAACCCGGAAGTGCCGTTATTTGCTTATTTTGCATGAAGGTGATGTCGGAATTGTATGACATTTTGGATTTGGGCTATGTTGATTATCTTTACGTTATTTGCTCATTTAGTATATCGATCGATACATCTCTCGATGCCCCGTTAAGGCTCTCCTAGTATTGACTTTCTAAGTTGTAGTACCCCACCCCATGCACCATGATTGCAATATATCTGTACAGAAGTCAAAGTTTATCCCTTGCTTATGTCCATAGTTGTTACTTTTGTTTTTCCCACTTCAACTTGAGTTTAAAGGGGAAGAGGGCATTACATTGAGGCCATCCCAACCCCTTGCACCATGGTTGCCATATACCTGTACAAACGTCAAAGTTAGTGCCCCCTTATTCCTTGTTTAGGACCATAGTTGATTCTATTGTTTTCCCACTTTAACTTGAGTTTAAAAGGGAAGAGGGCATTACATTGAGGCCATCCAAATATCGACCTTTTAAGAGTTAGTACCCCTCCATCATGGTTGCCATATACCTGAACAAAAGTCAAAGTTAGTGCCCCCTTATCCTTGTTTAGGGCCATAGTTGTTTCTTTTGTTTTTCCCACTACAACTTGAATTTGAAAGGGAAAGAGGGCGTTACATTGAGGCCATCCCAATACAATAAGTTTTAATACCCCCTTGCACCATGTTTTTCCCACTTCAACTTAAGTTTGCCCACTTCAACTTAAGTTTGAAGTTGAAGAGGGCATTACATAAGGTCATCACAGTCTCAACTTTTGAAGTTTTAGTACCCCTTGCACCATGGTTGCCATATAATAATAATTATAATAAAACCATGCTTATTGAGCGCATAACACAATTAAGTCCCTATGCGCTATAACAAATAAAACAGAAGCGCAAATATACAAAACTATACATGTAGTAGTAACAAAAGACACGACAAAAAAGGAAATCATGCATTAACATTAAATAGGTAAGTTTTTAGCGATGATTTGAACTGTTCAAGAGTTTTGGCTGATTTAACATGATATGGTAATTGATTCCAATATACATGTACAAAAGTCAAAGTTAGGCCCTAAACAAGGGATAAGGTGGCACTAAGTAGTTTTTCTATTGTTGTTCCCAGTTCAACTTTAGTTCTGAAAGGGGAAGAGGGCGTTACATTGAGGCTAGACATTCTGGTCCTGTGGGATATGCTAAATATCGCTGTATAATGATGGAAGTCTAATTGAGTAGGTGATTGAAATAGAAGGTGAAAGTTATACAGGGTGTGTACAATAGTTATTGTTGTAACACATAACCCTAACCCTATAAGTGTAGGAGTGGGAATGAACCAAAGAACTGGGAGAGGGGGTTGAATGTGAAGAACCGAAGGAGGGGTTGAATGGGGAGGACCAACAAAATGATGTCTGAAGCTCCCAGGAATTGAACCCTGGTCGCCGGGGTGACAGGCGAATCACATAACCACCACACCATGAGTGCTGGGCTTGCCAGGCTAAATTTTTGCAGATCATATATACCCGGGGTTTAGTGCACCAAGGGATAGAACTTCTGTGTGCGCATCTAGAAGTACTGCTGGCCATGTGATTCTGCATGGTGTAGTAGCTAGGGTTAGAGTTAATGGTAGTATTTATAAATAGGTCACGGGATGTGCCGCCAAATAGGGTCCCATTTTGTCACCTGTCTTGTTAAGGAATGACCCCTTTTCATAGCCTGGTGACACATCCCTACCAAAAAAGTACCTGAGTGACCCTCCCCCCCACCTATTTAACTCCAAATCAGATATGTGTTGATACATTTAATTATGTTTCGTCACTAACTTTTTGATGACTCAGTGTATCCCCTCACACACCTGTACACGCCGTTTATAAACAAGGCCGCGACATACAACCCACCCTATACACCACACCAGCATGACTCACCAATTCCATATGGGCAGGGTGACCAGAGCAAATTTCACGGGGAGGGGTCGTAGGGCAGATTCCCCCTTACCGGCCATTGAGATCCTCCAGGGAGCCCGTACAGTAAGATATCTGGGGCCAACGTTAATTATCGTCCTGTGTTAATGGCCTATGAGAATCAAACTTCTTCCTGTAGACTTGGCAATCACTGTTACACCTGTTGGGAAGTGCCGTTACAGTGACGGGGAGGTTAACTTCAGAGTTAACTTAAATCATTCTTCTTCTTTTTTCGTTATGATTTTTAATTTCTCAATCAATAATAGCCCTTGTATGCCGGAAAACCCTAGCCCTCCTCGTAGGGCCACTAAAACCAGCCTATCCAGAAAAATACTATACTAAGATAGAATATAGAAACACTATCCATCCTCCTAGCTGAGTCAATAGAGTCTCCACGGGTCGGTTCTCGGGTTGATAGCTGTTCTGGGATTGGGAGCAGTTTTCTAGGCTTAGTTAGATAGAGTAGTCCTAAGGTAGGACTACGAAAAATCATCTTATAGGTGCTTGAAAATGTTTGATATCTTGTAGCAGTTCTTGAAAACAGTCGTGATATGACGACCAAAAACAACAACAATAATATAAACCCTTGTCTTCAGCCTGACTGACACAACTGGTGGATATTTTGTTTTGTAATTTTTGAACACTTTCAAAAAATATTGTTTCAGTGTTACTACTTTTTTTGTCACAACAGTGATTGCTTTTGTGGGGTTTGACTTGTTCAGGATTTACAAAATACAACATGGATTTGAGGGAAAGTATGCAATCGACTGGTACGGCAGTGTTGGATGACTGGTGACTACCTCCCGAGGCGGAGCAGAAACACCAAGGGACCAGTAGTTTGTACTACTTTCCCAAAATGAATCATGTTTCATTTGTTTTATTACACCTCATACATATTTCATTGTCTAAATAAACTAAATTACATATTTAAAAAAAAATTGCGTTGCTCCCGTGTAGTAGAGCAAGAAGGGGACTCAATTCCCCTGGCAGAAGAACAATATCATAGAAATAACTGCTGGTTGGTTTTGTTTTGTTGTTGTTGTTGTTGTTGGTTTTGTTGTTGGTTTTGTTGGTTTTGTTGTTGTTGTTGTTGTTGTTGTTGTTGTTGTTGTTGTTGTTGTTGTTGTTGTTGTTGTTGTTTTCTTGTTGTTTTTGTTTTTGTTTGTTTGTTTGTTTATTTATATTTTAATAAACCATGTGTTCTAGTAAACAGGTTGAGGGCTCACTACACTCAAATGGGACATGTGATGGGGCACTGCACTATAAATAGGTAGCGTGGTAGCTCACTGAGTAGCTGCATTTTAATAGGCTGATAGGCAACTATGGAAACCCTTCAAAAAAATTATTTCAATATAGTCAAGTTCCAGATTTGAAAACTGCGCTTTGATAAAACAAATCCGTAATAGAGATTTAGTTTGTCCACTGACGCCAAGTTTGCAAATTTGTTTATGCTTCAATAGGGTTTAGGCTAGAGTTAGGGTTAAAGTAAGGCTGTTACGGCTAGAGTTAGGGTTAAAGTTAAGGTTAGGGTTAGGATATGGGTTTATTCAGTAGGATGAAATGAGAAAGGTTTAGGTAAGATTTATGGTGAGAGTAAGGGTTAGGGCTAGAGTTAGGTTTAAAGTTAAGGGTATGGTTAGGAATAGGGTTTATTCAGTAGGATGAAATGAGAAAGGGTTTAGGTAAGATTTATGGTTAGAGTAAGGGTTACGGCTAGAGTTAGGTTTAAAGTTAAGATGACTCTTATTGGCCGAGTCAAAACTTAAGATTTCCTTTAAAATCTAATATGTTGTAGCCTTTTTTTAAATTTCAATCGGACATTCGATTGCCAAGATATGTTAGGTTAAAGGGCATAATACCAACATCTTCCAATTCCAGTTGCCATGTAATGTCCTGGCTAATTATGTATGCATGAAATATGCAAAGTAAAGTTTGTGGACTAATGAGATGAGCTATGATGCTGTGACTTGGTTCATGGGTAGTACAATTGGAGAGCTAAAACGTACGTTAGCTTTTGTCTAATTTCCATTTGCATAATTAATTAGGGCCTAATTAAAAAATGTTTAAACATTTTAATTAGTGGGTAGGGTTAGGGTAGGGTTAAGAATAGGGTTTATTCTGTTAGGCAAAATGAGAAATCGCCAATTCTAGTACAACCGCAATCAGTACCTATATAATGATCTAGCCTCCTGCCCACCAGACAGAGGGCTCACTTCCCTTTCGCAAACCATTGATCACCTTTTTGTTACCTTGTGACCTGTATACAAAAGTACACAGCAGGGTTACGGTACTTCCCTCCCCGCTTAGCTAGCAGTTATTATAGTAAGTCAGTGGCTGTTGTATATCCTTCCTATGCCTACGGTGGTTTATGCAGCCCTTTTATGGCAAAAGAATGTATCTTATATGTAGTTTTCTAACAGTATACTTCCTTTTAACATGATCAAAGTTAGCTTTTTTCTCCATAAATCATGTAATGGTAGAAGGCAGTATATTACTTTTATTGTCTTTACAAGTTGCAACCTTTTCCTAAGTGAGGATTATTGAACCAAGTAACACAATCCATGTTAAAAGGAAGTATATCATTAAGAAAGTACATAATAAGATACATCCTTTTGCCATAAAAGGGCTATATGGGAAGCCTCACTGCTATTGGCATGACATGGGGGGAAAAGGATGGATCAGATACGCCAATTATCAAAACCTATAAATCATTGCATAACCATCAGAAGCTCTACAATTTGTAATGTTGATAAAGAAAACGGGTCAAATTTTTAACTTCCTTTGATTTTTATGAGCATATTATTCCTGCTTGAGTAGAAACGGCAGGAAAGATGTTAGACTGGAACTTGATGAACTTTGACTGTACTTATGTATGAAGTGACCCCGCTATCAGATTCCGTTCATGCAAGCTTTTTAAAGCTCTGATATTTTCCTCTTTATCATCATTTTGCAGAGATTATGTTTTGGTTTTTTGGGGGATGCAAATTTATTCCAATGCCTGATTTCATTTGACAAAAATTCAAGTGAAAACTATTTGTTCATTTTATTTGTGTAACAAAACCATTCCTCATCTCAAATAGTCATCATTACGGGCATAAAGGACTTCTGCGTCCTGCATGTTTTGTCGAAACGACCAAGCTCAGGTATTCATTGGCTTCTGTGGTTCAGATTGCGCAGTCTCAACCGACCTGCCGGCGACACATAATCTCCTGGTCACAGTTCGACATACACAGGCGTACTTCGATCAGCTGCGCGTGCATGCTGGAAAACTCACAAAATGCCACTAACCAATCAGAGCCATGAGGTCGAGCTGACGTATTGTGCACCACAGATGTCCGTCGCACCGTTTTGGGGGTGAGATCGACGTCATGTGACGTGCGTCCATTGGTTGGCAAGAAAAAGTACTGTGGGCTGTTCCATTATAGCCACAGGTAATTGAAATAAAACAATATTTTTGTGATGTTTTAAGCAAATCACATTTTACATCACAGAGTACTGTAAACGTGGAAATGTTCGCGCTAAACATTAATTTTGGCGCTCTAAGCAGCTACCGCAAAAATAAAAACACAAGAACATATTTATTGTTTGTATAAGTCTATGTAATGAACTTTCAAATCGCGAATTTAAAAACAAGTGAAATGGATGAAAATCTGTAAAGCGCGAAACTTTAAACTGACTTCCATCAGTTAATTTATTGGGGATCTGTAAAAATGCTTAACATTCAACTTTGGACCTCAAAATTATTCGGTACAAACATAAAATATTAAGAATTTCAACATACAGCTGATCGCAGTCATTAACCCAAAATCTGTAAAAAGAATGTATTGATATGAAGAAGTTGTATAAAAGTTCACTGCACACTATGCGGTTAACATGCCTTTTTATAGAAGTAAACACTGATTTTTTTTAATGCAACCGAATGCTGACAGCATATAAGTCAAATATAGACATTGTATTTATCTTTGCAAGCCTCCAAATAATTTCTTAGTTATTGCACACTATGCGGTTACCATGCCTTTTTATAGAAATAACCACTGAATTTTGGATGTAATGCAACCGAATGCTGAGAGCATACAAGTCAAATATAGACATTATTTATCTATATGTATGTTATGCATCAATTCATCCAGAAATATATTTATGGAAATGTGGTAGTGGGTTTATATTAAGCATGAAATTTAATTAGTCGTTTGTCGTACGATACATAATGCGATGACCAGGAATTGTCATCGTTTAATCTATACTTTTCGGTTGAATTGTTTTGTTCAACTAATGTTGGGTTTGTTTGTGTGTAGGGTGCATATGTTTCTGCTGTCAAACGTAGACACACGTGATAGTTTACTATCAAACTGTGGACACTGCTCCGACCACAGACTGTCCTCGATCTCCAAATAGGTGCAAACGCAGGAGATGAATAAGACTAGGATGCCCTCTATATTGTCATAGTAACATATCGTCTGCAATTTGGTGTATTTTGTCATATTTATACTCCAAACGTCCCAATTAGTTGTAGAACTTCCGTTTCATACGTCCGCGTTTGGATAGCACCAGACATAGGAGCAAACACATGTGGGGGTGAATATGAAAAGGCCTATACCCACTTTGCTCCCCAAAACATTAGCAGGTGGTTACCTGATAACCACCCGCTATTCTGGGAAACATACCCGATAGCAATCCACAATACCCGCTTCACTCTCCAAAATGTTACCGGGTAGTTACCCGCTACTACCTAATTTGCATGTCATTTCCACCCGGTGGTCACCTGGTGATCACCGGATATCTATGGGTGGGGATGGGTGGGTTTAGGTGGAAGGGATGTATCATTTATATCCCTCTCAAATGCCCGATCATGGCTGGCAGAAATCTTTGAATTTATAGGCTCTTATGTTATTGACTGAGGTCTTCGACTGCTTAGATATATCTTCAAATAGGCAGTCGGCTAGCTCATTTGCATATTAACTTTGCTGTAGTGATGGTGAGAAATCGGAAGACATTAATCTTGACAGCCTAAATTGACTACTTAAAATGACTGCTTGTGCGACTGCCTAATGAAGTTCTTCACTTCGGTAAGGGTTAGTGGTTCCTTTCCACATGAATTCTAAAAGAACAGTTTATTTATTATTGAGAATTATATGAGATATAGAGCCAATTAGTTTGTAAATTATTTAAAAAAAACCCAAAAATAACAAAAAAAACCTTTTCCTTGTTTTACTTAAACTTTCAACAATTAGGTATCACTTTAGATCAGTCAGGTCCAAATTGGAGAAACTTGTTTACAGCAGCGAATGAATTCAGAAGAGTGTCGCGCGCACAACTCTCGCATGGCTCAATATGGCGCACAGTGTCATTGTATGTGTGACGCTTGTGCATGCCAAAATCGCGCTTACATGCTTGGATTACTTTTGCGCACAGATAGATAAAAAAACAAATATTTCTCGCCAATTTGGAACTGATTGAACTATAGAAACCTCGATTCTAAACAGCTCTGTCAGTGCCAGATATTGTTGTAATCTCATATTTTTCAGAAGTACACAAAATGTATACCATTTAATACGATGTGCCACATATATAGCACTGTGAATGTTAGCACTATAAAGTCTGCCTGTATAAACTGAGCCCATTCATAGTGAGTGTTTCATACAAAAGTGATTGAATACATTTGAAATATTTGCCTAACTTTAACACATAAATAAATGTACTTACCAATAGTGAATTATTTGCCTAACTTACCATGGGATGTGTTTTGCACTACAGAGAGTTTTTGATCTACAGTTTTGCCTAACTTTGTTAACAAATATTCTGTTACAGTTTTTCCCAAAGATAATTTTATATTATTTTATTTGTACTTGTGTGAGGTGTGCTGTGTATATTTGAGTATTTGCAGGTCTGGAAATAGCATCCGCCCGCCTGCCCATAGTGGGTAACTTTTTGGTTGGGCGGTTGAAATTGGCCTATAGTGGGTAACTTTTTGGTTGGGCGGTTGAAATTGCTAGAGTACCTAACCGACTGGCAGGTAAAATTGTTCAAACTAACAGTATAAGTTAGTTACACTGGCTGGTGGAATTTCTGTCGAGCAGGTATTTGTGTGAGTTACCTGCCCGACTGGCTGGTTGAAAAAATCAGAAGTTCCAGCCCTGACTATAGCTATTTGTTTTGAAAAAAGATTCAGAAAAACAAATACACAGGCAGAGATAAGCGTCGATTTGTGTCCTGAATTTTACTGTCATTTACTACAATCTAATTGATCCTTGATCTCTAAATGCAGGAGCGTGATTTAGCTGTGCAGCAGAGCTTTATGAAATGTTTTTAGAAGATATTGGCACTCTGGATGCCAGGCCACCAATCCAAGATTAGACTGGCCCTCTAGGTGCTGTAGGAGACCTGATGACATTCTTAGAGAAGACACTTGGTCTTAACATCAGATGCCAGACCATCCTTTATCTCTATCAAAATTATTCTTCAGTATAACATAACTTGAATTAATTTAGAGATACATACTTCATATTTTAATAAAGGTATGTGTTCTAGGAGGGCTGTTGAATTCTTCTTGATAGTTTAGATGGCAGATCCTGAAATATGGTCATCGCCCTACACTACATTCTGAATTAATCCCCTTGATGTTATGATTATATCTCCTTATTACACTACAGGTCCGAGCTTTAGGAGGGCTGTTGAAATTCTTGGAGAAGAGGCTTGATCTTGACACTCCAGATGGCAGACCACCAATTCTCGCTATCAAGATATTCTCACTGTAAGATATGACTTTCATATTAAGTCACCTTGTGCTCACAAATAGACATGCCATAAGGCAAACAAATTGTTTAGTTGTCCTTAATTTTCAAAAGTATTGATATCATGGAGAGCCTCTTTAACACTTTCTACACGCCTATTGGTTTAACCATATACAAAACAGATTTTTCAGAAACCATTCCCAAATTTCAAGGTCTATCCCAAGGATTACTGAACCAATACTAGACATGTTTGTACTTATTTCAATGCATTTCTCATGGTGATTCCAAATATGATAATGAAATTCAATAATTGTGGTATTTTTGAAACATTTTGTGAATATTTAGAATGTCGTCTGCAGACTCGTGCGTGTGGAAAGTGTTAAAACCCTGTTGTCAAAATCTCATATTTTTCAGAAGTAGACAAGATTTACCTTGTATTAAGATGGGTCACATTTGATGAATCTCTTCTCCTTTATAGGGATAACTTGGTTCAGATGGATGAGAATAGCTACCAAGCGTTGCAAATTTTCCAGAAGGAGAACCACCCGTCAGCCTACAAGACAGGAGGCAGCGGAGCCAAGGAGGGACTCAGTTTATTTGGTAAGGAGATTTGACTTTTAAAAGGATTTGTCTTGTTTAGGTAGTTTTTTGCTGAAAGTTGAATGATTCATGTCTACATAATTAAAGGTTCTATTGATTTTTTATCTGTCAGAATATGGTCAATTATTATAGGAGTTAACTTGTAATTTAAAGATGGCTGACCGATTTTGGCCCAATTTTTTCACATGAAGCGTAAAGTCATATTCCAAAAACTGAGGTACATTGCTCCAGAGGTGTTTATGATTGAAGCAAAAATACATCCTTTCAAATTTGCCTATTGAAGAGTGAGTGAGTACACACACTTTTGGGATGTTAACTACTTTTGGAAGTAATTCACCACTTTGTCACTTAAAGCATCTAAAGGAAACATCCCTCAGAAATATATTTTGCAAGGTAACTAGAAAAATATGGGCTTTCGTCTGATATTAAAATCTCAATTTTGATCGGGAAAAGGGAATTTGATCGGGGGACAGTTTCTTATCATTATTTGAAAACTCAGTTTTGGAGAATCTGTATTCAGTTTACATATGCTTCTATAGTTTAATTAGTTCAAATTGTCGAAGCCGCCTTACAGCAACGAATGAATACAGGAAGACGTGGGTGCACATGAAGATAACAAGCGCACTGTGCATTATATGTGTGACACTTGCATGTGGCCAAAACCGTGTGCATGTTGCCATAATCTAAGGGGTACGCTTGGATTACTTTTGCGTGCAGAGAGATAAAAACCAAATATTTCTTTCCAATTTGGAACTGATTATACTTAAGATATATATGTACAAATCTTCATAACTTATTTAGTAGAACCTCCCACACGGTAAATGGTGTTTACAGGTGTGTAAAATGAGTGTTGATTTATCGCTACGCTATTTAGGAATTATGAACCGTACCAAGTCTGTGATAGGGAGCAAACTTCTTAGGTAGGATCAGGTTGGGTTCAGTGTTGAGAAGTTGAATTAAAGTGTTTAGAATTGTTGAGTTTATTTGAATTGTTCTGTATTTTGTTTTAATTTGCGAGTTGTCAATTAAAATTCGTATTAGAGATGAATATAATGTTATTAAAGTTATCAACAAAATTATGTTATATGTTAAGGCTTCAAGATTGTGAAAGTGATACAATATGGTCCTGTAATGGCACAGTAATTTGTTTCTCGTTTTTCAAGTTCCAATTTGATAGCCAAGCGTAAAAAAAACAGAATTTGGCACCGCTTTTTTACCTAAGAGCTCCAAAATCAATAAATGTAACACATGATTTATTTCCCTTAATCATATTACATGATTAAAGTAGCCAGCAGAGAAATTTGGTATAGTCGGCTTCAAATTGAAAAACGAGCGCATACTAAGCGTAAAATAGAATTGCCTTTCCTATTATATTAAATTGAATAGTAACATTTTTACCCAACCAACACTAGTGCATCCCATTGGCCCAATTGTATCTTTGGCATCATGAACGTTACTGCCCACACGCACATTATCTAGAACACACGCATAAGGCCAGTGCTAAACTTTCAACTATAATTGCCATACTAGGGCATGCTAGGATAATGAGCATGTGGGGAGGCATTTATGTCATAACTGAAACATTTTGATTTCAGATATCAAGTTGTGGTGGTGGAGTCAAAGTTGTTGTTCAACTTAACCTTTCTATTTTGTTTTCATTTGATATATTTTAACACTTCTTTTGCAGTTTGCCACATTTGTGTTATTTTTAATTTGATCATAATTTTAATATCTTCCGAATTCTGAATGTGCCCAAAATCACTATTCTGCCAATAGACCATTTCAAATTGAGATCGGAAAACATTGTATAAAATGATCACTTGGACTAGGTGCGTAGTGCGTTCTTAGCAACGGTTGATCGCATTCATACCATTGGTTGTCCGCCTAGTGGTTTACTATGTTTACATACGAGTGTACACTCATGAGAAGTAAAAATACTAGCGATCGAGACTATTTTGTTGTTATCAACAATGTCGTTGATACTGGCAACTTCAAAATTTATCGAGCAGAAGGTAAAATGTTATTACCCAGAATCTCTTTTATCTCACCGTTTTTGTTACTGAAACATCGCAATATACAACTTTGTTGAGAAAGACAATCTTTCACCAACACCAGGGCAATCCACACGTGTTATTAAACACACCGGGTGAAAACATGTTTGTTTATCTTTGGAGTGAGTCATCCACTGATGCCAAAACACACTTGGCTAATCGGAAACATTCGGAACCGATCGTATTCGGATTTGAAATGGTCTATGGAGCATCTCTCTATACTGTAGTTCTCAATGATACACTTCTTTTTTGAACACACAGCAGAGAAGTGCTGTTAAGGGCAGTGTCAACCCGGCACTTGTTTCAAAAATTGATTTTCATATTTCTCTATTATTTAATACTTTTATATGTATTCTATCATTACCATCATAAGTTACTAATCGGAAGCGATTATTTCCCGTTCTTTTGGGTGATTTTAAATTGTTATTTTGGCAAGTTTGAGTCAGGAAAAGGCGCATGGTTATTCGGCGGGAATTTAAGCGGAGTTCCGCGCTTTTCAAATGCTGCGACAGCCGTTCAATCATTGCGTCGCGCGCTGAAACTTCCCGCGCGTAATACTAGACGCGGCGCTTAATATCCGCGACGTAGACGCGAAAAACAAAAGAGTGCAAAACAATGTCTAAAAATGTAAACAAAGGCCAATGTTACGATCATTTAAATTTCAGTTTTCTTCCAATTTCTTCACATTGTGACAATATAAATTGAATCTGATAGTTTATTATGATTGTTCATAATAGTATACTCGCTTTTTAGGTCACACGCCCGTGTATTCCGTGAACATTTAGCTTTAAATGGTGGAAAATGTCAATATTTTTACTAAATCGATGTTTTCTAGAAGTTCAAATTTGAAGGAATTTTATGAATTTTCAGACAACATAACTAAAAATATATCAAACTATTAGGTAAGCTTTTACTACCATTGTGTAGAGGACTTTCAGCGCTAGGAGGCAATTTTTAATTTTTTCGATTATGGATTTTAAACTCGAGATATGCATCCATTTCTAGCAAAATGTATGCAAAAAAACACGACTTTTACACTTTTCCGATGTTTTTAGCAATATTTCCAAAACCAAGCCTTATTTTGGAAAAAGAAAAAATTGCCTCCTAGACAAAATTGTCTTGTTTACAAAAATGTATATTAGAACAAATTACCATTTTTTATTTTATAGTTATGCTGTCTGAAAAAATTGGGGTAGAAAAATCGCTTTATGGTTCATTTCTCAAAATTTAGCTTATTTGGTATCACATTGATACCACTATCGGATTCCTTATCAAATTTCCTTTCTAAAGATGTATACTTTTATGTACTTTTATTCAATATTCTCAAACTTAGAAGCAAAAGTTGATCATCAAAATAATAGGGTTGACACTTCCCTTAAGCACAAATAGTGGTCATTTTTGGCGTATTGATAGAGACCTCTCCACATTCTCAAGTATGTGGCTGAATACTAATACAAGCCATTGCTACAAATTTGGTATCATAAGAAAGATGAACACATCAGCTTTCCATTGATGTGTAACACATGTCAGTATGAACATATCACAAAATATTCCAAATGAAAGGCGAATGAAAAATATTTCCAAACTTTTTTATATCTGATATTTAAGGGTATGGTTCATGCGTCCATCATGTGATCTTCAGATGTTAAGAAGACGACAAGAAGCAGTGACGTTTTTCTCCCTGAGCAAAAACTCAGAGATCACGGCCAATCTGCATGACTGTCTCAAAAACATTAAGAATATGCCGGTGAGTTAATTCAGAGATTTAGAGTCAGATAATTTACTGTAAATAGGGCCTAGCCAGGATTTGAAAGTTGGGTGTCCAAAGTGGGACCAAAATAGAGTGGAGTGTGCTGCGCGAGCAGAGTTTCCATATTCCTGTGTACATTGACCACATCGGAAGCTGTGAGCTACAAATTATTGCAAATAAAAATCGGTCCAAATGTAGAATATTTCCCACAAAACAGTGATTTTTGACATAACATAGTATATACCCACCTGTTGGGGTTCAAACTGTGAACAAATTTTCAAAAATGTTTAAAAAAAAGAAGAACATTATAATTTGGATGGCTTTAGCATTTTTAGGGCATCTATTTTCGTGGTAGAGCGTCCATACGGGTCTGTGGCTAATGCCTTGACTGTAAACGCAAATGAAAGTTGCCATTGAAATCATAGGAGGGGCAGGTATGATATAGCTATCATCTATTTTACCTCCTGTAGATAGTGACATAACTTTACAGGCTCAACATTTACGCACGTGTCTGAATCTTCCATTGTGTTTGTGCACGGCTGTTTGATACCACATAATTTGTCCGTTTTATTCTTAGAACACCGTAACTTGCTGGCCCGGTTCTGGTTTTAAGTGATTCAAGTACCTGAATATACTGGCCATCTTTTGTAGAAATTTCAGAACATTTGTTGGTGCCATTTCTGAGAAATGGAGCTTTGAATATTTTTATTTACTCTAATAGCGCCCTCATCGGCCACATTTCCCGTAGAGTTACATGTAAAATGTGTGTAAAGTAGAAAGTGCAGATAATTTAAAAAGGGCTCGAACAATTTTCTTGAAATTTTTACCGTATACTCGTATTCATTAGCGCTACCTAAATCAGGTCAAACCATAACGGGGCCACTATGTAATCTTTTTTTATTCCATAATTTTAATTATAAATCGGACAGTCAAACAGCCGTGTGTGCCAGTGAACTGAAGCACCTTCAGTAGAGGTGTGCGTTGAATGTACTGCAATCAATGTCTTGTGAATGTGAAATAGACTATACTTAAAATATTTTTATTCAGATAATTTGTTTGTGGTTTCCATGTAGCCTTTCAGAAATTTTCATAACAGGTAGCCTGTATAATGTATAACATAATGTGTTTTTGCCTTACACATTGATGTGTGAATAAATGAAATTATAACCGCAATGAAAATTTCAACTTTCATAGTCAGATTTTCTCATACTGACCAAAACTCAACCATTTTGATTTGTGTACTAATTTGATGTTGTCCTTTGCAACTCCATTTACCACAAAATGATTGAATTGTCTCAGTATTTACCTTTTTAATTTTCCTTTTCAAATATTTTTGCAGAGACTTCTAAAACAGATGAAGCAAGCCCAGGCTTCTGTTGCGGATTGGCAATCTCTGTATAAGGTATGAATTCATACTTTGTGTAGTTTTGCAGGTTGATTTATTTATTAATTGTTGCCACTGCTGTATTTAAGTGCAGTATACCATTGGCATGGGAGATGTTGGGATACAGTTATACTTTAAGGTCCCAAGGTGGGGGTTCAAAGTTGCTGTCCAGAGGCCGTTGAAAAGCAAGACGAAAAGAAAAGGTCTGACAATTAAGACGACTAATTGCAATCAAAGATCATTTACTGAAGTTACTTGAACATGTTAGTTTGAAAGGATCAGAAGCTCATTCATACAAATGGAAAGGAAATCAATTTTAATCAATTTCGCTAATTTCGCGATCGCGGAAATGCCATGCTGCAAATATTTCCAATCTATGTAGCAGTGCATTGCAATGTTACGTTCGTAAAATGTTCATGCCATGAATTAAGCCAGCATTGCTGATTCATGAAATTTTAAATTGACAAACATTTCTGGTTTTACAGTAATTCTTTGGTACTAAATAAATCATAGTAGACACACATAACATGGGTTACCATACTACATTCAGCTCAGAATAAACAAATGGAAATTCATCTATGCTGTACATAAGTGATCTTTGATAAAACAGGTTACTATGTTAACGTGGTGTAGGTTCATCAGGATTGTTCAATAGTAATTGTAGAACTTCATCTTGCAGTTACTGTCCGTTTTACCATTGAACACAGTACAGTGCGCTTGTAATTGAAGTATTATTGACCCGCTGCACGCACAAAGTTCACATGCAATTCGAATAGGGACAAATTGCTTTCAGTTATATCATGAAAACTAACCGGCTGATTAGTTTTAATCGGGCGGTTATTACACGTTGATACCTTTAGATATAACATACTTAATTTATATGGGTATAGGTTAACGAGAATTTGGTACCATTGCCACTTTTATTAGGACTATATCTCGACTTTTGAGGTCTCTTTATTGCCGTGTCGAAATTTGTCACGTTATGTCAATGGCAAAACCTGTCATCTTTCTCACAAACTGGCCCTCACTGTTTTCATCGCTATATAAAAACCACTTGAGGTAACAATTTTAATCGGGCGGATGTATAAAGAGGGCGGCCCACTTAACATTTTAAGCCTTTGTTTGTTATTATAGGACCCTGGGAAAGCAGTACCATAGACGCTTCAACAAACCTATATTTCCACTAGTTATCACAAGTTAACCAGTAAAAATTTAGCGATCAGCGGACCGTGCGTGTGAAGAGATCGACCTTATCGATTGGCCCTACCATTTTTGGTTAGGGATGGTGGCTCAATACACCCATGGACATGGTTGTTGAGACTAATTGGGACATAAGTAAAACACTTTAATTTCACGGCAACTAAATTTAGTGAATTTAGCATTAATATATTTGGGGCAGTTTAATTTTACAAATTCGTATGATCTTTCAGTAGGCTATAACCATTGATGAATAATATGAAATAATGTGATATAATTGAAAGCAAATTAATTTGGTGAATTGGACCGTATCGCGAAATTAAATTGCTAGCAAAATTAAGTCGTTTTACAGTATTATGTGTTATAATATATGGGTATAAATAGGTATAAAATACATATCTATTTATAAAACAAGTACCAGAATTTGGAATAACAAATAAGAATTCATTTAAATTGTAGATATTTTAGACAATACTAATTCTAAACAATAATAATTTCAATAATGTTTCCATCTATCTCTAATCAGGCGTTGATTCAACCATTATTCTATATAATAAGTCCATTTGCTTCAACATCGGGCCTATTTCTTAACAAACACCCCTACTTTGTTTAGATATCGACTATTCCTTATCAGTATCAGCTCAAACAATAGATGAACGGGTCGACCTGTAGGTCGTTGACAAGCTCGTTCATTGGCTAAGAGCGCTCAAGTATCAATTGACTAATCGGGGCTAATTTGTGAAACAGGATTACAGTTTTGTTAAACCCGGTATGTGTGTCAAGGGTTGTCGCTCGTTTGCCGTGGAGCATAACTGCACTATGTGTTTCCCTTTTTTCCATCTTGACAAATCCAAGTTGATTGATGTATTTTAATAAGTAACAAGGGCTTCATTCCGTTTTCAAAAGTGGGGGGGGGGGGGGGGGGCACCAGGCGTGGACTCAGTAAAAGGTTAGGAGGCAGCCCAAAAAATGATATTGATCAGGTATCATCCAAGCGGTGCACAGCACCGCCTTCCGAGCTATGCTCGGACAGGGGGGGGGGGGTGTCTGAGGGGGATGTGGCCCCCTCATAAGTAGAAAAAAATTCAATTTTGGAACTCATTTGATGCGATCTGGTGTATATTTTTGACCAAAGTTTTATCGAAAAGCCACCTCTTTCATTTCCATATAAATATTTGTTGTTGTTGTTGTCAATGCAAAAAAGAGGTTGAGCATATTGTCCTGATTTAAGTATAGATTGTTTAAAGCTCGAACAGGGGAAACAAATTTGCTAGCGTGCAAAAAATGCTAAATACCAAAAAGGTACAGAAAACGTTTCTGAAGCCATCTTGTTCCAATTTAATAACAAAGTAGTAAAAATAATTCAAGCTGAGCGTTAAAAAAAATAGATATTGTAAAACGAAATGTTTAGAAAAACGTTCCTGAACCCATCTTGTTAAGCTTGAATAATAAATAAACAAGTAACTAATTGCGCATAGCGCGCAAAAAAATGTTATTTTAACACTAAAATGGTCCAGAAACCCGTTCATGAAGCCATCTTGTTAGGTTTGAATAAAAAAAACACATTCAAACTAATTCGCGCGTAGCGCGCATAAATTGGGTTTTTTTACACTGAAATGATCTTGAAAACGTTCCTGAAGCAATCTTGTTAAGCTTGAATAATAAAACATTGAAAATAATTTGTGCGTAGCGGGAAAAAAAAAGGTCCTGAAAAACGTTCATGAAGCCATTTTGTTTAAGCTTGAAATAAACAATGAAACCAATTCGCTCAAAACGCGCAAAAATGGTCCAAAAAAGGTTCCTGAAACATGTTTTATAAAGCCTGAATAAACATTGAAACCATTTCGCGCAAAGCACGAAAAAATGGCTATTTTAACACTAAAAAGCTCCAGAAAAATGTTCCTGAGCCATCATGTTTAAACTGTCAGTTTTTAATCTAAAATGGTCCAGAAAAACGTTCCTTAAGCCATCTTTTTATAACTTGAATAAAGAAACATTGCCAACTCGCACGAAGCGGGCAAAAATGGTTTTTTTCTCACTAAAATGGTCCAGAAAACGTTCCTGAAACGATGTTGTTAAGCTTGAATAATTAAACATTGAAACTAATGCGCAAAAAATGGCTTCTTTTGAGGGGCATCCTCATCCTCATCATAATTAGACACTTTCAGCCTCAGAGTTATTCAAAAAAAGTGTGGGGGAGGGGGGGGGGCATCTGCTATTATGTCCCCCCCCCCCCCCCCTCACCACTTTGAAAGGGGGGGGGGGACGTGTCCCCCTGTCCCCCACCCATACGACGCCCCCTGATAAGTAAAATTATTATACTCACTTGTGACAGTTTCATGCTCAGCTGAGCACTTCTTTAGACTATCAGCGTGTTTTTACTGAAGTAAAAAAGCAGGCATATGCCTGCTAACGGATTAAAATTCCCCAATAAAAACACACCACCACCGGCATTTGCCCGCTCATACCGGTTTTTTTCTCCTGGATTTTAGACGCCTTTTATCCTTCAAAACCAAGGATAATAGCGGTTGAAACCGGCTAAGAAAAGCCGTCTTTCGTCAGTGTAAACACGCACGGTTCCAGCTCAGCGCGTTTGCCGGTGGAAAAGCGGAAGTGGGCACACGATGCACGATCACCTGACAATTAAATGGCCTTTGCGTAGCAAGTTTGTAAACCCATCACAAACAGGTACGCCGCCATTATACACAGAAATTACCAAATACAACACAACACTGCATCGTCTATTTTTTTAAAAGTAGATGAGTTCTTTTTCATGGAGCAACGAAGCCATTACGGGTATAAAATGTAGCGGCAAATTTTCAATCAGCTGACGTATTTATATTAGGCTTGTTCGAAGAGATGGCAAACTCATTTGTTTTATTCGTCACATATAATGATAATATCGTTTTGAAAAATTCAAAATACAATTATCAAGTTTTGATTATTCTAAAATATATTTTCAACCTTTAAGAAGAATTATTAAGGTTGATTTAAAAAACAAAATGTTTACAAATGCGCAGACGAAATTTATTTTTATATTTCCACTCGCAACCAGATGTGTATGACCTTTCGCTGGCATTTATTATAATGAGGTCAGCGGCAGCCGGCAAGTTTGTTTATCGATCTGCAATAAAAACACGTCTCTCACACGAGCAACCGGCTTTTATCCGGCTTTTTATTAGACGGGTAAAAACCGGTTTGCTTAATAAAAACACGCTGTATTTAATAACATCAGCTCTCATCACTGGCTTTTTATACTGACAATCCCCAGATGTAGAAGGCGGTCTTGATGAGATTATCTGATCGTAAACGTTGTTGAATTGATGAACCCTTCTTGTCTTTGTTGAGAGTGGATTGCCCCTTCCAGCGTATCCAGATGGATTCCTTTGAGCATCTTGTTGTCTTGTGCGCCTCCTTATTATCAGTGACTTATCAGGTGCTATGTTGCTATCCAATTCAAATAAATGTCTTTGATTTTATGACACTGTATTTACCTTTATAATTTGTCATTATAGACCGTGCACAGTGCCTGTATGGTGGCTGATATATGTAGAGCGCAACATGCCGATGTAGAAATATTTAAGAAGGTAAGTATAAATACTGTTTACAACTAACTGCTTGAAATCATTAAAATTGGTTAGTTGGAAACAATCCATGTGCTTCTGACTGAATTCAACACGGCAACCTTTGTATTGGACCCACAGCACTCTTACCTTTTAGCTACAGAGGCAACTGGCAAAGAAGCACAACGTTATTGGTATATCACTCATGTGATAGGAAAGTTTGGGTCAAATATATTGCGCTTATTCCTCTTATGACCCCATACATGACCTTTGACCGCATTTTTTCAACACTTTAAGTCTCAGCCAACCCTACCTCCATTCGGTCTGTGGAAGACAAATGAATGTCATCAATGCTACCTGTATTTTGTGCCCGGACAATGGATGATGACAACGTCAATGACAATTTCGATGCCGTCATATTGTGATCAGCTCCAAATTGGCAAAGCCTTCTTGCAAGGATTTGAGCATACATAAAGGTAACAAGCGGAGCGACACATGCGGAGAGATAAAAAACAATTCTTGCCAATTCGGAACTGCATTATTATGATTATATAATTATATACACCTATGTTTATCCGAAATGTGTTGCTTCTTTCTTGTCTTTCGCACAGATTGCTAATGCGTTTTCTGAAGATCTTCACTACATAGCAAGCTTGATTTTGAAGATTGTGAGTATACAAGTGCATGGAAATGAGTTAGAGATATTTAAAAATGTCAAAATATTGAAGTAAAAGAAGTTTGCTAAATTTTATCATCAGCTCCCAGTGCATTGAAATCACTGGTACTAACTGTTAGGAATCATCTAAAAACAAATCATGTATGGGGATATCTAGCCTTTGAATTTGTTTTCCCCTCAGATATTGACGCTCACTTTTCAATATATTTATGTGATGCAATTTGTAGTCGATAACAACTTACAAAAAACAATTTGTATGACAATTTCACACCACACTTCAAAAGTTGTGTAGAGATTGTTATATTTTGGGTGCCAATATTGAGATGCGAGCAGGACATTTGGAGACTGTAAGGATGATATCGATAGAGAAACGATTAAAAAGTATGATAACGTAATGATTCTCTTATTTTTGCCTTCTCTTGCAGGTGGATTTTGATGAATCTTTTGCTCAGAACAGATTCGCTGTCCGACCCAATGTGGACCCATCACTGGACCAAAGTAAGCCAATTTTTAAACTGCTGTTGACACATTTTCTTATGGAGCTTTAAGTCTTTGGAATGATATACCCAGTGTTTGATATTGTTTAGTTGTATGAATGCCAAAATTTAGCAAGTGTCTGTTTTTTTATCTGCCCAAATCAAATCATTAATAGCTCGGGTATAGGTATCAGCCCCCGTCTTTGTTGAGTGATGGTTGGTTGGCTGTGATGTAAATAGCCTCCTTGACCCCTCTCTTGAACCAACGAGGATCCTTATCCAAGATCTTTACTTTGTCTAAGTCCAAATGGTATCCCGGATACTCAATATGGATGTGTTGGGATACCTCGCTGGACGAGGTGGAACTAGGATGCCTATGTGCTCCAAAAACCTGGTTTTTAAAAAGCATTCATTTTCTCCGATAAAAAGGGTTCGAAGAAAGTTTTTTTATGGATTTATAAACATCATTTTTGTGAAATGTGACTGTTTTTGGAAAAGTAATAATTATATTGAAATGGAGAAACTTTCTATGGGTAGCCAAGTGTTTTTGCTTATCACAAGTGGGTTCATTCTCTCAAAACATCCAATAGTGTGAGTAGAGTTATGCAAACAAACATGATCAAACTTAAGGGGGACCCCCTTTTTTAACCCTTGGTAGTCTGACCATGACAAGGAATCAGGTAAACTTGGCCTGGGATACCGAATGCCGAGCGTCTATGACCCAATTCTGACATCACATTTCCAAAAGGTCAAGTCATTATTATCTTGTGTAGAGAACGAAAGATCAATTTCTAATTATTTGATTACCAACACAGATGAACTTTCATTCTAACATTGTTTCCTTATTCATGTAGAGAAGCGCACATACAACAGCCTGCCTACACTGATGACTGAGGTAGCGAGAGAGGAGCTCAAAAGACTACCAGATGGTATAGAGGAGTGTAGTGTTATATACCTACCACAAGTAAGGAAACATCTTAACCCTTTGTGACCTATGTGCATATTGTTTATAAATATGCAAACATCTTCAATTGGACCAGTCAGATACATTGTAAGAATGATCGTATCCCTGAAGAATATTTGTGTGAAATGTTCTGGTGCGGTACTTTGATTGGTTGTTTAAATACGCATATCGTTGGGAAGTAACCAATTGGAAATACTGTTATTAAGGCAGGTAGTGCTAAGGGTTGGTTGTTTGGTTGGTTCCTGTCATGACTGATAGCTCGTGACCTTACAGATACTGCGCAAAAGATAACGATTTTTAGCAAAGGAGTAAGGGGGTAGGTGTCTTATTTTCATGATTGGCCTTTTTGAAGAATGGTGAACACCATAGGAGGGCAGTATTTTAAATTGGTATATTCAATAGGAGATGGCGTACATCCGAATGGGTCAAACCAAGTATCTATGTTCAAACCCGAAAAATACAAAAGAATATGCAGCCATGTGTGAAAAGTCCGCCCATAAAGCTTATTATGTTTGAACCACTTTCTATTCACCTTCTTTTGATGTCAGTTCATATTCCAGTGATAGCGGCATTATTTTTAAGATACACAATTTGTCTTTGATTGCACCGAGGCAGACACTGGTTGTGCGTTCAAGTTGCCTAGCTGCTTTTAGATTTTTGAAGTATTATTATTACGACTACCATTTATTGTGTTCTATTTACAGCTTGGGTACTTGTTGACTGTTCCGTGCGGTGCAGGCATGTCAGACCAGAAAGATTACACTATTCCTGGACTAGAATTTGTGGTAAGTCACACAAAGCCCACTTAGATTATATCTAATTAACATCTAGAACTTAAGAAAGTGGGAGAACTACTTGCTGATTGGTTATCAAGATGGATTACATCAATCATTAACCAATCAGATTTGATAAGAATGATTGTATCCCTGATGAAGATTTGGGTGAAATTGTCAGATTCTGCATTTTGATTGCTTATTCAAATAAGCATATCAAGTAATCAACCAATCAGAAATATTGTAAAATAAAGTAAGGCAGGTAGTGCTCATGGGTTAAAGGTAGATGACCCGATCACATTTTCGTAACACAGAATTATTTCAAACATACGGAGATTTTCATATCATATCAAAGCTCGTATTTTTCTCATCATCATACTGAAATTTGACGGCCTAAATCGGTATAATTACGGAGAAATCGATGAAATAACGTCGAATTACCGCGAATGGTGGTAACCACCGATATAGTTTGTGTACTACTCAATGGGTACAGTTCACAGCATCTTGTGTGTCTAAAATAAGAACCATTAGAGCTATGCAACTCAAACTTTGGAACACGACTTTTTAAAGGATGCCCTTTCATGTAGAATAGAAGACTTCAAGTTGAAAATCGGAACATCTACCTTTAAGTGATTTGTTTCGCTTAATGGTAGACCCAACCGTGGTAGCATCTACAGCCTGTTTCTTCACAATAAATACACTTAATAAAACTAACTTCTCTTTTGGTGCACAATTTCTTTCCAACAAAACTAACTTCTCTTTTGGTGCACAGTTTCTTTTCAACAAAACTAACTTCTCTTTTGGTGCACAGTTTCTTTCCAACAAAACTAACTTCTCTTTTGGTGCACAATTTCTTTCCAACAAAACTAACTTCTCTTTTGGTGCACAATTTCTTTCCAACAAAACTAACTTCTCTTTTGGTGCACAGTTTCTTTCCAACAATCAGGTACACTACAAGAGTCCAGGTACAAAAGCTATGGATCTTAAGCTTGGTGATACGCTCTTTACCATTATAGGTAAGTTGGCTTTACTCACACTAAAAAAGGAAGTACATATACCATACTATTCTCAATAGATAACCCTACTCTGATAACACTTCCCCATAGGCTCAACCTTTTTCAACAAAAGTTAATACATGTTTATCCCCCTGGCTAAAATAACCAGTAGTGGAATTTTTATAATACTGTTTGGGACTTCATTTACCAACATTTTATACACAGTTTGCTCTCAAAGATTGCATATTGTCCTAGATCAAATATGGTTGCAAATGAAAAATGATGCCATTTTTAGTTTTTGACGGCTGGAATGAACGTCAGAAATATCGATCACACAGTGCCTTTGCATAGGACATGCAGTTAATTTGATTCAGATGAGACCTGAGTGTTGCTTTTGAAACGGCATCACTTTTCCTAAACCTAACCTTGAGTTGTCCAGGTATTATTCAAAAGTATTTCATTATTTACAGACGTGGAGACCCAAATCATGCATAAATTACAGAATGCAATCTTGGAGAGGTCACAGGTGCTATTCGCTGTCATGGATTTAGCTGCTGAACTAGATTGGTAAGTATGCAACTATTTGATTAAGACTGAAGTATGCATATCTAACAGTATGCAGTCTTATAGAGGTCACAGGGTCTATTCTGTTTTATCTGACTTTTCTGGTTGAGACCCAAATGCAAAATTACACAGTCTTAAAGAGAGGTCACAGTTTCTTTTCGCTGTCTTGGATTTAGCTGCTGAACTATACTCTGTTTGGCCATCTCAAGACAGTGACGTAACCGCGTATTCTACTATTTGCATCACATAACGCGCGCGCATACTCGCGGCGCTGGCGTACAAACGCGAGCGTTGAAAGGCGGAAGATACACACGCGTGCGTAAAAGCTGCGCCTGTTCAGTTACGTCACTGTCTCGAGATGGCCAAACAGAGTATAGACAGGTAAGTATGCAACTATTTTATTAAGACCTAAATCATTCATACTGAAAAGTATGCTAGACCTACATCATGCATATTTAACAGAATGCAATCTTACAAGAGGTCACAGGTTCTTTTCCTATTACTAATATTATTATTATTATTATTATACAAGGCATTTATATAGCGCTCTTACACAATGAGGTACCACAGCGCTTTACAGAATAAAATACATATAGAATTAAATACATACACGGTAAAAGGTAAAAATACATACTTGGTAAAAGGAAAAGTACATACTTGGTAAAAGGTAAAAATACATATACAATAGAATTTTCTAAAATACAAACACATTTTTAAAACAAGTTGATGAGAAGAGACAACCAATTAACAGATTACAAATTACGCAAGAAAAGATGTGTTTTTAATAGTTTTCTGAACTGGGTAACAGAAGAAGCATGACGGATATTATGTGGGAGCTTGTTCCAGAGCATAGGAGCGGCGGCAGAGAAACCTTTACTTGCGGAAACAAGGCGTGTTTTAGGTCTACTAAGAAGTCTAGTGTCGGTGCTCGAGCGAAGCCCACTCCTGCCAGGCATATAAGTTAAAAGAAGTTCCTCAATGTATGGTGGAGCACAGTGAGTGAAACATTTAAAAACAAACAATAACATTTTGAATTCAATCCGTTCCATCACAGGAAGCCAGTGTAATTCTTGCAAGTATGGAGATGCATGATCATATTTAGAGGCTCTGAAAATAAGTTTGGCAGCGCGATTCTGAAGACGCTGAAGACGTTTAATTTCTTTTGCGCTAGTTCCAAATAAAAGAGAATTTGCATAATCAAGGCGTGATGTAATAAGAGCCCGAACTGCATGGTGACATGTGTTTTTATCAATGAACATTCGAACACGGGATAAATTCCTCAGATGGAAATTCAAACTGCGACACAATATGGACACATGCTGGGACATTTTCAGAGAACTATCAAATTCAACACCAAGATTGCGAACATGAGAACTAGATTTGATATGCATGTCACCAACACGAATTGACATGCCAGAGAGTGAGTTTAAGTATTTGGAACTTGCGGCAATGAAAAATTCAGTCTTATCATTATTCAGACATAGCATATTTTGTGACATCCAATTCCTGACTTCATCAATACATTCACTTAAAAGAGATAGGGCACGTTCAGCCTCACCCGGTATACGAGGATCGAAAGATATATACAGTTGGGTGTCGTCCGCATAAAAGTGAAAATTAATACCAGTATAGTGCCTGATGATGTCAGCAATTGGGTGAGTATAAAATGTGAACATTTTTGGCCCCACACAAGAGCCTTGAGGCAAACCATAATCAAGAATATGTGGATCAGAGTATTCATTACCCACCTTTACTCTACAAGTGCGTTTATGATGGTACGGTTGAAACCAGTTAAAAACCTTACCTTTGAACCCAAATACATTTGATAATCTGTCTAAGAGAACACCATGATCTATTGTGTCGAATGCAGCCGACAGGTCCAACAACACCAAGAAAACGGCACGATGATCGTCAATCGCATGAGCAATATCACTCTTGACTCTCAGTAGAGCCGTCTCCGTGCTGTGGCCGGATCTGTAAGCCGATTGAAACTTTTGATGCAAATCATTAGCATTTATATGATCAGAAACACGAGAAAGAGCTGCCTTCTCAATAATTTTAGAAAGAAACGCAATATTAGATACTGGACGATAGTTCTTAAGAGTATCTTTGTCGAGAGTAGGCTTCTTAATAAGAGGAGTGACAATGGCTTCTTTTAATGCTCTAGGAAATTTGCCCGTGGAGAGTGACTGATTAACAGCAGAAATGATTGATGGGAGGAGGGTTTTAATATTTTCCTTCAGAAGCCATGTGGGAAGAGGATCCAGATCACAGGATTTATTCGGAAATTTACTAATAATTTTCAAGATCTCCTCCTCATCAACCGGTGTAAAATTCAAAAAATCAGGAACAGAAACACTATTAACAACTGAAACATCATGTGTAGGTTTTGGCATTACAACATTACTGACTTGAATATTAGAGGCTTCAATTTTATGTCTGATGGTTGCAATTTTGTCTTTAAAGAAAACACTAAATCTACCAGACAGACCTTTCATATTATATGAATTTTTGGTTGATCTAAATCCTGCAAAATTACATAATGCAAAGGTCACTGGTTCTATTCACCATAATTTATTTAGCTGCTGAACTTGACTGGTATGTATGAGACTGTGATTGAGACCTTACTCATGCATAAATTACAGAATGCAATAAAAAGAGATACTAGGTTTTGGGAATGAAAATTATTTTTAAAAAATGGGGGCTATCAATGCAGAGTTATTTTAGGGGCTTTGTCCTTTTACAAATAATGGAAAGCTCGAGAAAAGAGTGGTGAAAGCGTGCTCCGTTTTTTCTATATTGTTAAAAGGAGTGAAAAGGATCGGTGATTAACACCTCACTGAATGGATACTTGAAGTACCCAATCAATGAGGTGTTAATCACCGATCCTTTTCACTCCTTAAAACAATATAGAAAAAAGGAGCAAGCTTGCCCTGCTCTTTCCTCAAGTTTTCCTCTATTTGTAAAAGGGCAAGGCCCCTTAGTGACTCGTAGTGCAGAGGAGTGTTATGGTAAACAGAAAATGAATACAAAATACTTTCTAACAATCCAAGGGTGGTTTAGGAATAATTATTAGGGTGTACAAATGGGCAAAAAAAGAGATGGGAGAGGAAAAAGGTCTACTGGTGCTAGGAATCAAACCCACTAATTTCTTGGAGAAAAAATGGCCAACACCCCTGTAAGAGCTCTGTGTCACACCATTCATACTTAATGACATCAATAAGAATTACTCTATTTGTTTATCTTTCCCTCAGTCTTATAGCAAGTGCTATAGCATCCAAGGAACTAAACTACACCTGCCCAGACCTGACCAGTGACAGTGTCTTAGAGATGACCGGTGGCCGACACCCACTGCAAGAGCTCTGCGTCACACCATTCATACCCAATGACATCAATAAGCATTACTCTATTTGTTGATCTTTCTCTCAGTCTTATAGCTCTTGCTATAGCAGCTAAAGAACTAAACTACACCTGCCCAGACCTGACCAGTGACAGCGTCTTATGCAGGGATCAAAGAGCAGCTTGAACTCACCCTCCTCAAGGGTCGTCAAAGATTCGACGCCATCTCGACGTCGAATCTTTAGATACAAATATTTTGGGAAAGGTGAATCTTTACCGTTTTTATTTTCCGACATAGTGAATCTTCATCTAGTTTTATTTGAAGCATGGTGAATCTTGAACGCACGTTTCTTTTTACCGAGTGAAACTGTGTCGAACACGAAAATCGGCAATGTCGAATGCGCGTCGTATCTTCACTCCCAAAGGTGAAGCTTAATGGCTACATGATTTTACCGGTCGATGAAAAACAAAAGCTACGTACAACTCGAGATTTGTCAAGAAAACATCGCCGATTTGCCGAAAATCATACTTTTTTCGCTCCAACTCATGCATGATCCGTCGAAATAATGTCTACTCATCATGTTTATGCTAAATTTTTAATCATTTGAACTGAATTTCCAGTAACTAAAAGCCGATCAAAACCTGCTATTTTTAACTTTCCATTGCTATTCATACACACTGTGGGACTACCATTGCCGTAGACTGTAGTGTTGTTTGTTGACATGGACGCCTGGCCAAAAACTGGCTAAAGATCACGCGGTGAATATTGCCGATAAAACTAAATTCCAATGTATCTTCCGTAAAGATGGACAGTAGATCACTTGTTTAACATTTTATCAAATACTTTAAGATATTAACAGACTTATGGAATGATATTTACTTATTATTTTAACAATTACAAGCTGTTATGTTTACGAATAAGTTCAGTGTTTACGAATAAGTTCAGTTGTCCGCCATCTTTTTCGCACATGGCATTTTAATAAACAGTGTTTCTGTATTTTCCTCCCAACATGCGCGCGCCCAATACACAGACGAAGCGTCCTCGAGGACATCATTGCTGGATATCAAGCACCCAATTTGGGCGCTATTCAAACTCAGTACGGGAACTAGCTCTAAAATAAATTTGTTTGTTTGTTTCGCTTGGGTCCTGGAGTTGGAAGAAAATTGATTTTAATTACTAAAGTATTTAGTAACTAAATTAATAATACGATTTCATCAGGGATATTTTTATTTTCTAACACATTATTATTTACTTACTGTATTATGTTGATAATATGCAGGTGGTTTTTTTTCAAAAATATTCATCAAGCCCATTAATATTTATGTTTGAGTTTTTGGTTTTTGTCAATAGCTCCACTGTCTGACGTCAATATTTATTTATGTTTGTTTTCTAAAAGTTAACTACTAAAAATTTGTCGATAGCTCCGCCGTCTGATGGCATTTTCCAGAAATATGCCATCGAAATATCGACAAATTTTCAGCATGTCTGTAAATTTTTCGTTAGCGCCGCCGTCTGACGTCAATATTATGCTTGTTTTCTAAAGTTGACTGCTGAAAATTTGTCGATAGCTCCGCCGTCTGATGGCATTTTCCAGAAAAATGCCATCGAAAACTGTCAATATATTTTAATGTTTGTTTTCTAAACTTAGTTTTCGATGGCATTTTTCTGAAAAATGCCATCAGACGGCGGAGCTATCGACAAATTTTCAGCATGTCTGTAAATTTGTCGTTAGCGCCGCCGTCTGACGTCAACATTGTGCTTGTTTTCTAAAGTTGACTGCTGAAAATTTGTCGATAGCTCCGCCGTCCGATGGCATTTTCCAGAAAAATGCCATCAAAAACTCAATATATTTTGATGTTTGTTTTCTAAACTTTAAAAGTTTTCGATGGCATTTTTCTGAAAAATGCCATCAGACGGCGGAGCTATCGACAAAGTTTCAGCATGTCTGTAAATTTGTCGTTAGCGCCGCCGTCTGACGTCAACATTGTGCTTGTTTTCTAAAGTTGACTGCTGAAAATTTGTCGATAGCTCCGCCGTCTGATGGCATTTTCCAGAAAAATGCCATCGAAAACTGTAAATATGTAATGCCATCGAAAACTGTTAATATATTTAATGTTTGTTTTCTAAACTTTGTTTTCTAAACTTAATTTTCCAGAAAAATGCCATCGAAAACTGTCAATATATTTTAATGTTTGTTTTCTAAACTTAGTTTTCGATGGCATTTTTCTGAAAAATGCCATCAGACGGCGGAGCTATCGACAAATTTTCAGCATGTCTGTAAATTTGTTGTTAGCGCTGCCGTCGGATGGCATTTTCCAGAAAAATGCCATCGAAAACTGTCAATATATTTTAATGTTTGTTTTCTAAATTTCAGCATGTCTGTAAATTTGTCGATAGCTCCGCCGTCTGATAGCATTTTCCATCGAAAACTGACAATATTTTAATGTTTGTTTTGATCATATCAAATTTTGACTGGTAACACCTGTTTAAGTACCAACAAATTCATATGCGCATATTAATATGCGACTATATATTTTATAATAATGAATTCTGCACTTATCCGAAGAAGAAGAGTCGGTTCGCACCCTCTGAGCTTTATAATACACGATTGTGCGCCATGTTTTCAGACTGGAAAATAAAGTCTAGTGCCAAACTACAGAAAATAAAATACCGTTCACTTGATGCATGAGGTGAACCGATGGTGAATCTTGACCCCTTATTTTTGTATATGAGGTGAATCTTGACGTAATGAATAAATACAGCATGGTGAATCCCCGTGAATCTTCACATAGCTATTTCTTCGGGGTGGTGAATCTTGACCTAATTTTTGTTTTCAAGAGGTGAATCAATGGTGAATCTTGACCCTACGATTTTTTTGACAAGGTGAACGAGAGGTGAAGACTTGAGGAGGGTGAGTTCAAGCTGCTCTTTGATCCCTGCATTAGAGATGACCGGTGGCCGACACCCCCTGCAAGAGCTATGTGTCACACCATTCATACCCAATGACATCAATAAGCATTACTCTTTTGTTTATCTTTCCCTCAGTCTTATAGCACTTGCTATAGCATCCAAGGAACTAAACTACACCTGTCCAGACCTGACCAGTGACAGCGTCTTGGAGATGACCGGTGGCCGACACCCCCTGCAAGAGCTATGCGTCACACCATTTGTTCCCAATGACACCATCTCAGGAGGGGAGCACAGCAACATGAAATATTTGACGGGACCTAATGCCAGCGGGAAAAGTGTCTATCTCAAACAGGTATGGCAACCATTTTTTCTAAAATGATGTATGCACTTCACTGCATTTCTTTATGCATTTGAAACTCTTTGGGGTTCATTATTAGTTATTTAGTTACCCTAATAGCTTCAATATTCAGTATACCAAATACTGGTATATCAACAAACATATTATTCCCTGCATCAAAACTTTTTTTCTAAATGATGTGATCGGCATGTGAATATGTACTTCACTGCATTTCTTTATGCGTTTGGAACTTGTTGGGGTTGAACGTTAGTTTGTTACCCTAATAGCCTCAATATTAGGTATACCAAATACTAGTATACCAACAAACATATTATTCCCTGCATCAAAACTCTTTTGTTCTAAATGATGTGATGGGCATGTGAAGTATGTACTTTACTGCATTTTTTATGCCTTTGGAACTCTTTGGGAATCAATGTTAGTTTGTTACCCTAATAGCTTCAATGTTAGGTTTACCCAATACTGGTATGCCAACAAACATATCATTCCCTGCATCAAAACTCCTTTGTTCTAAATGATGTGATCGGCATGTGAATATGTACTTCACTGCATTTCTTTATGCGTGTGGAACTCTTTGGGGTTCAACGTTAGTTTGTTACCCTAATAGCTTCAATATTAGGTTTACCTGATACTGGTATATCAACAAACATATTATTCCCTGCATCAAAACTTTTTTTCTAAATGATGTGATCGGCATGTGAATATGTACTTCACTGCAATTCTTTATGACTTGGAACTCTTTGGGGTTCAACATTAGTTTGTTACCCTAATAGCTTCAATATTCAGTATACCAAATACTGGTATACCAACAAACATATGATTCCCTGCATCAAAACTCTTTTGTTCTAAATGATGTGATCGGCTTGTGAAGTATGTACTTCACTGCATTTCTTTAATGCGTTTGGAACTTGTTGGGGTTGAACGTTAGTTTGCGTTACCCTAATAGCTTTAATATACCAAATACTGGTATACCAACAAACATATTATTCCCTGCATCAAAACTATTTTGTTCTAAATTATGTGATCGGCTTGTGAAGTATGTACTTCACTGCATTTCTTTAATGCGTTTGGAACTCTTTGGGGTTGAACGTTAGTTTGCGTTACCCTAATAGCTTTAATATACCAAATACTGGTATACCAACAAACATATTATTCCCTGCATCAAAACTATTTTGTTCTAAGTTATGTGATCGGCATTTGAAGTATGTACTTCACTGTATTTGTGACCAGTCGCGTCAAAAAGGACATGTTGTCGGCAAACACAGTTTTGAGATAGAGGCCAATATATTTGGTGAAATATAAAGAAAATGATAGAAAAAAACATGCTTCTTCAAATCATATCTTGTGATTAAAAAGTCCGATTACCTTCAACATGGTATCATTTCAAAGCTTAAAATGTGCTCTTTCAAGTCATACCAATAACTCAGATTTGACCCGACCCTACAACATGTCCATTTTGATGTGACGGGTCACATTTCTTTATGCGTTTGGAACCCTGTGGGGTTCAATGTTAGTTCAATGTTATCCTTAATTGCTTCAATATTCTGTATACCAAATACTGGTATACCAACAAACATATGATTCCCTGCAGCAAATCTTATTTTTTAAATGATGTGATAGGCATGTGAAGTATGTACTTTACTGCATTTCTTTAATGCGTTTGGAACTTTTTGGGGTTCAACGTTAGTTTGTGTTACCCTAATAGCTTCAATATTCAGTATACCAAATACTGGTATACCAACAAACATATCATTTCCTGCATCAAAACTTTTTTTCTAAATGATGTGATCGGCATGTGAATATGTACTTCACTGCATTTCTTTATGCGTTTGGAACTTGTTGGGGTTGAACGTTAGTTTGTTACCCTAATAGCCTCAATATTAGGTATACCAAATACTGGTATACCAACAAACATATCATTCCCTGCATCAAAACTTTTTTTCTAAATGATGTGATCGGCATGTGAATATGTACTTCACTGCATTTCTTTATGCGTTTGGAACTTGTTGGGGTTGAACGTTAGTTCGTTACCCTAATAGCCTCAATAGACTATATTCATGCGGCAGCCATTTTCCAAAATATGCCACCCAAGCCTCGTTCCCGTTTGGTCTATCTGCGCCTCGCGCTGCACAATAGAACTGCGCGAGAAGCGTGGTACCAAAGCGCGCGGCGTACGCATCCTCACGCAAGTCACGCAGGCGCAGGTATACGTAACGAGAACGAGGCTTGGGTGGCACATTTTAGAAAATGGCTGCCGCGTGAATATGGTCTATATTAGGTATACCAAATACTGGTATACCAACAAACATATTATTCCCTGCCTCAAAACTTATCTGCATCTTCAAAATAACCCTGAACACCAGGTGTCGTCATCAGGTGGGTCAAATTTGCGCCAATTCTTTAAATGGTCATAGACACAAATCATTATTTTGAAGAAACACAATTTGACACTTGCTAGCTCCCAAGATTAGAACAAAAATATTAAGGATTTTATTTCTAGATATGAATTGCTGATTTAACAATATCGCTCTTGAGAATTGATCATATTTTTGTTGTTTTTGTTCAAAAATCAGTATTTCAAAATCTCTGTTTTTTAAAGGTAGATGTTCCGATTTTCAACTTGAAGTTTTCTATTCTACATGAAAGGTCATCTTTAAAAGAGTTGTATTCCAAAGTTTGAGTTGCACAACTTTAATGGTCCTTATTTTAGACGCACAAGATGCAGTGAAATGTGCCCATTGAGTTGTACACAAACTATATTGGTGGTTAACCACCTTTCGCGGTAATTCGATGTTATTTCACCGATTTCTTCGTAATCATACTGATTTGGACCGTCAAATTTCAGTATGTTAATCAGAAAAATATGATCTTTCATATGATATGAAAATTTCCATATGTTTGAGAAAAATCTGTGTTATGAAAATGTGATCGGGCCATATACCTTTAATCATTTTGGGCAACTTAATTGGCCTGTATCCCTAATACTGTCATGGTGACTTGAATCTGTTCATCTCCCAATTAATTGCCCTAAATATGCCCAAATAAACTGACCCCATTTTATCTTTCAGGTCGGTATGATCGTGTTCTTGGCTCATATTGGTAGTTTTGTGCCAGCAGAGGCGTCTATCATAGGAATGATGAATGGTATCTACACCAGGATACACACACAAGAATCAGTTTCTGTTGGGCTCTCTACTTTCATGATTGATCTCAATCAGGTTTGTAAAAATGGTCATATCATTGCTGTTCTGTCAAAACTTTATATGTATTTCCAGCCCTTCAATAAGTACAAAGTAAATCTGTCCAAAGGTTATTATGCATAGGAAGTGTTGCTTTATACATGTTCAGGGGCAAGAGCACTTCAAAGGTTTTAATAGTGTTTTTGGCACTTGAACATGTTTATAACAGACTGTCTAAATATTAAGTGTAGACAGTATTACTTTATACAAGGGCCAGATGGAGATTCAAGGTTTTGACAGAACAGTGACGATGCGATGCGATCAAGCAAGATGAGTCTAAAGTTGAAAATATCATATTTACTTAACGACTTGATTATATTGGTACTTGCACTGCTATATTACAAATTGACACTTACTTCCAAAGATATGAGTAATTGAATGGTTTTCAAAACAGAAGAATATATTATCTCAAAATCAATATTCATGACTTCCAACTTTGCTTGATCACGTCACATATTCTACCGGTCAAAAATTATCATAGCATTATTTACAGTAGTAAGTAAGAGAAAGATGTATGGCTGTATCTGTTTATATTTTTATGATGGGTTATCCATTTTCTTGTCTGGATAATGTCCATTGATATTCTTATAGTCACTCTGTCATAATGCTATTAAGGGGGCTGTGGACTCTCAGGTACAGCCTCCGTAAAACTGCCGTAACTTCTTCAATATTCATTTAATCTTTATAAATGTATACAGTTTTTTGCAGAAAAGGGTTCAATGAATCCAACCATGATAATAAAATTGACCATTTTGGAAAGAATTATAAAAAACATGTTTTTTGACCCATTTTAGGTTTGGAAAAGATAACTCAAAATATATTTTGTTAAATTTTGTCATAGTAGTTTTATGATAATCCTGATAACATTCCCCAGGAGCGTTTTTTTAATTTTAATATCTTATTTATTTATTTTTGAGTTACAGACCAAAAAGTGCCAAAAAATGTGATTTTTTTCCCCCAAAAAATGTGATTTTCATGATTTCATGATTTCATGATCGACCATCAGGATGCATGGTCATTTTTGAAAGCGTTTAGTACGCACTTTTTTTACGCATATACACGCAACCATTGGTGGAATTTTGTCCATAGCATTATGATGCTGACTATAATCACTCATTTCAATGAATGAATCAAGATGATATGGCAGTTATGTTGACAAAACTTTCAGTAGTATCATAATCTCTATCTATTCTATCACTGTAGCTGATTATACAACTGATATGCTTGTGGTAAAGGTACAGGGTGTTTCAAAACTCGTGCCACCTTGTGCCACCTTTATAATACATCATTTCTCAAACTCGAAATTGCATAGTGATAATGTTAGTTATGTTTAGAATTATTGCAATACCAACTTGACCCATTGTCTACCCTCAACCGCATTACCCAACTTTACCAATGTTGTTGCATATCACAGAAAAGCGTACAAGATCGCGCTACCTAAACACGCTAACATTGTCACCATGCAATTTACATAGTTAAAGATATAAAGTTTTTAAATACTGGCGCTACTTTTGGAACACCCTGTATGGATGCTTGCTTAACTCGGGGGTGTTTTTTCCCCGATCTAAGATGGCTCTCCACACTTTCCTGTCATTCATTGCTGTCTTTATGTTACAGGTGTCCAATCCAGTATCTTGCTTGAGTAATTCAATAAATGTCAGAGCAGGTATGGATACACCTGCTGTTAAATGTGTGTTCATTCAGTTATTCAATATATAAATCTAATTCCAAAATTCTGCTTGTGTTCCAGATGGGTATAGCACTCAACAATGCCAACACCAAATCTTTGGTTTTACTAGACGAGTTTGGCAAAGGAACCAACGATGTAGATGGCCAATCGCTTCTGGTAGCCTGCCTGAGATACTGGCTAAAGAAAGGTGTGGAGTGCCCTCATGTGATAGTATCATCTCACTTTCATGCAGTGGTACAACAGAATCTACTACCAGAAACCAATCAACTTATGTATCAGGTAAAATAGTGTGAATTAGAGGATGTTTTTGGATTATAGAGGGGTATGTGTCCCTATTAGGGTTATAGTCTTATTTGGCCATCACAAGACAGTGGCGTAACTGCATATTTTAATAATTGCAGCACACAATGCGCGCGCCTACTCGCGGCGCAGGCGCACACACACAAGCGTTGAAAGACAGAAAATACATACGCATGCGTAAAAGCTGCGCCTGTTAAGTTATGTCACTGTGCCGAGGAAGCCAAATAGAGTTTAGTTTGGTTTTTGTTATTGTCCGTGCGATACTGGCTACAGAAAGATGTTTAAAGTTTTGGCATTGGATCGATCCATATGTGAAATGTATGAAAACAAAATTCCACATGTAAAAAAAACCACACCTCTATAGGTGATGAAAAAAATAAACCTGTTCTACAGGGATGACGGACCTACCAGGTTTGTGTTGGTCGGGATTTTTCCCCACCTAAATGATCACAAATATCTGTATAATAAGTTGCCATGTTAATGCAAACTTAAAACAATTGGTTGAATAGGGACATGGGGGTGAATAGGGACAAAAATAGGATTTAAAAAAAAAATGTCACCCAGCCAGTTAGTGTACTGTAAAATAGGGACATATGGGGCCCCATGTCCCTATTCACCACGTTTTACGGTATTCATTTGTACGGGAACATTCCCCTCCCCCAAAAAAACAACAAACAAAAAAACAACAACAAAAAACAAATCTTTTTAAAATGGGTTGATCATGCCCGTTGAACAGGATGGAGTGGTTTTTTTACATACTGGCTGTAATATGATTTTATTTCTAAAACATAAATACTGAAATTGACGCATACGCAAATCAGCCTTCAAAGCACAAAGACTAGAATGTACATTAATTGACATGCCGTTAAATTGTAATCAGCAATGTTTTTTAAATAAATGGTTTTAATGAAATGGTTTTACATGAAGGGTGGGCATTTTATTCCTCCACTAACCATTTCTTCATAAAATAAGGATCAAACTTCAAACAAGTTTTTCCTTTACTCCTGTAACAACTAAACATTTTAATCTGCCCTCTCATTATTTGTAGACGATGGAAGTTTTACAGAATGGCGAGGAGACAGTGTTTTTATATCAATTAAAGGAAGGTCACGCTAGCTGCAGTCAGGCGTGTCATGTAGCATCACTGGCAGGCTTACCCGATGAACTTGTTGATAGAGGAAAATTGGTAGGTACTTCATCATCATCATCATCATAATCTATCTACCTATACTGTGCATAAACTTTCTTATTGAGTATACTCGCACAATGTATCCCTGGAACCTAGGAATACAAACTTGAGCGTACAGACACAGACCAGGATGATCCCCTACTCTTTACGAAGGAGTCTGTGACCTTTTAACATGCTCGGATATTGCTCTTCAGATACACGGGACCAACATTTCTACGTGACTTCCAAACCACGATGCGCCTATGTACATGCCTACTTCAGTTCAGTCTGCACGGTCTGAATTGTTGGTGTATCGTATTGAACTCGCGCTCAAACGATCCACCAACAGAACCACCAACAGAACTACGATGTGCAGCAGTGATACGACGCTCTAACCGACTGCGCCACCTCGCCCCGCCTCCATTCTCATATAGTTCAATCAGTTCCAAATTGGCGAGAAATATTTGGTTTTTATCTCTCCGTACCCAAAAGTAATCCAGGCGTATGCTAGCGTTTATGGCCACACACACATGGTTTTGGATGTACGCACACGTCACATATATGGTGCACAGTGCGCTTGTGTAAGGAGGCTTCACCAATTGGGAGCTGATCAAACTATAGATATAAAATTGAATATGTCTGTCAGTAAAAGTTTCAAGCCCTAGTTTTTTACCCAAAATGCAAATCATATTTTAAATTTAGTATATTATAGACTTATAACATTCACCCTCATATTGTATAAAATAAAACGTGCATGAGTGTTGTCATGTGACCGCAACGGTGGCCATATTGGATCTTGATTTACACTTGCAGGCTAGGAAATGTTATAAACTATATACAGAATGGTCCGAAAATATAAACAAAAGGGTACACTATTCAGAGACAGATTTCTCAAAATGTGCTTCGTTTTTTTCATCGGAGACAGATTTCTTCAGGTTTTTTCTTTATTTTAATTACTGCATTCACAGTAAGGACGCATCAGTCGAGAAGACTCATGCACTGTTTCAAAAGTTTATGTCCAAATAAATATATATATAAAATATGAGCTATTGATATTTGATCGCTGCCGTAGTGGTCCCCCCATGAAGAATAATGGTACAGTCCACAATCGCTACACAGAGTTTCGAAGCGGTGTTTGTTTAAGGTTATCAAGTGATCAACGAAGCACTGACTGTGCGTAAAGGCCAGTTTGAATAGGAGCGCTTTATCACCAAAATGATTTGATATATAATGAAAACTGCCTATCGATTATGCATATATAGAATTGCTTACATGTTCAGAGGCAAGAGCACTTTATACAAGGTTTTTTCATATCAATCTTCCAGATAGGTAATAGAAAAAAAGCAAACTACACATTTTTTTGAATCTCTATATTTTCAGGTATCACAGCTTCTCAAGGAGAACAAACCAGTCAGTCGAGCCGATTCTCAAGGCTACGATGTAGAGCTACGACGACATGAGCAGATCGTTGAGAGTTTCTTGGCCGTAGATATTGAATCTTGTGAGAATCTTCAAGAGAAGTTGGTCGCGGAAATCATCCCATTGGCAGGCAGGGAGCAATAAGGAGTTGAGTCAGGGAGGGCATTAAAAATGTAACATTGAATGTAATTGATTCCAGAATGCCAGACATTTATGCATAATTTGTGAATATGTGTACTACATTATGAGCATTTCCTATTTTTCACAGTCAATAGAAATTTACAAATTCATGAGCAAGAACAATGACAAATATTGTTAATCTCTGTCAATCGAATAATAAATTTAAAATAAATTAAATTTAAATTCCAACAAATGTGAATGATAGCCCAGCAGAATAACAAGGTTAATAAACTGAGTACATGTACCTCTCTACAATGAGCAATTGGTTACCTGCAACTGCCAATGAAAGTGACATAAAGAGTATAAATAAAAGCCTCATTCGTCGCTGTTCTGACAAACCGGCACATCACAACAGAAATAAGTAAAGAGATGTGCCGGTATGTCAGAACAGCGACGAATAGAGTACATAATTGTATCCTACTCAGGGACTCTGGGTTATATTAACTTTTAGAACTCCAGTTGTTCTATAAATAAGTCTGTCTGGATCGAGGGTAGATGGATGTGTGATGAACTGTGATTCTTTCACAGATTTAAGTAGATCCAATGCACTGCCATTTAGTTTTTCCTGCATGTGGACAAATTTGGAGTAATGTTGGTATTCGTGTGGGAAATGCGCTTGAGCGTTGCTCTTTCCACGTATTTCAAACCTGCCAACGTTGAGAGGGACACAGCTCCAGTATGTGAGGTTAACTGACTTCGTTCTTGTTTTTGTAGTTCAAAAAAATACTGACATACCTCCACATTTCATCCCCATGATGGTAATTCAAAATGGAGCCCGATACAAGAAATACGGCAATACATTTCGTACCAGATCAAGTTTTTAAATCCATGGATTCTTTGAGAAATCATCTGTTGTCATAGTAGCATCGAGATTGAACAATACTGAAGATGCCATGGTTTAATTAGTTCCAAATTGGCAAGAAATATTTGGTTTTCATCTCTCCGCAAGCAAATGTAATCTAAGCATACTCGCACGAGTATGTCCAGGCGCACACAGTTTTGGTTGCACACATATTTATATGATGCACCAGTGCGCTTGATGCCTTTTTGCACCTATGTCCCTCTGTATTCATTCCCTGCTGGAAGGAGGTTTCACCAATTTGGAACTGATCAAACTATATGTCATGAAGCATTTATATGATAAGTGCAATAAGTGCAAATTTCACCACACCACTTTAGAAAACTTCACCAATCTTGGCATCAAATTCAGAACAATCAGAACTTCTTTTAAGAAGTTCTAATTGTTCTGAATTTGATCATACAGAACTGGAATTCTGAAAGGGTTTTTACTCATAGAAAAGTGGCCTATGACCCTGAACACATCAGGCCTTTGTTGTTATCTTGTTTTGTAAACTGAAATAAAAGAAACAGAAACAGACAAATTCTATTGATTGATTATAGTTCCTTTAATTGTATTCTACACAGATACACATTCATTACTCTATTACAGTATTTACAACTGATAATAATCTATATAATAATATGGAGTCGCCAGTTCTTGTACAGAGATGTTCTTCCCTTTCTGCAATCATTTTACATGTTTATAAACATTTTGGCGTATTAACCCAGCGTGTTCAAAAGGAGTTTGATAAATCATGTTGTTTGAAAAAGGGAGCGTGCCTTCAAACTCAGAAAACAAGTTTGCTACATATGTATTCCCCTCGTCCCTCCGTTTCAAACATCATTTCACATGTTTATAACATACTTTATAGCTCCTTATTGTCCTGCGTTTTACATTAAAATTAGAACATGGGTATAGACTTGAGTAGAGAACGGGTTTAATATAGGAATATTAAGTTTCTTGATCTCTTTAGCGTCTTATAATCAAGAAGTTATGTCCGTCAACCGGTTTAAATTCACATTGAATATTATTTGATGCATGCCCTTTTATTAACTTTTTCAAATTAAATTTAGGATCTACAATTTTGAATTCATGTCTAATCCTAGTCTTTAAAACATTTAGTGGTATCTTTCTTGCCGGGTCTATGATCAGTCAATTCACGATCAACTTGGGGGTGCCCAATTTGTTACAAATCATGCAAGCAGAAACAAATTTAGAGTTATAATATACAGCGTCGGGATCCCATTCATCGCGCAGGTTACCTGCTAGTTATTCATAATATACAACTGTGGAATCAATCAGAATGCTTATTATATGGGTATTTTCACAGTAAACCAACACAAAAACCAGACAATGTCAAACAATTAAAAGCACAAAAAAATTCAATTGTGATTTTTCGATTTTCATAATTTTAACATCAGCATTCCTTTTCACTTGTAATAGAGAAATAGTTGGGTAAATTTCAACTCTCTATCTGAAACTTTTGAATTGACCTACAGTAAGTCTATGAGAAATATAGATAATGGTCATAACACTGACACACATTTTGGACTGTATACATTCTAAAGATGTGTAATTGAAAAAGTTTAAATGCTCAATTCTGGGAAATGTTAGAGTATCCAACTCTTTTGACATTGACTATGTGCAGGTAATTGAAACATATGCAATATCAACATTAATACAGAAGGTGCTCTGCAAGTTTGGCAAAAGTTTGGCACACATGTTACACCCGCTATTGCAAATAATAAAGAAAGTCTGTCAGATTAACGAATGAACTCTGTTTATCATTCAGTTTTCTTGAAAAGTGATGATATTTAGACAGATTTTAGTTACGTCACCTTCTCATGATGGATAAATAGAATATAACAAATTACAAGAAATCATTATTTTTTTGTGTTTGAAATATTGAATAAAAAATAAAATGAAAAGATTATATTTTAGAGGATATATATACAGATCATAATGATGACTTGCAAGGGTCAATCCATAGTCATACACTCTTGCTTATCAGATTATTTAACAAATTTGCAATGATGATCTTCCTGGATTTCCCATCTTTTCCCCTTCCAGACCAAGTAGTTGGTTATAAAATATTGCGAACGCTAAGAAACAATGATGTAAATGGTCTTTTGGCTTAATTTTTACCCTCTGATTGATGATTATTTTTTATTGTTATTGCATTACAAAAAGTTTTAAATATTATTCTTAAACAGCTAAGAAAGTGTAAGCAATCTCATTGGTTCTCAGAGAAATCGGCGACAACTTAACACGGGGAGGTGGAGCTTACGTTTTAACAGTACGCCCAACCTTCACAATGCGTGGTTTCTCCATAACGCGCACTCCTGCAGTGCGTCTTTAGCGCTTTTCCTGCGTTTATGCCGGCGCCGCGACGCTTACGCATGGTTTACTCATCGCATGTGATTGGATGGAATGTTTGTGGGTTATTCGATCCTAGCAGGGGTAAAAGTTGTCAAATGTGGACAATAAAATGTACTTATTTCTTTGATAAATGTCTAAAGTATGATTGTCCGGCGGAGTTGTTCTACCCAAAAAATAATACTATCGAACGCATTTATGTCAGACAATATAACACGGGTACGGTCTAAAACCAATACCTTTATTCTCTAAGTATCAGTCGCGGCAAAAGTACAAACAAATAATGGGGTGGGGGCAAGCACCCATTCGGTTTCATAATGTTGAAACATAGAAAAATGTGTGCAAGGCATGCAATCATTTCACATTTAAACTAATATGGTCCAGTGAAATGTTCCTGAAGCCCTCTTGCGTGACACATTTTAGCGGGGGAGTGGCTATCTCACCAACACCCACCACCATTGTTGAAATATATTGATACTTGTGGAGCAAAAATGCTACATTATTCATTGTATTATTTCTAGATTATCAGAAATTCTTATATAGTGGGTGTGGTTTGGGATGTCAGCAGCCAATTGTATTGTTTTTTGGCTGATTTTCAGCCGATACGCCCATACATGAGGCAATGGTGTGTAGTTTTGGAGGGGGGTTTAATTAATTTGAATAATAATACCTTCGGTGTGCATGAGCATCGCATTAGCGTGCCCTACACAACGTCGCCTGTGTATGTGTTGTGCGTATAACACAGCGTTGCCATGTGCGTGTGTGCTAAAAATGCAATTAATTCGAAGCAGGAAGTTGGTCAACAGCTCGCTGGATTCAGCGATTTTTATAAAGGGGGAAATTTGTTGTTGTTTGATTAAAATAAATCTAACAAACTGTGTTATTTTATTATAAAAGATCAAAATAACCAAATAAACTAAATAAGAATGAGAATAAAATATAGTTCTTAGCTGTTTTGTGGCGACCATACACGACTTCAAATATAGTATAGCCTATACATTATAAGATCATCATATAGCAAAACAGCTAAGAACTATATTTTATTCTCTAAGCATCTCAGAGAGACTCGGCCTCAAGAAAAGGACATGTGTACTGTCGCAGCAAAAGGGTGCAGTTGTCTCTCAAAGAAAAGTTGAGTTCTTAAAATCATTCATAGGAGCTTTGTTAACCCTATAAAATGACACCTTTGGAGTTAAGATTGGATACTGCTTTCTGATTTTATGAAGAAAAGTTACTGACAAATTGTCTTTACTTTCTTTGTTTTTCAATGTCTAATTCTATCAATATCTCCAAATGCATATTGCCAACAACCGTACCCTTTTGCCGCGGCGGTACACATATGGCAAGCAGTTAAGGACATCATGCAGAATATATCACATATAAAAAAAGCTCCCAGAAAGGATATATAACAAGAATTGTATGCCCCCCCCCCCCCCCCCCACACACACCCCCACACACCATTCAAGTGTACAGCTTTCAGTATTAGTGTCCATAAAAGAGTTATTATTAAAAATGAAAAATACATCTCATGGTGCTTTGTGTCCTGGTCAAGATATTTAGTGATGTGACACATTTTCTTAAGATGATAAGAATATAATCCCCAGATTGCGCACAGAAGTAATGTCATTACCAACTTTGAGTTCAACAGGTGAGAGTTTGCTCAAGGCATTGAGTGGTTCGATCCAGCAATAAAAAAATCATATTTTTTGTGATTGAGTTTATGACAGTGAGTTTATAATGTCAGATTCCACTGAATATTTACATAATGCATTTTGTCTGTAATGGATAATACTAAAATAGGGATAAAAATGTGATTTGATTTTAAATTTATACTTGACTATCCATACTTAGCATGTCAATAAATTTTAAAAAATCCAGATTTTTTTGCATGCCTCCCCTATAGCCCTCGCTCTGTGTTTCCCCTATAATCTTATTTTCTCTCTACTTTCTCTACATCCTACTCTTCATATTTCTTTTTGTACAGGTTCCTCCCCTTTTTGTACAGGTTCCTCCCCTTCTCCTTCTTTTTGTACAAGTTCCTCCCCTTCTTTTTGTACAGGTTCCTCCCCTTCTTTTTGTACAGGTTCCTCCCCTTTTTGTACAGGTTCCTCCCCTTCTCCTTTTTTTGTACAGGTTTCCCCCCTTCGTTTTGTACACGTTCCTCCCCTTCTTTTAATACAGGTTCCTTCCCTATTTTTATACAGGTTCCTCCCCTTCTCCTTCTTTTTGTACAGGTTCCTCCCCTTCGATGCATTCACAGACTAAATCATGTTGCCTTTCTACTAGCTTTATTTTCTTACATCGATTACACAATTTTTGTCTAGGTTCCGTCTCTTCCTGTTGTGTATTTTCCTCCTCATTGCATTTGCAGATGTATTTAGATGGTATTGCTTCTAATTTCTTACATGTATTACACTCATTTGTAATATAAGTCCAATAATCTCCTAGCTTGTATGCAAAATAAAGCACACCAACTCCTTTTGAAGTTGGTCTGCCAGGGGAAGATTCCAAATTTTTACAGGCATCGTCAATTGCCTTTAGATTTCTGATAAGCCCACTTTTCAACTTTAATATACATGCTTGTGGAATGGATTGATTACCTTCCATGGTAATAGCATCATTTTCTTTTACAGTGGCAAATACTACAAATCCATCATAATCTGTGTACTTGTCACCACGCGCCGCATTATCAATATTTGTAAAATCCCTGAGCTGATCATCATTAGCACTTGAATTTCCAAACATATACTGATCAAGATGCCTTCCTGTCTTAATTTCCAATCGTTGAATAACTTTCCCATCCAAATCATTTGGTTGTATGATTAGTTCAGTTAGCCTAGTAATAGCTCCATCTATTGTGTCTTCGGATACATCTATTGTTAGCCAATCTAATTTAAAATGTGTATTGAAGCCGCCGGCCATGACACTGAAAAATGGAAATACAACATACCAAAAAATCAGCTTCAGATCCTTCTTTGAATAAGTTCAGATCCATTAGGCATATATAATTATTTGAAGTCACCCTTTAGTTCCAAATACCCTGTCATTTTACCATTACTTACACACACACAAAAAAGTTCAATAGTTTGAAACAGGTTTTTAATTACCTCTCTTTGTTTTTCTAAGATTCAGTTTTATAAGCTTTCTTTTCCAGACCTGGTAGTTGTAGTTGGGTGTAAAATATTCCTGTTGCAAATAATATCTTGTAGACATTTCACTTCATTTTAACTTGGCCTCCAGTGCCCATAAAGATTTTACTACATGAAAATTACCACCTTTTACAGTTACAGAAAGGGTATCAAATTGTAGCCAACAAGTTTACCTGAAGGCTGGTTAGATAAGACTTATACAATCCCAAAAATTGATTCATTCTTATATTAATGAAAAAACACCATTTAATACTAGGGCTTACCTTAGAAATATAAAGTTTGACTTCTGTTGTATGTTGCTTTAATTGGTAAATGTTGATTGATTGTATCTGAAAAGAAAAAAAGAAAATAATATTGTATTATATAGTTACACAATAAACCTGAATAGAGATATGGAAAGTGCACTCGGTCGTTGGGTGTAGAGACGCTCCCTAATTTTTTTTTAATCTTATTTTTTTGCTATGTTCGTAATATTTTCCTTTGATCAGTTATTTACCTTTTCTGTTGTATGTTGATTTAACTGGTAAATGTTGATTGTATCTGAAAATAAAAATAGAAAATATTGTATGAGTTCACACAACAAACCTGAATAGGGAGATATTGAAAGGACACTCGGTCATTAGGTGTAGAGAAGCTCCCTAATTCTTTGAAAATCTTATTTTTTACTATGTTTGTAATGTTTTCCTTCAATTATTTATCTTTCCCAGAGTAGGCCAGTGCATAATAACACTGAAAATATCCATGTGCTTCTGACCGTATTCGAACCGGCAGCCTTCACATCAGAATGCGTTCCTTTGTATTTAAAAACCAGGGGAAAAGATGTAGTTCTGAAGTGACTGATTGTACATTTAATGAATGTGTAAATCAGGATACTTGATCAATGAAGTGACAATGGAGAAAGTAATATAATAGGGTTGTTTTTAGATAGATTTTTCTCAAATCATGTAAAATCATCTGTTGTTGTTTTTCCATCATTCTTTTTACAAATTCCCGATTTTTGCAGATATGGGTGACAATTTAGGTTTAAAAACAAACAAACAAAATACTTTCTGCACTTAGGCCAAACAAAGAAGAAGATCTGTCTTAGAAGCCCGCCCGCATTGGTATGTGAAATGAGCTACGGCGCGTAGGTCTATTGGCTGGGGGCTAAAACACTTTTCTTTCTTTTTTTTGTTTTTTGTTTTTGGATTTTTCTTTTTGGATTTATAAAAAAGTTCTCTGTAAGCTTGAATAAGCAAGAAGAAGAAGAAAATAGCAACAACAACAAAAATCGCATACCTCACAGCCTATTTTCTAAATTAAAAAAAATAAAAATCGCACAGCACTTACCTTTTTTGCACAATGTTTCTGAGACAGACTATCTTCTTTGTTTGACCTTAGTAGTGGACCCTGCAGCTGAAAATGTATCAAATCATTTAGAATATCAACAAAAGATCAGATACCATAGCATTGCACACAATACAAAAATAATGCTAAGTTATTCAAACAAATGATAAACAAGTATGAGTTTAGACACCAGCATACACCAGGCCTATTTTAATATTAAATAAATAAAGTAGCTATGATAAACTCAATTTAGTGGACACTGAAATTAAACTGTTACCTTTTAAATTACCTTTTTGCTTAATGCCAAAACTTTTTCTCTCTTTCTAAAAGTGTAGCAGATCGTAAGGATAACTTGCAGCCTGCAAAGGATAATGACTTCGGAATCTCCACGCCAATCTGTAGGTGTAACCTGTTAAAATACATGTTTCAAAGATACTCAGATAAGCTACACATGCAGACAGTGACATAGCTAGAGGGGCATGAACCGGGGGGGGGGGGGGGGGGGGGGGTACTCACGTATGTAAGGCATACGGGGACGTGCTGCTCCAGTAGGTCGTTTTTTCATGAGACATCCTTAGCCATGGGTAGGCTTTTCAACTGAAAAATCCTTAGACATATGTCTATTTTTGCAAAAAAAATGCAACAATTAGGTCTTTTTCCCCGATAATTTGGTCTAAAATGAAGCAAACCCCCTAAAAATGGGTACCAATTTTTCCAAAATCACCCTTAGAAATGGGTAGGGGTTTTGAATCTCCAGCGGATGTATCATGGATAAATAAAGATTATGTGTGTATGTTCGTATGTAAAGGGTCCATCCACATGCAGAACAGTTTTGTTTTTTGTTTTCATTCCATTGCCTAGGCAATTGTTATAATAAGCAGTTCAATAATGATACATCAAATATTTTATTTACCACAGATCATATCATGTGACCTTGACAACAGACGATAAGCAAGTAATACAGCAGACGACTATCGCACACGTCAGAAAAGTTTAAAGTCTACCTTTTTGTGTCCATTGTTTTTTCTTTGCTCCGTCTAAAATTGCCAAAATATTGATGGAAGTACAAAAAATTTAAGCTATTTTTATATTATTTTTCAAATATGCAAAAAATTTGAAATAGAAATAGATAGATCGGGTCAGACAGTCTCCAATATCCCCAACTATGTATATTTTGTTCTTCTTTTTTCAGAATATTGAAACATTTGTCCAAACAAAATAAGAAATACAAAAATCTCGACGTTTGCAAATTATCGGTCAGTCAGGCCTATAGAACAAGGTTATGTTGTCACCTTAGGCCCTTCACAATTGATATTGAGATTCCTGTTGGAGGTTTGAAAAAAGGGACGAGGTGGCTTTAATTATAATTATTAATTATCTTTTATTTTCTTTATTTCGAAACTAATTATTTTGTGGTCGTAACCAATTTTCAAACCCTTATATCGAGGACTCTCATTTAATTATTTTCCAAGTATGATATATTTGATACCCACTTAGAAATGCAATCATGTTCTATGTTTGTACATCTTATCTGATATGATTAATGAAAGTCAGAAAGTAGCAAATGAAGTATATTTGAAAGTCATTTTAAAGGTGAAAATCCTAAATAAAAATAAAATAATTAAATATTTTGTAATTCTCAATTTCGGACGCGGGCGGCAACAGGAAACTCAAAATCAATTGTGAAGGGCCTTATCAAAATTGCAGGTTATTTAAAGATTTTCTAAGAGATGTTTGTATTTACATTTGAAAAGTTTGATTTGTCCATATATATATATATATACAGTCTCATATGTGTATGTATCAGTTAGTCATCATCACCTGATGAGTGTGTGTGTATGTATCAGTTAGTCATCATCACCTGATGAGTGTGGTCATGTTCCCACACGAAACAAATTTGTAGTGACAATGTGTTGATCCAGGGTTAAATTTCTATGTATATCTATATAATAATACGGAATCGCCGATTCTTGTACGGAGATGTTCTCCCCTTTCCGCACCTTCGATTGACTTCAAACTTTCTGTGCGAGTGCGTATGGGTCCCACGACGAACCAGTTTATGTTTGATTTTTTAAATTTGGGTTAGATTTTGTGAAATTCGAGGTTTTTTAGCCCGTTGCTATGTTATTGCTACGCGCCGCGTATACGCTGAGCACGCCATGGCGATGGCCGGCGCACAACTCGCGTAATCGGGCGATTTTCGGCGCGCGAGTATTCAGGCGATTGCTGCCGGCGCACGCGTAGTCAGGCGCCGATTGCCGGCGCACGCGTTATCGGGCGATACCGGAACACGCGTAGGTGCACACGCGTTAGTGGCGCAAAGCGTAGTTTGTTATGTGGGAGAGTAAAGGTGGCAAGCATCCGTTGCTCCATTAGTGCAAACCCTATATAGTACAAGAAAACGGCATGATGAGACAACAACAAAAAGTCAATCATATAGCCAGAGTATACGGGAACCCCTTTGAAGGAACTGGGAGCAAGGCCGGCGCAAACCGTATAAGGCGCAAACCGTAGGCCTGCATCCAGGATAACATATATTATATAATAATATAGTGACAGTGAAAATGCGTTTATACGACAGTGCCTCAGTCCCATCCACAATGCGGGCCACGGGTAGGGCGCGCTATATAAAAACATAGATAGGCCAGAAAACCGTGATATCATATTATACATGGGGGATAGGCCTGTAAATAAACAAGGAACTGTTAGAGCAAAATATGCATACAGAAATAGTCCTACTGGAGAAATAATTTAATGTCAATAGACCGAAAAATAAAATAAACGGAGGGCTAACACTGAACTGGGTGGGTACAAAGTGATCATGGTGAGAACCCACCTCCCGCCAACTATGAAAGACCCACTATAAAACTTAATAAAACCACTAAAAAGACCCAGTGGCGTCGCGGACCTAAATTTATTTAACAGCGGCGGCGTGTTCTATGTGTTCTATGAGAGACTTGGCAACTTATAGGGGGGCGTGCGTCCGCGAAGGGGGTTGTGAAATATTATAGGCCTACACGCCGTGTGTATGAACACATGGGGTGGGTAGGCCTGTCTGAATTATAAGGGTACACTGGGTACCTGGAGTATGGAATATTAAGGGTACCTGTGATAACTGGATTTTAAGGATGTATAGGGTAGGGCCTACCAGAGTGGTAATGTCATGTCTTATTATGGGATAATACTATTTAGCGTTTCTGGGTAGGCCTTATATTAAGACCCCTGGATTATTAAGGGCGCCGTGGCACCGATATTAGGATTAAAGGCATCTGAGTATCAAGGACCTCTTGCTATTTCACAATAGCCTACGCTTTGATCATGTTGACGACTAACCGCACACTACTATCTTCTATACCATGTATAGGCCTACACTATATGGGGTATGGGGTTGGTACTGCACATTTGGGTGGTTTGTTTGTTTGTTGTTCGTTTGTTTATACCGTCGGTCCGTACGGACGCACGCTTGGGTCCTGAAGAGACCAGGCTCAAGCAAAATGCTCGGGCCAGGCTTAAAAAGCCTATAGGCCTATAAGTATGCTGGCTGAATGAAATGAAAGTTGAGCCACTTCCAACAAATGGGGTAACAATAACATTGTTTCCCTCCTAAATGGGGTATTGAAATTGGGTCCGAGATTCAAAGATTTCACAAAACTCAGATTTCTGTGAACAAAGTCTATTTCAAATGAAAAAAAATAATTCTGGAGCTACAATTTTGAACTCATTATCTATGCCCATTTTGCTACAAATAATGAAGGTATCTAATTTAGAAAATAATACTTAGCTAGCGAGTGCGCGAGGGTACGCCGCTAGTATATATATATATATTGGAAGAATTATTATAGATGGAAGCTATTAAATGTCAGAAGAAAGAAAATCTGAAAAAAATCATTAGTTCTGTATTCTTGCTATTTGGCTTTAATAATCATATCTTAATTTTTTACTAATTTTGGTGTTCCTGAAATTGTCAAAATTCATGAAAATCACTTTGCCAGTACAGTCGCCATGCACCACCAGCAAGTTGTATATTTGATGATTTGATCGTGATCAGATTGCTGGACATGGGTTAGAAACCAATTTGTACTCAACTGCGCGCGCATGCCTCTCTCCACCCAGCCGTTAATGTGGGTACTGTTTGGGGATACTCACAATCTTAAGTGTCTGATAGGAATGAGTCAGTATGAGGAATTATCAGTATTTGTTTGATATGCAGCAACCTAAGGGGTCGTCCATAAAAAAAATTTACCCCAAACGTACGAAACTTAAATGGCGATCTTGAGAGGCAGGATTTTTTTGTTGATTTTTTTAAGTACAAAATAAAATAATATATGGACATTTTTCGCGCGCTACGCGCACATGTGTCTCCAAAAATGAATTTTTTTATTATATAGGTTGTATTGAGCCCAAATGTACCTCAATCATAGCAAAAATTGGGAATGTCAAACATTTTCACATGCTACGCGAACATTTCTTTTGCCATAATAATCTTGTCGGTTCACTGTCATTTCTGCCCCCCCCCCATATATGAAATACCTAGCTACCTCACTGACAAAAATGTTTCATGTACACGAAGCAATTTTGCTTCTGTGTTTTTAAAACAATTTATGGCTCAAGTTCCTAGTGTTGTTGTTTATCATTTCTGTATTTAAAAGCATTTTATAATTTAATAAATGTAAATTGTTTCAAATATCTTGATAGTTTTTGATAATTATTTATCAAAGAAAATGATTATTGTTACCAAAGAAAAGAACGGCAGAATCAACACCAGAGATTTACAATAAGTTTATTTTTCTCTATTGTGTATCGTACAGTTTCTTATGTTGTATACGGCAATTCGTCTTTAATACAATGGTTTTTAATCAAACATGAGGGTATTATCAAGCCATGAAAATTTCGCCATTTATTGCGTATGTAACTCGAGGGGGAGGGGGTAAAAAGTTATGTACGCTCTGTACATAGGTGAAAATGGTGATAGTTTTGGACGACCCCTAAATAAGTGAAGTGAACTGATTCTGGTGTATCCTATAGTGACAGCGGATTAAATGTTGAGCATAATTTGAAAGCGCTATTTAAAATCTGACATTTAATTTTTTACTCCAAACGACTCAATGTCGGATTTTATTCTCTTGGATGTGAACAATGACATGGGAGAGCATTACAAACAAAAACACAAATTAAATAAGGGTGGTTTTTTCTATGCTAAATGCACACCAAGTGCGCCCTTGAAAGTGGAAAGAAAACCACTCCAAAAATGATTAAAAGAAAGTTACAATATCGAGTTTCAGTAGGTTGAAAATAGTCTGCAAATGTTGTTAAAATTGGCTTAAATATAATTGTATTATTAAAGTCTTGTAATAAAGTATTAATTGAAAGAATACTTACTTTTTATCAGCAGGTAAACGCAGATGCGGTTGGAAAACACAAACTTCAGTATAAAACTCTCACAGTGATTTGATGCCTTCCTCGTCCTCGTTGTTAAATCTCTGTTTGGCTGCAAAACTATACCCGTCTTTTATATACGTATTTTTACGGAGGCGTTGGTGCTATTGCGTGATTTGTGTACATAAAGGGGGTGTTCCGGTGTTTGCAAGAACTGCTCACCTACCATAGGCCACAAAAATAAATAGTTTGTTTGCCATGAAAACCGGCGAGATAAAATTGTGGGGTAGACCTATGGATATGTAAAGCTTGCACCCCTCCCTCTTCAAACTTGCTCTTATGCAATGAACCCATATTTGTTTTGTACTGGTGGTTGGGGGGGGGGGGGGGGGGAGTATTGTTGAAAATTTAGCACATTTCCCAACAAAAGATCTCCTTATTAGGGAACATTTATTAAATTTCTCACCCATAGCCAGTTTTTACTCAATATATGTAGGGTCTTGCACATTTTCTGTCAGGGGAGAGGATTAGAATTGTTCACGAGTAAAATACAAATTCCATAAAACTGATTATGACTATAGTTGATAGTTGATCAAAAATACCTGCATGAGTCTTTGAATGTCACACAAAACACCAGACAGTTTTTGGGTGTGTGATAAATCAAAGTTGTTATAAACATCTAAGAAAGTTTAAGCAATTCTCATTGGATTGCAGGGAATTTGGCGACATTAACATGGACCAATATAACATGGCGTACAATAATTAGCATTACCACCCTCATGCAGTGTGTGGTATAATTATAGTTTTGTTCCATAATGCTCACTTCTGCTGTGCGTCTTCAATGCGCTTTTGCTTATGAGTAACCCAACTCTGCTTGCGGCATTGGTCTTCCACTTCAAATAATACTACCATCCACAGTCAGTACAATATAACACAGGTACAAACTAAAACAAAACCTTTATTCTCTAAATATTGTATTATAAATAGGCCTATATTATTTATACTATATGATTCACGCCAATAGAAGATAAGCTTGAATGCCTTATCTTATCTCTGCTATACCCACAATTTGTTTCATGTTTACTGCAAATGTGGACATTTTTGCGCTACATAATTGTTTGTGCTTTTTATGTTTAAAGCAGCTATCCCTAAAAATTAAAATGCACAAATATTTCTTTTGTGTAGATCTTTTAACCCTAACCCTAGAAACGTGGTACTGGTGATGGAAGAAGAATAGGGGAGGGAGTTAGATAAAAAAGTTAAACAATTATGTCCGTCGACTTCGGGAATTGAACCCGGGCTGCCGGCATGACAGATACCACCCAGCCACGGGGGAGGGCTGACTGACTGTGTTGTTGCCGTGTGGTGCAGTAGGGTTAGGATTAACCATAACCCTATTACACCACAAAATGTTGTTGTTGTGACCCATTCCATAGACTTGATAATCCAAGCCCCTCAGAGTGGTTTGTAGGAATAAAGCTAATGAGGCAAAACATATGAGCCAAATAATGACAGACAAAATGGTATGCTGCGTGGATATACAGAAACACAAACTTAACTTTATATTATGTTGTTGTTTTCCATGTAAACAAACATTGCATGTCTTTTGGCATAAAAAATGTGGACTTTGTATAGAAATGGCATCATGATTTACACCAAATCTGTGGGCAGGATAGACCCAAAATTGCACTTTGGATGTAATTGCACCATCGGGTACTCAGTATACACCTAACACAAAAAGTTCCTGACCCATATATGTATGTTAGCAATAATTCAAAACCAATAATCAGTACTGAAAATTTTTAAATTTATAAAGATAATCTTTATGCTGTATTGTCTCACATAATGTATAAGGATATACAGGTAAATATAAGGTGGAACGAGCAGTATTATGCTACCCTGTATAGGCCCTATGCCTGACCTAGGCTTAGCCAGTGAGTTTGCCACATGATCATTGTTGCTCTATCTTATCTAATTATTTGTAGTATTACTATTATCCAAAGTATTCAAAAGGTAAACATGGTTCCCTTTGTCTTTAGTTTCGAATGGTATATTATACAGGGTGGTCAACATTTGTTACAGATTTGCAAGAAAAAGTTAACTATTTATCATAATTTGATAGCATTAAACTGGCATTTTGCGATGACATTCGTAAAGTACACTACAATAAAGCAAATGCTCAAATAGAACCATTTTGTACAGGGTGTTGCAAGCTTAATGCATGTCAAGCTCTTCGCTGCCATTATGTCCAATTAAATGTCCGATTTACCTTTTTCAAGATTATAGGTCACCCAGGACCACACAAATATGTATGTGAAAGATACACATTTCAATTTTCATTTATATATTTAATTAGCATTACCATGACTAATATTAATTAATAACTAAAATTGGAGTATGGTTTACTGGATCTCGCAAGCTAATTTGACTTGCTAAATTTATTTTAAGTTGCTTTGCCTTAACAATCAGAATAGAATAATCATTTTGACTGACTAAATATATAAAACAAACTTCCCTAACCTCTACATAAGATCTGTAACTTTATAAAACGGGTCATTTTTTAAAATGATTTATTTATTATCTTTATATATATTGTGTATGGTTTTGTATTTGGTCTGGAATTGATTAAAATGTAATAAAGGTTTGTGTTTCAAATATATTTGATACATAGGCTAATTGTCAGTCATAGACTAGTGATAAATGTGTGCTTTGATTAAATATTGGATGCTATAATACTCGTCCATTGAAATAAAAGTTTCAGTTTTCCAAGTGTGCTTGCCCCACGTAATACTGTGCTATCCACAAGTTTAAGAAAGCCGAAATAATGTTCATTATTATAGCCCCCTCTATATTATATTGATAGTATTCCGAATGTTACGCAGCTTCAATATGAGCTTTACAATATACACGCACGAAAAGAATCAGGAAACCACGCGAATTCTAATCGATTCCCAGCGCCCGCCCACTTTTTTAGCCCAACTGGAGTGCCCGGATGTCATCCAACATCACATAGAAGATTCAACGTAATTGGCTAGAAGATAGAACTTAGCTATACCTTTTCTTTAGACGTTTGGCGAATCAGAGAGCTTGTATGATGGTATGTTTGGAAAGCTGAATATATTTAGAAGTTCGGTAAATTGATCCAGCTTGGATAGCTTCACTTGGGCGCTTGAAATGACCTAGGCAGTTACAGCGAAATTTCGGAAAGGTAAGACAAACATTTGCCGTATTTTAGCGTAGTTTTTGTAAACCTTGTCAACTTATTATGGCAATGAAATGTATTTGTCGAAGTTCTTTGTTTATTGAGGATTGTAATGATACCCTACTCGTTATAATACGTGCCGTAGTTCGTCTGTTTCAAAGGTATTTGTAGTGACATGTTGATTTCATTTCCACGGTATTTTGCATGCCAGTAGCCAAGATGGAGGGTCACTTTTGTTGTATACAAATGGTAATGCGACCGCGACGCGTGTGCAAAATATTTCGATTTCGAGTGATAATTATACGGCTAGGTACCGAATTATCCGTATATATTTTGAATAGCTACAGAAAGTAGCATATTTTCATCCATCAAAATGCCTAAATATCTGTAAAACGAGCTATTTCTGGTCGAATAATCAGGGTAAATTGACCGATGTTGCCAAATTTAAATTTGGTATTGATTCAGGGATTAACCATGCCCGAGTTTAACTACTGTGTAGTTCAATGCAAGGTATTGTGCTCATTATATTTTAGGGATTTATAAATTAGGGGATCATATAATCAATTATGCTACAAATTACAAATCTAATTTAACATTGTAATATAATATGAATGTATTTATCAATCATGTAATATATTAATATTAATTTGTTAATAAAGAAAGCCTATATTATATAAAAAATAGTTCAGTCAATTCCAAATTAAATTGGCGAAATCTTACACAATAAGCCTAATCGCCAATCAGGAAAAAATCCATTGATTATCCTTTTCTGATGCATTGTGGGATCCCGAACGGGGCAGATTTTGCCCTTTTGCGATCCCACAATGCAATAGAAAAGGATAACCAATGGCTTTTTTCGATTTGCGATAAACCTTATTCATTGGCGATCCTCATCCTGCTGATTATTTTTGAGTAGAAGTACAATAGGCCTACACTTTATAGTACAGCAGCGAATGAATTCGGAATAGCGTTGCACGCTAACGCTGGCATTGTGCAAGATTTCGTGTGTCATTTTATACGTTACGTGACGCTTGCGTACGCTAAAATCGCACTTAGGCCTATACTTGAATAACTTGGCGCACGGATAGAATAGATAAAATACACATATTTCTCGCCAATTTGGAACTGATTGACCGATGGATTTATTTCGGCCAACAATAGGTTTCATGCCGGTGAAAACAATCAAATGCCGGTGAAAACAAAAACATAAACAACTTGCGCAGATCAATCAATAAAGGCAGCCACACATTGCCCGTACTGCGAATCAAGTGCGTAACGCTCAGCGTTGAATGCGTGCATGGAATGTTTTGCTTATGAAACACTGGTTACCAAGCAAATTTGCTAAAAATAGCTCAAAAAGTGCCCGTATGTTCGCGCCGTCCTATAGTCAGGTTTATAATTGAACGAACACTTTGAGGCAACATATTGCGTACATTGTGTGAAGCGCGTAATAATTTCGGACGCGATCATCTTTGTGCTGTGTGAGTGTTCGTTCAATTATTTATTTGACTAAGCTGCTATGCCGCATGCTTCACGATTCGTGGTACGATCCGGCGAGCTGTCAAATGGCAAAATACTCTCGAAAAAGTTGACTTTTTTGGAGCTTCCCCTAGTCACCCGTAAATAGCGCTTGCAATCAATAACTTGAATAAGTTGTCCGCCAGCCAGGTCACGCGAGCGGCCCAGGTTCGCACAGTGATCTACTGATCTTTCCCAGTTTTTTAGAGACTCTTCTCCTTCATGGTCATTGGTCAGGTAACTTGGGGGCGTTTTAACCATTATGTCATGACTGCTGAATTCGGCAACCCATTTCATATTTTGAACGCGCCAGAAATGTTTATGCTTATTGTTGTGCACGCAATGTACGCAAAACGCTGCTTCAATGTGATTTTGTTAATTTATAAATCTGACACTTATGTACTGTATGTCATGACAGCTTTAAATTTTGACCAAGTATTTTTAGAAAAAATAAATTTGTATTTTATTTTTTCCATATCTTTGTGTCACAATTCTGTCACAGAAATTTCTTGAGACAATTTTTCTTAAAAATGTTGCTATAAATACTTATCTTATCGTGTATACATACATGTACAGTATATGCAGGGCTGTAGTACAGCCCTTGCATATACAGCCGCTGTACTTAGTATCCGCCCACACGCCCATGGCGGGTAACTGTGTCACTAATAGTACACTCCCGTGGTGGGTAACTGTGTCGGGCGGGTAACTTTTCCAATATACACGCCCGGCTGGCCGGTAAGAATTTTGCTGTTGGTAAATGAAGATTACTTGTTTGGCTGGTAACTTTTACATGCTACCAGCCCGGCTGGCTGGTTGGAGAAAAAATGAAGGTACACCCCTGTGTACCTGTATGTACATGTATAATTGTATATCATGACTGCTGATTCGGCACGGCATCCCATTTCATATTTTGAAATGTTCACGCTCTTTCATGGTGTCACAATTCTGTCACAGAAATTTCTTGAGACAATTTTTCTTAAAGATGTTGCTATATAAATACTTTGTCAAAATCTTATCGTGTATAACTATAACATGTCATGCCTGTTGTATATTCGGCACGGCATCCCATTTCATATTTTGAGATGTTCATGCTCAGTATTTTTGGAAAAAATGAATGTGTAATTTATTTTTTCCATATCTTTCATAGTGTCACAACTCTGTCACAGAAATTTCATCCCATTTCATATTTTGAGATGTTCACGCTCATTGTTGTGCGCGCTTCACGCAATGTACGCTTAACATCAAGGGCGTCCCCAGACCCTTTTCATTGGGGGGGGGTGTAAAGGTCATCAATTGCCGACAGAGCCATTTGTGCCGACAACAAAAAAAATCGGCTCGCTTCGCTCGCCGGAATTCATACAGGGTGTCTCAAAAAGAACCGTGCACGTGTTTACCCAACTTATTGACCATGAACTTCTAAAATTTGGTGTAACAATTGTATACATATTGATAGACCAAACACTTAGCTTTCATATGCTGTTTATTTCATCTAATTTGTTTTCGAAAATCCTAAGATATGATCAATTAACTAGAGCTACCTAAAATCGAAGTTGTGCCACTTTTACGGAAAGAATGCTTAAGATAAGCATTAAACCCCTCGTCCTCTTAAGAGAGGGTGATCGCTGATTGCGCTAGAACGCAAAAAACAGTGACCTAGGGCGTCTAGGTGATCGCTTTTACATTCCCTGCGCTCACTTTGACGAAAACAAATTGAGGCTGCCACCTTACCCGGGGGTAGGGTAAACCGTCAAAGTCTGATAGTAGGGGGGGGGTAGTTGCCACCTTACAATTTTTATTTTTAAATCGCCATTTTGAAAAATATTTTTATTGAATCTTCCTGAAATATTTTAGCATGGGCCTATGTTAGAAACACCATTTCCATCACTTATAAGCAAAAAACCGGGTGAAATTCCGATATTTAGAACTTTTTTGGCTAAGATTTCTATGATATCTCACTGTCCATCGAATACGGCGGGATTTTGAGGTCGGCCATGTTTGGTGACGTCATTGTGACGTCATGCGTGGGATGTTTGGACTTGTTTTAGTATGTATGGATAGAGGGAACCTCTAGCTATAACATGGTACCCAAATAAGCATACACTGCATTTCGGATTTGATTTTGTTAGAGGTAACCCCGGTGGTAACAACCCCCATCTCCGGAGTAACCCTTTCTGTTCGTTGCAAACTGTAAAGTGGCACAACATCGACTTTAGGTAGCTTTAGTTAATTGGTCATATCTCAAGATTGACAAAACCAAATCAGATGAAATAAACGGAATATGAAAGCTATTACCGTTATGGCTATCAATATGTATACAATTGTTACACCAAATTCTAGAAGTTCACGGTCAATAAGCTGGGTAAACACGTGCATGGTTTTTTTTGAGACACCCTGTACACGCATATTTTAGTATGGACTGTAGGCCTATGGTCAGAACTGTCAATAAGTTTTCAGACATGGGGGGGACACAAATTTGATAATGATAATTGAAATGTTAAATAAAGCAGCGCGCAGCGCTGATTGAATGGTTCTGGGGGAACCAAGGGCGTATCCAGGACTGTTTTGATAGGGGGGCACACATCCTCAAGCCATCTTGTTTATCTTAAATATTGAAATGTTGAAACCAATACAAAGCGCGCAAAAAGCTGCAGAAAATATGCGCGGCAGTGGCGTAACTAGACTTTTTCATTTGGGGGGGGGGCAAGAAGGGGCAGTGACTTGAAATGGGGGGGGGCTCCTAATGGGTGGGCTTCATTCCAGTGTCAATAAATGTGCGCGTAGCGCGCGAAAATTTTCGACTTTACGCCTACCTTTTGTACGATTGAGCTACATTTCGGCTCTAAACAAGCTTGTACCATAGAATATTGCATTTTGGGAAGACATGCGCGCCTAGCGCGCGAAAATTTTTCATCTGTTACTTTTGTACCATCATTATTCCATGATTCATTTGGGGGGGGGCAAGTGGGGGGCAAGGGTTCCAAGTGGGGGGATCCAGCCCCCCGCTGGTTACGCCACTGATGCGGCCTGAGCGCGCAACATTTTTCAGTTTTTGAACTAAAATGGTCATGGAAAACTGTCCTGAAGCTTTCTTGAAGCGCGCAAAAATTGGCATTTCTAACACTTAAATAGTAAAGTATGACGTTTTTGACGGTTTGATATTGCATAGTTACACATATCAAGTCCTGATCCAAAACGTACGGTTTGAGGGCAATTATAATGTTAAAACCTGTGGAAAATATGCGCGCAGAGCGTGCAACATTTTTAAGGTTTTGAACTAAAATTAAAATGGTCATTGAAAACTGGTTGGAAGCCTTCAGATACTATAAATTAAGCTTAAATAATGAAACATTGAAACTAATATGCGCGAAGCGCGCAACATTTGGCATTTCTAAAACTAAAAGGGTCCAGTATGACGTTTTTAACGTCCCCCATAATATTTGGTTTGGTTCGAGATCCATTATAATGTTGGAACCTGTAGAAAGAATGCGCGCGAAGCGCACAAAGATTTTGAGTTTTTAAACTAAAATGGTCATGGAACACTATCCTGAAGCCATCTTGTTTTTGTTGAATAATGCTAACAAAACATGGTCAAATGTTCAGTATAGGCATGATAGGCCTACAGCCTGTATGTCCGACAACGACATAGACCTATATAATACCATTACGTGAGATATCGATTGTGCCCCTGGAGCACACACTGTAAATCCTGGTCTCACGCAAATGACGACAGTTGTGCTTATTGTCTTAATTATAATGATAATTTGCATTGTTCAAGTCGAAGTTAGGACAGAGTCTACTTATAAGTTCTTACTTTGCATTGACACCTAAACGTTGGAGTTGGACTTACTTTTGCGATAGACTGATAGTGAGCTTGCAGCGTCTACAATCAGTACAATGAGAGCAATTGGCCTACATCAACTTACATGTACATAATTATAGGCGAATTATTTAATATTTCGTAACCTATGTGCCAATATGATTGGCCATTGGCGACATTATTGACTTGGGTTTGCATTGACAACGACAATGAAATAGGCCTAGTTAGTATGATTAAAGGTCCCACACATTGCCCGTTATGCCTAGCCTAGGCCTATACTATTCCGACAGTGTCTTGACAATGAGCAAAACAAAGACTTGGGCCTATAGGCTGTTCATGTGCGCCGACACAAAATCTCATAAAAATGGGCTCGTTCACAGTGCCTACAAATTCATATACCCACATTGCCTTTGTTCATTTTTGATTTGATTTGTGTTAACATAACATATATGCCGACACAACATTATCATTTGCGCATACGATAATTGTTATAGGGCTTTCTTTCTTTCTTCCCTTTTTCCTTTCTTTCTTTCCTCTTTCCTTTCACTTTCTTTCTTTTTTTCTTTCTTTCTTTTTTCCTCTTTTCTTTCCCTTTCTCTTTCTTTCTTTCTTTCTTTCTCTCCCCTTCTTTCTTTCTCCCCTTCTTTCTTTCCCTTTCTCTTTCCTTTTTTTCTTTCTCCCTTTTCTTCCTCCTTCCTTTGATTTGCCCACAGCACCATAATTTTGCCGACAGATTTGATGAATGGGGGGGTGTGACACCCCCCCACACCCCCCTCTGGGAACGCCCTTGCTTAACATACTAATCAGGGCTCAAAATACACGGGGGCGAAGGGTGATTAGCCCCCCAGTTTTTACAAAATAGCCCCCCTAAGAAAATGTTGGCCTATGGTAAAATGTACTTAAGGGGCGATTTTTGGCAGGTTTTGCTCAAAAGAGCCCCCATATCCCCAAAAGTATTTTCCGCCGCTATAGATGCATTTTTTAAATTTCAAAAAATGAATGTGCCATTTCTTTTTCTCCATATCTTTCATGGTGTTACAATTCTGTCACAGAAATGTCTTGAGACAATTTTTCTTAAAAATGTTGCTATATAAATACTTATTCAAAATCTTATTGTGTAATGTATGTCATGACTGCTGAATTCGGCAACCCATTTCATATTTTGACCCAAGTATTTTTGGATTTTTAAAAATTATTTGGCCTTAAGGTCGATTGGTCAGGCTTTTTTTGGGAGAAAAATTGGGGGGGGGGGGGGGGTGAGGGTGCCACCGTGTCAGAAATGTGAATATTAACCCTAACCCCCCTGAGTGCTAAAAAATGCTAATCCAAAGTCCCTCTCCAAACGCATGCGCCGTCGGTTTTCGATGACGTAGTCAACCGAGCCTATATAATGAGTGCAGTATACTGCACGAATGTGTAGCTGAGGGCCGTGGCTTAGTGTTAGGAAGGTGGGGCTCGAGAACGGAGGGTCCCCGGATCGAATCCCGGCAGGTTCCCGGAGATTTAGTTGGTGTTTTTTCCTCGAAAATTGTGATCCCGGTCAAAAATCCTAAACCAGGGTTAGGGTTATGGTAAAAAAAAAAGAAGTTTTTTTGCCGTGTTCTATTAACCCTAACCCCCCTGAGTGCTAAAAAATGCTAATCCAAAGTCCCTCTCCAAACGCATGCGCCGTCGGTTTTCGATGACGTAGTCAACCGAGCCTATATAATGAGTGCAGTATTATACTGCACGAATGTGTAGCTGAGGGCCGTGGCTTAGTGTTAGGAAGGTGGGGCTCGAGAACGGAGGGTCCCCGGATCGAATCCCGGCAGGTTCCCGGAGATTTAGTTGGTGTTTTTTCCTCGAAAATTGTGATCCCGGTCAAAAATCCTAAACCGGGGTTAGGGTTATGAAATTTTTATTTTCAGGCAATTTTTCAAAATATTTCACAATTTGAAAACTTTCTTAAATATGGGTCGGCAGGTTATTTGGTGGCCTTCTGATTTCACTGTGTTTATATCTCGAGGGTGAACACCAAAATGATGGCCAAAATTAAAGTAAGTGTATAAATTCAACAACCCGATTCTCAAACAGTTTTCTCTTCTCTTTCAGGCTTTTACCAAATCTGTTGGTGTCAAATCTGCTGGGTCGCATCTTCTCATCAAACTTCGCACATGTAATGTCGTATAACCGGAATATGTTTTCCAAGGGGGGGAATGGCGTCAAGAAGAAATATTTCACTGGGAAAAGTAAGAAACGTAAGCATACTTTGACATTTGAAGTAGGAGAGGATGTTGTGTTTACATCAAAGTCTCAGAATGTTGGGAAGAAAAGCATGTATGCTGGAAGGATTACTCGCGGTGTTGGTGACAACTCATATATAGTGGCATCAACAGTAGAACAGGGACGAGAGCACAGAGTGACATGGCAGGACAATCCTCACAGTGTAAACGACTTCACTGTTGCTGCAGATACTCTCATTATTGGTCAGACCATCCTCATAAGTTGGAAAGTTGTTACGGGTTTTGTCGAAATTGTTCCAGCGCAAGTTGTAGAGATAGTAGGGATTGACTATGTATGGGTGAAGCCGGAAGATGACATTAGCGCAAGTTGTGTAAGGGTACACATCAACAATGCATTGCACGTTACTGATGAGACCAAATGCCTCGCACAACACGTACCTGACATCAAAATCAGTCACGAAGAGGTGAATGTTGTCAGGCTGATGCTGAGCACAACACAGCATGAACTCAATAATATAAGGGCAACCTACCAAGACACACTGGGACAAATGGAACTCCATATCAAAAACTCTGAGAAACTGCAAACAGAAAAAGCGAAGTTGCAAGATTTATACAACAAGTCTCTTACCACAACATTAGAATACCGCGACCAGTTGCTTGCATCTGCCAACGTAAACCAGACTGCTGCCACTCTCCAGGATATTGTGACCTCCCAAGTTGAGCAATTGGCCGTGCAGGAGAAAGCCATAATAGAACTAAATGAAACCGTGAGAGACTTACGACTAATGTACCAGCAGCAGCACGAAGAAATTGCCACCCTGCAGAAGGAAAACGCCAACCTAAAACACAACATTGAAGTTTTAAAATCTTCAGGGAATTTCACTATGCACCAAGGGAAGGATCATGTTTTAAAAGGACGGGAAGTCGGAAGCAAGACAAGATCAACAGGGTTTTTCCCTCTCTCCCTACCAAACCGTGGGTCCCCAAGCAGCATGGCTGGCCGATTGACTTTGAGGAGAAGAGCAGAGCAGTTGAGTGAGGTAAGCAATATTATTCAAGTTTCATGAACATTTTGGATTTAAAAATAAATCAGAACAAATTTCAGTTTTTTAAAGAGAATTCCTTTTTCCCGCTCAAATTTGTAAAGCAATAAGGCCTAGTAAAAAAATAAACATGTTTCCCGTCCCCGCCCGCCTCCTTTTTGGCCGCCGCCTCCTATTTTTTACTATTTACTATTTCCGAAAATTCTGTAAAAAAAAAAAAAAATTAAAAAAAAAGTTTTTTTAATTTTTTAATTTTTGTAAATTTTATTTTAGTGATTGATCCTTTGCCCATAGGATTGGCAGGTGTAATAGAAATGCTGTATCATTTCATAGCATGTTCATGCCATTCATGACACGGAATTATTGACATGGCTTCTCAAATAGTACCATGGCATGGGGACAATACATGTAGGCCTACATCCTTTCGATCAATGATGTTTTGTTCCTCATTCAACCTGAAAAATGAAGAAAACATAAAGAAACAATGTGTACTTCGCTCTATATATTAGGTAAACCTTTTCATATTTGTATTCCTCTGGCAATTAGAGTGGAAAATCCTGTTTACAAATGGTTTAGGAGTGTCTGTAACACTGTCAGTTGGTCACTTTCGACTTGACGGCCATCTTGAAAAAAATATCAAAAAATGGGAAAATAGTAAATAGTAAGACCCTCCCTCCTCCTTTTTAAAAAAGTCTGGACGGGAAACATGTATTTTTTTTTACTATGCCTAATAAAAAATGATCTTTGGGTTGTTGTGTACATCATTAATTAAACATTTATTTACACATTAAATTTGAAAACAGGTTATACTATTATTGCGAGTAAGACTTGAGAAATATTCAACATGACATTGTCAAAATTTTTGACACTGCAATCTGCACTGACCGCAGATTCTACATGTAGGGTAAAGTCGCCAGTTTTCGGTCAGCGCATATTTTCGGTCATTTCGCCCAAATCGTGTTCGCCATTTTAAAGCAATACAGGGCATCAACTATGCGGCGTTTTTTTAGCCGTCAGTTTATAAAGACGAAGTCATTTTCATTACACGATTTACAAGTAAGCAAAAGTGACCGAAAACTGGCGACTTTACCCTACATATAATTCAATTTAATATTTGTATGAGTTTCATAATTTATCCCATGTGAAATAAATAACACATGAGAAGAAAAGCCCCTGAAATAGGCAGAATCAATCTTGCAAGTGCCAGACTTGGAATTTTTTTCAGTCAAGTTTATATTCCATAATCTCAATTTGCATAGCAATTTAGTAACCATTAATCACGACTACACAAACAATGTCGGTATTAAAGAATATGTAATGTTCCACAACAACCCCAACTGGTTCAACTTATTAGCATGCATTATGCATGTTTTGTCACACATTGCCATTTACTTTTACACTGAGTTATTTCATAGAATAACTGGTCAAATTTGGGGTGAAAAATCACTCTCCGCATGCGCCGGAATTTAATCCCTAGGCTGTGTTGTGCGTTCTGACTTCTCAGAGTTTACTACAAATTAAGCTAAGGCCAACAACAACAAATAGTTGTGTTGCCCTCATCCGGCCGGGTCAAAATTCCATTGGGTTGAAAATACATCCACTAAGCGTTTTCCTTAGTATCTTCACACATGTTGACTGAAAAAATAGGTATAACATCGTTGATGGTACAAATTAAAATTAAAAAAATAAATTAAAAAAATCTGGCCGGCCGACCTTCCCAATTTTAGGCTTGTGAGAGCAACACAACTTTTTTTTTGTGCCTACAGTAATTGAAGAGTTTCAAGCATTTATATGAAAATTGATCTTTTTGTTTTAGGTTCTTAAAGTAATATCTGCCAGAGAAAATCCCACATCTGCTGATATCATCCACACATTGGCAGAATATCTGAGACGCAATCCAGAGATAGCCATTCCAGCATGCAAGTCGGCCAAGATCAATTTTGCAATGGGTGAGTTACTTTTTGGGGGAGGGGGGGGGGGGGGGGGGGGGTTGCAGTTGTATATAATATTGTTATTTTTAGTTGAAGATTGAATAATCACAATTTTTAATGAAAGAATAATCAACATTTAGCTATGCGTTCTCTTTTTATTATTTGTAAAATTAATTTTTTTGAATTGACTTCCTAAGTACAATCGGTCATCATGGCTGCTGAATTCGGAAACCATTTTCAGAAACATTTTAAAGAAAAAGTGTCTCAAGAAATTTCTGTGACAGAATTGTGACATTATGAAAGATATGGGGAACAAAAATTGCACATTCATTTTTCCAAAAAAAATACTTAGTCAAAATCTGAAATGGGTTGCCGAATTCAGCAGTCATGATAAATAGAAAATGAGTAAAATACCCCAATTTAAAAGAGTTGCCTGACCATGAAGATACTCTGACACCAAACTGACACTTTTCAAATAACTTTATTAGAGACATATCTTAAACATAGGTAAACAAAAAAAATGGTGCGATATTGCTGACGTTGGGTGTTTTTTTTTTTGGGGGGGGGGTCAAGTTAGGGTCAAAAACACTTTGAAAGATTTTTTGGACGGCTTTATCCAAGTGATACAAGTGTAATCAGTGCATAACTCTCCATATATACATGTAGGTAGTACTACTGCTAGACTACAATCCCCCCAGAAATCGATATTAAAATTATTTGTACTTTTTGCGTTAGGACCCCCGAACATTGGTCCAAACCAGACTTTGGCCCATTTTCAGGCCCTTGTCATTTAAAACTGGAACATGCTACAATTTTGTTGATTAAAGTTTTGAAATCGGCATAAAAAGTTAGTAATAGAAACCAAATCTCAATATTCTAGGGGGTTTACTTCTTGAGATAATGGCCGCTCAACATGGACTTTCATTTCGCAACGCATGTTTTTTGCGGAATTTCGGCGACCCCCTCCCCCCCCTAAATTTAAAATTGCCGCTACGAGAAAACTGAACGGAATTAGGACCTAAAAATTTCAGATTTTTCATATCTCATCAATATCTACCAGTATATGAAATATGAACAAAATCTATTTTTGATGGTGTAATCCATTTGTTGAATTGGGGTGGAATGACCCACCATTATTTAAAATCTTTTCAGACTACTCTAGCCGGAAAAAGTCTGATCCATATATATCCCATATAGTTTTTTAAACCTTGTTTGTAATTGCCTTCACTCTTAATTCCAGAACTTAATTCAAAGGATGCCATAGACTTGAAGGTCCTCTTACGTCTCCCGATGACTAGAATGCGAGACCTGCGTCGTTTCTTCAGCAGATTCAATGTGAAGTTGTTGCCATCTGAACAACGTCTGTACAAAGAAATGTCTGGTGAGTTGTATACAAAATTACAAATTAAGTAACTGTAAAAGTGGACATTTTTGTGTGTGGAAATTTGTGCTTGTTTTTATTTTGCGACTTTTAGCTAGCTACCTTGCATTTAAAAAGTAATATATTCACATGTTTTTATTTTGTGCTTGCTGATCCTGGCGCAAAAAGCGTGCACATAAATGTAGTGTGGAAATATCCACTTTTACAGTATTCACTGACGAAGGGTTATTGAATGCTTTGGGGACATGGTTGAGACCTGTGGGATTGGTGGGATGAGATAGAGACTTGCCATCCCAACATTGTAGATGGAGATTGAATTCTTGTATTGGACCTTTTGGCATCTATTTGCTGCCTTGGATAACTTTAATATTATATTGATCAGAGAATGGGTCAAATTACGTGAAATGGTAATAACACTTTTCGTATTATCATTAAATGCTATATTTTAAGACATTGTTTTAATGGAGAACCATCACTTTATCATTTGCAGCACGTCAGTACATGTCGGATGAAATGGTTGAAATCGGTGTTATGAATATGAAGAAGTCAAAGAATGCCGCAGAGACACCAGTAGCCTATTTCAGGATCAGAAGTCTACAGGATTTCATAGTCTCCCACATAGAGAAACAGCTAGCAATGAACAACACATGGGACCACACTGCCTTCAACAATGAGTTGTGGATTAAGATTGGGGTATGTTTCACTTACTTTAATGTATAATACTCCAGTGGTATTTTGCCCATTTTATATGTATCATGACTTCTGAATTCGGCAACCCATTTCAGATTGTGACTTAGTATTTTAAGCAATATTTGTAAGAAAAAGTGTCCTAAAAAATTTCTGTGACAGAATTGTGTGACATTATGGAGGAAACAAAATACACATTCATTTTTCCAAAAAATACTGAAATGGGTTGCGGAATTCAGCAGTCATGATACATAGAAAATGGGCAAAATACCCCAATTTAGTTTTTTGAAAAAGGAGTCGAGTACCAGAGCTGAAATTTGGTTTACAATATTAATAATAACTGGATTTATATAGCGCCTTTTCCAAAGGGTTCAAAGCGCTGTAATTTCTTGACTTGGGTGCGGGATGGTCCCGCGATCGAATCACGGTGTGGGGGGGGGGGGAGTGCTGGGTGATTTTTCGGGTAAACATTTTTTACTTTTTTCCCCTCCCCTGATAGGCGCAAAAACATAGCCACGTGCAGTTAGGGTTAATAAAAAATAAAAAATTGCATTTTTATTTTTTTCATTTTTGTTTGTTTGTATTTTCATTTTTTAATCTGAAACTTATATTATAGACACTCTGAAGATTAATTATTAACAAGAAACTCAAATTCCCAAAAAATCACCCCCAATTAGGTTTCGGTACACTCTACAGGCAAATGGACCTACACCTAGGATCAGATTTTGTTTGCCCATACATGTATGAATTAGAAATAAATGTTATGCTAAATTTTCAAGCATTTTTAATTTGGCAAACAAAATTAATCAATTTTTCAACAAAAATATGTTTTCATTTTCCACAACAATATTTTTAATTTCAAAAATTTCACAAATAAATAAATACAAATAGGAAAAAGGGGGTCGTTTAAGCCGATTGAACAAAGTGGGTGATTTTTCATATTCATATTTTCAAGCTTTACGATAACCGTTTATAACTTGTAATTTGAAGATGTCGATGTCCTTTTGAATATATCTGTCTCGTGTATACCTGTCTGAACAAAAATTATTCGATTTTCAACCTAAGACTATTTTGTATAATTTTCTTACCACAGGGTGATAAAGGTGGAACTTCCACGAAGCTGGCTTTTCAGTTTGTCAACCAAAATAACAGCAACTCCGCAGATGCAACAAATATCATGTCGATGTTTGAAGCAGGTGACAGCTATGAAAATATGGAGAATGTTTTCGGCAATTTTTCTGCACAGATATCACAACTCATGAGCCAGAAACATTTGATCATCAATGAAAAAAAATATCCCATTCGGATTTTTTATTTCGGCGACACCGAATATTTATGCAAAACTTCAGGCCATATGGGCTGTGGCTCTAGTTACCCATGTCTATGGTGTCACATCCAATTACAGCAGTTGAGGAATACCGGCGGCCTCCCACATTCAAACATGACAGTAGGTGCCGATGGAAAATGGGTACCTAATGCCAACTGGCCCCCAAAGCGGACTAGACAGTCATACCAACAGGACGTCGCTAATATGGTTGCAGAGCAAGAAGATGGCAATGTGCACCGTATTAGCGGCATGGATCACCACAGTATTTCCAAAAAGCCCATTTTCCCCCTACCCTTTGATGTAGATCATATAGTCCCCCCAGCCTTGCACATACTCCTTGGCCTCACAGTCCGGTACTACAAGCGCATTGAAGAAGAGTGCCGCAAACTCGATGAAGGTGATTTACAAGACCGGGATGGTCCGTTATACGAAACATGGCTGACGCATTCAGAGGCAACAAAAAAGGCAGAGGTAGACCTTGCAGAAGCCAAAGAAACCCTCAAAGATGAGATTGGCATGCTGGAGGGTTCAAGAAAGGACGAGCGCGTAAAGGTAGAGGAGCCACCACCGAACCATGTGACATGCCACTCTGTAAGTTGCATAACACTAATCCATCAAATATCAACAAAGATGATATCCCATGGATTCGGTGTACCGAATGTGGAGAGGGTCAAACCAAAGGATGGTTTCATACATTTTGTGTAGGGCTGACAAGGGAAGAAGCAGAAAGTGATGAGAACGATAATTTTGTCTGTCCTATTTGTAAAGGAGATGTTTCAGGTGCTGGAGATGTGATAGATGAGCAGGTGAAGAGGGTGGCTACCCACCAGGCTGTAGTAGATGAGAAAGGTGAGGAGTTTGAGAGAGAACAGAAAGAGTTGAAAGAGGTTTATGCCAAGGTAGAAAAGAGTAGAGGCCAAATTGAGAAGGACCTAAACACATACTTGGAGAAAACGCTGAAAGTAAAGCGGCAGGCCTACCATAGCCAATGTTTCGTAGGCAACCATTGTAAGCTTATTTTGGAGGGTAGTGAGGATTTAATTAATGTCATACCCGACACTGACAAGTCGCGCCCTATCAAAAATAGATTCAAGGGTTTGTTTGGGAGATTAAAGCGAATTTTTAGGTTTTTCAGATCAGAGTTTTTATCAGAGGAGGAAGTGAACACCTTATGTCGTTGGTGTTGGGATTTAGGGGTGTGGTTCCCCACACATTTTCCAACTGAGACCATACCACCCAAATTGCACATTCTCATATGTCACGTCCCAGAATTTGTGATGAAATTTAAAACCATCGGACTCCTGTCAGAACATGGCATTGAGAGTATGCATAGAGACATTAACTCTATTGAACGCATTTATTGTACAGTCAGAGATGACCAAGAACGGTATCGATTGGTGATTGGTAACCACCAACAAAGAGGGAGCACGGATAGTGCAGCTGTGGAAGTTTCCGCAAAAAACAAAAAAACTTGCTATGATAAAAAATGCAACGGTCGATATAAAAAAGTGGGACAGAGTAAAAGAGAATGCCAGAAATGTGGTCATTCTATATCTGTCGATACATAATTTGTCACTATGTGAGCTCAATGCCACGTTCTGAGAGTAGTCCAATATGTAGGCCATCACGTGTATCAAGTCTTTGTAGTTACGTAGGTACAGGTATGCTTATACAGACAGCTTGTATTTAGTCAGTTCCAGATTAAAGGTAGATGTTCCGATTTTCAACTTAAAGTTTTCTATTCTACATGAAAGGTCATCCTTAAAAGAGTTGTATTCCAAAATGTGAGTTGCATAACTCTAATGGTTCTTATTTTAGACGCACACGACACGATGCCGTGAAATGTGCCCATTGAGTTGTACACAAACTATATTGGTGGTTAACCACCTTTCGCGGTAATTCAATGTTATTTCACCGATTTCTTCGTAATCAAACTGATTTGGACCGTCAAATTTCAGTATGTTAATCAGAAAAATGTGATCTTTCATATGATATGAAAATCTCCATATATGTTTGAGAAAAATCTGTGTTATGAAAATGTGATCGGGTCATCTACCTTTAATTTGTCAAAAATGTGTTTTATCCATTCATGCAAAACTGACTCCTATCATCCTATGTACATGTACATGCACTCGGTCTTGTCTTTTGTGTGTGTAGTCCCAATAATGACATCACTACATTAGAGAGCCAATAAGTCTACAAAGGATAGACATGCCTAAAATAGCCTGGATTAAATTATTGTTTAATTCAGAATCACTCTTATGAAAGGACCAGTACAATGTGAAACATCCATTTTTCTATGCGATGTTTCAGGCTACACATTTATACATGTACATTGCGTACCAAATTAAATACATGATTATTTATTTCTCAAATCAATATCTTGTTGAAAAAGGTTGAATTTAGCATTCCTGAATACTGTAAAACAGTTTAATTTCTTGGCAACTTAATTAGAAATTAGTCATCCTTTTGCAGCAAATTAATTTCACTAATTTGTATCATCTTCTTATATTCCATTATAAATGATATAATTGGCGGCAATTTAATTTGGCGAATTAGATCTCATAGCGAAATTAAGTTGTTTTACAGTACTCAATTTCATGAATGTGTTCATAAATAAAATCAATGCCAAGCAAGACCTTTAATCTGGTACAATCTGTATTTTACGTAGTATTATGTATAAAATTATGTTAATGCTTACTGGTCATTTGTGATTTAAAATTCATTGTAAATATATTGTTGTTGTATATAATTATTTGCTTTTTAATGGTTTATACGTCAATTCGTAAAACTCAGTGAGAGCTGTGAAATTATTTTGTATATATGCCATTGTGCTACAAATGTTGTATTTAATATCACGCGTCGGTGAAACCATGTAATTATAACCTCTTTCGTACATTATTCGAATTCAAAATTGGTGATGAATTCAACATGAAACGTGCAACTTTTATTTATTTTATTTTTATTTTATTTTTTCGTCCGACGGCGAACCTGTTAAACTTTTAATTTATATTATGAATACCCGTCGTAAAAGCATATCTCACAATTTCAAAACTTTAATCATTAAAAGTGTAGCATGTTCCAGTTTTAAATGACAAGGGCCTGAAAATGTGCCAACGTCTGGTTTGGACCAATGTTCGGGGGGTCCTAACGCAAAAAGTACAACTAATTTTGGTATCCAATTTTTGGGGGATTGTAGCCAAGCAGTACATGTAGTACTACCTATGTATGCAGAGTTATGCACTGATTATACTTGTATGACTTATACAGCCTTCCCAAAAATCTTTTAAAGTGTTTTTGACCCTACCTTGACCCCCCCCCCCCCCCCCCCCCCACCTTCCCCGATAACCAACATCAGCAATATTGCACCATTTTTTTTGAAGTTGTTTGAAAAAGGTCAGTTTGGTGTCTTCATGGTCAGGCAACTCTTTTAAATTGGAGTATTTTGCCCATTTTCTATGTATCATGACTGCTGAATTCGGCAATCCGTTTTCAGATTTTAAGTTGTTTTTTTGAAAAATGAATGTGTAATTTTTGTTCCCCATATCTTTCATAATGACACAATTCTATCACAGAAATTTCTTGAGACACTTTTTTTTTAAAATGTTGCTCAAAATACTTACAAAAACAGAGGTATAATAATAGGTATGAAGCCTGTGAGTCAATCAATTATTATATAGATGATCTACATTGCAGGTGATGTTTCCAAGATTGATTTGAATTTTGATGATATTTTTCTAATATTTACTACAGTTTAAGTGAAATGTTGCACTATAAAAGTCAGCAAGCAATTTAAAAGAATAAAAACGGGAATGTATTTATTTTGTATGAAGATCAAAATTCCAAAAATAAAAACCAGCAAGATTGTTCAAAATGCAAATGCAAAGTGCAACATATCAAATCCTTTTGGTGCTAAAGCGCTCCTATTAAAACTAGCCTTTACTGCCATGCATTTACACACAGCCAATGCTTTATTGACCACTCGATAACCTTAAACAAACACCACTACGAAACCTGTGTTGGACTGTATGGACTGTACCATTATTCTATGGGGGACCACTATGGCCGTATCAACAATAAATATGTAATACTTTTGTTTATTTATTTATTTATTAATTTAGACATACACTTTTGAAACAGTGGCATGAGTCTTTTCAACCGATGCCTCCTGTCTACTCTGAATGCAGTTAAAATAAAAGAGAAAACAAAGCCCGGATTGTGATGTTTCAATAACCCTCCCTATTGCTATAATGAAATGGTTTTTGATTCTGACTAAACGAAATCATCGATTGGTCATATTTTTATAAGGGCTAATAAACGTGCCTTACTCTTATCCGATCACAATAATTTTAGCGTCATATGAAAGCCTAGATGTCAAGGGTCAATCACTTTTTTTCCATAACTGAAGGGGGCGCTCATACCGTAAATATAGCGGTCTGAAAATACACTTTAGTCTGAAACGGCCCGTGCTAAGCAGAGAAATTGACCAGATTTAGGCAAACAGCTGGTTATTCAGTTGAAAATAAACGTAGGTTGTATGTGTCGGAGAATGTTTTTTTAAGCACTATTAGATAGAGTATGACTTCTTCTTACATGAGCTCGTTTCCATAGATGATACATTTTATATTTTTAATTCTAGGATCCAAAGGGTTAAAAAAAACATGTTTTTACGACACCGCTCCATAGACATTTTAATTCGGTATTCATGATGCATGAATGATGCATGAATTGGAGCGCCTAGGATTTGATATGGCAATTCCATTTGTGAACATTTCCAGTACACGCTTTAACTGTTAATAAATTGTTACAACTTAAATAAAACCATGACAGTTGTATCAAATCTGTAATGTGACATCTGACATTGTTTTCTGAAATTTGAAATGGATATTTTTCTTCTTCTGGTGGTTGTGGGGGGGGGGGGGGGGGGGGTAGTAAGAATGCCAAAAAATATTAAAAATTAAAATTAAAATAGTGTGAAGGCCTAAATTAAAAGGGGGGGGGGGCTTGAATCATTATATTAGTTATTTTTTGTACATAGTATTTACACTGATATTATATTGGCAATATTTTCATATTTTGTTATGAAAATATGAATCAATGATATTAATAACCAAAACATTGCCAATTAATTTGACATGGAATTTCTTGTTGAAAAATAAGTAACAATGATGACCTCCTTTTTTCAAAAATTGTGATGTGAAACATAATTTGTATAATAATAATGTCTTCTATTTTATTATTTTGTACTGTGAAATGTTTGTAAAGGTATGAGAATAATTTAACATTGAGATCTCCTTAACATTTTAAAATATGAGATATATTATGGAAGATAGTTTACATCAGAAAGCACTATTAATTATCATGTTTCTTTTTATGTTATTGAAACGATTGTACATATATATTTTAAAATGTTCACTGCGATGTTATTCAAATTAAAGAACATGGAATAGCATTGGGAAATAAATTATTGTTAATATTTGTAACTTTGTTGTTATGTGTAGTTATTTGTTCCATCATTTTATCCTCGTAACTTTTTCCAAATTCAAATGCAAAAGTTTATTGTTTGCAAAAATAATAAAACACGAACAATCCACCATCCCAATCTTTTTCAACCAAAGAGATCTTTTTCAACCAAAGAGTAAAGCATCAACCCTAACTTTTAATATTATAGCTGACACAGATCACACAGTGTATGTACTATGCACACTGCCTCATTAGATATGCAGCAAAGTATTGATCTTGTCAAACAGTTTGTGCGATGTACCGCATCCTGTTATGTAACATTGTGTAATGCAATGGGTGTCACGTTCATGGGCTGGCAACTCAAGTTTTTCACTAGGACTAATTGTTATGTAAATAGCGATGTTAGGAGAAGGCTAGGTAGGTGATTGACACTTTTAAGTAGCAGGCAATTGGGAGGTATAGCCCCGCCCAGTAGAATAGCTTGAATGAAATGAACCCTTCATAAACTTGTGATCACCACTATGTAGTATTATAATGGTACGCTCTACAATTTCCCCAGACAATGCATAATGTGCTTGGCTAACTTCCCACACACAATTCGGTAAATATAAACAACAGCCAATCGATCTACAAGTGGGGTCTTGTGGTTGCTATTAAAACCTTCTGGTTAGCGGACCAAAAATGCCAAAACAAATTCATATGTGATTGGTTCAAATAGATCACATGACTAGGGATCCTTAATCGATGGCAATATGATCCATGCAGAAGTGACATATGTTACGACTCTGCTTTATGATTGGTTCAAATAGATCATGTGACTAGGGATCCTTAATCGATGGCAATATGATCCATGCAGAAGTGACATATGTTACGACTCTGCTTTATAATTGGTTCAAATAGATCATGTGACTAGGGATCATGAATCGATGGCAATATGGTCCAAGTAGATGTGACATTTGTTACGACTCTGCTTTATGATTGGTCAAATAGATCATGTGACTAGGGATCCTGAATCGATGGCAATATGATCCATGCAGATGTGACATATGTTACGACTCTGCTTTATGATTGGTTCAAGTAGATCATGTGACTAGGGATCCTGAATCGATGGCAATATGGTCCATGCAGAAGTGACATATGTTACGACTCTGCTTTATAATTGGTTCAAATAGATCATGTGACTAGGGATCCTTAATCTATGGCAATATGATCCATGCAGAAGTGACATATGTTACGACTCTGCTTTATGATTGGTTCAAATAGATCATGTGACTAGGGATCCTGAATAGATGGCAATATGGCCCAAGCAGATGTGACATATGTGACGTGTTCTACCAAAACCAGACACAATTGGGCAAGATATCAAAATTGAGTTAGTAATTGATTATTAAACTAGAGATCTTCAGCTTTACAGTGGTACCTCTCTTTTTTTAATCGGACTTCCCAAAGCGGAGTTGCATCATTTTCAAGTTCGTCTTTATGAAAACTCCAAACTGAGATATCGCCCTTTAAAGTAACTAGAACTAGGCTTTTTAATAGAACTAGGATTTTTTAAATCACTGAAACATACATTTAGGATGATTTTTTAATCTGAATCTTTCACAATATTGTTATAAACACTCTGAAGATTAATTATTTACCAGAAACTCAAATTCCCCCAAAAATCACCCCCAATCATGTTTTGGGCTATTTCTCAGTTTGGAGCTCTGCCCAATTCCGTCTGGTTTCGGTAGAACACGTCACATATGTTCCGACACAGCTTTATGATTGGTTCAAATAGATCACATGACTAGGGATCCTGAATAGATGGCAATATGGCCCAAGCAGATGTGACATATGATACGACTCTGCTTTATGATTGGTTCAAATAGGTCATGTGACTAGGGATTACTTTTCAAACTGGATTTTATGACTTTTGCGTTCTCCGGAGGACCAACATTGGATTTTATCTTCAAATGCAATGGATCTTTTGACTTTTGCGTTTCTACGGAGGATAATCAACGTTGGATTTTATCTCTAACTTGAGAAAGGTATATTTTGTTTGTAGTATAATCTGTTTTTAATGACATTTGAAACATCCATGTTTGTGCTAAAGCCAAATAGCCCGGAGCCTCTCACCGACATAGTGTTACTATTTTATTTATATACAAAATATGTATATATGTCTTTGGCAACTTTATTTACTATTTATATGCCATTGTACTATTTTAAGATATTCCAAATTTGAATCAATTCTGTGTACTTCTAATGTATTATATCTGATTACCAAAACCACATTTCATGTTTTAGAATTTCATGATAACAGCCAAGTTAAACAGTATTTTAGTCAAATTCCGCCACCACATGCACCAATTCATATTTATATTTCAGTGCGCAATATAGACAATTTGTTTTTGATGAGTTTTGAAATGCATCTAAGCACCGTGTTTCTCAATTGTATTGATTTTAGTTTTGCTAGGTACTACTGTATGATATACATGTTCAGATCGATTGACCCCTTTTTTTTAACCTGGTCTTTTTGCTGCATGCCACTGCCACCATTTCAATTAATCGTATTGATCAAGACCACATGTCAAATCACTGGTGCTTGAAGTTACCGGGCAGTAATCCTCTGTCCTATTTCATTTGTACGACCTCTGTGTTTACAATGTTTTCAGAGCAGGTTTGCGCTTTCAATTTGTCTGCGAGGTCACACATCATCTGTGTCCATTGGCATTTTAATTTATTCTATGAACATGTGCATCAGACAGCCTTCAATCGATTTGTGTATGTTTGTATCTTTGAAATTCCAGGACTATAACTTCACAAATTCAATGCATTATATTTTCTATGCTCGGGTGATTTGTATTATTAATGACTGATTCAGTTCACATGTATTCAATGAACGCTCGTGGATTGGGGGATCATGGGAAACGTGTTCAGGTTTTTTCATGGTTACATAACAGACCAGCCGATATCTTTTTCTTACAGGAAACACACACTACTGCCTTTTGTGAGAAAAAATGGAAGGATGATTGGGGAAATAATAATATTTTTTTCTCCCATGGCACATCAAATTCCACTGGGGTTGCTATTCTTTTATCTAACAATATGGATTTTAAGATAATGAAAGAACACCACGATGATGATGGGCGTGTTATTATTTTGGATGTTACCATTAATGATGATATTATGACCATTATTAACATTTATGGGCCCAATGTTGACGATCCAATCTTCTTTGATTCCATTAACATGATAATGAGGGATTTTACCTGTGAAACTATCGTTATTGGTGGCGATTTTAACTGCCTCCAAGATGTTACCATTGACAAAAAAGGTGGTCGCACTCAAACGCATGAGAACTCTCAAAGAAGCATTTACAGAACTATGGAGGAGTATGACCTAATTGACATTTGGAGAAAAAAGAACCCTAATGTTAAGCGGTACACGTGGCGTTCAAACACTAATCCTCCTATTATGTGTCGCCTTGATTATTTTTTAATTTCGTATAGTCTATATACTCAGATTGAACAATGTAATATTTCGCCTGGTTTTAAAACCGACCATTCTTCAATTGACGTTAAGATTGAATCCTCAAACGATTGTAGAGGAAGAGGTTTTTGGAAATTCAATGTATCCCTCCTGAATGACATTGAATATGTCAATAAGATCAAGAAATGTATCCATGAGGTCAATACTAATTGCAAGTACATGAATCCTGATATGCTATGGGATTTTTTGAAGTGTGAAATTAGAACAATCAGTATTGAATATTCCATTAATATCTCTAAAACAAGGAAAAAGGAGGAGAGCCGGTTGGTTAAAAATATTAATGATCTTGAATCGAGGTATTCCATTAACCCAACTAATGACTTGTCTGATGAAATAAAACAGCGTAATGCTGATTTAGAAACATTGTATAAGGTCAAAACAAAGGGATGTATTGTAAGATCTAGGGCTAACCACATTGAATTTGGTGAGAGGAACTCAAAATACTTCATCAATCTTGAGAAAAGAAATCAGAAGCGCAAGGTTATTAAAAAACTTATGTTGGAGAATGGTGACGTTCTCACGGATAGTGATGATATACTTAACGCAGAGAAGCACTTTTATGAACAGCTTTATACTTCATGTGAACCTGATGATTGTAACTTGAACGACTTGCTGGTGGACATTAATGCCACTAAACTTGACAATGAAGCCCAAATGAGTTGTGAAGGTAGACTTTCTATTAAAGAATGTAGTAGTGCTTTGCGAACGATGCCTAATAACAAAACCCCAGGTTCTGATGGTTTGCCAACTGAATTTTACAAATTTTTCTTTAATGATATCATTAAAAATTTAATCGATAGTTTCGATTTTTCTTTCCGTAATGGTAGGCTGTCTGCAGATCAAAGAAGAGGTATAATCAATCTCATTCCAAAACCTGATAAGGATCCTTCCTTTTTGAAAAACTGGCGGCCCATCTCACTTTTGAATACGGACTACAAGCTCCTCACGAAATGTATTGCCAATCGTTTAAAGATAGTGTTACCAGATATTATTCACAGTGATCAAACTGGCTTTCTTCCTGGAAGATACATTGGGGAAAATGTTCGTCTTGCGTTAGACATGATTGACGATTTAAACAAAAATGATCTACCTGGTCTCATGTTCTTGATTGATTTTCGTAAAGCTTTTGACAAAATTGAGTGGTCCTTTATTTTGAAGACACTTACTTTTTTTAATTTTGGACCAGATTTAATCAAATGGGTAAAGGTTATATACACTGATATCTCATCTTGTGTTATAAATAATGGTAACTCTTCAAGCTTTTTCAATTTAGGGTGCGGTGTCCGTCAAGGATGCCCTCTCAGTCCTTTGTTGTACATTATTTGTAGTGAAGTGTTAAGTTTACTTATTAAAAATGATAAGGATATTAATGGTATTATGGTTAATGATAACATTATCACCATCAGCGCTTATGCTGATGATACTGTTTTATATTTGAATGATGTCAACTCTTTGAGAAAATCAATTCAAATTCTCAATAGGTTTCAAAAGTATTCTGGTCTTGCAATTAACTTAGATAAATCGGAACTGCTTGCCCTAGGCTCGTTCAGAGACAACCCTCCAGATATAACTGACACTGGGCTGATATTTTGCAACAGTCACGTTAAATTACTTGGTATTATTTTTGATGCAAACTTGGATAATCTTTTTGAGTTGAATTTTGTTCCAAAAATTGAGAAGCTCAAGACCATTCTTGGAATTTGGTCAATGAGAGATATGACGCCAATTGGAAGAATTTCAATTATCAAGTCACTGGGTCTTTCTCAAATGATTTATTTGCTCTCAGTACTACCTAACCCGAACGATGTTTTTCTGAAAAACCTTGATACTATAGTATACAAATTTATCTGGTCGAATAAACCAGATAAAGTCAGCCGAAAAACAGTGATTGCTGGATATTATGATGGTGGTTTAAATATGATGCATATTCCATCCATGATCAAAGGGCTCAAGATTGCTTGGGTCAAAAGGTTATTAGATGATAAGAACAAAGGTAATTGGAAATGCTTCTACAAAAAAGAACTTGCTGCATTTGGGGGTAATCTAATATGGTACTGTAACCTTAATCCTAGTGACAATAGTCTAAAGAACATTAAGAACAAGTTCATATACGAGGTAATAACTGCTTGGTTTCACGTTGTCTATACTAATCATGACCAGAATTATCATCATGAAATTTTGTGGAATAACTCTAGAGTGAGAATCGCTAATAGAGTGTTATTTTGGAAGAACTGGTATGATAAAGGATTAAAGTGTTTTAAAGATATGCTGTCGTTCAATGGTGACATTTTGAATTTGACCCAATTTAAGCATAAATTCAATATGAACATAAATTTTCTTGACTATTTCTCTCTTGTGGATGCTATTCCCCAAAAATGGAAAAGGGCTGTCAAGACTGTTAAATTGGAAGATAATACCAATTCTCAAGAGAAATTTGTCCTAAAGATTACGAATGTTAAACAAGTCTGTAAATTAGTGCATAAGGAATGTACCCAGAGGATTATAAAAACACCTGTCAGTGAATTAAAATGGGCTGATCATTTCAATGAATGGGATTTGAATTGGCGAGATGTGTATTTAATTCCGCTGATCGCTACATTGTCTACCAGGATTCGTTATTTTCAGTACAAGATTCTTCACAGATATTTGGCGGTAAATAAACTACTGAAAAAAATGGGTATTGTTAATTCTGAGCTATGCACCTTCTGTAATCTAGAAATAGAAGACATTCAACATTTCTTTTGGAATTGCTCTAGATTAACAACCTTTTGGAACGAGTTTCAAAATTGTATCTTACGAAATTCCTTTGACCTTAATGCGAGAGATATAATTTTGGGTTTTGTGGACATTGATAAAATAAAATATAATTTCATCTTACTGTTTGCGAAATATTACATATACAATTGCAAATGGGACAATAGCAAACCTAATTATATGGTTTTTGTTAGAATAATGAAGACTTATAAAGATACCGAGAACTTTATTGCGGTTAAAAATAATACTGTAGATAAATGGAGAGATAGGTGGAATGGTGTTTATTTGTAATGTTCATGTATTTATTCTTCTGTTTTCAATGCATTAGGGAACGTGGCGAAATAAGAATAAGAACAGTGTATTCTATGTGGTACATATTTGTGTTTATTAATATATATGACTTATATAATGTGGTTATAATTTTGAAAGATTCTGAATTGAAGTATATGAATATGATTTAATAAACGACAGAACATAATGGTTCTGTGAAAGAGAAGAAAAAAAAACTAGGGATCCTGAATAGATAGCAATATGGCCCAAGTAGATGTGACATATGTTACGACTCCGCTTTATGATTGGTTCAAATAGATCACATGACTAGGGATCCTGAATCGATGGCAATATGGTCCAAGCAGATGTGACATATGTTACGACACTGCTTTATGATTGGTTCAAATAGATCACATGACTAGGGATCCTGAATTGATGGCAATATGATCCAAGCAGATGTGACATATGATACGACTCTGCTTTATGATTGGTTCAAATAGATCATGTGACTAGGGATCCTGAATCGATGGCAATATGGTCCAAGCAGATGTGACATATATGTTACGACTCTGCTTTATGATTGGTTCAAATAGATCATGTGACTAGAGATCCTGAATCGATGGCAATATGGTCCAAGCAGATGTGACATATGTTACGACTCTGCTTTATGATTGGTTGAAATAGATCACATGACTAGGGATCCTGAATCGATGGCAATATGGTCCTAGCAGATGTGACATATGTTACGACTCTGCTTTATGATTGGTTCAAATAGATCATGTGACTAGGAATCCTGAATCGATTGCAATATGGTCCAAGCAGATGTGACATATGTTACGACTCTGCTTTATGATTGGTTCAAATAGATCATGTGACTAGGGATCCTGAATCGATGGCAATATGGTCCAAGCAGATGTGACATATGTAACGACTCTGCTTTATGATTGGTTTAAATAGATCATGTGATTAGGGATCCTGAATAGATGGCAATATGGTCCAAGCAAATGTGACATATGTTACGACTCTGCTTTATGATTGGTTCAAATAGATCATATGACTAGGGATCCTGAATCGATGGCAATATGGTCCAAGCAGATGTGACATATGTTACGACTCTGCTTTATGATTGGTTCAAATAGATCATGTGACTAGGGATCCTGAATCGATGGCAATATGGTCCAAGCAGATGTGACATATGTTACGACTCTGCTTTATGATTGGTTTAAATACATCATGTGATTAGGGATCCTGAATAGATGGCAATATGGTCCAAGCAGATGTGACATATGTTACGACTCTGCTTTATGATTGGTTTAAATAGATCATGTGATTAGGGATCCTGAATAGATGGCAATATGGTCCAAGCAAATGTGACATATGTTACGACTCTGCTTTATGATTGGTTCAAATAGATCATGTGACTAGGGATCCTGAATCGATGGCAATATGGTCCAAGCAGATGTGACATATGTTACGACTCTGCTTTATGATTGGTTCAAATAGATCATGTGACTAGGGATCCTGAATCGATGGCAATATGGTCCAAGCAGATGTGACATATGTTACGACTCTGCTTTATGATTGGTTTAAATAGATCATGTGATTAGGGATCCTAAATAGATGGCAATATGGTCCAAGCAGATGTGACATATGTTACGACTCTGCTTTATGATTGGTTCAAATAGATCATGTGACTAGGGATCCTGAATAGATGGAAATATGGTCCAAGCAGATGTGACATATGTTACGACTCTGCTTTATGATTGGTTCAAATAGATCATGTGATTAGGGATCCTGAATAGATGGCAATATGGTCCAAGCAGATGTAACATATATATTACGACACCTCCGTTTGTGATTAGTTCAAATAGATCTTTGGTTTTTGAATATGTAGACTACATGTAATTATGAAGATTTTCCTGTTTTTCTGTGTTTCGCAGGCATAGACATTTACAAAGGACCAGCGACCAAACTAAAATGTCCATCTTGTATTGTCTTTCTTATGCATAGTATCATGATTATATGTCATGTAAAATGGATTTTCGTGATTTAATCTACAATAAGTTAACAGAAATCGTACAAATTTATAAATTTAATGAATCCAGCAAGTTGTTTCCTTGTCTTCGCGATACACTGTTTTCGAGCGCGCATATGTACTGCACCAAACAGTCATGCACAGGGTGGCCTGCGTGTGGCGTTTTTTAAATGGATGCAGATGCAGAAAACATGGTAATGACAACATTGCCATTCAGCATAGCCTGGTAAAAGGCAGCAGCAAAATTGAAGCGTCCAATCAAATGCCATCTTTTTGATGATATACATATTAAGCTTCTCCCAATTGAAAGTTCTTTTAAGGTAATAAATAAATATCAAATTTACCCCCCCCCCCCCCCCCCCCCCCCCCCCCACCTCCCACCATCATGTGACTTAGATCAAATATGTAAAACATTTTTATCTAAATCCTTGCAAAATGGCTTGGGCAGGGGGAGCATCCTACTATTTAAACATTGTTTCATAAACTCTGAATACCACTGAATACAAATACAGTTATAAACCAATCTTTAATATTGATATGCTCCTTGGTGAATCATGCGGTGTGAATTTATTTGGAGAAGTAGGTCCTTCATGACTATGAACAATATTATTAATCTCTGTCATTCGAAAAATAAATAAAATTCCAATTCCAGTAGCCCCCATTTTTTTGTACATAAATAAAGAGCAGATGTGAACACAGTTCATTAACCATGTTAATGTTTGTTGGGCTGAGTGATTAGAAATCATCAAACTGATAACTCTCTTCAAAGTGCTCTGATGGACCAATTAATTGGTTCACTGCAACTCAGAAAACATGCATATTACAAGAAACACAAATGGGCAGGGGTTAAAGATGCAAATGAAAAGTGACATAAGAATAAGACCCATTGGGCCACTCATGTATAAAAGTTGTAATCATTTTGTGTTTCTAAGCTGTTTCTTGATGACATGCTCAGATGTTGTTGATGACACCATCTGGATTACTGAGTCGTAAAAATGACCGAGTTGGTACGCCCCCTCATCACCATTCATTAGGTGCTTTTGTTGGTCTGTGCTGGCTTTCCTCCGAATCCAAATAATTCATGTATCCATTTGGTGTCCTAGTCTCATCTCTGGCAATAATCTTTGTGGTCGAAAAAAACACCACACCCTTCATCCATGTTTTTCGTTCATGCGGATAATTACAACTTTATACCTGACTGACCCCTTGGGAATCTTGGCTTCAAATTTTCGACAATCAGAACTTCTGAAATAAAAGTAACAGAAATCGACAAAATCTGTCTACTGATTATAGTTCCTTTATTTATATCCATGTTATCACAAACTTTTCCATTAATACTCTGTTACTATTATATATACTACTGTTATCATTATTATTATTATAGGAATTTATATAGTGCTTTTCCAAATTGACCAATGTACAGTATATGCATTACCAGTCATGTTTTTTGTGTTTTTGACAATTTAACTATCTGGGGAGGAAAACTGATCCAACTTTTTGGTGAAAATCACTCTTCGCCAGGGCCGGGGTTCAAACCCGGGCTGATGGACCAGTTGATAACCTGGTGGACCTGGTAGATCATGGCAGGAGATTGACCCATCAAGCATGCCCTAGCACATGCATTCTCAAATGGTGGCGCATCAAGGTATCCTAAGTGGCGCGAGAGTGGTTAAAATTTGTTTTAAAAGAAAAATCATATTATGATATAGCCAGATTTCATAGGCCTATGACGGTCAGATGTATAAATCTGGCATTTTTTCTCGCGATACGCGTGTATGTGCCCTCAAAAGAGTAATTTTAGTTATTATGCTGCCTACATAAATGTTACAATATTTTGAAATTAATGTTATAAAGGAAATTTTGCCATTGTAAATTCTAAAACAATATGACCAAGTGGAGCTTCAACAAGTTGGTTACTAAAATGTGGCACATCAGTAAATCTAGTTGAGAAAGCCTGTCCTAGCATTTGATAGCACTGTAGTGATTTGTAGGTATGAGGAAGGTTAGGGTTAATATAAAAATGCATCAATAATCAATACACGCTAAAATACAAACTAGATTGCAGCATCATGAAATACCACTTTCACACCCACACATCACACCCCCCCCCCCCCCCCCACACACAAAACTCCATACTCACACACAACCGACGCCTTAAAATGTTGTCACACCCGAAGAACCAAATCAATGCACATAGGCCTTTATAAGCACTACAGAGTGAGTCAGAAAGAATGGGCACTTTTTCACAAAAGCGTCACAAACAATTTAGGGGCAGGCATGCATTTTCAAAACCAATGGTGGCGCTAAAAACAGTCCGGTACGGTTACCTCTTCTGGAAGCTTTTCTTTTAATAATAATAATAATAATACATTACATTTATAAAGCGCATACAACAAAAAAGTTCCAGAGCGCTGTACATACATAAAAACACAGCAATATACAATGATGCAATCATAAAAAATAAGTGATCATGATATACAGAATAAAAATTAAGAATACCAGTATGATACATATACATAAATATTAAAATATATGTGAGTTACAAGTTAAAAAGTCACAAATGTAATATTGCACTAGGGAATGATAAAAATATACCAAAAAATATCCATTACACATGATTAAAAAGATGGGTCTTTAGTTTCTTTTTAAAAATGGACAATGAGGTAGCACTCCGAACCGTTGGTGGTAATTTGTTCCATAAATAAGGGGCAGCTACCGCGAAAGACCATCACCATAATAAAGTGTCTTTTGTGCGAGGTCCAGGATTAAGTAAACACTGAGTAGACGACCGAAGGGACATTGTAGACGAAGGTTTGTAGTCAGAAATTAGTTCAGCAAGATACTTGGGAGAAAGACCATGTATTGTTTTGTAAGTTAGCAGTAAGATTTTGAAAATAATGCGACTTGAGACCGGGAGCCAATGTAGCTTGCGGGAAGTATTACCCATAATCCCTTGCAAAAGTATATACTCGTAGTAATCATGGTAATCATATTAAAAATTCCAATTTATTTATTTAAACCAAAGATGATGAATCTATGAAACATTGACGATCAGTAACCGAGTCAAGATAGTAAATAAACAGTTTAGTCATAAGGCCTTGTAAAAAAAGTTCCATGTTTCCCGTCCCCCCCGTCCTGTCCCCCCCCCCCCCCGCCTCCGTTTTAGCCGCCACCTCCTTTTTTTTACTATTTGATATTTAAAAAATATATATATATTTGGTCACCTAAACAGCATCGATTTACCCCTACCTGACTCCTCGAGTGACCTATATCGTGCCCAAGTATAATATTATCTTGGTTAAGGAAATAATTTAGAAATCCTTTCATTAATTCGAAAAACATTTTCATTTTAAACAACGATCAAGACACATACAGTTTTGAATTATTTTTAACATTTGAAAAATACCTAAATTCAGTAAATAATCATTAAATAAGGGAAGAGAAGTGTTGACTGTAACATAATAAAACACTGATTTGTAAATGTTTGTAAATTATATTTATTTCATTTTTTGTTTATTTTTGAAATTGAGTTAAACAAATTATAACTGCTGTTATGCATGTTATGTTGAATAGCATTCAAAACCTATTTGTCATTTTATCTATCATTCATAAACAAAACATCTTTCTTTACCAGATCACAGGCAGGCATAGGCTACAAACAACAATTATAATTTTATTTGACCCAAATTGAAGAGAAAAAAAAATGCAAACATTTAGTTACAAATCTTTACAGTGTTACCGTATATACATATCATTTTACAGGCAACACGTCTATTGCACAAATAATAAACAAAATGTACTGAATTTAGATGGGGTTTTTTTTTGTTTCTCTAGCAAGTATAGTGGAAAATCTGTTTAGGAGTGTCCCCGACACAGTCAGTTGGTCACTTTCGACTTGTCGGCCATCTTGGAAAAAAATAGCAAAAAATTGAAAAATAGTAAATAGTAAGACCGTCCCTCCTCCTTTTTTTTTAAAAAGTCCGGACGGGAAACATGTTATTTATTTTACTATGCCTAATTAATAGCTATTAGTTGGGTGATTTTCCTATTTTATTGTAATTATGAAGTTGGGCTAATTAGCAAACTTGAATATTTAAACTCTTTTTAAAAAAAAAGTATGACTGACACTTTTTTTTCCTTCGACAGAAATATGCATAATTGTATGATGATCTTCCATATTACCAAGTTAGAGCAAGTCGCAAATTAAAATAAAGAATCGATATCCATTTATTCGAAATAAATCTGTAGTCTAATTTATGTCTTATTTATATGATACAGTTCTCTTGTGTTATGAAATGAGGGTTCCTATATTAGACTAGCCAAAATTATCGCATTGCATTATGGGTATTACTTGGTGATACTTCCCGAAAAGGAAAGCTTCCAGAAGAGGTAATCGTACCGGACTCGTAAAGACCTATAATTTGGCTTTCATTCAAAAGAAGCATATTAAGAATCGACCATTTTGTTATCATGTTACACTAATTTTAGTAAAGCCCCAAATGTTCAAGCCAATCCACAAGATGGTCGAATTATCAAGCCAGTCCTTAATGTAATGAGGTTTGTTTTCTGAATCAGCAGATATGCCTCCCTTTACTTTTATTTCTTGTATTCAGGATTTGTATTACTCATAATTCCACAGTTCTATTTATTTCCAGTCATTTTAAGATGTTGTATCCAATATTCATGTGCCTTTTCATGTTTGTCACTGCCTTTTCATGTTTGTCACTAGTTTTATTGATTGACATCTCTGTATCAGACAGCCAACAATACTGTGTTTTATTCCGTGGAACCCGGTATTTTAAAGCCAAATACCGGGTTCTACTCAAATTGTTGCAATATTATGACGCAATGTTCAAATTTAAAAATTCTTTTTGTTGTTGAATGAAAGCCAAATATGTAGTCTTTGTACATTATAATTGGTTTTGAATATGCTTGCCTAAACCTTTTGCCAAAAAAGTGCCCATTCTTTCTGACTCGCCTTGTTTTTGCTACACATACCGACACACAAAAGACACTACACATACATCAGTACCACAAACTCCTGAAAACTCATATAACAATTATTTTAACAATTATTTACAAAATGAGAGAATCATACAGATTATAATAAAATAGAACCCAAATCGATAACAATTTAAAAACCTTGGCTGCAGATTGCATACACATTTATAATATGATGTTTCACACAACAAATCTGTTGTATCGATTGTAATAAAAAATAAAAATTACATTATCAGGCTAAAGAACAAAGTTTGTCATTGTAGGCAGCCTATATTTCATTTTTTGTGCAATTTATAGCTGCATGTCATTATTTTTATTTGGAAAATTTGAACACCCCAGAAAAGGGCACAATACCAGTGACTGCGTGTACTGTGTATAGGTTGGGCGCATTCATCCTTGACAAAGGTCAATTACCTTGTGTATTGACTCGCTGTATAGGTAAATTGATTTAATGTCCATTTCGGGGGTAAACTTGTTCATATGAATTTACAGCTTTCATTAGTATCTCCCTATATGCCTCCTGTAGCCCTTGCACACCATCAGCCCCCTCTCTGTGATTCCCCTTATCTTCTTCCTTTATCTTTCCTTCTATGCCTACTTTACTCATGCTTTTGGTTAAGTTAGCTACCTTATCATCTGGCATGTGTTTTGCCTCATGTTGCCTATTGCATTGGCAGATGTAATCCTGTGGTACTTGTTCCATACTTGTACATGTACCACAGAATGTTGGTTTCCAATATTTAATGTCAGAAGAAGTTTCTGACGGATTTTTGTCTTCTAGATTGTATGCAAGAAAAAGCACTCCAACTGGTTGACTTGATTTACGGCCAACTGGACCATGATTCTTATCTTCAAATCTTTTGTCAAATCTCACCTCTTCAATTAACTCGGTTTCTAATTGTAGTATACATTGGTCTACTTTAGACCCGTAACTACTTAGTACTACTTGTAGTAATGGAATCACCCTTTTTTACAGTTACTAATACAGCAATTTTATCATATTCCTTGGCTTTTTTAGACATGTTGTTTCTGGCAGTTGCGTAATCAAAGGGTCATCATTTGAAGTACTTGTTTTACCGATATAATACTTAATTTGCTTCTTCCCATTCTCTGTCAAGGAATTAATAATATCCCCATCCTCTGTTATCCAACCAGGACCCTTATCTTTATAAATAACAAAGACTTGTTTGGTGATTCTTCGGTGAAGCATAGTAATAGTGTCTGGTATTCAGTGGCGGATCCAGGAAAATTTTAGGGGGGGGGCCCAAAAAAATGAATTGTTGCCGGTACCATCCAAGCGGTGCGCAGCACCGCCCTCCGAGCTATGCTCGGACAGGGGGGTGTCTGAGGGGGGATGTGCCCCCCTCATAAGTAGAAAATTTTTCAATTTCCGAACTCATTTGGTGCGATCTGGTGTATACTTTTGACCAACATTTGATCAAAAAGCCACCTCTTCATTTCCAATAAATATTTTGTTTTTTTATCAATGCACGAAAGAAGTTGAGCATATTATACTGATATATTTTTGATTTAAGTATAGATGATTTGAAAGGTCGAACAGGGGGAGTCTGAGGGGGGAAGTGCCTCCCTCAGAAGTAGAAAAATTTTCAATTTTCGAACTCATTTGGTGCGATCTGGTGTATACTTTTGACCAACATTTTATCAAAAAGCCATCTCGTCATTTCCAATAATTTTTTAATTTTTATCAATGCACGAAAGAAGTTGAGCATATTATACTGATATATTTTTGATTTAAGTATAGATGATTTGAAAGGTCGAACAGGGGGGAGTCTGAGGGGGAAGTGCCCCCCTCAGAAGTAGAACATTTTTCAACTTTCGAACTCATTTGGTGCGATCTGGTGTATACTTTGACCAACATTTTATCAAAAAGCCATCTCGTCATTTCCAATAATTTTTTTAATTTTTATCAATGCACGAAAGAAGTTGAGCATATTATACTGATATATTTTTGATTTAAGTATAGATGATTTTGAAAGGTCGAACAGTGGGGAGTCTGAGGGGGAAGTGCCCCCCCCTCAGAAGTAGAAATTTTTCAATTTTCGAACTCATTTGGTGCGATCTGGTGTATACTTTTGACCAACATTTTATCCAAAAAGCCACCTCTTCATTTCCAATAAATATTTTGTTTTTTTATCAATGCACGAAAGAAGTTGAGCATATTAAACTGATATATTTTGATTTAAGTATAGATGATTTGAAAGGTCGAACAGGAGGGAGTCTGAGGGGGAAGTGCCCCCCTCAGAAGTAGAACATTTTTCAACTTTCGAACTCATTTGGTGCGATCTGGTGTATACTTTTGACCAACATTTTATCAAAAAGCCACCTCTTCATTTCCAATCAATATATATTTGTTATCAATGCAAGAAAGAATTAGAGCATACGACGTATATACTGATTTTTTCTTAATTTAAGTATAGATTGTTTAAAAGCTCGAACAGGGGGAGTCTGAGGGGTGATGTGCCCCCCCCCCCCCCCCCCCCCCACCCCCTCTTCTTCCTCTCTTTCTTTTTTCTTTTCTTTTTTCCTTTTTTTTCTTTTTTTTCTTTTTTTTTTTTTCCTTTTTTTTCCTTTTTTTTTTTTTTTTTGGTAGGGGGGGGGCCCGGGCCCGTCGGGCCCCCCCCCTGTATCCGCGCCTGCTGGTATTGTCTTATTGGATACATCGTCAGCCTTGTATTTCAATGATATTCTTTCAGTGAGGGGCATCCTGATACAGAAAAATTAAAATATAAAATACAACACACTCAAAATCGGCTTCAGAGTCATTGGGTGTAAATATTTGAAGCTGATCTCAAGCCATTAGTTCTAGAGATCCTCTCCCTTTACCATTTTACTTAAAAATATATTCATTTCATTAGTACAATGTTTTTAGTTCAAAACAAAGTTTTTTTTAAGAAGATTTAACAAACAGAATATTTTAATTATAACTCTTATCCATAATCTGTTTGTTAATATCTTTCCCATGCTTACATCATCAAAGTGCATAGCGTTAAATTACTATTTGTATCATAAAACTATTCGTCTTTGATTTGATTTGATTTTGTTCTGCATATTATCGTCTAACCAGAAGTATTGCACATGATACAAATATAACACTTTAAAATACAGATAAGCGTACAGCAATACAAAAATGATAACATGATAAGGATAACCCTTAAAGCTAAAAAACTTATTTCCAAAGGGGTCATTAAATACAAATAAGAAAAGTTATATATTTCGATGCTTAGAATCATTTTATTCCAATTAAATTCTTAAATTTGGTAAGAGAAAGGATTTTTTTTAAACCTGGATTTGATCCATTTAAAATTTTGATAGAAAAAGATCAAATGTACCTTTGCTGTTGCGTAAAACAAGGTTGGAGACCTTGGAGGTGAAGTGGGATGAGGAGCAGTATAAAATAGTTGAGTTAAAATGTTATATTACCTCTTTTTTCCTCTTCCAACGTAACTCATTTTCTTTCAGCCAATCACTCTCTCTATCTGAAAACCTACAGAAACATTTCGATACATATTACAAAAATGACCAATAATCCTAACTTAATTTTTTTTAAATAGTAAAAGTAAGAAATGATTCATCTTACTTTAAAAGTCATAACATTTTTCATGTCCAATAATGGGTCACAGTTTAGCATTTAATACAAAATATAGGGGAATGAAGTCTGATTAGCTGTGCTTCAAAAATTACCTTATTACAAGTAACTTTTTGAAGACTATGTATGATTAAATTGCAGCATACAAACGGGCACTGTTGTATGGATGTTCTTAGCGGTTGATTCTTCCAGTTTTCATTTTCATGCTGTAGTTGTCACTTGTAATCGTATGAAATTGTCTCATTAATTTCTCTTAAACCATTCATTGCCAATCGTGGATGATTAACAGTCTTTGGTAAGAAATATCGCAAACATGAGCATTTCTGCACGACATTATAATTTGTCACCATTTTCATGCTTCAAGCAGCTATTATAACAATTCTTTTGCGCATAAGTCAAGTGCTGAATTTTCAAATCACAAATTAAAAAACAAACAAAAGTGGTTTTGAAATCCGCAAGAGCTTAAAATGAATCACAAAAATTACCACTTTTACAGTAGGGTATAAAAATGTTACTATTCCTTTAAAGGCCTGTATTAATTGTATCATTGGTTAGATTTTGAGTTATAATCCCTAGTATTAATGCATTGTTGTGAAAACATGTATTACGCAGGCTTACCTTAGAAATTTGAAGTTTGATTTCTGTTTTATGCTGTGTTTACTGGTAAAAGTTGATTGACTGTATCTGAAAAGAAAATAGAAAACATTTTTTTAGTAAATTGGGGCGGAAAACAGGCACCGCCAGCACCGGGAATCGAACCTAGGTTGTCTGGGTGGCAGTCCCCGCCTATCCAACTGAACTAAGGGGCACGTATGATAGCCCACCAGGGTGCGGTCGGAGATATATTTGGGAACCACACACTGCCTGCATGTGGTAGAGTACAGTAGTATTTTTAGTACATAGTTTTGTTATGCGCCCAAAAAGAAAGAAAAACTATTGTACGGGCAAACAGGCCTCTCGGGTCGGGTCGGTCTATCTGGCTTTTTTCTTCTTTTTTTCTTTCTTATTTTCCCTTGAAAATGACCGTAAAAATCACAACAAATCTGTTAAAAATCTGTTTTTTGAAAAGCAAAAAAATGTTTTGGGTCGGTATTCACATGAAATTCTTTTGCACAGATTTTAAAAAAATAGGTTGGTTGGGCCCGTACAATAGGGTTACCTTTTCTCACTCACAAGAGAATTTAGGTAATATGCTTATATATTTATTCCCAAAATGTCATGGCCATAGCACTTTCCGTTTGGTCTACAGAAATTCCAGAAGGTGAAAATTTAGGGAATTTTCAAAAAATAAAGAAAAACATCAGAAATTTCAAAAATGATCCGAAAGTCCTGAAATAGGTAAAGGAAAGACTTATCTTTACTGTGACCTTAGTATAAAGAGTATAGATATAATTGATTTGGTATTACAGCAGTTTTTCCGTAGTGGTGTAGGAGCCAAGTTAGCTACCTTAAAAGTAAATAGTAGTATGGGGAAGTCTACATTTTCTGAAAGCATATAATTTCACTTGTGAGTTTCTGACTTTGAACATCACATATTATTTCAGAAGTATTCGTAAGTTGTTACAGATTTGCAAGATAAAGTTAACTATTTATCATATTTATCAGGGAGCTCTCAGGTTAACATTTGGACAACATTTTTAAAGAAGGGGAATTACAGCTCTCGGATTGAAATATGGGTAAAAAAAGTGGTAAATGTCAGGGTCTATTTTTGAGATGCGATATTGCATGAGCTGTAAGAAGTTCCATCTGGTCATTTTATGCTTCAACATATTGGACTTGGAAATACACTTGCTCAAAATGAATGCCATTTTTTCAAGACTTAAAAACATTATTCCAGCATAGGTTTCAGAATGACAGATAACGAAATACATTGTGTGATACATTGTGTGAGAACTCTCTAATTCGTTACCTTGGACAATGAATATGGAAACAAATTCAAGATTTTTTTCTCTTCAAATGTAGGTTTTCCCCTGTTTATTTACATGGAACTTTTTCTTCCATGTGATTGGAATTGAAATTTGTTCGTCTAAAAATGTGCAAATCCCAGTTTAAATCGAAATTGAGGGCGCCGCCTCCAGCACATCTCCGAGTATTGCTTTAACTCCTTGCAAAAGGGTTAATGGAGAAAATTATTTAATAGTTATGTGAGATTTTTAAAATACTTTCTGCACTTAGTAAAATAGTAATGGGACCTACGGCTGAAAAATGTATCTATCCATTTAGAATATCAACAAAGGATCAGATACCATAGTGTTGCACACAACACAAAAATAATGGCAAGTTATTCAAACAAATGATAAACAAGTGTGAGTTTAGACACCAGCATACACAAGGCGTATTTTGATATTAAATAAATAGCTATGTTAAACTCAATTTTGTGGACACTGAAATTGAACTATTACCTTTTAAATTACCTTTTGCGTCAAAGTCAACACTTTTTTCTCTCTCTAAAAGTGTAGCAGATCGTTAGGATAACTTGGGATAATGATTGTGGTGAAATAACTGATGACTTTGGAATCTCCACGCCAATCTCTAGGTGTTACCTGGTAAGACACACATTTTAAAAGATACTCAGATAAGCTACACATGGCTAGAGGGGCATGGGTGGGGAAGGGGTAGATCAAAGTTTAGGGTCAAAATATCATATTGTTTGCACCATATTGCCACAAAGTTATATTTTGTTGACATTACATCTGAACAAATTATCATAATGTGAAAATTAAGGAAAGAAAAAGAAAAAAGAAAATAAAGGAACAAAAGAAAACCTGATCGACACAACTTGAAAGGGTCCATCCACATGCAGAACATGTTTTCTCCTTCTTTTCATTCCATTGGCAATTGTTATGATAAGCAGTTCAATAATGATACATCAAATATTTTATTTACCACAGATCATATCATGTGACCTTGACAACAGAAGATAAGCAAGTAATACAGCAGACGACTATCGTACACGTCAGAAAAGTTTAAAGTCTACATTTTTGTGTCCATTGTTTTTTCTTTGCTCCGTCTAAAATTGCCAAAAAATTGATGGAAAAAAAAGTTAAGTGGTTTTAATATTATTTTTCAAATATTCAAAAAAATGTTTAAATAGAAATAGATTGGGTCAGACAGCCCCCCCCCCCAAAAAAAAATGTTTGTTTTTGTTTGTTTGTTTGTTGTTTTTTCCAGAATATTGAATCATTTGTCCAAACAAAATAAGAACTACAAAAATCTCCAGGTTTGCAAATTATCGGTTGTTCAGGCCTATAACACAAGGTTATTGTGTCACCCTATCAAAATTGCAGGTTATTAAAGATTTTCTAAGAGATGTTTGTATTTACATTTGAAAACTTTGATCTGTCCACATACGAGGGTCATTCAATAAGTTCTACCTCCTACCCCATTCTATTGTTATTATTATAAGCCAGGTTTATGACATATTACACAATTGTAGCTTGTGATCTCAGCTACAGATTCATTGTAAATTGATCCGAGTAATGGTTGTACCATTTTGGAGATACATTGAAAACCGAACCTCCATTAGTGTGACGGAAACGGATGAAAAACAGCAAAATATCATGGAAGTATTAATATAGGTTTTCCCGGCCAATTTGAAAATGTTATCAACCAAATTAGCTTTCCAGTATTCAAATTCGCGCTAAATTGAATGATTATCTAAACGTATATTTCTATTTCCTTATAACAGCATTCAATTTCATTTACGTGAATTCTATTTCATTTTAACATCGATCAATTTCATTTTCAAGTATTTAATTTCATTTTGACGCATTCAAATTCGCTTGTGTGTACGTGCACAAGGTTTAATGGTCATAATTACATTTTCATTTTCATTTATACGCAATCAATTTAATATTTTGTAGATTCTATTAAAAGCCGATGTGTTTAATCAGGGACAGTCGACTGTCCCTGGTTCAATTAAACCGCATTTGTCTTAGGCTTTCACAGAATAGAGGCCAAGAGTTGAGGAAGGGTTCGGGAACATTTTGATTCATTGTAAAAAGGGTAAAATGGTTATTGAGACGTATAAGGCTGATCCGGAAAGAAGGGGGGGGGGGTGGGGGCGAATGTTTTCCTCTCAGGAGGAATTGACTGGATATAAGACGCATACAAAAATGTCTTTAAAAGTGAATATTGTCTAACACTTAACAGTCAATGGGTGACATTCAAGGAAAGTCAATTTGAGGCCTATCCTGCTTATAAAAAATGTTGGTGGCGGAATCATCAACGATTAGTCGTGGAGGGGCGGAGACCATTTAGGAGGGATGCAAACATTCTAATCAAAATGTTTTATGTGGTACTTGGCGTTTTTTAGGTGAGGGGTGTAGAGGGGCCAGGCCATGAAATTCAGGGATCCCCCTCCACCAGGTTCCGCTGTCTATATGGACTTAATGCATTATGTGTCTATGAAAATGCTCTTATAACATTTCCATCATATTTTGCTATTCTGATTTAAAAGTGTAGCCATTATTGGTTACACCAATGTAAACATTTACGCCTATCTTTCATCTTTCTCTTCTCTTTTCTCACATACATTTTTTATACATAATTGTATATTTATTACATATCGTTAATTTGAGGATATGTTTAATAAGGTCTTTAGGGATTTTCATCACTGTGTTGGCGCTTTTTGGTTTTCGTTTGACGAATAATGATACGAATAATATAGATCGTTTAGTATTGCCAAATAGAATGCATTTATCGGGTAATTGTTTGCATATAAATGAATTCGAATGCACGAGATGACACGTACCGCGATCGCTTGCGAATTTGATTGCAGTAATATTTAAAAGCGTGACAAAAACATTACATTGATTGCTTATATTGCGAACTGACATGAGCGCATGTCTTGGTTGAATGCGGATATTACTAAATAGAATACTTTTATTTGGAAATTGACATTCATTCTAAAACGTTCAATCAATTTAGCGCGAATTGAAACTACGTAAATACTTAATAGAATGCTTCAATTTCTAAATTGATCGGGAAAACCTATAATTTGGCCTATGTTAAGAGATAAAACGTACCCATCGGTCAATTATAACCATTCTAAATGTGAGATATCTCTTTAGATATCTCTTTAACAGACTATAAATAATAAAGGTGACTGATTTCTTGGAAAAAAGATACCCTTTGATTAGCCAGAACCAGATCAAGACAACCATTAAGTTTACCCCTCCCCTATAGAGAACCCGGCAAAAGTCATATTTGATTTTTATGAGAACTAAGAGATCTTCAATATACAGGGCTAAAGGTGGGATTTCAGGCCTCTCGAAGAGACAATTTTCTATCATTGACTACCTGATTGTCTATTCTTAAGGTTGTACATTAGGAAAACTCAAAAAGTGACTATTATGCACTTATCAATTGTAAAAAAAATGATGCCGGCTATGCTGGGGAGTGTACGCGGACGTACAAACTGTGCCCACCCCCCCCCCCCCCCACCGCTAGCCGGGGCCTGTAGCGGGGACGTACACTAAGGGTACACAAATGTACACCCCGGGCGCTTGCTACAAATAAGCTAGATATGCGATGCGCTTGATGGAGTAAGCCTAATAACACATAGGGAACACATAGAAATGCATTCCGTTATGGTTGCAGAAAGAAATAAGCAACCTTGGGACTGTAGCCGGGTGAATACTTTGTCCTGGGAAATGGGTGACCGGGACTGTACACTTTGTCCCGTCCAAGGGGGGCCGAGATTGTAGCGGGGACGTACAAAAAATGGTCCCCAGCCCTGCGGGGACCGTACACGATTGTATCCGGGACGTTACATGGGCAATTTGTACATCCCGGCCCTAATCCCCGCTATCCCCAGGTTCCCCTGGGCCGGGGATGGAATTGATAAGTGCATTATATCAAAGATTTAACATACATGTACAAGGCATCACTGTGGCTTGACTTATAACAATGGAGATCTGACTAATTATCATTATTCCAGTATGCCAAAGGCATAGCAATACATTGGTGTTGGTATTACACTATGTGCAAGCCCGCAGGCAATAATATTGCTCACAATCTTATTTACACATGATTATACTGCAATATATTCAGACACCATTTATTGATTTCCATTTTCAATATTTAAATCATGCTTTTATATCTAACCATACAATACAGAAAACCCCCCAAAAAACATGTATTTATTTTTAAGATAATTTTCTGTTTCCGTTGTCCAAAATCACTCTCTGGCTTTGCCCGCATCATATCAAAAGTGAAACAGATATCAATGATCATTTTCCATAAATATGTAACTATGATTCAGAGCTATATGTATGACAAATGTCATGAAGCTGACATTCCTATTAGCGATGTTATGAGTGAGGAGGTAGAACTTTTTGAATGACCCTCGTATATTGGAAGAAGAATTATAGATGGAAGATATTAAACGTCAGAAAAGAAGAAAACAATCAGAATAAAATCTTTTTTTTCTGATTTCTTCCTAATGGGCTTTAATTAATCATTGAATATCTTAAATATAGGGTAAAGTCGCCTATTTTCGGTCAGCGCCTATTTTCGGTCACTTGGCCCAAATCGTGTAATAAAAATGACTTCGTCGTTATAATCTGACGACTAAAAAACCTCCGCATAGTTGATGCCCGGTATTGCTTTCAAAATGGCGACGACCGATGCAATTACACGATTTTGACCAGTGACCGAAAATAGGCGCTGACCGAAAATAGGCGACTTTACCCTATACATTTTTTTCTTTCTCCAAACAACTCAATGTCAGGTTTTATCCTCTTGGATGTGAAAAATGACATGAGAGCATTACAAACAAAAACACAAATAAGGGTGTTTTTTTCTATGCTAAATGCACATGGAGTGCGCCCTTAAAAGTGGGAGGAAAACCACTCCAAAAATGATTAAAAGAAAGTTACAATATCGAGTTCCAGTAGGTTGAAAATAGTCTGCAAATGTTGTTTAAATTGGCTTAAATATAATTATATTATTAAAGTCTTGTAATAAAGTATTAATTGAAAGAACACTTACTTTTTATCAGCAGGTAAACGCAGATGCGGTTAGAAAACACAAACTTCAGTATAAAACTCTCACGGTGATTTGATGCCTTCCTCGTCCTCGTTGTTAACTCACTGTTTGGCTGTTAAACTGTACTGCGTCTTTTATATACGTATTTTTACGGAGGTGTTGGTGCTATTGCGTGATTTGTGTACATAAAGGGTGTTTGCAAACTGCTCACCTACCATGGGCCACAAAAATAAATAGTTTGTTTGTCATGAAAACCGGTGAGATAAAATTGTTGGGTAGACCTATGGATATGTAAAGCTTGCACCCCTCCCTCTTCAAACTTGCTCTTATGCAATGAACCCATATTTCGTTTTGTACTGGAGGGGGGGGGGGGGAGTATTGTTGAAAACTTAGCACATTTCCCAGCAAAAGATCTCCCTTTTAGGGAACATTTATTAGATTTCTCACCCATAGCCAGTTTTTACTCAATATGGCAAGGTCTTGCACATTTTCTGTCAGGGGAGAGGATTAGAATTTTTCACAAGTAAAATACAAATTCCATAAAACTAATTATGACTATAGTTGATAGTTGATCAAAAATACCTGAGTGAGTCTTTGAATGTCACACAAAACACCAGACAGTTTTTGTGTGTGTGATTAATCAAAGTTCTTATAAACATCTAAGAAAGTTTAAGCAATTCTCATTGGATTGCAGGGAAATTGGCGACATTCACATGGACCAATATAACATGTTCAACAACTCCCCCATACCTTAAGTACAGTAACAAAGTGTTGTTGATTTGAGATAAACCCACTCTTCATAAGCAAATTGAAAGGATGGCGAACCTTATTTGGAAACCATGCATCGATGCAAAATTGTAAACAAACAACAAATGTTCGCAAAATGTGTTCATTTTCCGCCCGTTTTTTCGGCGTATAAATGCATTTCGCCATGCGATCCTTAAAGTTAGCAAACAGCTTTATATACCAAAATGTAGCTATATCCCTGAGGAAAATATTTTTGGCGAGGGCCATATGTCACGGATCATTCCTAAAGCCACAATTTTAGCCGAAACGGTCGCTACCCAGCACAAGAGAATCGCCATTTTGTATCATCGCGCGGTGAAATGACATTCCTCAGATCTATTTGGACCGTACCACTATTGAAATGGAGAGGTGTGTTTAATTTGATACAAATATTCTGTAAACATAATCAAAATGTGTTATGTAAATTAAACGCATTCTTGATGTAATTTTTCTCTGTATGTTAAGGGTGGTGTGTGAATAAAATGCTATTTACAAACTATTTTAAATTCCACAATTACTTGCGCAATAATTTATCTTCTCTAATGTTTACATTTCGTAACCCATCCCATTCAGAAGTTCCCTCGCCCATTCACAGGGAACGGATGATGTCCAAATAAGGGCCTAAAAACTATAATAAAAGGTAAACATTTTGTTCCGTTTTTTAAAGAGCAGCTATTTTTTTAATGTCAAATTAAGCCTATTAAACCACGTTTTTTACTTGTTTTCATCAATTTTCCAAAAAGCTATTCACATATGAATGATGTAAATATGTTTGGTCGTTGTTAACAACATAACATAACAATTAATATTTATATAGCGCTATTCCATCTAGATCATAGCGCATGTAACACATCAGTACACAAAATACATTTAGCATGGAAAAAGGTGAGTCTTTAGACTACAACGAAAATGAGAGATATTGTCAGTTTCTCTTATGGTACGAGGGAGATTGTTCCATGCCCGTGGACCAGCTACACTGAAAGATTTCTGACCCAAGACCTTATTTGTCCTAGGAACATTTAGGCGAGTAATGTCATTTGCAGAACGAAGAGCTCTTCGAGGAACATATGGTAAATATCCAGGTGCAGTATTGTTCATGCTTTTGAAGACAAAAAGACAGAGTTTGAATTGAATCCTTTCCCGTATGGGCAGCCAGTGGAGTTCTTTAAGCGTGGGAGTAATATGGTCACGCATGGATATGGAACATATCAACCGAGCGGCATTGTTCTGCAATCTTTGAACTCTGTTCAATTCATGTTCCGTAGCACCAAAGAGAAGAAGATTACCATAGTCAAGACGAGAGATAACTAAAGCTCTAACGACATGATGAAGAGTGTCTTTATCGAGGTATCGCTTTATTCTACGGATGTTTCTTAACTGGTAATGTGTAGATTGACAGAGGCTAGATATTTGTTTGGTCATGGTCATATTTGCATCAAATTTTACACCCAGGTTCCGAACAGACAGCGTTGGTTCAATATGTGCATCACCAATTGCCAGGGACACAGGTGGCAAGCTCTGGAGAAAATGGGGTGATCCAAACACAATAAACTCTGTTTTGCTCTCATTTAATTTCAACATGTTAATGGTCATCCAATTTTGGATTTCACAAATACACAGTTGTAGCCTCTTGATTGCGTGTTGCATAGCACCAGGTATTTTGGGGTTAAAGGAACAGTATAACTGCGTGTCGTCTGCATAAAGGTGAAAGTCTAAGCCATGGCGGCGAATGATGTTTCCGAGAGGGAGCGTATAGATTAAAAACTTTAAAGGACCAAGAATGGATCCTTGCGGTAGACCATATTTTAGATCCACAGGATCTGAGTAGCTGTTGCCAATGGACACGCGGCTCTGTCTACCAGAGAGGTATGACTTAAACCATTGTAGGGCCATTGTTGAACCCCACAAGGTCTTCGGAGTTGTTTATCTTGAATCGACAACGGTAAGACGGGTTTATTTTGCTCGGGTAGCTGCCCTCGCAAAATAAACCCGTCTTACCGTTGTCGATTCAAGATAAACAACTCCGAAACCTTATTGAACCCCTAAGCGTACAATAATTAGCATTACCACCCTCGTGCAGCGTGTGGTATAATTATAGTTTTGTTCCATAATGCACACTTCTGCTGTGCGTCTTCAATGCGCTTTTCCTTATGCGTAGAGCAACGCAACTCTGCTTGCGGCATTGGTCCTCCACTTCAAATAATACTACCATCTACAGTCAGTACAATATAACACAGGTACAAACTAAAACAAAACCTTTATTCTCTAAATATTGTATTTAAATAGGCCTATATTATTTTGGATTCACGCCAAAAGAAGATAAACTTGAATGCCTTATCTTATCTCTGCTATACCCACAATTTGTTTCATGTTTACTGCAAATGTGGACATTTTTGTGCTACATAATTGTTTGTGCTTTTCATGTTTTAAAGCAGCTATCCCTAAAAATTAAAATGCACAAATATTTCTTTTGTGTGTACGTCTTTTAACCCTAACCCTAGAAACGTGGTACTGGGGATGGAAGAAGAATAGGGGAGGGAGTTAGATAAAAAAGTTAAACAATTATGTCCGTCGATTCCGGGAATTGAACCCGGGCCGCCGGCATGACAGACGTGGTACATCACCACCCAGCCACGGGGGAGGGCTACCCAGGCTAAAAAATCAGAGACTGTATGTACCAGGGTTTAGTGCTACGTGAGATAGAACTTGTATGCGCGCAAGCCAAGTGCTGCTGACTGTGTTGTTGCCGTGTGGTGCAGTAGGGTTAGGATTAACCATAACCCTATTACACCACAAAATGTGGTTGCTATTCCATAGACTTGGTAACGCAAGCCCCTCAAGAGTGGTCTGTAGGAATAAAGCTAACAAGGCAAAACATATTATATATGAGCCAAATAATGACATACAAAATGGGGTATGCTGTGTGGATATACAGAAGAAAAAAACTTAACTTTATATTATGTTTTTTTCCATGTAAACAAACATTGCATGTCGTTTGGGATAAAAAGTGTGGACTTTGTGTAGAAATGGCATCATGATTTACACCAAATCTGTGGGCAGAATAGACCCAAAATTGCACTTTGGGATGTAATTGCACCATCGGGTACTCGGTATACACCTAACACAAAATTCAAAACCAATAATCGGCACTGAAAATCTAATATATACATGTAAATGTAAGGCGGGCCAAGCAGTATATACAGTCCCCCAAATAAGTAACTGACCAGGTAATAAATATACTCTCAACTCCAAAACTATAGCTCCTAAGTAAAAATATTAAATTATATAGTTGTAAAGAAATATCTTCTCTTCAATTTAAGATATTGTTCATGAAGATCGGTCAATAATTGAGAACACTACATTGATAAGGATAGAACAAAGTGCAGTTTACATTTTCACACTTAGGATTTGAACACGCAGGACAGTGTGACAGGTATATGTATGGGCTACATTGATCAATGGAAGCATCCCCCAATCCTCATCTTACTATCGACCCATGAGTTATTGCTACCAGTTTTATCAATAATCTGCCTGTTGCTAGTCAGAGGCTGCGTGTCGCGAACAAAATGTTAAAATGAAGAAGAAAAAAAAGACTTTGTTTTGGTTTTGGGCACATAACTGAGTTAATATTGATTCAATCGTCACATGTAATATCTCAAATTGAAGAAAAGAGATTTCCTGACAACTTTATAATCTAATATTTTTAAGTAAAAGCTATAGTTTTGGAGTTGAGAGCATATTAATTACCTGGTCAGTTACTTATTTTGAGGACTGTATGCTTACCTGGATATACCTGACCTAGGGTTATCCAGTGAGTTTGCCACATGATCAGTGTTGCTCTATCTTATCTAATTAATTGTAGTATTATTATTATCTTCATGTACTGAAAGAACCTGTTTCAGAAGTATACATAAGTATTCAAAAGTTAAACATGGTTCCCTTTGTCTTTAGTTTCGAATGGTATATTATACAGGGTGGTTAAAATGTGTTACAGATTTGCAAGATAAACCATTTATCATATAATAATTTGATGTCATACTAAGCATTACACTGGCATTTTGCAATTAAATTCATAAAGTACTGTAAAAGCTGAAATATTCGCGGTGGTTTTATTTTCGCGCTTTTCACGCAAAATCTTTTTCCGTAAAAATTATAACACGCGAAAATATTGCTTTACACATTCATGCAATGCTTTCAGATGGTCGTCCACGAAAAAAACAATTCGCGAAATGTCTTTGATATCAAAATCCGCGAAAATATCTGTACGCGAAAATATTGGCTTTTACAGTACATTACATATTACCATATCTTTATTTTACCTACTCATATCTGGAAGACATGTTTCAGTTCAGTTTCTGTTTGACCTTTGAACTTTTATTCAGTCTCTGTAGACCCCTTCCAGGTATGAGAGATAATCAACATACTTAGTTATTATTATTATTATTATTGCGCTCTTACACAATGAGGTACCACAGCGCTTTACAGAATAAAATACATATAGAATTAAATACATACACGGTAAAAGGTAAAATTACATACACGGTAAAAGATAAAAGTACATACTTGGTAAAAGGTAAATATATATATATATACAATATAATTTTTCTTAAAATAATAATAATAATAAATAATAATGTGGATTTATAATGCGCACTGATCCACCAAAAATGGTGCTCGAGGCGCGATACAAAAAATAACCGTATATATATTTGTCATTATGGCATGACATTATTGACAATCGGTAAAAACCTGTTTTTCACTTTCAGCGTATTTCATTTGATAAAACCCACACCAAACTTCAAACTGCTTCATTAACCCTAACCCTGGTTTGGGTTTTTGACCGGGATCACAATTTTCGAAGAAATGCACCATCTTAATCGCCGGGAACCTGCCGGGATTCTATCCGGGGACCATCCAGACCCTGGACCTATGTCCCATCCACTAAGCCACGGCCCTCGGCTACTCGTTCGCGCAGTATACTGCGCTCACTATATAGGCTCGGTTGATCATCGAAAACCGGTGGCACAGGCGCTTGGAGATGGACTTGGGATTAGGCAGCACAGGCGCTTGGAGTCAATAAGAATGTTCAATATATTTCAATTTGAAAACAAATTAAATTTGATTAAAAATCAAAGGTTTTCGAAAAATGTCCCAACATTTTTCTTAAAAAAGAAAATTGCCTGAGCTCATCCCACAGGTGTTCAATCGGATTGACGTCTGGGGAACAAGAGCACCATGGTAATATAAGAGTTCAACGTTCTGAACAAAAAAGCAAAGCAATTATACTAACTCTCACAGAAATACATTTGAAAAAGATGAGTTTTGAGCTTTGACTTGAAGACCCCCAGTGAAGATGCATGGCGAATACTAGCGGGAAGATTGTTCCATAAGTTGGCGGCTGCAAACGCGAATGACCGGTTCCCGTAGAATTTTGTAGAATAAACAAAGTAGATATTCAGATAAGGATCTTAAGGCACGAGAGTGTGTATACAAAGCTGACAGATCTGTTCAGCTTTCCCTGGCAACTTCGGAATCAATTTCTTCCATCTCCATTGCCTCCCATAACCCATTCCCTCTCCCACTATTTCTTCCCCTTTCCCGCTGTCTTCCCTTTTTTTGTTTTCTTCCCTTTTCCTTCTAAGGACAATCCTTTAATTCCAGCAGTGGCTTGTGCAGTATCTGGGTCTTTAGACTTCTCATCAGATTTCTTTGACTTGTCATCTTTCTTAAGCTTATATGCAAAATAAACCAGAGCTATGGGTGGTGGTTCCTCAGTATGTACATTTCGAAATCTCAAGTCTCCTTCGTCCTGAAAATGTCTCATAAGTCCAGTTTCTAATTCTAGTGCACACTCCCGTGCAGATGTGACATTCTGAGTAATGGGATCGTCATTTGTTACGGCAGCTAACACCTCTAGTTTATCAAAACCTTTTCCCTTATATTTTTTTGCCCATCTACTTGTTACCCCTCCATGTGTAAATGTTGTACCATCCAAACGGTCGAATCTGACGTTTGGTTTTTTCTGAGCACTTGTTTTACCAATATAAAACTGTTCTATCTCTTTTTCTTCATCTCTCAATGATTTTATGATGGGGTGTATTCCATCAACATCAACATCGTCATCAGATGCTATAAGTTGCCGAAGTTTTTCGATTGCGTCTGGTCGTGATAGTTCAGATATATTAATCAATTTATCGTATCCGTATTGCATATTGACACTCCGACACTAAAGAGATTGATAAAAGAATGATATATATATTTTATATGGTAACGAAAAAAGGAAAAGCTGATCTACAGGGATCTCGTTAGTAAAGGCTGTTTGTTTGTTGTATAAAGATGAAAATTGTGTTTTCAAATCCAAATTTCTGAAAAAGATTTCAAATGATAGGATCTAAATATAAACTAAAAAACGAGCAATTATTTATTGAGTAACAAGCAATAAAAGTCCTATCTATCTCAAGTAATAACGTTTTGTTTGTCTTATATGGTGGGACTATAATAGGTAAAACTCACCTGTGAAAGTTTGATTGTAGTTATATGCTCTCCAGAATGGTATAGGTTGGTTTAGGGTTGTATCTACAAATATAAAACAAATATTCCTGTAGGCAACGTGAAAAACCCATCTTTTCTATGGGGCCGACTGACTCAAATGTTTAAACAAAATTGGTGGTGGTGGTGGGGGGGGGGGGGGGGGGGGGGGGGGGGGGTTGTCTGTACAAATGTATGCTGACCCTGGTTTTAAATGGACTTTGGAAGGTGTTTTTTGGGGGGTTGGGGTTGTGTGTGTGTCATTTTGAAGGGGGAAACCTGACCGACCGACCAACCAACCTAGCATGAGAGGCAAAATAAGATTTCATGAAATAGAATTTTTCTTATTTTCTCTATCTGCACATTTTACCATCTTTCAGAAAAGAAAGGGAGTTACCTTTGTTGTTTTTGTCATTGATTTTTTTTATTGGTATTGTTTTTAATTGTCAAAACATTTTCAAAAATGCCAAGTTTGACAAAAATCACTGATTTTCAGCGTATTTCTAATGATAATACTCACTTCACAATTTAAGTGTAAAATGGCACACAAAATGTATGCGCTATACGCGCATCATTTCTTCCATGCCCCCCTGCCCCTAAAAAAATGTCATCCCCCCTTTTATCCCCCCAAAATTATAAGGCTGGTGCCGCCACTGATGGTTAGAGCGTTCGATTGGTGTTCCAAAGGTCACAGTTTCGAGTCCTGCACCGGCTCATATCATTGGTTTTTAAGTTGGATATGAGTTGAGGCTTGTTATGCGCTGTGGAACTTACGGTAGGTATCTGCCTTGCTATTATTTATTGTAACTACAGTCGGTAAAAAAAAAAAGTTGTACGTATGACCCAAACAAAATGCACTTTTCCCATTGATTTAGAGATTTTTTGTCATTACCCTGCAACATTTTAGGCTTGGGAGATGTGTTGCTTCGATGCTACTATATCGTCAGCCTGCTTCGATAATTGCCTAACTTATTTTTTCTAGTTTTTAGAAAACAACAAAAATATGAAAAGTGAGTTAGGCAATTATCGAAGCAGGCTGATGATAAGTTGAATAGCACCATGAATAGTGCAGGTGAATTCAAACAAGAGCAGTAACTGTTGGATAGATTTAGGTTGGAGATATACCTTTAAGTGAAATGTGGTTTGTTATAGGCCTAGTACGAGTTAATATGATCCATTGTAAACATTTTACATAATTAGAACAATCTGCCTAACTCACAAGGCAGAATTGAAATTGTGCATTTATCAACACTTTTGATTGGTCAATGACTTAGGTATTATTACAGCATGTGCATAATGTAATGAGGTCATGATTTATGCAAAAAGCTCAATTTCGCTGAAAAGTGAGTTAGGCAATTATCAAAGCAGGCTGCCGATATCCAAACAGTAGTAAATTACCTCTAAATGATACTACAGGGTGTCCCAAAAGTCTATGCACGACTTTGAAGCTTTGTATTTCACAAAATATAAGTCGTATTGAAAATATGAATACATATTTAGTAAGAGGAGATGTGGGAAATAATTTTGATACCAAACATTGGAGTAACATCTGTTTGTAATGCCACCCTAGAAGTAAAATATGTATTACTGCAAAATGTAAGTTCATAAATCCATACCTATTGAGATTAACAAAAAGAGGGAAGAGTTGGTTACATGGAAAGTGATCCGTCAATTGTAAATTTTACATTACAGTGATCCCGTTGCAAACTGTCACTCTTGCCTTTCTGTCCGCTGCTTTAATGTTTTGTTTGATCTGAATCTTGTATGGAAACTTCTTCAAGTCCTTACGCAAAATTCTGTGAACAGTTGATCTTTTAATCTTGTTTTCTGCGGAAAGTCGGCGAATAGATCTCTTTGGACTTTTGGCTACTGCACAAGGGCGGCGGAACCGGGGGGGGGGGCCAGGGGGGCACGTGCCCCCCCATCCGTGAAAGTGGTGGGACACCATGTGCACTGTGCCCCCCCTAGAATTTTGTGGCTGAACTCCTTTAATCGAGCTCCACAACATTTTTTACCCCAAAATAATTGAGAAGATTGACTTTTAGTGTCAAAAATACATGAAATTCTCTTAAACTGCAAGCAATTTTGCATTAAAACCAAAAAAAATTCGCGCGCATTTGTACAATTTTCCTTGCCAATTTTTCCCTCCACGAAACAGCCTTTGGTCCCATTTTTATGCTGGTGGTGCTGCCACTGATTGAGAGTATCAATGTCCTTCTTAGGTTGTAGCTGAGACGACTTCGTTTCAGTCCATAGTACTAGTAGTTTTTTCCATCCAAAAGTATGAGAGTCGCATTTTCAACAAGTATTAGTTAGCATGGTTGTAGTGATAGTCTTGTGGACATGACTTCAAAGCGCATCTAAGTTATTGAGAAGATTGTTAACGGTATAGCCTATATTATTGCAAATAATACATTCGGTGTTGAAATTAAAATTGAGTTGCGCATCGCTCCTGAAGTACAAATGTTTATTATTAATAAATTAATGTTAGTGATAAACATTATGCCATTTTCCGTTTCAAAATGGACCGCAAATGGCCTCAATATGCATCTAAAATTCCAAATTTAGCTCCATGGAACCCACGCTGTAAGAAGCTCCGCTCCGCTTTCCAGGATCATAATCATTATACAAATGTTCAATTATTTCATTATTCATTATTGAAAAAATTCAGCAACTAAATTGCCATTTTTCTTACAAAATAGACAAGAAATGGCCTTGATGCAGCGGAAATTCAAAACTTTCCGGGGCCCGGTAATCATAAAATGTTCGTTTTCATTAATACTACTGGTCACTTTTGGAAATCTTGTCATTGGGTTGCGGATTTTTATTTTTATTTTTAATTATTGCTGTATAAAGTACAATTTCGTGGGCCTTTACAATGTCATGAATGTGTTAATTATATCAAAATACGCCATGAAATGGCCCCTGAGCGCATCAAAACCCAAAATTTCCCGGGGCCCTTAAGCGGGCCCCGGACCCCACGCCGCAAGGCGCTCCACTCGCTCCGCTCGTTTCGCTTGCATGATCGTAATTTTCGTGCCCCCCCATTTTCAAATACGCTCCGCCGCGCCTGCTACTGCATGTCTTATGACATCAATGTGACTTGTAGATCTACCAGTCTTTTTTCTACAACATCGAGACAAATCATGCACAGTACCTGTGTTCAAAAATGTATCCACCAACTTCAGAATGGATATTCTTCCTGGTGCGCGTTTCACTTTGAAATGTTTTCTGAACTTTTGTTGAGTAAGTTGAACTGAATTTGTTTCAGCGTAGAACCATACAATTTGTATTCGCTTATCTATGCTGTAAACCATTTTGAATGAAGACTTTTGCTGTGCAATGTTGTCTACTACGCCTATTTATGTTGTGAGTGACCGAGTTTGGTAAAACATTAATGTTGCGAGGTAAGCAGTGAACTGTGACTAATGCGCAACGTTGTTTTCATACTGTTAATTTATGCGCACCTGATTTTAGCAACAATGTGTGGTAGGTGGTATGGGTGAGTGTGGCACACGGCCAAAAACTTTCAACCAGTTTTATAATGTTGTAGGTTCACCAATAGGGTTGTGTTTGGTATCAAAATTATTTCCCAAATCTCGTCTATCAAAATATGGTTAAATTTATACCATATGATTTATATTTTATGAGATATGACTCTTCAAAAACATGCATAGACTTTTGAGACACCCTGTACCTAAGAATTTGTATATCATTCCATGGGAAAATTAAAAGTGACATTTTACTCCTGTATAAATAAGAACCGCTAGAGCCAATTTAACTCAGACTTCAATGCACTTGCGCAAATGTTGATTTGCTCACAATGCGGGTTGTGCCATTATTCACACATCAACATCAGCGTGCATGCATTGATTTGTCTAATTTCTCTCAAACAACACATACACATTTATTGACCCATAATCAATAATACCATGAATGGCTTAACTGTACATTTGCGACCAGCGGTTTTTTTTAAATGTTACTTTGGCCTCGAAACCAAGGGCCCTGTTAAAAAAACTTTAGGTTAACACAATCTTATCAAATTTGAAGTTAACACTTTCCACGCAGCAGGCGTCTGCAGACGACTTTTCAAAATGTCAACATTTTGAATTTCAATACCATATTTGGAATCACCATGGGAAATGCAGGGTGTTATGAGAATCAGTTATACCGTGTTTATACAAAAACAATATTGCTGTCCAAATTTGATACCTACAATACCCAAGACCCAAGTTCAAAGTAATTTTTCAACCAGATTTAAAGTTTCAGATCATTTCTATTTGCTTAGTCTTAATCAGTAGTAAGTTTTGAAATTATCCTGATAAGATGGTACATTTATCTTGGTTGGTTCTTTAGATATGGTTCATTACAGAAAGCATGCACAAAGCTGTCTTGGCCACGGGAGCGTCCTTTAGTAGAGATGGAATGCACAAAGTGGACTTACACACGATTGGTCACAAATTGTAAAAATAGGAGAAAAAGAAACAAGGAGACATCTGAGATATCTGTCTGGTGCTTGACATTACCTACCTATACGTATCTACGTTTCTTTGTTGAATGTGAACGGCACATAAGCATAGAGATTGGGATACTTTGTCAGGGCGGGCTTTTCAATTCTGAAACTAGAGCATGCTGTTTTGTGTAAGACAAAAACTAAATAACGCTCCCGTGGACAAGTCAGTTTTGTACATGTTTTCTGTAATGAACCATATCTGAAGAACCAAACAAGCTAAACGTGCCATCTTTTCAGGATAATTTCAAAACTTACTGCTGATTAAGACTAAGCAAACAGAAATTATCTGAAACTTTAAATGTGGTTGAAAAATTACTTTGAACTTGGGTCAACTTTTTTTTGAACCACCCGGTATTGTAGGTATCAAATTTGGACAGCAATATTGTTTTTGTATAAACACGGTATAACTGATTCTCAGGACACCCTGTAGTACTGTAAAAGCTGAAATATTCGCGGTGGTTTTATTTTCGCACTTTTCGCGCAAAATCTTTTTCCGCGAAAATTATAACACGCGAAAATATTGCTTTACACATTCATGCAATGCTTTCAGACGGTCGCCCGCGAAAAAAACAATTCGCGAAATGTCTTTGATATCAAAATCCGCGAAAATATCTGTACGCGAAAGTATTGGCTTTTACAGTACACTGTATTCTGCTATCGCTATGCCATGTTATAAGGGACGTGGCAAAATATGGAACAGCTCATGGTACAGACTCATATTGTGTAAAAAGACTGCTCAGGAAGCACTTAAGTAATTCATAAATTCATAAATTAATTAAATTCATAAATGAATTGATAATTCTAATAACTTAATTACATTAATAAATGAATTATTATTTAATTAAAGGTCAATCAATCAATCAATTTATCAATCAATCAATTAATAATAAATAAATTAATATTAATCGATTAAACTAATTAATTTTAATTAATTACTTAAATGAATAATTACTTACTTAAAATAACTAGCTAAATTACAATTAATTAATTAGTTAATCATAATTATGCTTTTTGTTTCGCCTGATGTAATCAGAAAGAGACTATGTTATCACTATTTCTGTCCGGCGTCTGCCGTATGCCGTGTGCTAATAAATACCTTTTTGATGCGATATCTGGAGATCCGTAAGGCCTATCTTGATGGGACTCGGTGGAGGGAAGGGGGTGTTGCGTTCTGTTGCTGATTCATTTTTCAAGGTCATTGGGGGTCATTCAAGGTCATCGGGGTCAAATATGCTTAAAACTTTTGTGACGCGTTGTAACGCGATATCTAGAGATCCGTAAGGCCTATCTTGATGGGACTTGATGTCAGGGAAGGGGGTGGGGTGTTCTTTTGCTGATTAGATTTTCAAGGTCATTGGAGGTCATTCAAGGTCATCAGGGTCAAATATGGGGTCAAATAAGATCCGTAAGGCCAATCTTGATGGGATTTGGTGGAAGGAAGGGGGTGGTGTGTTCTTTTTGCTGATTAAATTTTCAAGGTCATCAGAGGTCATTCAAGGTCATCGGGGGGTCAAATAAGATTCGTAAGGCCTATCTTGATTGGATTTGGTGTAGGGAAGGGGTAGTGGTGTATTCTTTTTGCTGATTAAATTTTCGAGGTCATTGGAGGTCATTCAAGGTCATCTGGGGTCAAACAAGATCCGTAAGGCCTATGTTGATGGGATTTGGTGGACGGAAGAGGGGTGGTGTGTTCTTTTTGCTGATTGAATTTTTCAAGGTCATTCATCAGAGGTCATTCAAGGTCAAATAAGATCAGTAAGGCCTCTCTTGATGGGATTTGGTGGAAGGAAGCTGGATGGTGTGTTCTTTTTGCTGATTAATTGTACGAGGTCATTCAAGGTCATCTGGGGTCAAATAAGATCCGTAAGGCCTATCTTGATTGAATTTGGTGGAGAAAAGGGGGTGTGGTGTGTTCTTTTTGCTGATTAATTTTTCGAGGTCATTCAAGGTCATCTGGCGTCAAATAAGATCCGTAAGGCCTATCACCATTGAGTAGCACACATATTGTGGTTAACCAGACGTGACGTGATGTGACGTGACCATTAGAGGGAAGCCGTTCATTTTATGGCGCAAGATGTATTCCATTACGCAGTTATAGGCCAAAATGCAGTGAATAACTGACAAAGGTGGTTTCTGTCACCTTGTGCTTCTAAAATAAGAACCATTAGAATACGACTATTTTAAGGATGACCCTTCATGTAGAATAGAAAACATCAAGTTGAAAATCAGGCCAGCAAATGGAACACCTACCTTTAATGTATAAGGTATGTATAGTTTTTGTCTAATATTATAAAGGATTTCTTCCAAGGTATTATATAACTTGTAGTGTGTAATAAACATGTATTAGAACTTGTAGGCATGTGTGGCGCAGTGGGTAGAGCACTGGATTCATGATATAAAGGTTGTGGGTTCGAGTCCCGCTGTGGTCAACATGCTCTTGAGTAAGGCACTTTACCGCAATTACTCCTCTACCCAGGTGTATTTAAATGGGTACCGGCATTCTTCAGTGCTGGGAAGGTAACAGACTCGCTGTGGAGGAGGTGTAGCGAGCCCCACACAGCAACATTATAAAAAAAGGAGAGAGTCTGGCCCTATCGCTTTGAAAGAGAGATGGGCACTCCGCTCCTGGTATTACAGGATCGACCGACTTTACTATTAGAACTTACCCTTTATTTACCTATGTATCAATCAGGTCAGTATAGTTTTTGAGGTGCATAATTTGTTAGAATGTTAATGTTTCTTTTTTACTGACCACTTTGCATATTACATGCACACGTCAAAAGCTGGCCACTGAATCTGACGACGACTATAGAGCTTCAGTTTAGTTGGAGCCTACATCTATTGATTCTCAAATGGTTACCAGGTTAAATATGAAATACTAATTTGCATAAATTTGCATATTAGCCACCAGGTGACCATCTGATGGCCATCTGATGTCTACTAATTTGCATGTGAACATTTATCGGATGACCACCCGATGTCCATCCGATGACCACCTGGTGGCCATACCTCATGGTACCCGGTGATCACCAGGTAGCCCCCAGATGCCTCATGGTTAACAGTTACTTATTGGTTCCACTAGTAGCTACCAGGAACCTAATTTGCATAAAATAGCATATAAGCCACCAGGTGACCACCCGATGGCCATCTGATACCTGCTAATTTGCATGTGAACATTTATCGGATGACCACCCGATGTCCACCCCCGTGGCCATCCGATGTCCAACCGGTGGCCATCCGCTACCTCATGGTTTTCGACCATCGTAGTGGCTCCCGGTGGTCACCGGGTAGCCCCCAGCAACATCCCTTTTTTTTGTTGCTATGGGGCCGGGAAAAACTGGGATTTGTATTACCAAATAGAATGGAAAGTTCATTATACTGATCCAGTGTAAATTTGTTTATTTTTACAATTGTATTACATGTATGAACTTACACCTATAAGGATTAAGAAAAATCAGCCCTCTTTGTACAACAAAACGTCGATTAAAAAAATGCTGATCGGGCCCGATCAGCATTTTACATGGTTAAGGGTGGTATTCCAACATATTTAAAACAGTGTTTAATCAAGTTTTGCTGGGTTTTTTTTAGTAGAAACAACAATAATAAAGTTTTAATATTCTTCTTAAATTCTGAAGTAAATTAATTGAAATTGAATAATTCAACATGACAATGTGTCCCTTTAAGGTTGTTCCTATGGCTAATTCTTTATTTGATATTTTAATAGAGCTTGCTGAGCTTCACAATAATCTTAAATTTGAGATTGTTGGGAGGTACAGTTTTCTAGATATGACAATTTTATTGTCAAACATGAAGCAGAATTGAAGCGTTTATTTCTTTTGTTTCTTGTTGTTATTTTGACCCCTTAGCTGGCCTAGCAAAATAATTAATCTATGCAAAATTAAAAATGTGTAATTAATTTTTACAAGAAAAATATAAATGCTACAATGCTGATATTTTGGGAGCTTGCAATTACAGTTTTTAGAAAGTTTCCTGTGCTGCAGGAGACTGTAAGACATCTGCATAATTAATTATACATAATTATCTAAAATAAAATGTAATGCCACTTGGTGTATATGTTGGCTATACAACTCTTCTTAATTCCTGTGCTGCTGGAATCTGTTGGAGTTTTCAATAATAAATTAGAGCAAAAACAAAAAACTAAATGTTTATAGACATTTTACCTAGGGAGTCAAAAAAACAATATAAAACAAAAGAAAATAGACTGCCCTCTGTTGGCCGAAAAACAATACAAAACAAAAGAATTCAAAATGACTTAAAATGGATTTTTGACAATAAAATAGTCATATCTAGAAAACTGTGCCTCCGATCAATCTCAAATTTAAGATTATTGTGGAGCTCAGCAAGCTCTATCAAAATATCAAATAAAAAATCAGCCATAGGATCAACCTTAATCTCAATGATTAGACTAGTATCCGGCCATTTATTGTGTAATATCATCATAATTGTTTAAAACTGTATTTACTTCTATTTAACTTCTATCCGTTTATAGATTTCAATTTAAGTTTATTTATTAGGGGTAGGGATTACATTGCTTTCTTCAGCAGATAGCACCTATATTGTATTGCTTTCTTCAGTAGATAACGCCCATATATTACATTGCTTTCTTCAGTAGACCCATATTATATTGCTTTCTCAGTCCCATATTATACTGCTTTCTTCAGTAGATAGCACCCCTTTGCTACATTGTTATCTTCATCAGATAACATCCATATCACAGCAATTATTTACCGTTGAAAACATCTGTTATTGTGCTTTTGAAATTTCTTGCAATAAAAAAAAGATTGTTTAATTATCTCAGAAAGACAAAAATTGCCATATTGTTCAAGCATTATTTGGTCTTAAAATTGCATTTAAGATTTTTATCCAGGATCTTCAACTGATTAAAAACAAACATTAAAACCACCCCAACAAACAAACAAATAAAATGTGGCTAAGATTGTTACAAAAATGGCAGCGTTAACGCAATGCGTTGCAGCCTGCCGTGATGACAGTTAAATACTTGATTAACTCCATTGCGATGACACACAGTAATTTATGTCTAGTGTAAACGGAGCTTAATTATCACTAGCAGAGCCTTCCAATTTGGCGAGAAATATGCTGTTTTTATCACCACATACAAACAAAATATATATGCCTGCACGCTATTATACTTACTGTGAGCTGAATAAATTACAATCCGTTGCCAAATCAAGAGCTTGAAGATGTATGTTGTAATATTCTCCCGCACTATCGAGTTCTTCCTGTCCACGTGACTCGGACAATCATGTCAAAGTTCAAGTGTTTCTAGTTTCAGATGCGTCCGATACGCGGTATACCGCGGTAACATGGGGATACTACATATGTGCGGTCCTCTGGCCTTAATTAGGTTTATCCTTCACCTAATTAGGTAATTAGGTTTATCCTTCATGTAATTCTGCACGGAATTAGCTAGCACAAAATCTGTGTTAAACTGTGTCAAAGGATTAAAGGATTATACAGCTTTATTCAGTAATAGAGGCTTAACACCAGTCTAACTCATGAATGAATTACACCAAGGATACACCCTTAATTAACCAAATGGAGGCTGATGTTTAATATTTTTGGAGGCTGATGTTTAATATTTTCCTGCTATTTAATGACTCATATGTATCGCCACCAGCCATTGCATGATTTATGGTACGAGTTTGATGATTCGATGGTTTGTTTTTATATGCTTATCATAGTCACTCAATGACAGTCTGGTTATTCTGTGTGTGTGTCGGGGGATACATGTACTCGTGGTGGATAATATAAGGATCTGGGAAAGTACCATTAAATAGAGTTATCCATTTCTTCCTTCTGGTGAATCCTCAAACCAATTTTTGGCAAATCAAGGGATCTCATTTATATAATTTTACCACCACCCCCCCCCCAAAAAAAAAATAATGAAAGGGGGCCAATATTTTTAAAGAAGAAGTGGGGGAGGGGGTTAGGCTGTCAGGTTAAAATATAGGTCAACAATGTTATTATGAAAATGATCTGACCCCAAATGAAACCCTGCAGCTATTGCATGATCTATTGGAAGTTCCATCTGGTCATTCATTAGTTAGACAAATTATGAAATTATGTTTCATCATTGGATTGCAAGTAGTATAGAATGTACCCGTTCAATAGGTTTGAGGAGCAAATATTGAGGAGCCAAAATGTATGATGTCATTGTATGGCAGTTCTATTTATAGAAAGATGACTCATTCTGGGATTTACTGAGGTTGCGTAATAATGGATTGCACAAGCACTGGAAAGAATACAGCTTCGTGGAATTGTTTACCTTTAAATTGTTTGTTTACATATACTTTGTCACAGTCACTCAATGGCATTTTAAACCTACGGTCATTCTGTCTATTTATGAAACTGGGAGAGATGCAAAGTGGACATGAAGTTCATTGAATAAAGTTACCTTCTTCCGTCTGATATCTTTTCTGTCTCAATTGTTGGCATATCAATGTTTCTTATTTATACAATTTTTCACACACACACAAATAAATCCATATTTTTTCCCCTACATTTTTCTTTGTTATTTCCCCCTCCCCATTTCCCCCCATTTTTTGTTCATTTTTTTTTTGTGGACAGAATAAAAAAAAAGAGTCTGTCAGTCCTGCACATCAGGATGTTCTTTTCGTTGTCTACAAAATGTATAGACAGTGAACTATCGATAGCTGCTCAGAGACAACTGAAGGGAAGGATATATCAACATAAATGTGGTGCACTTATATTTATCACAGAGTATCATATATGTAGCTATACTAACTTCATGGCCTGTGAGCACGATGCATATTCTCACATTATTGTGCATACTTTATTTCACATTTTTGGCATAAATTAAACCTTCCGCAGGCTATACAAAAAGCTGACCAGTTTAAAGCTCAACCAGTTAGGTGTCTGACCTATGCAGTACTTACAGGAAGCATATTATTTTATTATATTTTATTTTCTCATCTTATAAATGTAATTTGATATACAACAAATGCATGTTAAAGACTGTAATATGATCGTCCATCCATTAAAGGCATATTATGTGATCTTTTCCAGAGAGCGCCCGGCCTCTATTCATGATTTTTTTGAAAAAGTAGATTTTGTTGCAGATTTACATTTCTGATCATAAATCATGAATATATTCTGAGTAACAGAGCGATACGATTCCTAATTACTTCAAAATCATTGTTTTAGAGTGAATTTTTCACTCTTAATTCACTCTTTAAACCATGATTTTGAAGTAATTAGGAATCATATCGCTCTGTAACTCAGAATATATTTATGATTTATGATCAGAAATGTAAATCTGCAAGAAAATCTACTTTTTAAAAAATATCATGAATAGAGGGCGTCCCCTGGAAAAGATCACATAATATGCCTTTAATACAATCTGTTTTCCACAGTGACTTACTTGAACAAACTCTTATTTGGTGTTCATTGAGATAATACAGGGTGTCACAGAATTATTAAAACTGTGTTTGATTTAAATATGAAAACCTCAATGTACAGGGTGTATGAGGCACAAAAAAGTATACAATGTGTCTTAGAATTATTTAAACTGTGTACAGGTTGTACATGTAGCAAGCAGAGTATACAGTTAAATTTGTGTCTCCAACAAAGTGACAACATATTTCCTAATGCAAAATAAATTAAATTACTGGTTACCAAAAGCAATTTAATTTGGGTTTATAGCTATAAAAAAATGAGTTGGGCCAATTTCACAGGGTTTTTTAGCATTTAATGTAGTACCGCTTCAAATGATTGGCTTTGTATCACCATGCAGGGCTTATGAGCAGTGGCGTAACCATAGGGGGTGGGGGCATTTGCCAGAAGGCTCCCCCACCCCACCCCCCCCCCCCCAAAATGAAATGACAACTCTATGTAAACTTATGTATACTAAAAAAATATAGTCAGATATGCTCCCCTCCCCTGATGGCATGCCTGTCCCCCCACATGTCCCCCAAAATTGAAGACCATAGTTACACTACTGCTTATGAGAGAGAGAGTGAGGGGTGAGCAAGGGGGGGGGGGGGGAGCACAAAACAAAAATATATTGTTTTTTACCTTTTTTACTTTAAAAATAATTTATTGATTATTTGATTTTGTTTACCTACCAAATCTTTTGAATGCTACATTATCCACCCTGAAATGCCATTTTATGCTTAATACTTATATCAAGAAGATTATCAATGATAGCAGATTTCAAAATCGAATACCTTCATTTCTTGCATTTAAGTATTTAATTAAATTCCTTTATAAACTTAAAAAACAGATCTCTAGCAGCAACAACCCAATGTACATGATGTATAGATTCACTGATAAATGGACAAAATTAGAAACGTTTTGTGCAGAGTAATACTTGCACACTGTAAAACAATTTAATTTCACGGCAATTTAATTTAGCGAATTAGCCTTTATTCAACTTTTTGCAGCAATTTAATTGAACTTATTTGTATCATCTTCCTATATAACCATTATAAATAATGTAATTGGCTGCAATTCAATTTGGCGAATTGGATCTCCTAGCGAAATTAAATTGCTAGCTAAATTAAGTTGTTTTACAGTAGCTTTATACTTATTGATGCACTTTATTCATGTTACCCAGGTGGTGTACTGCATGTTTTTTATGTATGATTTAGTGTAACTTTATTGTGATTTGTAGTGTTTTTAAGGTGCATATGCACATGGGTGTATGATTTACAATAAAGTTCGACAGGTTTGCACTCTGTCATCATGTCATAATTTTATACCGCATGGTTTTTGAACTATTTAAATCATTTAAAATGAACAATTACACCTCATTTGTACTTAAATAAATATTTATTTGGTTGAATTCTACGCAAATTAATATAAATGAAATTCTTACCTTGCTACGTCGAATAAAATTGTTCATCATCTGCACGATGAAATGGTGGTACCATTTATTGAGTGAGTTTAGTTTTTTCAAGCATTTATAATCCCCCAGTTAAAAACTGGTAGCCAGCGAGTCGGGAGAAACCCCAATGTTTTTTTGCAGTAAATGCATCAAAATAATGTTCACTGAAGG